>JAINUG010000028.1:0-1200000 GCA_029706075.1 Aldrovandia affinis
GTAATCAGTATTCAGGCACTAATTACATTTACAAAGTTACCCTCCCAACCCTGGTTATATCACAGACATATGGTGAAAATAAACCCTGACAGCCCTTGAAAAGCCTGCATTTTTGGGGTATGGCCATAGTCTCTCGTAATCGCTCGCACAGGGGAATTGTAACATACATAAACTAGTAAACTAGTTTTTTTCCCACCATATGTCTGCGATATAACGTAGTTGAAAACTCGATCCTCCATATTGTTTACGAAATGTGAAAAGTTAAGGAAAATAAATTAATTAATAATAAAGTTAAAATTAGTGAGCAGTTGTTTTCCCTCACTTTGCCTTTTTTCTCTTTCTTCCCTTTCTCTTCTTTTTCGATACCCCGACTTCACTTTCTTCTGGAAAGATTGACTGAAACTTGCAGGCTCCAGCATCAGCACCAGTCAGCGTGATTAGCCGTGTTTGGCGACAAAACCATTTGCGCTTTTGAGAGGGGAGAGGGGAGGGGGCCCAGAGAGCCTCCAATATTTTTATGGATACAAAGTTCAGTCTCTCAACCTATTTATTCAGCCAATATAATTTAGTAATGACACTAATTACTTAGAATTTTAAAATTGCAGACATTTTATTATTATTTTTTCATTCCAGGCTTTTCAAGGGCCCTCCCCGGCTTGGGGCCCTGGGTAGTCAGTCCCCCTTTTCCCCCCACTACGACGCCCCTGATCCTGTGGCTAAGCTAGATGCTCACCGTTACAATAAGTTATCGCATTGTGCAAAAGCATTTAAATGTTTGGTAAAACCAAAAGTAAACCCATTTTGACTGCCTAAACTCGTGTTTTATTACATTTGACATTTTTAGGCATTTAGCAGACTTACAGTTTACATTTCTTTACATACAATCCATTTATACAGCTGGATATTTTACTGAAGGAATTCAGGTTAAGTACCTTGCTCAAGGTACCAGCAAGCTCTAATTTACAAGTCCAGTTCCCTAACCATTACACTACACTGCCGCCTTATGAGGGAACAAATGGGCATTACCCTAGGCTACTGAACGAAATGAACGACAATCACAACTCTTTTGGGGCTCGAGAATAACAACACTTTAGTTATTCTAATCGGGTACATTATCTAGTTGTGTTTGCTATCAGAACGATGCATTGCAATGGTTTAGCACTCATGGGCCAAGTTAATATATCACGCCAAAGAACGGCTATCTCCACTCCACTGAACGAACGAGACGTGTCTGAACAAATCGTTTGCGAACCGTTAACAGGCTCTGAACGAGAATCACAACATTTTCGAGTCTTCGTTCGCTGGTAGGGGTTCCTATACGCTCTGGGGAAGTGGTGATTACTGAATCAACTGAACGAATCGAACTTCCCATCACTACGTAAAAACAGTGTGGTTGATTTGAAATAATAGCCTAAGGAGGCGTTCACACTGCGGAGCGTATTCTGCCTGAAATCGGCGATGCGCTCTGCTTTGGATATTTTGTGAACACAGAGCTGGGACTCGCGGAGGCGCAGAGAGGCAGTGCTCGTTTTTAGTTGCCACAGGTGACCAAAATCAAACAAATTCGAATCGTGGCTGTGTTGTTGACATTTCGCAAAGCTAGCTAGCAAGCGAACTTCACGGCTTTATCCATAAAAAATATGTTACAAGTACTACAACACATTTAGCAAAAATATGGATTATGTTTTCCTTTAGCTAGCTACCTTACCTTACAATTCACTGGATGGATGAATAAATAGCGTTATGCCCATAACGTTAACAATCCATTCATTAATAATATTACATTTTATGGATAGCCATAACGTTAACCTTATTATGATCAGTGGTATAACGTTCAGTTTATTGAAGAATGTGTGGATAATATAGCTAGCTAGTAAGCTAGCAAAAATTCCCCGCCCGTTTTCCACAGTTAGTTCTGGGCAAGCTACCTGTGCTACCTGCAACTGCCTTCTTTTTAGGGGAGGCTTTGAAAGAGACCTAGGTGTCCCAGAATAGGATGCTGCCTGGGCTATTTGGGTTTGCTCAGGCTGCTCAGGCTGCTCAGGCGGTGTTTGCCCAGGCTGCTCTCGGTCGCTCCCTCTCTGTGTTTGTTCTGGCCCTCGGTCGCTCCCTCTGTGTTTGCCCAGGCTGCTCTCGGTCGCTCCCTCTCTGTGTTTGTTCTGGCTGCTCTCTGTCGCTCTCTCTCTGTGTTTGTTCTGGCTACTCTCGGTCGCTTTTCTCGATTTCCTGCGTTAATGATACATGCTGCATTATTACCTGGGTCTACTACTGCATTGATGACATGCATGCTGCCCCCCCGCAATAGTTGTATCGCAATATGAATCGTATCGTATTGTGAACTCTGTATCGGGATAAGAATCTTATCATGAGTTGGGTGTATCGTTACATTGTTACATCCCAACCTGTCAATGCTCTACTACTTCTTCACTCCTCTGCCTACCTCACTCTCTTGCAGATTAGAGTTAGTCTCCCGCTTTCACATGGGGCTCCAGGAAGGAAAGGATGTGCATAAACTTCCATCTCTTTGCTGGTTTCCCTCCCTCTGAGCCACTTTTTTTTTTCTTTTTCTAGTCTCCTCTGTTTGATGTAATTGTCCCTCAGATACTTCCACTTTTTTTGGCATTCTTCTTCTGTTAAAAAACAAAAATGTGTGTGTGTTTAATGATATGCTTAGTATTTACTTTGACAATAATCTACCTACACAACAGTTAGCACATGCAAACTATACATACAATGTTATGATATTTCTCTAATAGCTGTTGAGAATTTGAAAATACTATGTCTTGTTTATTTTTCAACAATAAAATGCAAAAAACATAAATGGTGACACTGCTAGCTGGGTAGATTGTCAAAGTAAACTAATAATAACTAAGCATATCATTAAACACACACACACACGAAATATCATAACATTTTATGTATAGTTTTGCATGTGATAACTGTCGAGTTAAATGTATTTGTTCAGTGTGTGTGTGTTTAATGATATGCTTAGTATTTACTTTACTGACAATAATCTACATACCTAGCCAGCATAGTGTTGGATGTCAGATGTTTTTTGCATTTATTGTTGAAAAATAAACAACAAAACAGTCATTTCAGATGGGCTTGGAGACTCCCACATGGGAAAACGATAACATTAACAGCATGCATGAGCACCCGTTAGTAACCTACAAATGCATTTAATAACTCGACATTTAGCACATGCAAACTAGTTGGCAGATTAGATGGTTTGGGAGTAACGTTAGCTAGCAATGAATTGATGGCTATATGGACGTTAACAGCATGCATGAGCACCTGTTAGTAACCTAACGTACAAATGCATTTAATAACTCGACAGTTAGCACATGCAAAGTATGCATAAAATGCTATGATGATATTTCAGTAATAGCTGTCTTGTTGAGGTCAGAAACAAGTTGGGAGATTAGATGGTTTGGGAGTAACGTTACGAGCTAGCAATGCTACGGCTATGGACGTTAACCTCAGTAGCGATATAAATGATATCCTAACTAGATAAATAATTAAAGTCTACTAACCAGAGAGCCCAACAAGAAAACCACGCATGGTTTTTTTTAATGATGTTGTGATACATACTGGACCTCAGATCATAAAGCTCTGGGTGGTCGTACACCGCCAAAATTATTTTCTCCTCCATTTTTCCCCCCAGTATGCAACGCATCAACAAACCCCCTTCGTTTTGATTGGTCACCTGGCGTGAAGTGACAGTTGATGCGCGGAGCTGCTCCGCAAAAGTTGAACTATTTTCAACTTTTCGCGCCAATACACTAGCGGAAAAATGAGCGAGTCGCGTCGCAACGGTCTATGAGCGCTCATTCCGCGTCCTCCCCTAGGGAATAATGACTTTCCGCGAGCAAACGCTCCGCAGTGTGAACGCCCCCTAATTAACTAAATCCATAATCCTCTTGCGCAATTTCTGATAAAGCGAATGGAGCAAGTTGTGTGGATTCCAGGCAAAATCAAACATTCTGAAAAGTTCCGCCTGTGTGTACAGCAATCTTTCTTTAAAAAAAAAAAAAGCATGCTTAATGTCCTACGAGTCAAAAGATTCCTTGCATTCAAAGAAAAATATTTGAATAAATTACAACATGAACCAATTAGATTCGTCCGTGAGCACACGAGTCTAGCCTGCAGCCAGCGTGGGTGTCCTTATGTACATTATAATTCAAATAGCCAGAGAAATTAAGGAAGCTAGTTTATACTCCATGCTTACGATCCAAATTAAATGTGCCCCGCTGTTGTATTGGTGTTTCGTGCCGTTCTTTGTGAATAAACACATTAAATAAATATATAGCAAACCTGTTTATTTTTATGCGTATAGCTAAAGTGTTTATAAATGATGGCGTAGCCTAATGGGAGGGGCCCCGAGTTCCGACCTTTTCCGACCTTGCGGGGAGGCCTCGGGAAATTCGGCTGCGCCAGTGTTTGTTAAGTCGCTTTGGATAAAAATCTGCTAAATTAATCAAATATAAATGGTTAGATATGTGCCACTACACCGGGGTCCACAATAGCAGACCCCTGTCCCCACATGCGATTAACCCGCTGGTCTGACACTTCAATTTAAGTTATTAATTTCGCACATACCTGTGAAAAACATTGGAATATCAATTTCGGGTAGAAACAAATGTGTAGTTTAAATGACAATGCATCATCATAACGTTATTTTTATTTCCTCATTCTCACTCTTGTGTGTGTCGAGAATGATGCACATGCATTAGTTAAGCACGAATTCACTATAATCACATGACTAGAGCCAGGCGTGTTGGGGGCTAATTGGCTACTTAGCAAGCAAGCAAGCTAACTAGCTAACTAGCTAATAGCCTCTTAGTCTTACCTTTATTTATGTAGTTTTAAATGACGTACGAAGTTCGATGTTGTTGCACATCTGTCGGTCTGTGATTTTCGCACCACGTCTTGCAAAATAAAAATAAGCCAGTAGTGTTGGAGGCTAATTGGCTACTTAGCAAGCAAGCTAGTGTGACCGGTGTCTTTCTGCGTTGTGTATTTTTTAATTATTTGTCCAAGGAGGAGGCGGACAACTTATTTCTTTGGTCTCTAGCTAGTTGATCCGCAGCTCCAGCTCTTTCCACATTTGACATCGCCGGAAAGAGCAGAGGGGGGGAAAACCCAAAGTTATAAGGGGCAACATCACAGGAAATGGGGTCACAGAAGGAGGGGCTACGAATTTCCCGGTGAATATACAGTAGCCCATTACAGTAAATTAATAAAACACATGTAAATAAGAAAAGAACAAATAAAAGAATACAGATTCTGTGTAATTACATCAACCCAAAACAGCAATGTTACACTAGCTATCTAATAGCCTTAGTCTTACCTTTCTTTATGTCGTTTTAAATGACGTACGAAGTTCGATGTTGCTGCACATCCGTCGGTCTGTGATTTTCGCACCACGTCTTGCAAAATGCAACCCTTTTTTAAAGAACAGCATAGCTCTTGAAAGCGAACGAAATAACTTTTGGCAGCATGTATTCACTGTTCCATAGCATGGACCTAAGTGCACGCATTTTCCGGGGGGGGGGATTTGTTTGCGTTCCAGCTCAACGTGCCCAATTCCACACCTGCCTACCCCGGTCTCGCTTGTGCGCCAGTGGTGCATCGTGACAGGAAAATCAGTACAACGCGTGCTCTCACCAGCTATCATACCTGGGCAAGGGCGTCGTAGCGGGAAAAGGGGAACTGACTACCTAGGGCCGCAAGTGGGGGAGAGCCCTTGAAAAGCCTGGAATGAAGAAAAAAAAAAACATTTGTCTGCCATTTTAAATTTCTAAGTAATTAGTGTCATTACTAAATTATATTGGCTGAATAAATAGGTTATCCATAAAAATATTGGAGGCTCTCTGGGCCCCCTCCCCTCTCCCCTCTCCCCTCTCAAAAGCGCAAATGGTTTAGTCCGCCCCCCTGCAGAGTCGGTATGCTACAATTCCCTCTCAGCGGCGGTCTAGATGTGCCTGTGTCCTTGTGCGAGCTGTGTCCTTTGCAAGCGACGAGACTATGGCCTACCCCAAAAATGCAGGCTTTTCAAGGGCTGTCGTGGTTTTTTTCACCATATGTCTGCGATATAACGTAGCTGAAAACTCGATCCTCCATCTTGTTTCCGAAATTTGATTAAACATTGCTCGGTTTGGTCATACGCTACACATCAGAGTCAGACTCGTGTTTAGTGCTTTCAAAATGATATATCACAAGTTCAGGACTAAATAAAAGGTATCCAGGACGTTAATTTAACATTGTATCTTGTCTCTGGTGAAATTTCATTGAAATCTGTTGATGCGAAATGTAATATTTTTGACCCGGAATGTGAGATATCTTTGCCCAAATGCTCACTGCCTGCCGTGGTTTTTGCCGTGTCGCGGCGTGTGCGCAACATGGAGGCTAATTATGTGATTAATTGATTATGTAATGTAATTTCAAATAATTCAAATTAAGATATATCATATATTTTTTTAGAATGCTTCAATCTGTATTTACTGAAAATGTCATGCAATTAACTTTATTTTTAAGAAAGTTATGGGCATTTATGTTATTGAATCACAGCTTTTGTTTCAAGATCATTGAAAAACAATAGGGGTCAATATGCAAATTTCCGAGTGTAAAAATTACCATAACTTCCTTAAAACGTAAGATATGAGAGCGAATAAGGTATCAAATTAAAGGTATTTTCATGCTCTATCTAGTGGGATAAGTGGGATAAGATCAGGCTAGATTTATAACATCTCACATTTTTGTAACATACCTACACTAAGATTCGTCGCCAAACACGGCTAATCACGCATGGTCATTAACTTCTGAAATGTACATGAACATGTGATCATTGTCAACTATGTTACCCTGCGTCAACTATGTTACCATAACTGGGTGACTTAGTTGACGGGTAACTTAGTTTACTTTTTCTTTTTTTCATATTTCAGGCCTACACTCCACACGCAGGCCTTGAGCCAGTTATCACATGGTATTTTTCAAATCTAGATTTTATGATCTTTACATAAAAAACACTTTATGGCATTTAATAATGGTTACTACCTATCCACGAAGGACGAATATTCTATATTGAGTGATGGGCTATTGATTGTTTTAAATAACCATGAGACAATGGTTTATCCATAACCAGAGACAATGCATATCTGTTGGGATTAGCAGAACAGAGAACAATTCTCCCCATTGACAGTCACTGGGCAAGACTAGGGCCCTATGATTTCCGCGATGTGGAAAACGTGGACGGAATCACGGAATCCAGACATAAAAATTGAATTCACTATTAAACGCGGAATTGCACAGAATTTTAAAGATTTCGGTTAAAGTGCACCAAAAGGCTGCTTAAATTAGTGGAAATATCAGGAATCTGATTTGGTTTATTTGTCAAATAAATTGCGAACAGAAAAACATTTCCCCGTTTTGGAGTGGTATGTGTGGGGAGTGGGGCTGTGCGCGTGTACACGTACACAAGTGTCAGTCGGGGAATGCGGGTTGTTGAAGGGAGGACAAACATGTTGAACAGGCCATCTGAGACTACTAAATCCGCTGAGAAACTCAGAAACGCAGCACAACTGCAAAGTTCAGGGCAGTGCAGTAGGCTATCCCAATGATTTCTATGAATCAGGACAGCAACTGTTCTGCAAGTTCTGTCAACACACCATTGACTGGACTCGAAAAAATATGTGTGATGACCATGTAAAACCCACCATTGTCAGGTGCAGGGCGTGAGTTTGTTGAGGACTTTGTGGCTGTGTGCGCGGATTGAACAACACATAGAGGCAGTCCTCCACAAGATCTGCGGGAAGAAAATGTCTCTTGTGGTTGACTGACATTGCGATAGGTGAGTGAGTCACAAAATATTAATATTGATATTGCTAATTCATAATGAGTAATATAATCTAGAACTAATGAAACGTGAATATTACGTATTAAAATGTTTTTATTTTACATTATTAGACATTTTTAGGAATTCATTTGATTACACACACTTTTTGATGATAAAAATGGGTAAAACCAGAAAAAATAAAACGGACAACATGGAATACGGGAAAAAATAAAACTGATTCCATAGGGCCGTACCAGACTTATGAAGTCCAAAACTGCCCATCTACTTGTGAATAGTATGGAGCCAATGTAGTACCCCTGAAATAGGGGAAGAATTAATACAGGACAACTGCTCCTCGCTCTGCATGAACTGTATTAATTTATTTTACTTACACATATTCAAATTTAAGCTGCATTTGCAGGAATGAGGTTAGAACATTTACAAGCATCTCATTCTTGCAATGTATAAACGTATGGTACAGTTCATTGTTACAGTGCATAACCATTTTATACCTGAAAAGGTACCAATTATTTTTACAGTGCATGGTATTAAATCACAACTCGATTGGCACTTCACATTTTGAACAATAAAAAAAGGGAATGACAAAAAAACACTATTGCCATAGTCATCGGTCCTTTACATGTGTTAAACATGTGGCGGCAGTGTAGTGTTATGGTTAGGGAACTGGGCTTGTAACTCAGAGGTGCTGGTTCGATTCCCAGGTGGGACACTGCCATTGTACCCTTGAGCAAGGTACTTAACCTGAATTGCTTCAGTAAAATATCCAGCTGTATAAATGGATTGTATGTAAAGAAATGTAAACTGTGTAAGTCGCTCTGGATAAGAGCGTCTGCTAAATGCCTAAAATGTAAATGTTAAATGTTAAACGTTTCCAAAGATTGCTCACACAAGCATACGCACACGGGAGGGACAGGGAGGGAGACGCACACATTGTACACGTCTCTATCACGTGCCCATCTCATGCACATAGCATGCACTCAGCGTTAGTTGTAGCTACTGTACTGGTATTTTAACATTTACAAGACCTACTTTAAGTCAGAATTATAAATCACTTTCTGTGAACATATAAAAGTAAACAGGCAATTATTAACTATTTAGTACTGTTCAACTCGTGCTCTGGCTAGCAGCTATGCTAGCTAACTTAATGATTTTTTGTTTTGTCCGTGCTTGGTCAAAACACTTAAATCTCAAATATGCATCCTTATCTACAGTATGCACAAGTCAAAAGGTTGAGTACACCTGCTGGAAACTAGGTTTATCTCATAATTGACAATGTTTTACACCATATAAGTTTCTTTAAATACTTATTTAAGTATTTAAGTAACGATAAACAAAAGGAACATTAAAGCAATGTTCAATAAAATTTTATTGAAAATTGAATCTTGGATTCCTCAAAATAGCCACCCTTTGCTGTGATAACAGCCTCACAAACACGGGCCATTCGGTTAATAAGTTTCAGCAGGAAATCACCCGATATGTCTTCCCAGCTCTCCTGCAGCAATTCCCAGAGGCACTTGTGGGTTGCTTTGCTTTGACTGTTCTGTCCAGTTCATCCCATACAAGTTCTATGGGATTGAAGTCTGGACACTGGGCAGGCCAGGTCCTTAGTTTGAGTTGTCCTTCACGTTCCCCCTTCACCAGATAGTTCTTCCACAACTTCAAGGTGTGTTTCGGGTCTTGCTCAAGAATGAAGGAGTGCCCGCTTAGCTGTAGTCCAGATGAAAGGTGTACTCAAACTTTTGACTGGTACTGTATAAGTACACACACATTTATACATCGTTAACAGGCAATAGCAAATGGGTATACATACAATTTTACCTGAAATAGGGGAATAATTAATCTGCTGGCTCTGCATAAACATAATGACGAGAACCAGCATCAGCGCCTCCACTCAATTCTCTCCAGACATGAGCAATCGCACACTGATTCAGTCATGAATAATCGCTAAAACAGATAGAAAAAAAGGCATTATTATGTACTAGCACTAAACCCATTAAATACACATTAATGCACACAGATACAATATAATTACAGGCTATCTAGAATCTTGATCAACATCAACATGTTTCAACCTGTCACACTCCCCCACAAAATTAGATGTTGTCCCGACATCATAACACCTATGACCTTTAAGTTGTCAGTCTCTTTTCTACTGTATTTGGGTGGTTGACGTATAAGCCTGAAAAAAAATGTTTTTTTAGACTTCAAATAAGAGGCATGACAATTATTTAGTTGTGTTACGTTTTTTAAAAATCTATGTGATTTTGAAAGATTTTGCATTTGAATCTGAATTTATTTACTGTTTTGTGTATTAGTGCCTAAAACTGTCATATGGTGTGACATTAAAACTATTGTATATAAAATTAAAATGGGGTATTATTTTCTCAAGTAACTCACTTTATCATAATTCTTTATCATTACTTTCTTGAAATCCAGCATATCCTTGTCCAAATTCATTATATTTTGTATTATTTTTCTTAATCATGGTGCAGAGTAAGACATCTCCCCTCTATCTTTCAATAAGTTTTAGATTCATTCTGACAAACCCTGTTATAAATCTAACAAAATGCTTGTGACTCACACCTATACTATTTTACATATGTTCCAGTAAGATTTTTACTATTTATCACTAAAAAAAGCCTTTTTATGGTCACAATTTTGAATGTCACACCAAATGATATAGTGTCACATCATAGGATGAACCACACCACAAATTAAACGTGTCAACTTTTTTATGCCAAAAAAGTGTATTATAGCATGTTCTGAAATCACATGACTGAAAAGCATTGCATTTAAAACATTCAAGAACAGTTGAAGAAAAATCACACGTGTGAAACATTGTGCCACTTAACATAGTACTTGGGTATCTGGCACAGGACTGGTGAAGAACAGTATTTCTAGTGAAGAACACACTAGTAAAGAATAGTATTACAGGTATAGTATTGTCTGGATATCTTTGCTATGTTAGCTGAAGTTTTTGTGTCTATGTGTGTGTGTGTGTGTGTGTGTGTGTGTTCACATTATACACAAGCCAGTCATAATTCGAGAGCATGGCAAACCAACTGCATGGCTTGGGTTCTGATATTATACAGACTATTTGATTGTGATGGGAGAAAATGCAGTCTGATTTGCTTGGCCAGACAAAAGCATTTTCTCCCCAAGTTGTTGCATACAGTTCACCTCCAGCTCCTCCTCCTCCTCACCATGTATCCCTGTGATCTGTCCCACATACGGTTTGCCATCATATTTAACAATGACAAAATTCCCTCCATGTACTTCTCCTGTTCATCTGAACTTGTCCCGAGGTCAGGTTCACATGGTGTGGCATCTTCTGACTGGGCATGGGGCTCACCAGTGGGACAGCCAGGGTGGCTTGACTGGGCATTGGGCATCTCAGCAGAAGAGCCACAGTCACTTGACTGGGCATAGGGCACCTCAGCAGCGGAGACATGGTTAAACTCAAGTTTGCTCAGCTTGTGGCAAGGGCAGATCTCTGGGTACTTGCAGCTTAGAGCTCTGTAAAAATGTTTCCCTGGGAAAAAAAAAAAGACAGAACCTGGTGTGTATTACTGATCCCAGTCACTGGATGCACTGAAGGAGGCAGCATTTCATCCATGGCAGAGATATCTTCTTCTTCGATCCACTTGACTGTGACGTTTTCAGAGCTCTTCTGTAAATAGTTATACAGATCCATTGGGGTTTTAAGGTCACTGCCTCCAAGGACATGCATGTCTGCCTTATGCTTCAACACTCCCCCAACACCATCAGGTGCACCCTTGCCATGAGATCGCTCCGAAAAGTTCCAGGTGACCCGCTTGAATCCCCATGTATAGGGAACACTGCTCATGAGGAAGCAGTTTGCTCGACACGATACTGAGTTGCTGGGCCATCACTCAGGACATGCATGGTGTCGATTGCATGGTGATTTATTTTCCGAAATCATCTATAACTGACTTAATGTGTGCCCACACTGCTCGTTCATCATGTCTTAAGGACTTAGAAATTGTGGCATAGCACTGGGAGCCATTGACCGAGTAGGCAACTCCAGTGTGTATTGTTGCCTGTTGCCTATTGCCACCAAAGTGAAATGCCTGAATCTCACTGTTGAGTTTACAGGCATAATTTTCAGAGAAGTCTATGTGCAACACCATCTCATTGTTTTTCATGTTCTCTTTGACATGCCTGAATTGCTGCACCTGGTGAAGCCAGTTATACTGGTGACTGGCAATCTCCTCCAGCCCCTTCTGGAAGACTTCTTGCAACTCCCCTAGTGTCCCTCTTTTAGTTTTTTTAACCCAATTTTTGTAGGTTTTCTCACCGATCGTGACATCCTCTTTTTGTGTGAGTAAGTATGACAGAAGGAGATAGTTTTCATTTGAATAAACATGATACGTGCATCTGCTTTGTATGGATTTCCCTGAGTGGAGTAGGTATCCATTTTTTATCATGTGATATTAAGAAAAAATAGCAAAAACTTCAGATAAAACGTAATTAGTTATAAAATACAAGAATAAATTGTTAACTCAAATAAATAATCATTCTCTATGTAGGAAAATACAGTTCGTATCATATGGTGTGACAAATGGATCATATGGAGTGACAAGCAAAAACTGTCACACAACATGATGTAGTGTCACACCATATGATGTTTCATGCACTTAGCACAATATTGGGCCTTGTGCTTATAAGCTAGCATCCAAATAGCATACCCACTCTAACATGGTAACATAGATTCTATGTATTAATGAAAAAAATATTATCTTTGGCATTTTTGTGTAAAGAGTGTCACACTAAAAGACAAGCGGAAAGGGTACTAAAAAATATTAGATTTATTGAAAAAATGACAAGAGAAAACTCACCTTGTGACCCCTAAATGTCACTGTACTTCCTGGTTGAGCAAGGACCCTTCCTCCACAAGGGTGTCCAAATAATTGTCAATTTAAATATCACATTATAGTGTCACACCATACGATATCCATTTCTGGGACAAAATCTGTTTCATCAAAACTAACTCAAAATGTTATGCCTGAACTTTGAAAATAGCAGGCTCACAAACATACATCTGTGTTATCATACTGTAATTTGTTGAGGGGAGTTGCACTTATTTTTGTTAGTGTTACTTTAGTTTAAACTTTGTGAAACATGCTTGGGACAGTCACACCATATGAGCTTTTTCATGTTTGGTTGAAAATTGTGAAAAAGTGATTAATGGCTTGCATAAATCCTCATTATGTTCACATAAAACAGCATCTTCTTAACAATATAAGAACGTTTTTTGACAAATTGAACTATTATTTATTTGTGTTTGACGCCCGGAACCAAAAAAAGGCCATGTCACGTCAACCACCCATTTACATACTCAGCCTAATGAAGGGAAAAAAATTCCATGAGTGAAAATAATCGGGTAATGTACTTGGCTTACAGGCAGTTCATGAGCAATAGGCTGTTCACTGGTTTAACAGTCCATTTCTGTGTTGGACAATCTATATTTGTTTCCTGTCTAGTGTCTGTACAAGACAGGTTGGTACTAATAATGCTACATAGGAATCATCCATGCAGTCATTGCCTGCATTTGTCCATGATCATAAGGCATAGGTTGGTACTGGTACAGGGCACTGTACCATTGTCAGCCTTGCCTTATAGCAAACTGGACTTCCTAGTTGGTCATATCTCTGCTCTTGTTCTATTTCGCTGTTGCTCTCGCTCGGGGCAGGAGATGGGAATGCTGGAACTCTCCTCCATTGACACTTCCACAGGAAAAATACATTCTCACTGTCTCATTTAACATTGCTCAGTCTGTGGTGTCTGATACACACAAAACCCTGGGTTGACATGGGATATTGAACACAGGTTCAACCCGTGTTTGACCCATTCAGACCACACTATGGACATGGGTAAATACCGGGTCGGTAAGTTTACTTCAGTACACGACACTGCTGAACAGGGTTGTTGCGTTTTGACATCATTAAAAAGAGAAATACTGGAGGTAGCTAACTAGTCAGCTGGAAATGAGTAGCTGGTTAGCTAGCTGTAACTTTTAATGTTAATTCCAACGTTGGGTAACCTGGTAATATGACAGATCAGCTAGCTTCATTAGCTAAACAGCCATTTTTAATTTTTTTATTTTTATTTTTACATTTTAAGCATTTAGCAGATGCTCTTATCCAGAGCGACTTACAAGATGTGCATAAATACATGGTAGGAACAATCATAGTTCGTGCAAGAGATCAGTGCAGTAATACAGCAATAGACATCATTGCAGGCAGCTGCGTACCATACCTGTAACACTGGGAAGGAAAAGGTTAGTAATTTGTTTTATTTATTTATTTTTATTATGGAGTAAGCAGGGATACATGGTGTTGAGCAAGTAGGCAGTGGTGATGACAATTAGCTATATGTACAGAATTCAGTGGTGGTGGAGTCTGAAAAGGTGGGTTTTGAGTCTCTTGCAGAAGATCGCAAGTGATCTGACAGAGAAGAGACGAGACCGCGAGGAGCGGCTGCCAGGCGCCCGGAGGGATGGGGCAGTCAGTTTGCCAGAGGAGGCGGAGCGGAGGGGTCTGGCTGGGGTGTAGGGAGTGATGAGTGTCTGGAGGTATGGAGGAGCAGTACCTCTAGCCGATTGAAAAGCAAGCACCAGTGATTTTAATCTGATGCGTGCTGCGATGGGGAGCCAGTGCAGAGAAGAGAGTAGAGGGGTGACGTGGGTGAACTTCGGCTGGTTGAACATCAAACGTGCGGCAGCATTCTGGACTAGTTGCAGTGGCTTGATGGCACAGGCCGGTAGACCTGCCATCAAGGAATTGCAGTAGTCCAGACGTGAGATCACCAGGGCCTGGACCAGGAGTTGTGTGGCCTCTTGGGTGAGGAACGGTGTGATCCTCCGGATGTTGTGGAGGGAGAATCAACAGGTCCGAGTGATCACTGCGATGTGGCCCGAGAAGCACAGCTGGTTGTCCAGGGTCACTCCAAGACTCCTGGCAGACTGGGACGGAGACACTATGGAGCCTTCCATGGTGATTGATGCATCAATCATCGGGGAGCCCTTTGCTGGGAGGAAGAGCAGCTCTGTCTTCCCCAGGTTCAGCTTCAGGTGGTGGGTGGACATTCATGCGGAGATGTCAGCCAGGCATGCAGAGATCCATGCCGGGACCTGGGTCTCAGATGGAGAGAAAGAGTTGAGTGTCATCGGCACAACAGTGATAGGAAAAACCGTGAGCAGAGATAAAAGAACCAAGTGACTTGGTGTACAGGGAGAATAGGACAGGGCCTAGCACCGAGCCCAGGCCACCTGGTAGGACTGGTCAGCCAGGTAGGACTTGAACCATGTCAATGCAGATCCAGACATTCCCATCTTGATGAGAGATGAGAGCAGGATCCGGTGGTCCACAGTGTCAAATGCAGCTGACAGGTTGAGGAGGAGGAGGACGGAGCTAAGGGATTGGGACTTAGCCACGTGAAGAGCCTCAGTGACCGCAAGGAGAGCAGTCTCTGTGGAGTGGGCTGCCTTGAACCCAGATTGGTTAGGATCAAGCAGATCATTCTGTAGGAGATGAGCAGACAGTTAGTTATAGACGACCCCGCTCTAGTGTTTTGGAGAGGAATGGGAGGAAAGAGACAGGTCGGTAGTTGGAAATGACAGCAGGATTCAGAGAGGGTTTTTTGAGGAGGGGGAAGACATGAGCACATTTGAGGGAAGAGGGGAAAGAGCCAGAGGAAAGAGAGGAGTTGATAACATTGGAGACAAAGGGGAGGATGTCCATAGCAATGGACTGGAAGAGGGGGGAAGGAATAGGATCGAGAGGGCAGGTGGTGGGACGGTGGGAGTGAACAAGTTGAAGGCTGTCCGAGTCAGGGAGGGGCGAGAAGGAGGACAGAGGGTTGAGAGGTTTAGGTAGCGAGATGGGTGAGGGAGAGTAAGGGGGGAAGGAGTTGCAAATGTCATCGACCTTCTCGCGAAAGAAGGATGCAAAGTCATCCGCGGTTAGAGAGGAGGGGGTGGGGGAGGGGGAGGGGTGAGGAGAGAGGAAAACGTAGAGTTTTCGAGGATTAGAAACAGAAGATTGAATCTTGGAAAGGAAAAATGCAGACTTAGCAGAGGAGAGGTTAGAGGAAAAGGTTTCAACAGAAGCAACTTGGACTGATTTTGATCTCTTTTTTAAGGTTTGAAAAACCCAACTTCAAGATTTAAATGTGCAACATGCAACTTTTTACAAGAGTCAAAAGAAGGCCTCCATTTCCTTTTGCCTCTAGAATTTGCAGCAAGCTTCATTCAAGCCTGCACATGCCTCTTCTGGAACTCACAGCTGCTGCCACAATGGCATCTTTGGGCATTTTCTTGCCGTCCGTTGGATTCGCAGAGTGATAAGGCCGTTTGTTCAGTTCTTCTTTTTCTCTGAGCAGAGCTCTGTACCTTTGGCTCGAGAGTTTGACATTTCTGCACAGATGTACAATAGAGTTCCAGATAACAGATCATTTCATTTATTGAAGGAAAAAAGTTATCATTTAAAAACTGTATTTTGTGTTTACGCGGGTTCTCCTCGTCTTATATTACATTTTGTATGAAGATCTGAAACCAGATCAAATGGTGTGTGACAAATATGCAAAAATAGAGGAAATCAGGAAGGGGGCAAATACTTTTTCACACCACTGTACATTAACAGGACTCTCCTTGGACTTCCTTGGGTGTAGTGCTGAATACCCGACACCTGCATGCCCTTCAGGGCGAATACGAAGAGTAACAGTAGGTGGGGCCTCATTTTGTTTAAATCATCTTGGATTACTTTAATCGATTCCAAACTGTTTGCCAAACCCCCAAGTTTAGTATCATCTGCAAATTTAACTATTTTGCTACTAACGTCCATATCAAGATCATTTATGTAAATAAGGAAGAGCAGAGGTCCCAGCACCGATCCCTGCGGGACACCACTGCCCACAGCACCGAGGTCAGATACGGCCCCACCCACTGTTACTCTTTGTATTCGCCTTTGCAGCCAATTATGAACCCACTCTGAAACTACTCCTGCAATTCCTACTGAATTCATTTTAGCAATGAGCCTCTCATGTGGTACCTTGTCAAATGCTTTCTGAAAGTCCAAATATATAATATCATAAGCCTGGTTCAGGTTAACACACTTTGTACCCTCTTCGAAAAAGTCCAGGAGGTTTGTTAGGCATGACCTCCCTTTGAGAAAACCATGTTGGCTCTCCCTTAAAATACTATTATTTTTCAAGAATGATTCCAACTTATCCCTAATAATACATTCCAGCATTTTACATGCGATGCAAGTTAAACTGACAGGCCTATAGTTCCCTGGGTCAGTATGGTCCCCCTTCTTATATATTGGAATTATACTACCCTGCTTCCAGTCATCTGGTATTTCTCCAGTGATTATGGATTGAATTAAAATATCTGTCAATGGTTTATATATAATTTCCCCAAGTTCTTTGAGTACTCTGGGATATATGCCATCCGATATATGCCATCCAGGCCAAAACTTATTTGTCTTTAAGTTTTTGTAGTTTTTGTAGTACTTTTACGTCCCTTATCTCAAAGTCCTCCAAAACATTCTGTACCTTGTCTATACATTTAGGCATATTTATAACCTCTTCTCGAGTAAAGCTCTCAACAAAGTAACTGTTTAGTGTGTTAGCAATATCCTTATTATTATAAACCAAAGTTCCTTCCTTATTCTTAATGCACTTAACCTCATCCTTAACTTTCCTTTTTCTACTACAATATTGAAAAAACTTCTTAGGATTACTTTTGCATCTTGGGATATTTTAATTTCAAACCGCCTTTTAGCTGATCTTATTTCCTTTTTAGCCTTATTATTACAATCATCTAACTTGTTTCTCTCTGAGTTATCCTTTTTATATATTCTGTACAGTCGCTTCTTTTGCCTCAAAATCTCCCGTAAAGATTTAGTCATTCATTGCGGAGACTGTTTTTTTTCATCCTATTTTTCCTTACTTTTGGGATGAATTTACACTGTACATCTACAATAACCCTTTTAAATATAGTCAATTTTTCATTCGCAGTTCTGCAATCTAGAAGTTTTACCCAATCTATATTACTTAAATTCTCTCTCATTTTATTAAAGTCAGCTCGTCTAAAATTAAACATTTTAGAGTTAGAGGGTGTCTTAACTTGCCAAAAAAGATAAAAAATAACTGCACTGTGGTCACTTGCCCCTAGTGCAGGGGTGTGCAATCTTATTCGAGAAGGGCCGGTGTGGCTGCAGGCTTTGGTTGTAGCCCAGCACTAACACACTTGATTCAACTAATTCACTAGTCATGGTCTACAATCAGGACCATGATTAGTTGAATCAGGCGTGTTAGTGCTGGGTTAGAACAAAAGCCTGCAGCCACACTGGCCCTTCTCAGATAAGATTGGACACCCCTGCCCTAGTGGTTCTCCTACCTCTGTGCTGCAAATTCTATCAGGATTGTTACACAAAACCAGATCCCTCTCGTAGGCTGAGTAACAGACTGTACCAAAAAGCAGTCATTGACCATACCTAAAAACTCCTCTTCACATTTGCCCTGACCTGTCACTATCTCCCAATTAATAGAGGGGTAATTGAAGTCGCCCATTATTATCGTCTCCTTCAGCACAGGTTTGTTTTATGTTACCAAAGAGCGTACTATTTATGTCACTGTCTGAAGCTGGAGGTCTATAGCATACTCCTATTATTAAGGCCCTTCTCATGATCTCCCAGTAATCTAATCCAGATGTCCTCACAAGAAACGAATGAGTTTATACCTGGAATTTCCTGCACATTAAGATTGTCTTTCACATAAAGGGCCACTCTCCCTCCTCTTTCATTAGTTCTATCCTTCCTAAACAATTTGTACCCCTCTACATTATATTCATCCCCATCTGCTGCACCAAGCCATGTCTCAGTAATCGCAACAATGTCATAACCCCCATTCAACATGGCAGCCTCCAGTTCCAAAAATTTATTTTTTATGCTTCTTTCATTTAAACACATGAACTTCAGAGCCTTACTCACACTTACGTTGTCCTTCTCCTCCACACATAACTGTGCTGAACCACCTCTATTCACATTATGATCCAAAAAATCTTTATAAATGATATCCTCAGATTTATTATACTCTGCCCTGGTATCTTCTATCTGGGCAGTCTGTACCTCCCTATCCATAATACTACTACTACTAATTTCCCTCCCTACCCCACCAGTCCCTAGTTTAAATATTCCTCCGCTACCCTGAGCATACGCTGGCCCAATGCATCTGTACCCCTCCGGTTCAAGTGTAACCCGTCCCACTTGTACAGGTCACCCCTGTTCCAAAAGGAGTCCCAGTGCCCCATAAACCTGTACCCCTCTTTCCTGCACCAGGTTTGTAGCCACGTGTTAAATCTCCATATAAAATTTTGCTTGCCTTTGCTAGCACGTGGTACTGGCAGAATTCCAGCGAAGACCACCGCGGAGGTTCTGCTCCTTAACTTTGATCCTAATTCTATAAATTTGTCCTGCAGAACCTCAAACCTATCCTTATCTATGTCATTGGTTCCAGCATGGACCATGACCACTGGATCCACCCCTGCTCTGTCCAGGAGCTTGTCCGCGTGTTCCAGGAGGTCTCCAACCTGAGCACCAGGCAGGCAACATGCCATGCGAGATTCCTTTTACCGCAAACAGACTATACTGTCTATACCTCAATTATAGAATCCCCACTACAATTAACTCCCTTTCCTGGGTGGCATGGCCGCCAGGTTGCCCTGGGGCTCATCAGTCCTCCCATTCACAGAGGGCTGGGCCAGATCCTCTCCCTGCAAGGGCTGGAATCGGTTGGACACCACAGTCTCTGGAGATGCCGCCCTGCATGTGCGCGCTCTTTTCTACGCTGACGCCCCTACCGTCACCCAACTCTCTCCATACCTGCTCTAGAGGCTCCCCTACCCCGCTTCGGCAGGCTAACTCTCTAAAGGGCATACTAATTAGTTCCTGAACTCTACAAATTCTGCAGGGCAGTCGAGACCAGCAAGTTGGGCTTCGAGATCAAGAATCTTGCTCTCGAGATGCTTCACAAGCTGGCAACGGTCGCAGACGAAACCCTCCTGGAAGTCTCCTTCCAGAAACGCAATCATTCTACAACACTCGCACTGCACTGCCGATGGCCACATTTTCACCCCTAAATATATCTACTGCTCTCCCTGCACTGCACGAATTACTGCCAAAACATAGACACCAAGTCGATAAAAATACTATACACCGAGGTGGTTCCGAACAGTCAGGTACAGAAATTTCTAAATGGAAACAACACTTAAAGCGAATTAGAAAACCTTTTGGTCCGATTGTCTGTAGCAAGAGAGCTAGTAGCAGCCAACCGAAACGGCTATACGATCAACGCTTGAAATATAACAATTTAATTTAAGTCAACAAAAGCTAGTTAGCTATAGTCTGGCCCGCATTAACCTATTGGGCAACATGGGCTGCAGCCCAGGGCCCCAGCCACTAGGGGGCCCCGGGAATAGCAGATTACCGAGGTCTACATTGAATTTTTGAATGCAGGTTTATGGTGTTTTGACTGTTACTGTACATTTTGGTCCACTTTCCCACCTGTAGTAGTCCACATTGTCTTTGTATAGTCTGTTCCCTTTTGTGTAAGAACGGCTTTGTCTCGGGAGCTCGATTCTCTACAAGTGGAAATCGCCGTCGGTCCAACCTCGTGTGTCGGAGGACTTTCATCTGTTGCTGTAGCGCCACGAGCAGAGGTAAACCTGTCACGCGGGCGCATCGGGCGCAATCACGCCGCTACATGTATGCGCTGTCGTTCTGATTTCGTGAAATTAGAAAATGACCTATGTCAATTTCACGTGCGATAACATTTTGATACTTTAGTTGCTGAAATTGGCGAGAGAAACACACTTAGCTAGAGCTATAATCTGAGATGTCCAACCAGAAAGTAATAAATTACTATTTATAATGGGTTTTGCTGCAAAAAACTATGTTGTAGCCTATTTCCCCCCAAGCAACCACCATTTTATAACTGTCAACAAACTATTTAAGATAAATTCATCTTAATTCGAGTTCGACTGAAGAAAACTAAGTGGGCTAATTTTGCATGACCGAATAGCTTGTTGTGTTGCAAGTAAGTAAGTAACGTTAGCTAGCTGAACAACAACAACACAATTTAATAGCCTAATGTTCTCTAGCAAGTTGGCCTGTCATTTGTAGCAATGTTTGGACAAAAGTATTTTTAAAAGCCAGTATAAACTTAAATTATGTCAAGTTTGCTGTATACATTCGCATTTATTGTATAATTAGATGCAGGTGTTAATGCTAAGTGTTGAAATTAAAACGGTAGCTCAATTAACTTACACAAAGTATGATACTTTGTCCTATAGGTGAGTAACATTAAATCATTTATATCAATGCTTGTTTTGTTGGTCCTAGTGGTTGAACGGGAAGTGTATTGTTTTGTGCATTGTCATTTGTGTTCATGACTTGAACTTGAACTCATGCGTTCGGGTAACAGACGTGAATATTTTGAGAGCACTGTAATATAAGAGTCGGTACTCTTTGACGGCTTTTAATACATTACAACGTTCAAAGTTTTCAATTGGAGGTCTCGTTCTGTAACATATTCCCTATCTACTTCTGATATCCTTTGTCATAGGCCTATTTGTCGAATTTGCGGCATGTCTTTATCGTTGCCAGTCCTGGTCGCGTCAATGTGCTTTTACTTTTCCAGTTGAAAATCGTGGACATAGGGCCCCGGGAGGTGTGTTAGCCCTGGGCCCCGGGGAGGCTTAACGCGGCCCTGGCTATAGTATATTTGAGAGGAGCAAACTTTTTAACAAGCTTTCCGAAGCTAGACGAGGGAAAAATGGAAAATTCCCTCTCTGTCCCCTAACGGCGACAAACGTTTACTTTAAGAGCATTTAAATATTTGATCCTTTTACCCTTTCTAATGACAAAACGCCGAACCCTAAGCAACAATACAAAACACAATCCACTGTATATACAGTGAAATATGCTACTTCAGTGTCATGTGCCATTTTTAAGTTCATCCCTGGCACATCCCCTGCTACATATACTTTTTCAACCTCGCATCAGGGATGTAACTTGGGAGTCAAGATTGGGGAGGGCAGTGTAGCAATCACACGGATTAGACAGACTGGGCATAGTAGCAGGACACTCTGCCTTGCCAAGAGGCCATTTTTTGGCAATGTGGTAATGTTGCTGTGATTTAGAGTGGGAGAGCAGGATATGGCAAAGCTCTTCACATCCTTGACAATCCCCCACTCACAACAATTTCAATTATTACAGTCCTACAGGTAACTACCAAAATAAATGAAACGCCAACAAAAAGTTTCTAATTAGGGCCACCATGACCCACCAGAACAGTTTCAATGCACCATGGCATGGATTCTACAAGTGTCTGGAACTGTATTAGAGGGATTCTTCCATGATTCTTCTTCATTTGGTGTGTTTTGTTGGTGGTGGAAAATGCTGTCTCAGGCATTGCTCCTGAATCTCCCATAAGTGATCAATTGGGTAGAGATATGGTGATTGAGACGACCATGGCATATGGTTTACATCATCATGCTCATCAAACTATTAAGTGACCGCTCGTGCCCTGTGGATGGGGGCATTGTTATCCTGGAAGAGACCACTCCCATCATGATAGAAATGTTTCACCATAGGATGAAGGTGATCACTCAGAATGGCTTTGTATTTATTGGCATTTACCTTGCCATCTAAGGGGTTGAGTGGACCTAAACCATGCTAGGAAAATGCACCCCACAAAACAGAGCCAGAGCCCAGGTCAGAACCCTTCATTTACTCATGTGTCTCCTTCATTTTGACAGTTACCTGTATGTCAGCATTCAGAAAAAGTGCCCATACTGCTCTACTTGCACACAGAATAATTGAGCCAGAGTTACTGGCTGCCTGCACGGCCCAGCCACTTTTGAGAATACAAATACAAAAAGGATGTGTCAGTACACGCTGCCAATTTATTGATGGCAGCACATTTTTGATTCACAGGTTTTTTCAGTTTGAACTGATCACAGTTCCACTGGGAAACAAGGCTGTCACATGTTTAACAGGTCGTTCTCACCCTCCATGTGTATTTTATCATAAATCCACAGGACGAATTTCCATTCTCTCTGCACGTTTCACTTGGAATGATTGGCCAAGCACTGTCACTTGTGACATGACATGACAGAGTCAAGGAAAAAGCTGAGAAAACACAAACATCTCGTCTCTATAGCTACGATGGTTAAATCCATGACACACACCCACTGCATCGCAAGAGAAAGAAGAGGGATCAGATATGGTAAGTGGACATGTCAGTATCTTTTGCTGGCTATGGGATGTGTAATGTACTTTGGAAACACAATCATAATTACCAAGGATTAACTCCCTTACATTCCATACTGCCATGCACAGCCAGCCACATGCTAGCTCTTCTCCCTATGATAACATGGGAATCATGTTTAAGTGGCATGATAAGTCAGAGCTTTATTATAAAAATATCAAATTCCTCATCTTCCCTGATGAAAGCCATTTACACCGTAATTCAGACATAAAATTACACATTTCTCTTGAAGGCAATGGATTGGGCCTTGAGGAACGAGAACAACCAGGAGGGATGTCCTGAGGACAAAGACAAGAGTCCATTTTACTTCACCCAAGAAAATGAGTGTGCGTGTGTGTACATTTGAGATGGAACAGACAAGTTGAAAAACACTGCCAGATTCAAACGCACATAAAAATAAAATGCCGTCCTACAAGAATGAAGTCATGAGGAGACCACCGTTCGAGACCGAACAAAGCTGTGTGAAATCACAGCACAAAGGGACTTCCCCCTCAATCCTACACTTACTGTATACACACAACTTACATCCTGCTTGCTAACAGGTTAGAACAAAAAATAACCCTTATATTACCACCATTTATGAATCTGCTGTTTCAGAAAAAAACTAAAAAACATTATGTTCTTTAAGACAACGAGGGAAGCTCAGCTTCCCCTTTTTGGGGGGAAGGGAAATATTTTTTAAATACAACATTAATAAACATTTTTATTTCATATCTATTAAAAAGAAATACCACAGACAGAGAGTGGTATTTCAATTCCATGGTATGTTAAACGAGCACTATCTATCGCGCTTGAAGCTGTCAGTGGAAGCTTGGTCATTCGCACTTGTCTCTGGATTTCTATGGACTTTAATGGAATAACGTGATGGGTTTTGGGGAATATAATTGGACAATATTGACCCGCCTAGAAGCTCAGCTTCCAAGCCATATATCCAATCAGATTTTGACATGCCGCCGTTAATCAGGATCAGGCTCCATCCCTATCCAATAGAAGATAGCTACAATATTTGCAGCTTGGGCACAGGAGTTTTTGGAGAGTGAAGTCTGTTACTGGTGAGGTTGGCAATAGTTTGAATTATAGTCGTTATTCCTCTATTATTGTAATTCGGTATTTTAGTTGAACTGTTGATCATTTATATTCCAAATTGATCTCTTGGAGTTAGCCACAGTTGCTAGCTAATTTTAGATAATTGCATTGATTTGTCAGTCTACTAACTTGCTTGGGCTAGCTTAGCTAATGTTAGCTAGCTAACTGACATTTGCAGTTCAGATAAAACATGAGATTTTAGCTAGCTAGCTAGTTAGCATAATGTTTTAGAAGAAAGTCTTTGTATATTCAACATTTCAAATAATAAGCTGCGGTTTTGTTCTAGCTAATGTTAGCTATTGATTAATGTTATCTAGCAAGAATTCCTCTCATTTTGCATGTTTCAACTGAACTGGGTTAATGTTGGTTAGCTAGCTAACTGCTTGACATTGAGGATTGTGAAGTCGGAGAAAAACCCTCATTGTGTGAGATTGATACTATAGGGCACTTTGTTAGGAAATAATGGAGATTAGAATTAGCTTACAAGGCAAGGGGACAGCCCATAATTTTCATTTTGATATGTTGCAAAATTAATGTGTAAGCTTTTACCATAATTAGGGAAATTATTTAGCTACCATACCCTGCATTGTTTCTCTATAAGAGTTGACATTCAAAGGCTAGTATTACCAAGTGTACCAACATGTATTTACTGTTATGTTGAATAACATTTGCATTACCTATGTTCCAAGTCTTTAATAAACTGCCAATTTATCTTTGGATAAAAGCATCTGCTAAATGCCATATGTTATATATATTATCTCTTTAGCTTAGCTATTAGCTTGTTAGGAACAAACACCAGAGGTGGGTTTGGTGTAAAAAGAGGGATGGTCATGCCGAAAATAACCTAATCCCCACTGTGAAGTATCTGTGATGTTGTGGGGCTGTTTTACTTCCAAAGGGCCTGGGAAACTTGTTAGGAAACATGGCATCATGGACTCCATCAAGTAACAGGAGATTTTAGATCAAAATCTGTCTGCCTCTGTCAGGAAAACCTGTGGGGTGAGTTGAGTTGTAGAGGAGTCCACAGGCAAGGACTAAGGACTCTGAAGGATCTGGAGCAATTCTGTATGGAGTAATGGTCTCAGATCCCTTCCCATGTGTTCTCTCACCTCATCAAGTATTATAAGAGAAGACTCAGTGCTGTTATCTTGGCAAGGGGAGGGTGCACAAAGTACTAAATGCAGGAGTGCCAATAATTGTGACATGTTTTTGAGAAAAATGTTGATCTTATACTCATATTTTGAGTATAAGTTCAAGCTGATGAACAACAAAGACATTTTTTCATAGCCTTTGTTGTTCATCTTCACCAAGGGTGCCAATCATTCTGGAGGGCACTGTATATATATATAATATATATATACTGTATATACGTGGTTTAGCCCCCCACTACCTAACTCGGAGGCGCAAAGTCATCCAGCCCTGAGTCACTTTTGACTGACCATGATACAGTCTTTTTTGGACACACCCTGTGCTGTCCAGAAGAGGATGGGCTCCCCCCCTTTTAGTCTGGTTCCTCCCAAGGTTTCTCCCTATCCTTGCCACTGTCTTGCTTTTGGGGGGTCTAGGCCTGGGTTACCTTCTGTTAAGCGTTTTATGACAATGCATTTGTGAAAAGCGCTATACAAATACATTTGATTTGATTTGATATACACACAGTGCCCCTTTTGAAGTCTACACGCCATCTCAAAAGGTGATTGATACCTCTGAGCTAGTTTACAATTGGTATGGTAAGTGGAGTGTAGACTTAGCAATATTTGATTAATGTTCAGAAATGTTGAAAAAAAAAAATGCACTTGTTAGTTGTAGGGTAGAATGTGTAAATAAAGGTGGAAAAGGTACATTGATTCAATATGTTTTAATTTCAGCCTGCAAGGCAACAAAAGGTGACATTTTTGAGTCGGGGTGTAGACTTTAAAGGGACACAATGTACAGTGGGTATAAAAACTATTCACCCCCTTGGACTTTTTCTACATTTTATTTTGTTACAACATGGAATCAAAATTGATTTAATTTGGATTTGGGACTAATCCCAAATAAACCCATTTAAATACACACCATTTAACCATAACAACTTCCTGGTGACATTCTTCTTCATCTTTATTGACAAAAACAGTATATTGTGTACAATTCATTATGGAATAACAGACAGATTTTCTACCAGTGTGCACAAAATGTATTCATTTATGTATTTATATTTCACAATCTTGCATTGCAGGGCTGTGCCTTGGTCAGCAAAAAAATGTAATTTAACCACCTATTTCCCTCCCTAGTTCTGAGGGTGTTAGTGGCCTAAAGAGAGCTGGGAAAAAAGCTCTGGTATAAAGCTCTCCAGCGATGTGCATGGGCGATTGTATTCAACGGCAGTCCATAACAGCCTATATGATACTCCAAGCTGTATGGTAAATGTATAGTTTTAGAAACAAACATATTTGCTTGAAATTCAGAATAATTCTTCAATATTTTGGGCCACCCTGTTTTGCACACCCTGGCTCACATTTTTTTAAATTATGAAATATTTTCCCCCGTTTTTCTCCCAGTTTGGTGGCCAATTGTACCCTCTATTGATTCAATTCCCCCCCAACAAGCCTGCTACCTACACCTATGGGACCGACCACTACCCTGTGACCGACACGGACGATGGCAACTAATTGCCTCCTTCGAGACGGAACTCCCCAGTGCCTTTACCGGTTGTTTTCATTCATAAAGCAACAGACATTTTAATTCCAACTGGATAGAATTTCCATATGTGAAATAAAAATGAACATCAACTTATTTTATCAGTGGGACACAAAACATTAAACCAAAGTCAGTTAGGGAAATAAAGTTCCATACAAAAAAGTAGAGAACATTTCTTCTCTTAATCCCAAAATGAAATTAAAATCCAGAGTATATACAATAAAAAAATGTCATAAGGAAAAATCCAGGGCCTGGATCAATGACTATCAATGATCAAAGATGAGCGAATGTGGGCAGCCCATTTATCTGTCTGGAGGGGGGGGGATCTCTCTGGGGCCTCCTGCAGTGTTAGCGTTCAGTCAGATGGGAGGCTACAGAGGGATGGAGACGATGGTGGGCAGTTCCCCAATGGGAGGGGGGTTGTACTTCTCCACTCTCATCAGCCTCCGCAGGACATCGTCCCGGTCCTTGGGCCAGATGTAGATGTGCGTGTTCTGGAGCCAGGTGGGCACGTGGCACTGAAACACAAGTTAGTCTCTCTAATTTTCCCCATAATTTCTGCCCCAATATTTTGATTTGCTCAAACAAGATCAGTGATTCACTGCTCACTGTAGCTCCATTATGGGGTTCATGAAACCTCACTCTCCTGTCACTAATTCCAGTGGATCGACTCAGACACAGCAACTCCTGACACCGAAAATGATAATTTTCTATTAATTTTAGTCCGATTTTTAGCCAATTTTTTTCTCCCAATTTGGAATGCCCAATTTGTGTGTTTGTGCTCATCGCTGCAACCACCTCTTGTCAATTTTGGAGACAGCAGACAAGCACACACTCTCCTCGTGATGTGAAGCCACTGCTTCTTTTCACTCCACAGTCCAGCAATTAAGCAAACACAGTGATTGAGTCGGAGGAGGACACTTCATGTGTAGCTTGTGCAGGAAGACTGTGAGCGCCCGATTGGCCAAGGGGGATCACTGGTGCACGAAAAGACACAGACAATACTACGGCAAATTTTGCATTACCATGTGGGGCTGCCAGCCACAGTTGGCGCTGACATGCGGTTGTGTGTTTTGGACCCTGTGCCCAATAATAATAATAATAATAATTGTGTGCTATAATAAATGTTCACCCTTTGCAAGTAAGAGACCAATCCATTTACCACCTTAGTCTCAGCACAACAAAAAAAGAGAAAAACACAACAAGAGCACAGGTGTAAGAGAAAAATTAATGCATCACTTAAGCAATTGCTTTAAATTTGTTGTGTTCTGCCAGCTTCTTGCATGGTTACCCCAGAGTAAGCACGTGTAATTTGTGTGCCTGTGTGTCTTTGGAAGGCTGCTAAAGGTGAAAGAGATACCTTTCTGGCACCAGGAAAGAGGATGGGTATGAACCTGAAGTTTCGGCTGCCGTTCTGAATAAACTCGTTCTGAAGCTGAAATGAGAGCGAGAGAGAATACATTTCACATGTACAATGCATTTCTGCTTGCCATAATGAGAGATACTAATAAAGTCTATGCTAATAAAAATAAATGTTGCATAAGAAACTAAACATGCTAAGGTAAGTCATGCACTGCTGATAGGCTTGGTATTTCACGAAAAAGAATATTATAAATTGTTGCTTTGTTTTCCTGGCCTTTTTATTATTAATTGTTAATGTCTCTACACAAATTCACCCAATGAGAAACAAACAAACAAACTAAACTAAACTTTCCTCAGTGGACACATCCATACTTCAATCTTCAGAAATAAATAAAGTTAGACAGGCAATAAGCAGCCATCAAATATTTTAAGACAATAGTCATAGGATGATAGATGTGTACTGGTAAACTATTTGGTGATAGTATATGAAAGGTATTTTTAAAAGCCTTTGGAAAACAATGTAATTATTTGGTATATTTTGTATTTAAATAATTCAACCATGAAACACTTTTTTCCATGTTTTATATTGAGAATGTTATGTAAATGAATGGCAAGGTGACTAATCCTTTAATAGCACAAATCCACCCTGTACCCCCAATGGCCCTCCAGGTCATCCCTATGACAACTCCTGTAACAAACACTTACAGGACAGAGAATACCGAAAATACATCTAAAAATTAATTTAAAGTACAAATACTTGATGCATTTTAATTTGTATATTGCGCTCAGTTGTCAAAAGTGCATTCGTTATCCCATCAGTTGAAATTCATACAACCTGCCACTGGCAAAGCAGATGTTCTCGTTACAGAAGATGATTTGTGATCGTTTAAAAATAAAGAATACCCTCTGGCTAGAGCTGGAAAGCTGTAACCAGTGTACTCATTAGAGCGGAGTCCTGCATTGAAAGGCCAAGAGGGACGCCATCACACTACATTGACACAGACATATGGGTATCAGTGCAAAAAGTGCAAGAGTGAGGAGAACGTTTCAGTCACAAGACCATCATCAGCATCATTGAAATACAGTATTTGAAAATACTCTTTAGATGCTGGTAAAATTTGAAAGCTCTCCTGCAGATCAGTGAGAATATTCAACAAAACATGTTACCAACCAAAGCATGCAATCATGGGCTAGAAGAATTTTGTACTTCTTAAAACTTTAAAAAAATGTCACTGGTGTCTAAATGGTTAGAGTATATCAAATAGGTCTGGATCCAGGTCTGGATCAAATGGGACATTCCGCTGCGTGTGGCATGAAGCCCACCTGCTTGTGGATGTAGACCGTGTTGAGGGTCCTCTCGTCGTTCTCCACACTGACATGTGCGCCTGTCACCGTCTCATAGTATTTGGGGCTGATGACTATGATGATCAGGTAGTCTTTCTGTCAGAGGGAGGGACCAGAGGTGCAATGTACAAAGTATTGTGGTATTGAGTATTGCCTCAGAGAGACCTTTAACAAGGCTGTCATATAATACATTCTTACAAAATATTTTATTTATTGCTACACCTTTATTTAAAGGGGTCACGGTGCTTTGAACTATGTAAGCAGTGCTTAGAGATAAATCAAAGTTCTGTCTACTGGAGCAGCAAAAACCATCGCAAAAAACAAAACACATTTCTTTGAGGTGATGAAAAAAAATCTATTTCTAGAAATCTGAGCACTATTCAAAAGCTGTTTTGTTTTGTTGGCACTGTAAGTTTTTTTCCATTGACAGTGAACTATACTTTGTTTCTTAAATCTGCAATATGGTAATGAGGTTTCAAACAGATTTGGACTGAAAAAGATGTCGTCGATTTGATCTGGCCTTGAATATGACACACAAAAGACAGAAAACACCAAGTAAATGCAAGTGTAACAAGTAACTATCATAAATCCCTCCTTCCTCTGGAAATGCACCTAGGGTGGTTCTGAGTGAAAAAAAGACATTGACATGTTTACCCCCAAACTCAAAAATAATTTTCAGGCAAATATGATATACATGGGCGGCACGGTGGTGCGGTGGATAGCACTGTCGCCTCACAGCAAGAAGGTCTCGGGTTCGAATCCAGGCCGGGGGCCTTTCTGTGTGGAGTTTGCATGTTCTCCCCGTGTCCGCGTGGGTTTCCTCCGGGTACTCCGGTTTCTTCCCATTAGACATGCACGTTAGCCTAATTGGAGAGTCTAAATTGCCCGTAGGTATGAGTGTGTGAGTGAATGGTGTGTGTGCCCTGCGATGGATTGGCGACCTGTCCAGGGTTTATTCCTGCCTCTCGCCCCTATGCATGCTGGGATAGGCTCCAGCCCCCCCGCGACCCTGACCAGGAATAAGCGGCTTAGACAATGAGATGAGATGAGATATGATATACATGTGAAATCATAACTGTGAATGAAACAGCCTGGGGAACCCTTTAGGGCAGTGGCTCTCAACCTCGGTCCTGGGGACTCACTGTTTATACTGTTTTTTGTTACAGCCAATCTCTTAAGGCAATTAAGGTTGTTGAAAACGTTAAAAGTTCTATCATCATTTTTTCTCTAAACTTATTTGAACACAATGCAGGTTTGGCTCATTGCCATTTGCTTTCACTGAACTGTTAATTTTCCACAAATGGTTTAGTTTCAGTGACCAGGTGTCCACACTTTCAACAATTAGGCCCCCACTGATTTCACCTGCCAGTCTATAATGGAATCAATTTAAAAGGTAGCCTAAAGGAATCATGCGACATTTAGCACATTACAGAAAATGAGAGCATTAGTTGATCTGACTTATTTAAAGTCCTGGGTGTGTATATTGGACATTTATTGTTCATGGCATGCATAGCTATTTCTGAAATAGTATGGCCTTAAGAGAGTAAATCATGCTTTAATAGAAATTAAAAGTGTCTAATTAAGAACAATTACAACAGCTACAATTCAGAGGTTGCAATTATGGTTGGAATGAAAACCAGCAAACAAACAAGGTTGAGAACCACTGCTTTAGGGGAGTTCCATTGCAATGTAAAAGTTATGCATTGCAACGGAGTGTGGGAAGGGTGTGTCTACAGTGATTTCACCTCGCTGATGAACTTCTCCATGAAGTCGATTTTGCTAATGCTTCGGAACTGCTGCTCAAACACATCGATCTGCAAAACACGGGTTTGTGAAGGACAGCCAGTGGAGAGTAGGAAGAGGGAGTCCCAGTGTTCAGTGTTCATCAAAGTTGCAGCACATGTCAATATATGGTCAAATATAAATTCCAAAACACAATACATATATATTTAAATATATTTATAAATGTATGGTGTAAATCAATACATTGATTGATAAAAATACATGCATGCAAAATACACTCTATGTACTGTAAATATCTCATGATTTAAAGACCAACTAAATTGGTTCAAACCCCCATGTGACTAAACCAGAATATGCCAGTGAATACAAAAAATTAGTTTCTTTCTGCTGTTCCACAGAATCACATTTTTTGAAGATACAAAGTTTGTGTGTGACCATGACAATATATTTGAGGAAGCACTTCACAATATGTGTCTATTTTTTAGTACGTGTCTAACAATGAACATATGTGTGAAATGCATTGGGCTCCTGAGCGGTACATCCAGCACTGGCTCTCAGTGCAGTGACACCTCCCACAGTCCAGAGTGTTATTCTGGCAGTGCATGGGCTGGACTGAGATCAGCAGCCCTGCGCTGCGAGGCATAAATGGTGAAGGTCATTGGGGAGCCCGTAATCGAGCTCTGCCAGCTGCATAGGTTGTGCAGTTCTTGGGAACAATAACTGAAACACTCAGCCAGTGAAAAGAAGCGGCAGCTGTCTGCCCATGCTTCAGAGCAAGCGTATGCTATTGTGCACTGTCCAAAATTGACAGAGGATGTTGCAGACAAGCCTAGAATTACAATAGGACATTCCAAATTGGGCAATAAATTAAAAGATTTTAAAAATGATACAACATTCCACAAATTCTATATTTTACCCTTATATCTCTTGTTTTCAGTTACAGAGAACCAAGCTCAATAAGGCCAGTCCCGAATCTCAGATATCACAGAAACGATCCTATCAGAGTAAAATCCCACTTTCACTGATGTTCCCCTTAAATCACAGGGACAAAGCAAGGCAAAAGCGAGTTGTCTTACCCGCATGTCAAAGCCGTTGTGTCGCAGCAAGGCCACAAACTTGATTATCTCGTTGACATGCCCATCACTGTCAGCCTCGTAGGTGACAAACACCTTGCCTGAGAATGAAGACAGGAGAGCAGAGACATTAGTGAAAGTTAGTGAGTAAGTGTGTGTGTGAGAGCGGCACCTATCTAAAACACCACAGCGTCTCTCCACACATTTATAAATGTATTGAGATCATTAATTGCCTTATAGTATCTAAAATGAACCATTATTCTAGCATCCTGGAAAACCAAAATACAGCAGCATAAAATCTTGATCTTAGCTATAAGACCTGGGCTGAAACCAAAGCTTATAATGTCTGCAATAAATAAGTGTTCAATCCAGTAAAAAGGTTTTTCCTGGTCTATAGATATAAGACCAGTATCGAGTCCTAATAGACTAGAGACATTCAAGATATCCCAAATTAGAGTGACATTGTCTGTAACCTGGTGGGCATACAGTAGGTGTGGTCAGGATGTATGATTTCATCATTTGACACGCCATCACCTCTCTCAGTCTGGTGGCTAGCACCTTAGATCGATGCTTATAATCAGTGCACAGAAGAGGCACAGATCGCCAATTCTACTGCTCTAGTAAACCCTGGAGTTCCACCACTCCAGAGAGATGGAGAGATGGGGGGGGGATAGTGAATGAGGGGGAAGCATCCAGACTGGATGACTCCCTCATGAAGGAGGATGAGCACACATTTAGCCATTAGCGAGCACAGAAGAGTTAGGAGTTAACGACTGAGGATTGCTTTTTAATTCATCTTCAGAGATGTGCTCCGTAATTACCTTGGGACAATGACTTTAAGCCTGCGTTATTTTTTTGAGAGAGCACAGGAATGTACCTTCTAGAAGTATGACTATCAGCTCGCACTTGGTACACACAGTCTACTCTTTACTAATACCTCTAGTAATATTGAGTCAGTATCTACAAATAGGGACTGGGAATTATGCTTCCCACGCAAAAGACCCTACTGCAGGGGCGCACAAGTCCAGTCCTGGAGGGCTGCTGTGGATGCTGTTTTTAAAAAAAAACAATTTTCTAAACGGTTGTATAAGCCAGTGCTGCCTCCTTCCTATATCAGACCACAGTAAGCCACTTTAACCAAGGACACATGTGTAGTCTGCAGCTTCAGCAGTCTGGCTGTCTGCCGAGGGGGAAGGGGGAGGAAGAGCCGGCACAGGTTCACCGAGAAGCGCGATGGGCATCACTGTAAGACAGGTGGGCGAGTTCCATTTCAGAGGAGGCGGATCATTGCCGGCCTCAGGGTATGGGCTTGACCCGTAGTGACGGGTGGCAGGCTCATGGGGGAGGGTAAATTGCAGAAATAGAGGGTACAATTGGCCACCAAATTGGGAGAAAAACAAGGAAAAAAAATCTGAAATAAATTAAAAACTGCAGCATCTAATCTACCATTCCAGAGTAAATGCTGTCTAAAGGGTGCTACTCACGGTGCTCCAGAGACAGGGGTATGCTGCACGGGGCAGTCTTCTTGTTCAGGCATGGATGGGGGTGCCCACTGTAGGATACATAACACGCCATTATCAAAATCCTATCCCATGCCCTTTCCATTCTCTCTCTCTCAATCTTGTGGCATGCGGTCCTGCACACGTGCTGTGTGACGGACACAGTGGAATAAAAGTCCCAGTTGTAATCAGTTTTTAATTCTGGACACTGCCACGGAGCCAGGAAAGATTGAGATTTTAAGAAGTGCCACAATAAAGCTCACATTAAGTCTTTCAGGTAGGCCTGAGATCTTAAGAAGCGCCACAGTAAAATTAACAGTAACACAGGAATCCCTCCTGTTTGTCCCCATTGGAACACAGCTTCCAGATACAGTTTGAAATTACATTTAAGAGTGCTGATTCATAGGCATTTTGTGGGAACATTCAGCAACTCTCCATATGGCATATTATTAATGATGACAGTGTGAGTGCTACTGTGCTCACCTCTGTGAGGAGCGGGCTTCTGGCCATCTACAGTGGTATTGACCTGAGAAAAGAAGAACAGGAGACAGGGAGGCTACATGTCACTAAGGACCAGATTTAATATAGGATTGTGACTGCTTTTCAAACACAAAAGCAGTTGCTACAAGCTAGCACTATCTATGTCAGAATTACTAAATGGTCACATTGGGCCAAATTGCTATTAGGCTATAATTCACTCTCGAACTTTTGTTTGGATACATAGTTAAATCTGTTCATGCATATGTATACCTGGGGTGAACATGCTAAAACAGGGTGGAGATTTTGTAAATTACGCTGATTAAGTATTCCATCTAATTTACTAAAGCATGCCTTAATAGTGACTCTCCTCTTTGGGTGAGGATTTTAAGAACCCCTGAAAGCAGGCGGTATCTGCATCTTGTATTGCGCTCTCTGAGGTGCAAGACATTTTGTCCCAGGGATGCAAAACACATTATCACAAATGTTATTGCAAAGTACCCCGGTTCATGTAATGACAGCTTTATTTTCAGGGATAGCTATAGCCACAGAGGGGACTACTGAGGAACCTGGCTGTAAGGTAAGGCCTTGAAAGTATTGTTTCCGAATTTTAAATATATATCCTATACAGCATATGTATTGTTTACTAAAACATCTCATTTATTTTCAGATATAATATGAAAGTTATGTAGGGCGGTTCACAGAACCACACTCCAAAATAACCCAAAATAATCTGAACTGTGTTTACGATGCCAGCAGGGAGCCAGAAAGTGAGATGTGTAAACAGTGGTATTGGCCCAAATGCCTTACAACCCCCACATGGATAGAAGCAGTCCTGCTGACTCTGGCAAAACAGGAAATGGAGGGGGCTGTTCTCAGGACTGTTGACCAAAACACTGAATTTAATGTGGTATACTGTAACTTCATCACTTACATATACAGTATAATTATGTTTGGTGTTGTTGTAAAGCTGATGTCATGAGCAATGGGTTGGTGTCATTGACGATATGGCACAGTGGGTGCTTAATAAAGATCTCAGAACACTGTTCGAAAGTGAATGGTGGGAAATGCAAATGATCTACACGTCAGTGGCCATCTGTGAAACTAATAATTAATGTAGTGTGTATTTTACTGTGTAGGTGAATCGTCTAGTTGCATGCTAGGAAACGTAAGTAACCCGGCGCAAGTTTCCTGTTCAGTCGTTGCGTTCACTACCTTTTCACTGGTTGTAGTGCTAGTTAATGCCATTTAGTGGTCTTAATTATTAGTTTATTGTTGTTCCAGTGTCTTTTAGTGTTAATCGTTGCATAGAGGTTTTATTTAAGAAGTTGATTGGTAGTTAGCTGCTAATAATTGGTTTCATTGTTTCGGGTCTAATGTCCGTCCCTGTAGTCAAGCGTTCCCTGAGTAGTGGGCGTTTACATGTGAGTTAGTTCATTTGGCTCTATTGCTATCAGCTGGCAATCGCCACTGAGTGCTTAGCGCCACATAGCTATATCAGCAACTATAGCTCTGGAAAGCGGCAGTCTCACCTTTCTAGCCTCATTGAACTAAGACTCAGTGTACAAAGACATGCGAGTCTACCTACAGGAGACTCGCAAGTGATTCCGCGAAGGAGATTTCCTAGAAGGAGAGATTCTACTCACAGGCGCAACCCCTCCAATCTCATTCAACCTCCTAAATCTTCTGGTGTCAATGTCGTGGTAGCAGGCGGCCTTTGGAACTGCCAGTCCGCTGTCCGGAAGGCCTCCCTACTCTCCCTGCAGTTCCTGGCGCTCGCTGAGACATGGATCACTCCGCAGAAGACGGCCATCCCTGCTGCTCTCTCCGCTGCCTACACATTCTCCTACACTCCTCGACCAACAGGTAGAGGTGGAGGGACTGGTATCCTATCCTGGTATCCTCCCCCCTGTGGAGATTTGGTATCCTCACCTCTCACCCTCCTCCTTTGAATTTCATGCTGTCACCATCACTGTTCCATGCAAACTACACATCATTGTTGTCTATCGCCCCACCAGGTACACCGGGGAGTTTCCGAGATGAGATGGATGCCCTACTCAGCTCCTTCCCCGAGGATGGCACTCCCGTCTTACTCCTCGGTGACTTCAACCTGCTGCTGGACACCCCTCAGTCCTCTGCATTTCTCCCCCTGCTTCAGTCCTTCGACTTCACCATGGCTGAATCCCCATCCACCCACAAGGCCGGCAATCAACTGGACCTGGTCTTCACTAGGAACTGCACCTCACCCAACATTGTGGTATCTCCTCTGCATGTGTCTGACCACTGCTTTCTGTATTTTTCCCTCCCTGTGCTTAAACCCTCTTCACCTGCCCCCACTGTCTCTGTCCGTTGCAAACTCCGCTCTCTCTCCCCCGCAGCCCTGTCAGCTACTATCATCCTTTCCCCCTACTGATACCTTCTCTCAGCTACCTGCTGAGGAAGCCTCATCCACCCTACTGTCCTCTCTCCTCCTCCTTTGATTCACACTGTCCTCTCTCCACTAAACCTGCTTGTCTCCGACCCTCCAGCCCCTGGCTAACTGACTCCATTCGGGCTGACCGACTCAAACTACGAGCGGCAGAAAGGAAATGGAGAAAATCCATTTCCCCCTGTGGCCCTGACTGACTTCCACACACTCCTGGCTACCTTTTCCTCTAACCTCTCCTCTGCTAAATCTGCATTTTTCTTTTCCAAGATTCAATCTTCTGCTTCTAATCCTTGCAAACTGTACTCTACGTTTTCCTCTCTCCTCACCCCTCCTCCTCCCCCACCCCCCTCCTCTCTAACTGTGGATGACTTTGTGTCTTTCTTTCGCAACTCCTTCCCCCCAACCTCTCCCTCACCTAACCCTCCCTCACCCATCTCGCTACCTAAACCTCTCACCCCTCTGTCTTCCTTCTCACCCCTCCCTGAATTCTTCAACTTGTTCACTCCCACCATCCTACCACCTGCCCTCTCAATCCCATTCCAGTCCATTGCTATGGACATCCTCCCCTTTGTCTCCAATGTTATCAACTCCTCTGTTTTCTCTGGCTCTGTCCCCTCTCCCCTCAAAAGTGCCCATGTTGCCCCCCTCCTCAAAAAACCCTCTCTGAATCCTGCTGCCATTTCGAACTATCGACCTGTCTCTCTCCTCCCATTCCTCTCCAAAAAAATAGAGCGGGCTGTCTATAACCAACTGTCTGCTCATCTCCAACAGAATGACCTGCTTGATCCTAACAAATCTGGGTTCAAGACAGGCCACTCCACAAAGACATTTTACATTACATTTACATTTTAAGCATTTAGCAGACGCTCTTATCCAGAGCGACTTACAAGATGTGCATTAATACATGGTAGGAACAATCATAGTTAGCGCACAAGATCAGTGCAGTAATACAGTAATAGACATTGTTGCAGGCATCTGCGTACCATACCTGTAACACTGGGAAGGAAAAGGTTAGTGTGCTCTGCTTGCGGTCACTGAGGCTCTACAAGTGGCCAAGTCCCAATCTCTTAGCTCCGTCCTCCTCCTCCTTGACCTGTCAGCTGCATTTGATACCGTGGACCACCAGAGGCTGCTCTCATCTCTCGCCGAGATGGGAATCTCTGGATCTGCACTGACATGGTTCAAGTCATACCTGGCTGACCGGTCCTACCAGGTGGCCTGGAGAGGATCCCTCTCCTCTCCCCACACCCTCTCCACCATAGTCCTGCAGGGCTTAGTGATAGGCCCCGTCCTATTCTCCCTGTACACCAAGTCACTTGGTTCTGTCATCTCTGCTCATAATTTTCTTATCACTGTTATGCCGACAACACTCAACTCTTTCTCTCCTTCTCTACTTCTGAGACCCAGGTCCCAGCACGGATCTCTGCATGCCTGGCTGACATCTGTGCCTGGATGTCCACCCACCACCTGAAGCTGAACCTGGGGAAGACGGAGCTGCTCTTCCTCCCAGCGAAGGGCTCCCCGATGATTGATGCTTCAATCACCGTGGGAGGCTCCATAGTGTCTCCGTCCTAGTCTGCCAGGAGTCTTGGAGTGACCCTGAATGATCAGCTGTACTTCTCGGACCACATCGCAGCGATCACCCGGACCTGCCGATTCTCCCTCCATAACATCTGGAGGATCCAACCGTTCCTCACCCAAGAGGCCACACAACTCCTGGTGCAGGCCCTGGTGATCTCACATCTGGACTACTGCAATTCCTTGCTGGCAGGCCTACCGGCCTGTGCCATCAAGCCACTGCAACTAGTCTAGAATGCTGCACGTCTGGTGTTTAATCAACCAAAGTTCACCGATGCCACCCCTCTACTCTCCTCTCTGCACCGGCCGCCCATCGCAGCACGCATCAGATTCAAATCACTGGCGCTTGCCTTTCAGGTGGCTAGAGGAACTGCTCCCCCTTACCCCCAAACACTCATCACACCCTACACCCTAGCCAGACCCCTCCATTCCGCCTCCACGGGCAAACTGGCTGTCCCATCCCTCCGGGCACCTTGCAGCCACTCCTCGCAGTCTCGCCTCTTCTATGTCCTTCTCTGACCCCTCGGGGGTGGAATGATCTTCTGCAATAGGTCAGGACCGTGGAATCACTTGCGATCTTCCACAAGAGACTCAAAACCCACCTTTTCAGACTCCACTACCACTGAATTCTGTACATCTAGCCGATTGTCATCGCCACTGCCTACTTGTTCAATACTTTTTGTATATGTATACTTGTTTATTCCTAAAAAAAATGAATGACTAACCTTTTCTTTCCCAGTGTTACAGGTATGGTATGCAGCTGCTAACAACGATGTCTATCACTGTGTTACTGCACTGATCTCTTGCGCAAACTGTGATTGTTCTTATCATGTATTAATGCACATCTTGTAAGTCGCTCTGGATGAGAGCGTCTGATAAATGCTTAAATTGTAAAATGTAAAAATGTAGTGTGATACGCGTACAGAAATAGAGCAGGGAGTAGTTCAGTTATTCTGTGATTGTGTCCTTATTTGATGTTTTAGGATTTCCTTTGATGCGTGGGAATATAGGGGGAAAAGTGGTGTGTTTCAAGGAGATTCGCTCTTATTACCTCCTGTGCGTTATTCGCATATGGCCATTTTAGACATTCTACAGTTGTATTATTCAACTTCTGTTTAACATCTATGTAACAATTGTTGCAATTCCGGCTAATAAACATATTCATAACTCAGCATTTCTCATTGTTCTTAACTACTGCAGTTACACATTGTGGTTTAAAGGTTACTGTTAACAGCACACACACTCATAGAACTTTGGTTAGGTACACTCAGTAGTCACTCTCCTACACGCTAGTGCTGTTGCAAGATACACAATTGTATCCTTGGTGGGCTATATACAGGCAAAAGGCACATCCACATCTCATATAGAGATAGTAATATGTATAGAGCCACACTACGCAAGCTGAGAGACTATAGTCTCTCTTTTGCATATTATACAATTCTATAAGTGGCTCAAAAACAAAAAGGTGAATGTCCTTGAGTGGCCTAGTCAGAGCCCTGATCTAAATCCTATTGAAAACCTGTGGAATGACTTGAAGAGCCCAGTCCATCAATGGTCCCCACGCAATCTGACTGAGCTTGTTCTCTAAGTTAGAATAGGCAAACACTGCCCAAACTAGGTGTACAAAGCTGGTAGAGACGTATCCAAACAGACCCACAATCCAAGTTATTTATTTTTAATTAATGTTCAGAAATGTGGAGAATTTTTTTTTACTTGGGAGTTGTAGGGTAAAATGCATAAATACAGGTGAAAAAAGTCTGAAAAAGTAATTTCAGGCTGTAAGGCAATCAAAGGTGAATTTTTTTAGATGGGGTGTAGACTTTAAAGAGGCACTGTATATATAAATGTATATGTATAAAGAGACAGGGAGAGAAAGTTCTCTCAGTATATATTAATATTAATGAGAGATATAGGACTACAGGTCACTAAGAGACTCAGACCACTGAGAAAAATAAACCAAGGGGAAATTTAAAGGTCACTGAGAGAGACAGCAAGCAGAGACACAGGTCATTAGTTGAGAAACAGGAAGGGAGTACAGGATGGTGAGAAAGATAGAAGTGAGAGAGAGATAGGGTGGAGATACATGTTGATGAGAGAGAAATGTGTGTGTGTGTGTGTGTGTGTGTGTGTGTGTATTAGGGGTTTCACAGATTTATACTGGTTGCCAGGTTTTTCAAAATAGTAGTCGACTAGTCGTCCTTTATGCAGAGAGAAGAGAAACAATGAAAAGTGTACTTTTCTACTTTTTGTTTCTGTAGTTGCTACAGTGGCAGACAATGACAGAGTACAAGCAATGTAGCACAAGGTTATTCAAACACAGTCTATTATAAACATAAAAAGACCCTTTGGTTATTCTGAACAAAAAAGAAAATAACCCATTGGCATGTCACAATTCCAACAACACGTGTTTACTCTTACAGGCGGCTATTATCACATTTGACAATGCAGTGTCATTATCGTAGGCCATATAGCACATAGCAACGCACATGAGTGATTTAAATCTTAAAACAATACTTGTAAATGTTAGCAAGCTAATTCTGTTTAAAAACAGTAGTTTGTGACAGCACTTTCATCGCGTATTAATTAATTAACATCCGCATCATTTTTTTATCCGCATCCTTATAGCTAGCGATAAAGAAAGTGAAAACTGGACTCACCAAAATGAGACAGGCTGTGGTGGTAAAACAGGTAAATAATAAATCCAGTGTGTTGGTCAACATACTGTGGAGGAAGAAATTGTGTATCGAGTTGGAATGCTAGACCACATCCACAGGGGATGGTAGACACTAATTAATTCAGTGTGACGCGGCGGCGCCACAGGTCCAAGACAAAAGGCTGTTCGCGCCACAACTACAAAGGAACATTTGTTCGTTTGTAATGGTTCCCCTATGGCAGGAAACCTCCTTCCCATTGGTTTAGGACCCTGGGAGGGCTGTTCTAACAACCTATTATATCTTCATGTTAGCCCATAGCTCCATTTACCTGTAAGTTAACGCCTTGTTACTTCCCCCTTGTGATTGTTCCCTCCCCTTCCGTCGCTTGGATATAAATATTCATTTGAATTTGAAGGCGGGAGATTCGCCGTCCTGCGTGACACGGGTCTCCGTGCAGCTGCTCGTAATTAAAGCTTTAATACTGTTTAAAGGAATTCTCTCTGATCCTACTAAGTTATTTTTTCCACGACAATACTAACATTACTCGCTGTCATTGTCCTCCTTGTGTAAAACGGTCTGCGTTCTTTGTTTGCGTTCAGAAAGACGAGGGCATCAACATGGGCTGGATGCAGGCTTGACCGCTGTCGGGTGACAGTGTTCCTGGCCAAGGAAAATATCATTTTGCTTGGGGTACTGGTGGCTGGGATAGCTAGGTTACTTTAGGAAAGCTTGGCTAGATGGGGGAGCTGGTCCTCATTACATGCCCACCACTCCAGTGTATTTGCCAATGCATCAGACTCCAACTTGAAGCGTGCTGTAGCTGTTTCCGCACTATGTACTTGAAAGAGCGAGTAGCCGCCAGATCAGACTCTCTGGTTTGCAACGTGCTGTCAGTCAGGTTCAGTAGGACGGGGTAGATACAGGACAGCCTGACGTGTAACTCTCCACACATGATTGTTGTCGCCTTCGTTAGAGGCCTCAGCACCGGGAGCAGCTGCTCCACCAATTCCCACTGGGAAACTCTCATGGACAGGGATTTTTGGAGGTTTGCTCTGGTGACGGTCTCATCCGCAAGTACGGCCTGTACTGGGATTCACTGCTCATACAGTCATTCGAGCATGATGAACGTAGAATTCAGCATGTCGCACAATCGTTTAGGAGTTTATTCTCTTTGATGACCAGCTGTTCCTGACGTTTCTCCAGAGCACAAGTTGCTACTGCACAGTGGCGGAAATGACTGAACACGTCTCGCAGCATTGGTGGTTTTCGCAATCTCTGGTAAATTCAACCCTGCTTTTATTTTTATTTTATTTTATTTGTTTATTTGTCAGGGACAATGCACATTAATAGACAATGAATGTTAAAAACAATACATTGTAAATGAGCCAGAATTAGCCAAGAGGCTAGTTTTCATCTGGAGTCCCTGTTACTAGCTGCAAAGTGTGTTCGGTGTAACCAAGGTGGTGAGGAAACTGCTCACAGATCTCCATTACCAGCTTAATGCTACTTCCATTGTCATGAATGGTACAAAAAACAACCAGGCCCCAGTCCTCGATTGTTTCTGCCAGCCTCTTGGCAATGTTTACAGCGGTGTGTCAGATGGTGGTGCACAGCACTCTTTGATTTGAACTCACAGGTATCTGTAATGTAATGAGTGGTCACTGTAATATACGGATCCACAGTACAAGATGTCCATAGATCGGTAGTGAGTGAGACACGGTTATCGTTCATCTCTGTGGCCATCTTCGCTCTCAGAGTGTTGTACTGGTGAGTGATGGTGTTCCAAAGCGTAGCATGCGATGGGATTGTGTAGCCCGGGTCAAAAAACCTGATGATGTCCTTGAAGCCATCTCCAGAAACAGCAGAGTGGTGGGACATCCTTGACAATATAGCTGTTATATGCTGTCTTCTCTTGTCTGTAGTAATAGTACTGTTCAGCTCCTCAAGTTTGCTGATGACACCACTCTAATCGGCCTCATCACTGATGATGCTGAGGCAGTATATCGGAGTGAGGTAGGCAGACTGGCGTCATAGTGCAACAACAATAACTTGGAGCTAAACATCCTGAAAACAGTGGAAATGGTGATTGACTTCAGGAAACCCCCACCAGCGAAGGTGCCACTGAAGTTGGGTCCTTCAAATTCCTGGGGACACACTCTGAAGTGGGAGGAAAACATCACGAACGTAACCAGGAAAGCACAGAAACGTACCTACTTCTTGAGGCAACTAAAGAAGTTTAAAGTGTGCCAAAAAAGTTTAGTTTTAGTCTTCCGCAAGAGACTCAAAACCCACCTTTTCAAATATCCAGCTGTATAAATGGATTGTATGTAAAAAAAATTCGAACTGTCGCTCTGGATAAGTGTGCTAAATGCCTAAAATGTAAATGTAATGTATACCGCTCTAGCAGGTGTTACAACTTGCGACGAAAGCAGACCGCAGACACGTCCAATCAGAGTAGCCTAACGAACGCGAGGATTTGTGGGAGTTGAAGTCTCGTATTCTGTGATTGCTGTAACCGCGTGAACTTGCATGTACAGTACCAGTCAAAGGTTTGAGTACACCTTCCATCTGGACTACGGCTAATCGGGCACTGGAATGTATTCAGCAGCTGTACTGTATACAGACAGCGAATGCTCCAAGTCCTGATAACACTACTCTATAGAACTTTAAAAAAACTCAGATTTTAGTAGCTGTATCGTACGCCAACAGCGAATGCTCGAAGTTCTGATGCCAGTGAACTATGATTAGACTTAGAATGTCTCCAGTAGCTGTACTGTATACAAACAGGTCGATAACACCCACCTCAGTGCAGTGGAGGTGAACTGCAAACAGTTGCTAGCAGAAAACGCAAGCCTCAAATCAAAACTAAGTGATCTGGAAGCACGCTCAAATCAAATCTAATCTAAAATTTGTTGGAATACCGGAAGGGAGTGAGAATAACCATCCAACCGAGTTTGTGGCAACCTTAATTAGCGATCTCCTGGGGAAAGACAACTTCAAGGAGCCGATAGTGGTTGACAGAGCCCACCGCTCTCTGGAGCCAAAGCCGAAGGATGGAGCCAAGCCGTGTACACTAATCGCCAGAATGCACTATTTTCAATAAAAAGAGTTGGTTCTCCTGCTCGCAGGACAACAGGCACCATTGCACTTCAAGGGCTCCTTGATATATAACCAAATTTCCCACCTGAAGTCCTGCAGCAGTGTCAGACCTTCAATGAGTGAAAGTCTCACTGTTTTATTTAATTTAATTTAATTTTTTTGTTTTATTTAATTTCAATTAGTAGGCCTAATACTATGGTGGACCGTGTACCTTCTATCGTGATAAAAGAGGCTCCATATTCACCCATAACTGATGGTAACTTAATACCTTCTCATGCTTTACTTTAACATGCCTTTTCCTCTGGATGGAAGGTAATTTTGTTTTTATTTAATCTCAATATTTGTTATTACAGTGGACCACTCATCATTTGTGGGTGCTGCCCATCTACCCAGAGATGATAGTTGCCAATTACTGGCATGTATAATGGGGATTGCAATGTAACCAAGACAACATGGGTTTTTCTGGATGGGGGGGGGGGGCATTCTATTTCACCATGTTTCAATTGTTGATATCGTAGTAGACAGTTCACCATCAATAACTTTTACATTCTTTATGACAATATAGCTCTATCTCATTACTTTTACGCTGCTTAGTTGAAGCTGCACGACTGCCATCTTTACAGGCTGTTGTACTGTTCAGAGTTACGGACACAGGTGCTTTTTATGTTTTGGGCGTGTTTTCAGAGCGCCCGTGGGTGACAATTGTTCACAGTCACCCCAAATGTGTATATTTTGGAGTTTTTTCTTTATTTCTCTTTTTTATTATGTCTTTATGTAATATCTATCACTCAGCAATGGTGAATTTTGCGTTAGACTATATCCTTTATCAGTCATTTGACGTATACGGATCCGATGATGCAGGCTGATCAGAGAAGGGCTTTAAACCTAAAAACATGGAATATCCGAGGCCTTCATAACCCAATAAAAAAAAAGAAAATTATGACATTTATTAAATCTAAGAAGAGTAACATCGTATTCCTCCAGGAGACTCACTTAATGGCCCAGGACTCAAGAAAACTTTGCAGGGACTGGGTGGGCCATGTCTCTGCTTCTTGTGGTAGCAGCCAGAGCAGGGGGGTAGCAACTTTAATTCACAAGCAGTTGCAGTTTAAATGCATCAGGGAGAGTAGTGATGAAGGGCGGATTTTATTGCTTCTATCTGAGATTCAGGGTCATAAAGTGATCTTAGCTAACGTATATGCTCCTAACACCGATGACCCCACATATCTCCTCAATAGTGGCTAGCTCTATTGGTAACATTTTTTTCTCTGACCATGCCCCTGTTTACCTCCGCATGCTCCCTTTTAACAATGCTGCTAGGTCCCCCAGGTGGAGGCTCAACTCAAGCCTCTTGCTTGATGCAGGCTTTAAGGAGTCTCTAAGGGCTCAGATCAATCTCTATAAAGAAACTAATTTGCCATCAGCGCCCTCTGCAGGTGTGGCATGGGAGGCCTGTAAGGCATTTCTTAGAGGCTATATAATACAGCATATGTCTCCTTCAAATTGGACAATCATGGTCAGACTTAAATATGAACTACACTGCCCGTCCAAAAAAAAAGTCACACACACACAACTAATATTTCATTGGACCGCCTTTAGCTTTGATTACGGCACGCATTCGCCGTGGCATCATTTCGATAAGCTTCTGCAATGTCACAACATTTATTTCCGTCCAGAGTTGCATACATTTTTCGCCAAGATCTTGTATTGATGATGGAAGAGTCGGACCGCTGCGCAAACTCTTCTCCAGCGCATCCCAAAGATTCTCAATGGGGTTACGGTCTGGACTCTGTGGTGGCCAATCCATGTGTGAAAATGATGTCTCATGCTCCCTGAACCACTCTTTCACAATTTGAGCCCGATGAATCGTGGCATTGTCATCTTGGAATATGCCCGTGCCATCAGGGAAGAAAAAATCCATTGATGGAAAAACCTGGTCATTCAGTATATTCAGGTAGTCAGCTGACCTCATTCTTTGGGCACATAACGTTGCTGAACCTAGACCTGACCAACTGCAGCAACCCCAGATCATAACACTGCCCCCACAGGCTTGTACGGTAGGCACCAGGCATGATGGGTGCATCACTTCATCCGCCTCTCTTCTTACCCTGATGCGCCCATCACTCTGGAACAGGGTAAATCTGGACTCATCAGACCACATGACCTTCTTCCATTGTTCCAGAGTCCAATCTTTATGCTCCCTAGCAAATTGAAGCCTTTTTTCCGATTAGCCTCACTGACAAGTGGTTTTCTTAAGGCTACACAGCTGTTTAGTCCCAATCCCTTGAGCTCCCTTAGCATTGTGCGTGTGGAAATGCTCTTACTTTCACTATTAAACATAGCCATGAGTTCTACTGTTGATTTTTTACGATATGATTTCACCAAACATTTAAGTGATCGCCGATCACAATCATTCAAGATTTTTTTTTCCGACCACATTTCTTCCTCGAAGATGATGCTTCACCACTATCCTTCCAGGTTTTAATAATGCGTTGGACAGTTCTTAACCCAATTTGAGTAGTTTCAGCAATCTCCTTAGTTGTTTTCTTTGCTTGATGCAGGCCAATAATTTCACCCTTCTGAAACAGATTAACATCTTTTCCACGACCACAGGATATGTCTTCCGACATGGTTGTTTAAGAAATGAGAAGCTGGGCTGGCGGATGGCCCAGCGGTCTAGTGCACCGCGCTTTGGAGCGGTGTGCGCTGCCCGTCAGAGACGCGGATCGAAACCCGCGTTTCTACCAGACCGGCCCTGGTCGTCAGCCCGATCGGAGGCGGCATTTGGCTGTCCGCCTCCGGGGAGGGGGAGAGGAGAGCGGCACGAGTCCGCCGAGGAGAAGGTTAATGGAGTCCGTGGAAGATCTCCGTCTCGAAAGAAGGCGGGGAAATAGGTCCAGGAACACGAATCTCGTTCCCGGAGGACGGGCGGCGGACTTGTGAGGGTGGGGAATTGAAAATAAAATAGAGGGTATAATTGGCTACTAAATTGGGGGAAAAATCAGAAATAAATTTATAAAAAAGAAAAAAAGAAATGAGAAGCTATTCACTGCATCAGTTAGGGTTAAATAACTTGTTGCCAGCTAAAACATATTCATCACTGCAGTAATTATCCAATGGAAGGCTCTTACCTATTTGCTTAGTTAAATCCAGGTGGTGACTTTTTTTTGGGCCAGGCAGTGTAGATTATCACAGTCACAGGACATCCTTAATTATATTCTCCAACTGAAATATGAATACAACACTATACTTTCAAGTCAGGTCAGCAACCTATTGTTGACTTTGAACTGGCAAATAAGCCACATAGGTTGCTGGCAAGACAATTAAAAGGTGCACAAGCCAGCAAGGCAATACATAAAGTGAAGTGCAAGATGGGTGTATTGTTGTCTGATCCAAAAGAGATTAACAGTCGTTTCAGAGAATTCTACGAGGACCTGTACATCTCAAAATCTTAAAGTCTTGCAGATATATCAGTATCTCTCAATCTCCCAAAACTGGATGGTGCAGCGGGGGCGGAGTTAAATGCAGATTTTACTGTGGAAGAGATAAAGGGTGCAACTGGATCTTTCCCCAATGGTAAAGCAACTGGTCCGGATGGGTTTGGGATAGAATTTTACAAAACACATTGCGACAAAATATCACCTTTTTTGTTTAGAATGTTCAAACACTCAATTGATACTGGAAGACTTCCCCAATCAGTGTATGATGCAAATATTTGCCTTTTTTTTTAATGATAGCTTGATGTATCTTCATATCGCCCCGAGTCTGCTGAACTCAGATCTAAAAATATTCACTAAAATCCTTGCTAATAGACTGAGTGGAAATGTTGGCACCATAATTCACCCAGATCAGACTGGGTTTATTCCCAACAAGTTTTCTTTTTCTAATGTCAGAAGGTTGCTCAATACATTGTACAGTAAATATGACAGTGGCTGCGGTTCTTTCTCTGGATGCCGAAAAGGCTTTTGACCAGGTGGAGTGGAGGTATGTATTGGCAGTTTTGGAGAAGTTTGGCCTAGGGGACTCTTTTGTTTCATGGATTAAAATGTTATATCCTTGCCCAACTGCATCAGTGCTAACCAACCAAGATAAGTCTGTTCCATTTTCGTTACAACGCAGCTGCCGTCAAGGTTGTCCACTTTCCCCATTGTTGTTTGCAATTGCAATAGAGCCTTTAGCATTTAGTGTGAGAAGTCATGGCATCATTCAGGGAATAACGCTGGGGACCATTGACAGCCGTATATCCTTATATGCTGATGATGTTATTCGTTATCTCTCCAGTCCTGAAATATCTATCCCTCCCTTGCTGGATTTGGTCGAGAATTTTGGTAGACTATCAGGGTACTCAATTACAAATAATCTAGATTTCTAAATAGTTTACCATGCAAGGGTGCTGGTGTACTAGCAGTATGATCTTCGGGATACTGAGTCCCCCCATATGCCCCTGTGGCTGGACATTGAAAGAAACGTAGACACCAGTACCTCTCTCCCGGCCTTGCTATTTTCAGCTGTGAAACAACACACCGCTACCACAAAGAATCATTTTATACTGCACAATTCATTATGAATTTGGAACCAAATAAAAAAAGTCTTGAACCTGCCACCAACCTCCATTCATAGCCCCATTTGTCAAAACCATTCCTTCCCTCCATCACAGTCAGACAGGGTTTTTGCAGTGTGGAAAGAAAAAGGCCTCACTACTTTAAGGGATCATTATTTGGATAACAAGTTTGCCTCATTTGAACAATTAAAACTAAGGTTCGGTCTCTCATCTACTCATCTATTCAGATATTTACAAGTTAGACACTATGTCTGTCAGAATATACCTAATTATAACACCATGCCGAGACAGCCTTTGATTGATGACCTCTTATTGGGCCCACCTGACTCCAGTCACCTAATCTCCAGATTTGTTCAATTGTTCTCAAATACAATTAAGCATTCAACTTCTCATATTAAAGAGTCATGGTCCCAGGAACTGGGTCTTCAGATAGCGGAGGATGTGTGGGAGGCGGGACTGGAGAGAATTCATGTCTGTTCCATAAACACCAGATACAAGCTAATTCATAAGGTCATGCATCGGCTCCACTTTTAAAAAACGAAACTTAATAAAATATACCCATCATTATCCGCACTATGTGACAGGTGTAGCTCTGCGGATGGCACCCTTGAACATCTTTTATGGAGCTGTCCCAAGCGTTACAATTATTGGGTCAATATTTTCAAGTGGTATTCTGATGTGTTGGCATGTTACATCCCTCCCGATCCTGAAACTACCATGTTTGGATGCTCTTGAGAGCTTACAGAGCAGAGCATATGAGGAACAACTTGCTATAATGTTTGGGATGGTTGTTGGAAAAAAAATGATTTTGAGAGAGTGGAGATCACCCAATCCGCCATGTTTTAAAGTGTGGTTAACAGAAATGATTTGTATGCTACATATGGAAAGGATTCGCTTCAGCTTCAACAAACTCAGTGGACAAATACTACAAAATATGGGGCCCATTCCTTGACCACTTACAGAGCAACTGAACATTTTATTTTAATTCCAACTGGCTGATATAGGGTAAACTATTATATATATATTTTTTTTAATCATCTACAACTCCTATAAATGATATGTCAAAAGTATAAATGTAGAGCATGTTAACCTCAGTTTTGGAATGCTGGCAGTCTGTACATGTTTGTTGATTGTTGCTTATTGTCCTTTTTTTTCTTTTTATCATTACTGTTTAGTTTTTTTTGTTGGGAGGGGGGTTGCTTTTTGTCTAGTTTGAATAATAGTATAATTGAAAAAATGTAAATTAAATATAAAAAATTAAATAAAAATAAAACAGTTCCAGAGTAAAGAGAGCCAGCTCAGCCACTTGATCTGATTGTTTTGACAGCTCAAGGTATTTATACATCGCTCCAGGATGAGTTTTTAGACCCCAAATTTTATACAATGACAGCACAAATGAGCACTGGGACGTCTAAAATAGTTTGGGGTATTATACCAGTCCTCCTGCCTTGACTTGTACAAACCCAATAACAGACAGCTCTTTTTTTAGCCCACCCCCCCTCTATGGCGGACAACTTAATTACATATTAACAAAAGTAAATTATGAATTGTGCACCAGTGCCCTGACCTAAAACTTGCCACACTAGCTATGGAGTGGAATATACAGTACTGTGCAAAAGTCTTAGGCAGGTGAAAAAAAAAAAATGCTGTAAAGTAAGAATGCTTTCAAAAATAGAAGTGTTAATAGTTTATTTTGATCAATTAACAAAATGCAAAGTGAATGAACAGAAGAGAAATCTAAATCAAATCAATATTTGGTGTGACCACCCTTTGCCTTCAAAACAGCATCAATTCTTCTAGGTACGCTTGCACACAGTTTTTGAAGGAACTCGGCAGGTAGGTTGTTCCAAACATCTTGGACAACTAACCACAGATCTTCTGTGGATGTAGGCTGCTTCAAATCCTTCTGTCTCTTCATGTAATCCCAGACAGACTCGATGCTCTGTGGGGGCCAAACCATCACTTCCAGGACTCCTTGTTCTTCTTTACGCTGAAGATAGTTCTTAATGACATTGGCTGTATGTTTGGATGCCTCCCTGATGGTATTGCATGAAGGATAAGTATCTGCCTGTATTTCTCAGCATTGAGGACACCATTAAACCTGACCAAATCCCAAACTCCATTTGCAGAAATGCAGCCCCAAACTTGCAAGGAACCTCCACCATGCTTCACTGTTGCCTGCAGACACTCATTACTGTACCACTCTCCAGCCCTGCGGCGAACAAACTGCCTTCTGCTACAGCCAAATATTTCACATTTTGACTCATCAGTCCAGAGCACCTGCTGCCATTTTTCTGCACCCCAGTTCCTATGTTTTCGTGCATAGTTGAGGCGCTTAGCCTTGTTTCCACGTCGGAGGTATGGCTTTTTGGCCGCAATTCTTCCATGAAGACCACTTCTGGCCAGACTTCTCCGGACAGTAGATGGGTGTACCTGGGTTCCACTGGTTTCTGCCAGTTCTGAGCTGATGGCACTGCTGGACATCTTCCGATTTCGAAGGGAAGCAAGCATGATGTGTCTTTCATCTGCTGCATTAAGTTTCCTTGGCCGACCACTGCATCTACGGTCCTCAACGTTGCCCGTTTCATTGCTTCTTCAAAAGAGCTTGAACAGCAAATCTTGAAACCACAGTCTGCTTTGAAATCTTTGCCTGGGAGAGACCTTGCTGATGCAGTATAACTACCTTGTGTCTTGTTGCTGTGCTCAGTCTTGCCATGGTGTATGACCTGTGACATGAAACTTCTCCACGTCTTCCACAACTTCACGTTACTAGCAGAGTGTGGAGGGCGTCGGTCTCGGCCATGTGGGAGTGGCATGGTTGCCTGTGTGTTACATGTGGAGGAGGCCTTTGGAGCAGGGTGTGAGAGTGCACTGTCACCTGGAAGATTGCTCCAAAGGCCATAGTTGATTGAATTGGTGTCAATCAGTTAATTGATATGGAAGTCAATTGACTGATTGGGTGTCTGTGTGAGAATGTGAATTGTTTAGTGTTGAGTGTTGGATGGTTTGTTGTTGGATGTTTAATAGATGTTTGATGTTGGATGTTCGATTGATGTTTGATGTTGGAGTGAGTGGGAAAGAGAGCGAGAGGGTGCCCTGAAAGAGGGTCCGCCTCTCGCCCTCGGTGTGATTGAAAGAGAACTCGCACTCGGGCAGTGGAGAGTGTTTCTGGGCAACAGGGGCTGGTTGCCAGAAAACTCTCACTGTGGGGAGTGGCGAGTGTCTCTGTATGCATGGGATGAAAAGAGAACTCGGACTGCAAAGTTTGAGTGTCTCTGTATGAATGGGTTGAAAAGAGAACTCGGGACTGCAAATTTCGAGTGTCTCAGTATGCATGGGTGGGAAGCACTTGAAAGGTCACTGGATATGTGTGTGCCTAGGAGGTTCCAGGGGAACTCCAGATGAAGAGGCGTGGTGTCCCGTAAGGTTTGATTATTTTAGCTTGTTATTTTAGTTCGTTGTACTGCCCTACAGTCTAACCACTAGCTCTGATAAACAGAGAAATAGGGAAGGGACGAACAAAAGGGAGGAACGGAAAATACCACCCAACGGGCGGCTAGGTGTCAACACTGACACAAACTAAAGAAATAAAGAAAACTCTGCAGAGTTAATAAGGTAAGGGTAGCAAAAAATACCTTAAACTCATTTCTTTGAAGAAAACAAAACACACGGTGGTGGGAATACGTCCACCGGATTACCAAATGGTAATAGAAAACAATCAAATAAACCAAAGACACCGAGTGTCCGAAAACGAGAAAAGGGCTAGGAGAGCCAAAAGAACAAGAATGTAACCCAAAACACAGTCGAACCGACTGAACAAAAGAAACCAAACGGAAGCTCCTAATAGAGAGCAAGGTTCTTATTGAAGGTACAATAAAGATGTTCTTTGTTAGAGATGGTTTCGGACAGAAAGAGTCTTTTCTAAAGTAAGTCTTGAGTGTTACGTCTTTAAAAAGACACAACTACCTTACCGGCTAGATCGCAAAGATGGCTTACGATTTCGCCCAGAGCAACTACAGGTGGGGGTTTAAATAGGAAGGTAATTACCAAATGATCCCCACCTGTGCGCCTCCCACAAGGAAGGTGCAACACCGCCACCCAGCGGTGAGTCTGGGGAAAAACCATGACACATGTCTGGGGAGAGACAGTGGGACAACCTCCACTCCGTGTCTGGACTGCTCTGTTCCCATTCAGGGATTGTCGCGTGGCGTGTGACACAGAGTTTGGCTGTTCCTCACCCAGTTTTAAGCCTCCTACACAGCTGTTTCTGTTTCAGTTAATGATTGTGTTTCAACCTACATATGAAATTGATGATCATTAGCACCTGTTTGGTATAATTGGTTAATCATAAACCTGACTATAATCCTGCAAAATCTCTGACTTTGTGCACTTTGTGCAAGTGTACCTATAAGAATTGATGCTGGTTTGAAGGCAAAGGGTAGTCACACCAAATATTGATTTGATTTCAATTTTTGTAAATTGATAAAAATAAACAATTAAAATTTATATTTTTGAAAGCATTCTTACTTTACAGCATTTCTTCACACCTGCCTAAAACTTATGCACAGTACTGTAATTTGAGAATTGAATAGGGAGTTATGGGCTGTGTTTCCAGATGTTCCATGAAGGGGGACCCGTGTGTCGTATATGATGTTGGTGATCATTAGGTTATGCCATTGAGCTAGAGAGATGTTGTTTTTATTTTTGGCAATGACTAGAGTGGTGTTAAGCAGTTTTGGCTGGCAGGGGGTGAGGTTTAGGTTGAGAGGGTAACCAAGACAGGTAATCATTTCCAATGCTAGGCCTTAGGATTAGTGAAAAGAAGACCACAGACTCTGTCTGAACTGACTGCAAGAACAGCTGTGTGTGTACCTGTACCCCAAGATTCTTACTCAGAACAAGGAGGACAGATGATACATAGACGCTGAAACCTCTCAGAAACACAGGCAGCCCTTTGTTATCGTCAGAACTCACCAGGAGGCCTGTACGGCAGTTGGTATCCCGTCCTGGGAATGTGATGGGGCGGGGGGCCCAACCTGACGACCTCTGCAGGACACTTGGAGCAGCAGGTGGGGCCTTGGGGGGGGCAGGGGAAGGGGGGCAAGTAGTAGACATGTGGAGCCACAGCGTTCGGGGGGATTGAGTGCAGAGAGCGGGGCTGCTCCAGGCTGCCTATGCTGGAACTGCACTGGCCAGGGAGGGAGTGGGACCCCCTCGGGGGGTAGAGGCCTGCCCTGGGGAAGCTTGGATACTCTCCAGAAGGCAGGCAGGATGGCAGGCTGCTGGGGTACCCGGAGTAGCTGCTCGCAAAGCTGGGATGCAGCCAGGCCCCCTTGTCCAGGGTGCTCGGGCACCCCTCCTCCCAGCTTGGGAAGGGTGTTGCCGGGTTGTACCTGGCCCATTGGCTGTGGGATAGCTGATACAGCCCGCTGCCCGGCAGGGACTGGGTGTGCTCATCAGTGTATGGGAACCCCGCTGCCATCCCGCTCGGGCTGCCTGTGGGGGTGGGTCTTCGGGGACTGCATGGGTCCAGGCAGCGGTTGGAGGTTGGCTCGGAGAGGATGCTGGGAAAGTTGTTGTCACTCACCGTCTCGTCATTCTCCTCAGGACAGTTAAAGGATTCAGACTGTGGGCTACACCTGTCCGGCTGTGAGAATCTGCAGAAAGACAGGAGAGGAGTAAGAAAATACAATTATAGTTTATTTTAACAAAAGCACAGTGCAAGTACAGCACGCTTCAATTCTGTTTTAATTCAGTCAATATAGGGAATAATTTAAATGGTTAAAGTACATTCACAAGTTGAAAAATGGCCATAATATACTAAGATGATTTTAATTCATTTAATTTCAATTCAGTTCATACCTTGTTTTTTTCCCCATTCTAAAAATCACCTAGTATGGCTCTATGAGAATATGAAGCCCGTAGGAAAGCGTTTGGATGGATGTACCACACAAACATAAGTCTTTCCCTGTGCCTTCACTGAATTTCGTTTTTCATTAGTTAGAATTTTTTCATTTAGGTCATTTACTCTTTCGAACTTTCGAATTACAGGTTAAGCTTTGACAGTACACATCTATATGTATTGCTCTGTTGCCCTCATATTAGGGAATTCAGTTTACAAATAAACATCCACATTAGCCAAATACCCAGCTAAGTATCTTACTTTATTGGCTAATACACTATGGAATTTTGGAGAGGAATATTGAAATGTATTTTAATCAATAGGTTGCATTTTTTGTACTCAACAATCGATTACAATTATTTTTGTTTTTGTGATAGCCATACAGGCTAATGCCACATTAAGTACACACATAATGTGTTTAGCCCAAGACATGCTTGACTGTTATCTTCTTACAAGATACCCCTTTCCTTTTTAACTTGAATAGCTTATGTGTTATGTGTTATTTATTTCATACAATTGTGCATTTATTGTAGCAACTGAGGTCATTATAAGTGTACGTGCCAACAGCGGTATCCCGCCCTAAGAATGGAACCCTGTACTGTACCTCTGTGTCGTTGTTGAACAGCTCAAAGATGGAAACATCATCGTGTGTCATACATATAGAAGGGGCTCCAGGACAGTCAATTGAAGGGAACATGCAAGAACCTGCCGGAGATAACATCAAAAGCCATTACTGTCACTGGTTACTTTTGATTACTTGCCAAGTAAGGTCCTTTTCTGCAAGTATACTAGCCAATTATTTAATTATTTCTTGATATACTGGACATCACAACCAATAAGCTGAGCCTTTTACCAATTTATTCAAGGTTAAGTTATAGAACCACACCTACTGGGTTATTTGAGAATTTAAGTTCTCAGATATTAGCATGTGTTTCCTGCTTAAATCAATCTGAGAAGTGAGTAGCAGAGTACCTGTGTGTAAAAAAGTACTAGTACACTAGTTGGCAATATGGCAATGATTGAATATAAGCATTGAGTATGGCGATGATTGACGATGGCGACAAACTGCCTCCTTCAAGACGGAACTCGCCTACCCGCCACCTGTGATTCCGATACACACCCACAGGGAAGCTTTCTGTGCATGCGGCAAGCTCGCTCCCCCCTCCCCCTGGGGTGGACAGTCAATTGCCACCCCTGAGCAGGACTCCCGGCCAGAGCCAGGCTGGCGCAGGCAGGGATTAAAAACTTTCCTATGTAAAACATACTTACATATGCTAAATGCTTAAAATGTAAAAAAAAATTAAAATGTACATATCTTGTAGACCCAGGAGAATGACATCTTTGTTGTAGTTGGTAATAGGAAGTGCATAAAAAACACTGAAACTCTCTCAATTTGGCTTGCTCATGTGACAAAACAGAGTCACTACTTGTGTTCCTTAGACTCTCAGACGGTGATTAGGATGCCCACATTATCAATGATCTGTCATATTTTGGGACTTCTAGACTTCACCAAAGGTAAGGAGCAGCTATTTTCCCAGAGTACCCTACCTTGAATATATTTTGAGAATTTAAGTTCTCAGATATATCCTACCAGGATATATTTTGTGACATCGCAGTTGATGTAAATTGGCACGCGTTGTTGAAAAGACGAGATTCCACCAGATCTGTGCATATACATTACCGGTCCAGTTTTTACTGAAATTTAAGCAGTTCAAGTCCAGTGAATAACCTGAAATGGTACAAAGGTAAGCGGTAAACTGCCAGAGGTAAAATTTGTAAAAAAAGTTTAGGTTACCAAAAACTGAAAAATAATGTACATTTCAGAGTTATAAAAAAGGCCCTTTTCAGGGAACAAGTAATGAGTTAATGTGGGTTAACAGTCACTCTGTGCAAGTCGCCGACTCTGGATCCAGCAAAAGAGCCCCAGACCATCACACTTCCTCCTCCATGTTTGACAGTTGGTGTCATACACTGAGGAACCATCCTTTCGCCTACTCGACGGCCTACAAAAACCCTGCGTGATTAACTTTCACATTTTGATTCATCGGTCCATAAGACCTTCTTCCAGTCTTCAGTAGTCCACTGGCGGTGCTTCGTGGCCCAGGCAAGCCTCTTTTTCTTATTTTGCCATCTTAGCAATGGCTTTCAACCTGTCAAACCTGCAGCTCAAAGTCTTCTCTTCACAGTTGAAACTGAGATTTGCTTACTTTGACCAGTAAGCTGTTGTCCTGTGAGCCGCCTGTCACGCAAGCTGTTGACTCTCAGAAACTTGTCTTCTGATTTTGTTGTGGCTTTGGGTCTGCCAGACCTCTTCCCGTCAGAGTTTCCTCCAGTTTCCAAGTGCCTTTTGATGGTGTAGGAAACTACTCACTGCCAAAAAAGTGAGTTTTTCAGTGAGTTTTTCAGTTTTTGGTAACCTAAACTTTGTATTTAACCTCTGGCAGTTTACCACTTACCTTTGTACCATTTCAGGTTATTCACTGGACTTGAACTGCTTAAATTTCAGTAAAAACTGTAAAATGGGGGTGTTCTAAAACTTTTGACCAGTAGTGTAACACATGTCCATATTTTTGGTCCATTTAACTGTGATATTTAAAGGAGAATGTTCTATGTGATGTAGACAGCCTGGCGGCGGGCCGGTGACAGTTATAGGGTTGATTTACTAGCAATTGCTAACTAAAAACATTTGCAAGAAACTATTTAATGCTTATTTAGTTATATAGGTTAGTAATACATACATTACATGGCAAGTGCTAGAAAAGTTTACCAACATTAGCTAACAAGCTAGAACCACTATCAACTTGTTCTAGCTCCTCAGATACTTAGCTAGCTAAGTTAGCTCGATATGATACCGTACTGTACTTTACTAAGCTAGTTTACAAGCTTGTTAAGTTAGGTCATTAATGTTAGCTAGCTAATGTTAGCACTGTTAACTTACATATTTTTTTATCTTCCCCATCATTACTACTTTGAGCTAATCTTTACTCAAGCTAACAGGCTTTTTTCTATAATTCTGTCTGTGTTCTTGACAACAAAGATGTGACTGGAATAAATGTCAGTTTCCAACAGTTTTACAAATATCTCTCACATTATATTTTGATTGGCTGATCTTTTTTGGCCCATTGCTGCCATCTACTGTGCAAGCATTGGATGCTTTCATCTTTTCCTGAACCTGGACAAATAGGGAACTATATTTCTTGATGGATTTACACATGGAAAGATATGATCATTTTTACTTGATAACGGTTTCCATTTTTAATAGTGTAGGGCAGTTCACAGAGCTATGCCCTGAAGTAACCCAAAAGAATGTGAACTGTGTTTATGTTGCCAGCAGGGAGCCAATAGGTGAGATGCCTAAACAGTGGTATTACCCCAAATGCCTTACAACCCCCACACTGATAAAAGCAGTCCTGCTGTATCAGCAAAACAGGACACGGTGGGGGTTGTTCTCAGGACTGTTGACCACATCACTGAGTTTAATGTGTTATATTGTAACTTCATCATTTACATGTACAGTATAATCATGTTTGGTGTTGTTGGACAGCTGATGTCATGAGCAGTGGGTTGGTGTCATTGATGATGTGGTACAGGTGGCGCTTACTAAAGATCTCAGAACACTGTTCAAAAGTGAACGGTGCAAATTCAAATGATCTACACGTCAGCAGCCATCTGTGAAACTAACGTGATGTGATGCGCGTACAGAAACAGCGCAGGGAGTGGTTCCGTTTTTCAGTGATTGTGTCCTTATTTGGTGTTTTATGGTTTCCTTTGATGTGTGGGGATATAGGGGGAAAAGTGGCATACTTCGAGGAGATTTGTACTACGATCTACTGCGCAATTTTCGCGTATAGCCGTTTTTGTATGCCTACATTACGCAAATTCTGTTTGATGTTTTTCTGCAAATCCGGCTAATAAACATTTTCATACCTCAGCATCTCTCATGAATCTAAACTGCAGTTACACGTTGTGGTTTTAAGATTAAAGTTAACACACACACGTTGCACTCCGTAGTCACTCGCCTATACATTAGTGCAGTGGCGTACCGTGGGCGTTCAGTCAGGGCCTTCAGTAAGCAATTGTAAACCACATACACACATCTTCCACGTCTCTGTTACTGCCAACGCAGCCATATGCAAATAATGCGCACATTATGCCACACGCAGGCTCTCAACAACACGACAGCTGATCAACAATTACAACAGTAGGCTAGATTAGGGTGGGTTAAATACAGAGTAAATTTCCCCACATGGATCAATAAAGTAATCTACTAATACACTTGTGTCACTGTGCACATTCACTTCACTCAAATGACGCAAATAGTAAAGCACTCACCCGTCACTTGTAAATAAAGTCCATGCGTCTGTCTTTTCTGAGAAAGCGTTCAATAACATCCTCATGTAGTTGTCCTTTTTGCTTCAGTTGATTGAGCAGTTCTTTCTCAATGGAGAGAGACGCCAAAGAAGACAGTCTTATTTGTCCAGTTGTGTTCCTTGTGTAGGTTTTTATGCGTTTGAGAGCCGAAATTTGATTTCCGAAATTTGATTAAACATTGCTCGGTTTGGTCATACGCTACACTTGAAAGTCAGACTCGTGTTTAGTGCTTTCAAAGTCATAGATCGCAAGTTCAGGACTAAATAAAAGGTACCCAGGGCAGTAATTTAACATTTTATCTTGTTTCTGGTGAAATTTCATTGAAATCTGTCAATGCGAAATGCAATATTTTTGACCCGGAATGTGAAATATCTTTTCCCAAATGCTCACTGCCTGCCGTGGTTTTTGCCGTGTCGCGGCGGGTGCGCAACATGTAAATATGTGATTAATTGATTATGTCATGTAATTTCATTTTTAAGAAAGTTATGGCCATTTATGTTATTGGATCACAGGTTTTGTTTCAAGCCCATTGAAAAGCAATGGGGGTCAATATGCAAATGTTCGAGTGTTAAAATGACCATAACTTCCTTAAAACTTAACATATGAGAGTGAATAAGGTATAAAATGTCATGCTCTATCTGGTGGGATAAGTTTCAGGCTCGATTTATAACATTTCAAAATTTTGTAACATACCTACATTTTCTTTTCGCTCAAGCTACGTAGGAAATTCATGACGAAAGTTGGGGGATTGGCTGATGATTCTGTCACTAATGCTTATTATAAATCAGATGTGTGGTTTTTCAACAAAAGGCTAGCAGTATCTGTAGTGCTGGCCCCCGCCAGCTGAAATCACTGTGAGGTGTTCAAGTGACTTTTTTTGATGTAGGAAATTCCATTTCAGCCTCAACAAAACTAGCCATAAGTAATTTTGTGGATATTACACTATTGAAACTGATAACTAAATACTCAAGAAAGACATTTTACACACACTTAATTTTATTGGTTACAGGGCCAGCAGAGAAGGCCCTGCTGGCCCTGACGGCCCACCACTGCATTAGTGCCGTTGCAAGATATGCAAATGTATCCTTGCTAAGCTTTACACAGGCCAAAGGCACGTCTGCATCTCCTATAGAGATAGCAATACGTATAGAGCCACACTACGCGAGCTGAGAAACTATAGTCTCTCATTTGCATATACAATTCTAGAAGTAACAGTTAACAGAGAGGAAAGCTAACATACATTGGAGTCAGATAGAGTATTTGGAGTTAATTAACCTCCATTTAATCCTGTTCCAGTATCACAAAGGTAAGGCTACACGCTATCCTTCACACACACACACACACACACAAGACTGTTTCAAGAGAGTTTGAGTTATAGTTCAGAGACTAATCTAGGCATTTCCAGTGTGGTTCTTGCAGTCTTATCAGCCATCAGTATGTTCTTGGCATATTCTATTCTACACTGGAAACATGAATAAAATACAACTGAAATATGTGCCATCTTAACATGAACCATTGCCATAACAAAAAAATATGCTCTCATGTGTGAAAGGGGAGTTCAGTTAGCCCATGGCATTTGGGGGGATTTTGAATTTTTCTGTAAACAGAGCAGGGTTAGTATTGGCAGATACACAATGATCAGTTGTGTAAGCAGAGGAGTCATAACTGCACATTTTCATATCTCCACTCCACACCACCAAAAAATTCTCAACCTACATTTACAGGTTGTGGCAAGAATAAGGAGGTTGTGGTGGGGTACTAGTCTTCCAAATAATGTGCAAAGTAAGTATATTTACTTCCGGGCAGCCGCTTCTTTTGAGAACGATGAAAAAAACTGGTCTGTGGTCAAGCCTCAAACAAACAACTAAAAAACTTTCAGCTACTACAGTTTTTTACCGCCTCAAAATGAATTGCTTTCTTTAAAGGAAATGCATAAAGTGCATTGCTTCTATTCCAGAGCTCCTCTTTACTGAGCTCTTGAATAAAAACAATTAATAGAGAAAGCCACCAGTTATTCTGCTTGGGTTTTACATCTTGGCACATCTTGTGAGATAAAGCCATAACTATTGCTATTATTAAGGGATTTCCAGGTTGCCATTCACACTACTTACAGACACGCGCGCACGCACACGCACACGCACACGTACACACACACACACACACACACACACAGACTATGTTCTAAATCTAAATGTTAGAGCTTCACTTACTCCTGCTTCTAAGGGTGCAGGTCAATGGGACACTTGCCCCTACAACACATAAAAATAAAGTACACAAAGTACACATCAGCCTGACAAGTCTGACAAGCGTATACATAGGCAGACTGTATTTATGACATGACATGTTATGTGTAATCTGTATTAATTGACCTCAGGAGGCAGCGCTCGACAGTAACGGTTGCCCAGTTGCCTAGGAGAACCGGATTTGAAGCCATAGCAGCTGTTTCATCCTGTCTCGTTGCCCATCTTGGCAACCATGCAAGATTTTTTAAATACCCCCTGAGAAAGAATTAATCAAAGGTTTGTTTTCAATTGCTTATTAACAAATGAATATTCCATTCTTACCGTTGAGGAGGGCGGTCAAACGGATGCATTTGGAATATCTATAACTGAATAGTCTGAATTATGATGTGATAACCTGCTTATGTTAGCTGGCTGGTAATAAACTAGCTTACACTCAACACAGAAAAATAGATTTTGTATAGGCATACAATGCACTATGCCAACAGATGTTATAAGGCTGATTTAGGACAGTAACAAGCATATAACATTGCAAGAATGTTTAAAAGTACACATGGTGAACAGAATGTGGGTTCAGTGCTGTTGCCCCCTCAGGTGAAGTCAGCTTCTTGCTTCAGCTTCTTTGAGACCAAAATTCTGCTCATCTCTGGATTAGGCCATCTCAAAAGGCACAGGCTGAAATGTATACATACAGTATATACTGTATATATATATATCGATTTTTCAGCTTCAGTTCAGCAATGGTCGATCTGTGTGGTGGGACATGCATTTATGGTTATACCTCTTTGACCTTATCTGCCTCTGAGATCACCTGCATAGCATGCTATCTAAAGCTGCCCTCCTTCTTCTCTTGTTCGAGCACTGGGAGATGTTATCGCTAGCCGAGTTTCTTGAGCTGTTCAGAAACTTGCACTATCACATCTTTCATAACAACAATATGCCACTGGAAACTCTCAACTTTGGATGGTGTGCTATAAAACTCTGCTAAGCATACACATTTACTTAAAAAGGATAAATCACTAATTTACACTGTTCAAATGTTAACCTTATTTCACCAGTGGTTGTGATGCATATTGTTGGTCTGTTCTGAGTGCTGGAAGGTTTACACAATGTACATTTTTCACCTTATGTATTTCATTCATTCTTAAGGTGCTTTCACAACTGTCATATTCATAAATAGTCAGAGACAGAAGCGTGCAATTTTCCAAAAGCACATAGGCTGGCAGGGCCTTTCCTGAGACAAATTGTTCAAACAGATGAATTGCTCAAACAATTTTGGCTAAACAAAAAACTAGTTAAAGCAAGACCACACAAAACAGAAAAATATTTTTTACATTTGAGAATTATCAAGACAATTTCAGATGTTTTACTAGAAATATCCTTTTTACAAATATCCTAAATTATATGACTTAGAACAGTTCAGCTCAGTTGGCATTTCATACAAAGCCACAGTTATTTCTTAAATGTGCACACATCATATATATGATATATCAGATTGCTCCTTATCTACTGAACTATTATACTTTGGCCTTGCCACAGAGCTAGCAAGTGCAATAATATATCGGTTATAGTTAAATAACTGCCATAAATGGCTTGCTTTTGACTTAAGAAGTAAAAATATATATTTATTTTTTTCATACGCATCAAAAATTTTGACTATTTCTGAGTTATCATCTCTGCATCAGTGCCAGTATACCTCCCACCAGTGACACAATAAATAAATCAAAAGTATAGCTATGCATATTTTAAGAATGTATCTACTTTAACATAAACATACACTACCGTTCAAAAGTTTGGGGTCACCTTCCATCTGGACTATGGCTAATCGGGCACTCCTTCATTCTTCAGCAAGATAACGACCCGAAACACACCTTTAAGTTGTGCAAGAACTATCTGGTGAAGGAGGAATGTGAACAACAACTCAAATTAAAGACCTGGCCTGCCCAGTGTCCAGACCTCAATCCCATAGAACTTGTATGGGACAAACTGGAAAGGAAGAGTCAAAGCAAAGCAACCCACAAGTTTCTCTGGGAATTGCTGCAGGATAGCTGGGAAAACATGTCGGGTGATTTCCTGCTAAAACTTATTAACCGAATGGCCCGTGTTTGTGAGGCTATTCTCACGCCAAAGGGTGACTATTTTGAGGAATCCAAGATTCAATTTTCTATATAATTTTCTTGAACATTTCTTTGATGTTCATTTTGTTCATTGTTACATGTGTTTTTTGTCATTTTAAAGTATTTACAGAAATGTATACGGTGTAAAGCATTGTCAATTATGAGATAAAAATAGTTTCCAGCAGGTGACCCCAAACTTTTGAACGGTAGTGTATGTGTTTACACACACGCACATTATATCTTATTCTTACATAGTTTTATGAATGGTAGGATCTTTTCACAGAAAAATACTATAATGTGTAGTGTATAGTGCTTTGGCTGATTGTTTGTATCAGACTGATCTTTTAATTAGTGTGTCTTCTGAATTCCTTACACTGCAGTGTTTTTGAACCTCTTGGCCAGGATCTCATTGTAAATGAGAAAATGTTCTCAACTGACCTTCCTTCCTTAATGGTTTTAAAAAACATTTACGTTTTTCTTTACAATTGAACAACAGTATGCATAGATTTGGAGTTGAGTTTGTGTACTATACTGTAATATCAGATTATCTATATACACTATTAAATTATCTGAATATGCATTAATGTATGATATATATATTCCCAGACTTAAATGTTCAACATTCAATGCTGCGACAATAATTTGATTATTTATAACATGATTTTTTACACAATGGTGTAGGAAAAGCTGAGGACAAAAACAATGTCCACAAGGGAAAGACAACAGGCTCCAGATATACATGAAAGAGAAAAAATTGTTGTGCTCTTTGGAAAAAAAGTCGGTTGAATTTGAACTTTTTGGCTCACATGGGTACAGCTGCAATAGCTCAATTATTTAAAATGCGAGATAAAACAAATATATTCAAGGCACCCTTCTTGTGAAAACTATTAAACGCCTTTAATAAATATGGGCAAGCCAAATAAAAAAACTTGACTTTTTTGCCGACCAACCGCAAAGCCTATTGTTTCACACAAAGGATGTTTTTTTGCTGTTTCTCTCCCTTTTTCAATGATTGAACAATTGCTCAAAAACTGGCCATTTTCTTCAAGGCTCCAGATATTTTAAACGATCAAAGTTTCGTGTTTGGGCACAGTTGGGCACACTGTACTGGGTTAACTTGTTCTAAAGAAAGTAGGCTAAACTGCAACAGTGTCAATCGTAGACCGATAACCTAACCAACTAGCTGACTGTGGCTGTTCATTTAATGTCAAACCACAACGCAGAAAATAATAAACGTTTTGGGGTTTTTCTTTATGACAGTTGCCTGTTCACGCAGTCATCTGCCAGAGTGCGAAAATGCAGGAAACTGGGCCGAGGACGGAAATATGAAATTATCAACAACTATCGACAAGTACACATTCGGTTAAGAAAGATCCCAACAAACGAACAAAAATAGACCATTTAAATACGAACATTTGAAAGGGATTATCTAAACAGTTGCATTCCCCTTTATCTTATTTAGCCCTTTTCACGAAGTTGTAGCGTTCAGGTGTCATCAAGCAGGTCACAGGTAAACACCTATAGTATGCTAGATAGTGTCCCTTCTCTACATTTTGTAGTCCGCATACTAACTGAACACAGAAAACAAATGGAAGATGAGTTAGTTTACTTACTTCATCGTACAGACGCAGACGCGTGAGCTCCAAACATTGCGCGCATTGACAGTGTCTTGTTAGAATCGTATCAAATGGTGTCACCTCTGCAATCTACCTTTTGGATTTTTCCCTTTTCATGGAGGCGGTACAACTACTAGCCTACGCATGTACCATGCCCCCTGTCGGCGGAAACATTCATGACCACCGTTTACTGTACATCACTCAACTATGTAATGCAAGTCTGATGCACATCGCGCGAATGTTTTGTTTTTTGGTCAATTTTAAGAATCCAAGGTTCCCCCTTGAACTCTTGAAAATAAATAAATATAGCAAAAAAGTATCAAACTTTAAATATTTTAATATCGATATATAGATACGTATTATGTTATCTTAATCAGCATAACACTATTACTATTGAAATAAATATAAATACCGAAGAGACAGAAGACAAAAGAATCAACAACAAAAATAAAATTAAAATAAAAAGATCCATGCAAACAGATAAACTCTATAGGCTATATACACTGCTCAAAGAAATTAAGGGAACACTTAATCATCACAGTATAACACCAAGTCAATTAAACGTCTGGGATATCGATCTGTCCAGTTAGGAAGCATAAGCAATTGTGAATCAATTTCACCTGCTTTGGTGCAAATGAAAGTGACAACAGGTGGACAGGAGAGGCAACAGCAAGACAACCCCCAAAAAGTAAATGGTTTTGCAGGTGGTGGCCACAGACCATTTCTCTCTCCTTATCCTTCCTGACTGATTTTTCTCTAGTTTAGCATTTTGCTAGTGCCCTTGTCACTACTGGTAGCATGAGGCGGTGCCTGCAGCCCATTCAGGTTGCACAGGTAGTCCAGCTGCTCCAGGATGGCACATCCATACGTGCCATCGCAAGAAGGTTTGCTGTGTCTCCCAGCACAGTCTCAAGAGCGTGGAGGAGATACCTGGAGACGGGCCATTACACGACGAGAGCTGGACAGGGCCGTAGGAGGGCAACAACCCAGCGGCAGGACCGGTATATGCTCCTTTGTGCGAGGAGGAACAGGAGGAGCACTGCCAGAGCCCTACAAAATGACCTCCAGTGGGCTACTCGTGTGCATGTTTCTGACCAAACTGTCAGAAACAGACTCCATGAGGGTGGCATGAGGGCCCGACGTCCTGTAGTGGGACCTGTGCTCACAGCCCAGCACCTTGCAGCTCGATTGGTATTTACCAGAATTGGCAGGTTCGCCATTGGCGCCCCGTTCTCATCTCACAGATGAGAGCAGGTTCACACTGAGCACGTGACAGACGTGAAAGAGTCTGGAGACGCCGTGGCGAACGTTATGCTGCCTGCAACATCATCCAGCATGACCGGTTTGGCGGTGGGTCAGTGATGGTCTGGGGAGGCATATCCTTGGAGGGCCGCACAAACCTCCACGTGCTAGCCAACGGTACCCTGACTGCTGTTAGGTACCGGGATGAAATCCTCAGACCCACTGTCAGACCACGCTGGTGCAGTGGACCCTGGGTTCCTCCTGGTGCAGGACAATGCCCGGCCTCATGTGGCCAGAGCATGTAGGCAGTTCCTGGATGACGAAGGCATTGATGCCATTGACTGGCGCTCACGTTCCCCAGACCTGAATCCAATTGAGCACGTCTGGGACGTTATGTATTGGTGCATCCGCCGCCGCCAAGTAGCGCCACAGACTGTCCAGGAGCCCACCGATGCCCTGATCCAGGTCTGGGAGGAGACCCCCCAGGACACCATCCGCTGTCTCATCAGGAGCATGCCCAGACGTTGTCGTGAGTGCATACAGGCACGTGGGGGGCCATACACACAACTGAGCCACATTATGAGTTGTCGTGATGAAATTCACACAAGTTGGATCAGCCTGTGATCTAAATTTTCCACTTAGATTTTCGGTGTGATTTTGAATCCAGCCCTCAATGGGTTAATGATTTTGGTTTCCATTGACCTTTCTTACGTCATTTTGTTCTCGACGAAGTACACAATGTAATCAATAAAGATTTTAAACTTGAATATTTCGTTCATCGAGATCCGCGATGTGTGATTTAAGTGTTCCCTTAATTTCTTTGAGCAGTGTATATTGCTTACAATTTTTGGGGGGAATTTTTTTACCATCATTGATAGCACACCCTACGTATTCTGACTGCATGCTGTCTTAAAAAGTGCTAAAGATATGAGTATGATGCTTACCTGCAGTAGAATGCCTTCCTAGTACAGTAGTGGTTAATGTTTAAAAAAAATAAAAAATAATTCCCTATAAAAAATGCCAATATTGTGAAGTTGTTCTTAGCTAAATTTGTTTTTTTCTACAAATTTTTCCACCAAAGTGTGTAACTACCCACCAAAGTGAGTACTAAAGTGGTTTTGTGTGGCTTAGTTGGTAGAGCACGGCCTTGGCGACACTTAGGTTGTGGGTTCAATCCCCACCGGGACCACATATACTGAAAAATGTATGCATTCACTACTGTAAGTCACTTTGGATAAAAGTGTATAATAAATAGCATATATTATTACCCGGGGCCCCGGGTAGAGTAGCGGTCTAACGCACTCTGCAGGGAGTGCAGGCTGCCTACTGTAGTCGCCATTCAATCGGGGGGTGCTTTTGGCTGTCCGTCTCGGGAGTGAGGGGAGGGAAAGTCGGCACAAGCTTGTGGAGGAGCAGTAGGGCCTTCCTACAGAGCAGGTGGCAAAGTTCCATCTCGGAGGAAGCGGATCATAACCTTTTCCTCAGTGCTTAATTAGTGCCGGCAAATGCCCAGAATCCAATTTTGCGCCCCGGCAAATGTCTTACTCAGAATCAGAGCCCCGGGCTCATAAATATCTAAAGTGCGACAACAACGCGTATTTTAAACTGGTATTAAATAACGTTACGTCCAGTGAACATTACAAATGTAAATAGAATGCAGAAATGCAGCGATACCGAGGTAGGAAAAGTTTACCCTTTTGAGTTGAGTCCCGGTATCTCTTATTTTACAAATTAACCACAGGTATGGTATGCAGCTGCCTACAACGATGCCTATCGCTGTATTACTGCACTGATCTCGTGCGCAAACCATGATTGTTCTTACCATGTATTAATGCACATCTTGTAAGTCACAACAATGTAAATGTAAATTGCCGGCTTCAGGACATTAGCTTGACTCTGAGGATGAGCGGCAGGCAGTTGAGGGGAGGGCGAATTGAAATAAATAGAGGGTTGAATTGGCTACTGAATTGGGAGAAAAATGGGGAAAAATTTGAAACAAGTAATAATAATAAAAAAAAAATGTGGAACTATAAAATAAATGAGGAAATGAAAGGGGAAATTTAAAAAATCTATTCATGCAATTCATTGTTTCTTGAGCACACATTTATCAGGTTCTAAGCAAACAGACTATTACATAAGTGAATGTAATTCCACCCTGCCAATGTCATCCGACCACAAAAGACTGAATCCTTTTGAGTTCTTCTCAGATCCCACCTGCTTTTGGGCTCAAATCCGGATGAGCAGAGCCACTTGCCCTCTGAAGAATGCACTAGGAACAGCAGACTGTACCTAGGTTAATCTTTACCTTAATCTTAAGGTAAATCTGACTGCTATTCTTCCCCAGTTGCGCCAATAGTTTGTCATGATAATTATGATTACTTTTTGAGTTGTTTAACTTAGTGACTTATGTCTTTAACTGGATAAGACACAAACTGGATCTTTGTTACGCAACAAGCACCTGAAGTCAAACGAATATCTGAGACATTTCTGAAAGAATGCACTCTATAGAGTCAGCCATGTTTCCCAATCATGAGTAAATATCCTCAGGAGAAAATATTCCGAAACTCAGTCCTGCGTGCACCACTGTGTATGGTTTTTATACATCTGTTGATCAATGAAGTGTGTTGACCTTTTTTCCTTTAACTTGTTTTAACACAATGCAGGTTTGGCTTGTTGACATTTGCTGTCATTGAACTCTTCATTTTCCAATCTTTCAAAAATTATGCCCAGACTGACTTCACCTGCCAGTCTATAATTAGTATTAAAATTACAATTTCTACAGATATCCTGTATCATATAGCACATTACAAATTAAAGCATTAGTTGATCTGAGAGATTAGAAGTCCTCCAATGTGAATAAGGGACATTTGCTGTTCATGCATAGCTATTTCTGACATAACATGGCCTTAAGAGAGTAATGGTTTAATATAAAGTGTCTAATTAAGACTAATTAACAGCTAGTTGCAATTCAGAGGTTGCAATTATAGTTGGAACAAAAACCAGCATACACAGTGGGCCCCCAGGACCGAGTTTGGGAACCACTGGAGTAACGCATGAAGCACAGATCAGTTTTGACACCTGAAACGCAGCCCCAACTTCCGCATGGGGCAGGGGTGAGGGGCACTGCATAGCCAAACCCGTCTTTGTGCCAAAGGTTGAATTCAACATGTTTATGCTGTCCCTGATTAATTCCATGTGCTGTCTTTGGTAAGGTGATTTATCACCGAAGCCTCGCTCTAGCTACAAACAGTGAGATGGAAAGGTGTGTAATTCATAAAGCTTCCACCCTGGCAGGTTTCCAGTAATTTCCTGTTTGTGCGTTTTTGAAATCAAATCGGGGGCCTTACCCCCTTGCCAGAAAGGTACGGTTCAAAAACTTCCAGGAAAAAAGCACAAGCTGAAAGTCTTGCCTCAGATCACCAGGCCTGTAGTGCGCCACTAGCCTTGGTAAAACAACTCACAGCCTTGACCATTAGTGTCAATTTCAATTTCAGTTTCAGTTTCAAGAGAAATAAATGTGTAAGAGAAATCATGTCTTTTTATTTATACAGTTATATTTTCATTCAGTTTGCAATTCTTTACTGTCAGTGGATTATTTGTGCACACCAGCTAAATCTTGGAGTACCTAGGCCTTATCTAGGCTTGTAAGTACACACAATGACAGTCCATGGATCTTAATTCATGTACATGGATATTAATTAAGTGAGGATGCCCTCTCATTGGCAGAATGATAAATGATGTGAGTAACGATGAATGCTGAAAAATGTCGTGAAGTCAGTTTAATTTGAGCAAGAACTGGCCAGTGCTGACTTTCCGCTGTTTGGAGAAGCAGGACTCCAGCCAGGCCTTCTCGACAGGCAGGACCTGAGGATGCTGACGCAGGAGGTCCTGTAGCTCCTGTTAGGAGGGAACACAGCACACCTTCATCAGACTAAACCTGACCTGCCACACCTAACGAGGGTTCCTTCATGTGCTGATCGCAGATCAGGATCCACTCTTCAAACAAATGCCTTGAGTAAGGACTAGTGCTACATAAGCTGCTCCTGGATCATACTGTTTCTGTGTGGTTTCTGTGGCTCAGTTGGTAGAGCACAGCATTGGCAACGCTTAGGTTGTGGGTTCAATCCCCACTGGGGCCACATATACTGAAAATGTATGCATTCACTACTGTAAGTCGCTTTGGATAAAAGCGTCTGCTAAATGGCGTATATTATTATTATACTGAAAAACATTTCCCCAATTCAGAATTATCTCGAGTCACTGGTGTGCCATCCGCACACACACACACACTCACTCACTCAACTCACTCATTAATTAATTCATTCCAAATATGGAATCACAGAGGAGAGGGTAACACTAACTCGTTCTTAATGCAAACTAGCTGATAGGTATTATTTCAGTAATATACTTCTGAGATACTATGTCTGTTAATGCTATTCTTCTGCAAATTAAACTTTATTGATTCGTGAAGAGTGAAGTGTTGTGTACAGGGTCCTAAATTCTGCAGATTACTATATATATATGAACAATCATACTGTTAGACTATTACGCAAAGAGGCAGAATAATCACCTGTGTGTGGACATGGTTTTCCATTTCTGCCACAATGTGTGTGACATCTGAACTCACCAGCTCCTCTTCATCCCCGTCATAAGTGACCTGCTGTTAAGGAAGAATGACAGAAGCCTCCAACCCTCAGGTTAAGTGACATCACAGAACTGCCATTGAGTGCAGTCAGGGTCAAGTGTCTATGAGGTTTGTGCTGGATATTGGTGAAAATAAAATAAATAAATGGTCTTTTAAAATGGTCATTAATCTGGGGGCATGCCCATCTCACGTGAGGCGTTTGCTCATCTGAAAGGATATGTGATGAGGTAGCGTGCAAGTCTCTTCCTCTCCGAGGCCGCAATGTTGTAGAAGAAGACATGGACTCCGCTCATGAAATTGGCCAGGGTGGCGGCGCTGGCCCCCGCGGACATCCCACCCCCTCCGCTGCTTGTGCGTGCTCCTGCTCCCCTGCTCCAACCGGCTCCACTGCTCACTGCACCCGAGCCTCCGTGGGCCGAGGGTAATGCAGCTGATGCAGATGCTGTTGGTGCAGACGTGCGCAAGGGCACTGCCCTATTGGAGTAGTAGTATCTGAAGCCAGAGTCAAGGGCCAAGCTTAGAACTCATCACCCACACTTTAGCTGGGAGGCAAATGATTCTTTAGAGCTGTATTATTTTTTGTTCTCCTCAATTTTGAATCACGAATGGTCACTACTGTGCCACTTGCACAAGGAGCTCTGCAGCTAAAAGGTAAGCACTCCTGACTATTTTGTACTCTACAGAACTATGGGAGAGGAGAGGCATATCGGTCACTCATGACAACTGAGTCTGTGAGTGTCTGGAGTGCTACTGAGAGAAGGCGATATGTGCAGATATGTCCCGCAGCCCTGGACTCTCGGACATACATGGGTAACTGACTAGTGCAGTCACAGTAGATGCTTCTACTGACTGAGCCACTTTATTTTAATGGAGTTTAATTCAATATTACTTTATTTCAAGCTTACCAGGTAAGCTAACTGACAACTCAATTCTGCTTTGCAGTGAAGACCTGGGGAATCAATGTGAGTAAGGAATGGTAGAGTATGATTTTGTGGGAATTTGACCAGGACACCAGGGATAACACTCCTACTCTTTCGACTTAGACTAAGTTTACTAAGGCTTTTACTCAGACTACTCTTTCTGATTGGTCAGTCAAGTTCTAGATGGATGTGCATGCTAAATTGTAGCTGCAAGGAAATGTACATGTTAAATAATGCTAAAATAAGCTAATGATAATTTTTTTCCAGAAGCACCCCAGAGGTCCTCTGAGCCTCTGATCAAAAGGCACTTCTGCAGGAGGGCGTAGCCCAGAGGAAGGACACATGGAGGTGGAGACCCCCCTGGCAGACAGGTGCTTGCGGATGAGCCTCTCAGTGCCGTACCAGTTGAACCCTTCTGTGGCATGGCCTATTCTTGGTAGGTGGACGCTCGCTAGAGGGGGGAGAGACATAGAACATAGAAGAAGACAAGCTATGACTAGGCAACACAGGCAGGGCTCTTATGTTCTAACTCTATTTTTTAACTTCAGACAAGCTGACTTTAATAAAATGAGAGAGAGTTTGAGTAATATAGATTAGGTAAAACTTCTAGATTGCAGAACTGAGAATGAAAAATGGACTAAATTTAAAAGGGTTTTTGTAGATGTAGAGTGTAAATTCATCCCAAAAGTAAGGAAAAATAGGATGAAAAACAGTCTCCGTGGATGGCTAATAAGTGGATTATTGAAATAAGAGCAGCTAAAAGGCAGTTTGAAATTAAAATTTCCCAAGATGCAGAAAGTAATCCTAAGAGGTTTTTTCAATATTGTAGTAGGGACGTTAGTAGCAAAATAGTTACATTTGCAGATGATACTAAACTTGGGGGTTTGGCAAACGACTAAAATAATCCAAGATGATTTAAACAAAATTCAAGAATGGGCAGAAACGTGGCAGATGACATTCAATATTGCTAAATGTAAAGTTATGCATGTGGGAAATAAAAACATAAGACAGGAGGAGTATTTTATGGGAAGAGAAAAATTAGTAGGCGTTCAATTTGAAAAAGACAAAGGAATTGTAGTTTATCAAAGTGTATTTGTTGGGATACATAGCAAAAAGTATTGAGTATAAATCAAATAAGGTTATATTAATGTTATATAATGCCTTTGTCAGACCTCACTTAGAGTACTGTGTGCAGTTCTGGGCACCACACTACAAGAAAGATATAGAAACTCTTGTAAAAGTTCAAAGAAGCGCAACTAAATTGATTCCTGGTATGAAAGGTAAAAGTTATGGAGGATAGACTTTTAGGTTTTTAAATTGCAAAAGGGATTAACAAAGTGAACTACCAAAGATTTTTGAAGATAAGTGGGATCAGCAGAACAAGTTCCTAGTATCCGCACGGATATTAGGAAGTTTTTCTTTACACAGAGAGTTGTCAATGCCTGGAACAGCTTGCCAGGTCGGGTAGTAGAGGCAGAAACACTTGGGCTATTCAAGTCTAGGCTAGATGCAGTACTAAATACTCTTTACATTAAGACATGACGAGCCTAGATGGGCTGAACGGCCCATTCTCGTCATTATGTATTCTTATGTTCTTATGTCTTCCTGTTTTTCAAAAAGCTAGAGAGTGCATTTACGACACTCCTTCTAGAAAGTTATACTAATATCTGCCCCTTAAAAAATAAAAAAATAAACATCTGCCACTCAAATACGTGTCCATGAGGCTTAATTTACACTAGCCCCCCCAAAAAAAAAAAAACCAAACAGTTAATTAAGTACAATTACAGTGCAGTCCCTAAGCATTTGGACAATGATAATTTTTGTTGTTGTTGTGGCTCTGTACTCCAGCAAATTAACATCAACTTAAATAAAGTCATATTTTTGTTTTATCTATTGTTTCTGATATTTTTTCCACATTTTTCTCCCAATTTAGTAGCCAATTACACCCTCTGTTTTTCATGTCAATCACCCCCCTCGTATCGTGAGTTCGCTGCTATAGCCCCGAGACCGGCCGTGACCAAGCGATGTGCCGCCTCCTCCGAGTTGGCATTTGCAGAGCTGTCGACAGTTTTTATGGTACATCGGAGCCACTCTTATACGCAGCAAAGTCATGTCGGCTTCCCTCCCGCCTCCCTGGGGCGGACAGCCAATCACCGTGGCACAGTGGCACTCAGAAGAAACTGGCGCAGCCGGTGGAATCGAACCCCGGTCGCAGTGGCTATTGTCGGACGTTGTAACCACTAGACCACCCGGGAGGCCTACAAAGTTGTCATATTTAATATTTGGTTGCAAATCCTTTGAAATCGATGACTGCCTGACGTCTGCGACCCATAGACATTACCAGACACTAGGTTGCTTTGGCTGTATGTTTGGGATCATTGTCCTGCTGCATGGTGATCCAATGAGTTTTGATGGATTTGCTTGGATCTGAGCAGACAAGATATTTCTGTATACTTCCGCATTCATCCTGCTGCTGCCGTCAGCAGTGACATCATCAATGAACACAAGTGAGCCAGTTCCAGTGGCAGCCATACATGCCCAAGCCATAACACCAACTCCACCATGTTTGACAGATAAGGTGGTATGCTTTGGATCATGAGCTGTTCCTTTTTTCTCTCCACACTTTCCTCTTTCCATCACTCTGGTACAGGTTGATCTGTGTCATCTGTCCATAACACTTGTTCCAGAACCATACAGGTTCTTTTATGTGCTTTTTTGAAAACTGTAACCTGGCCATTCTATTCTTGACGCTTACCAGGGGTTTGCATCTTGTGGTGAACCCTCTGAGGTTATGCTGATGTAGTCTTCTCTTGATGGTAGTCTTTGACACATCTACGCCTACATCCTGGAGAGTGTTCTTAATCTGTTCATCAGTTGAAAAGGGGGTTTTCTTCACCATTCCAAGTATTCTTCTGTCATCCACTACACTGGTCTTCCGTAGTCTACCAGGTCATTTGCAATTGCTGAGCTCGCCAGTGGGTTCTTGCTTCTTAACAATGTACAAAACAGTTGATTTTGACACGCCTAATGTTTTGGTCAAAATGTTTAGTCTCTGATGTATTCTGATATTTCAGCCTCAAGATGGCCTGCTTTACTGGCATTGACACTTCTTTGGTCCTCATGTTGAGAGACAACCACAACAGACTCCAAATGCAAATGTCACACCTAGAATCAACTCTATATGATGCACTCTCCTCAAAAGGTGTGTTGCCAGCCGCTGCTTCTTTTCACCCCACAGTCCACCAACTGTGCTGCGTCATTGCATCATAGGAGTGCACTTCATGTGGACTTCATGTGCAGTTAGTGCAGGCAGGTGGTAGGCGCCCAATCGACCAGTTGATTGGTTGGTGCGCCATGACACAATAACAATCCAGCCAATTTACAGTACAGTCTCCCTCCCTGGGTGGCGTGAAGGCCAGTTCGCTGCACTGTGGGGCTGCCAGCTAGAATGTGCTGGCACGGTCAGGATTTAATACCAGACGTTGGGGTTCATTACTACACTGAAACACAGTATTTCAGCAGGATGAGGTACTGGCAGCCCAAACGAACAGAAAGTTGAAAAGACACCTTCACCTGTGTGTCTTTTTTCACACAGCTGACCATGTCCGTAACCCACCCAGATCCATATCCAATTCAGAGTTCAATAAGGCCCAATTAATTCCGAAATTAAGCGATTAAGAGCTTGTTTGGAACAAACACATCTGTATATCATCGTGTCCCTCTGGGGAACCACCACCATAGCGCTGGGCTGGAATGAAACTTGGCTGGAATCTCTGACTCCACCTTACCCTTCTTCCTCTTCGCCACCAAATAGATCTTCTTCAAGCCCTCCTCCAGAGCTGACAGCTTTATTCCCGACAGCCTGTTTGATCGATCTCTTTGTTGTGCCACTATCAAGGCTAGCTGGAAAACAACACCAGAATGGGTCAGAACTTGAAAGGCAGAATCAGGCATGTTTTTTCACTCTGCCTAGCCCAATACATATAGCACCAGGTATTGCATCCTGTCAACACTGCTGAATGCCCATCATCCCAGTGAAAACAATATTTCAATACTGTATATGCAGTGCTGCTTAAAACGCTACAGAAACTCCAATGTCATTACTTTACGGCCATTTGCATATAACCTTACACTGTAAATGTTCCATGTACCCACAATACAAGACTTGCAACAATGGTTTTAAAAATTGTTTGATTAGATCTATCAACCGTGAGTGAGATGATTGCCTCTATCACGTCATATTACACAGCAGTTTACGAAAAAAAATTGTAAAAGAGAAAAGTAGGAATTGTCAGTTGCAATTGCTGTTTTATCTTGGGAACCCAATTTGGTGACCAATTGTACCCTCTATTGATTAAATTACCGTCCCCACGAGCCCGCCGCCTGCAACTACAGGACCAGACGCTACCCTGGGACCGGCAGTGACGAGGGTAAGTGAACCTCCTCTTTCAAGACAAACCCCGCAGACAAACCCCGCCATCGACCATGAATCCGATACACGCAGGGAAGCTTTCTGCACCTGCAGCAACCTTGTGCCGGTTTCCCTCGCCACTCCGGGCGGGAATACCAGCCAGAGTCGGCAACCTGCACTCCGGGCAAGTGCTTTTACCAGTTGAGACACCTGGGGGCCCTGGGAACTTTAGTTCAACATTAGTCCTGCGTTCCTCTGAAAATAATCTATTTGTTTGTTGATTCAAAGAGAAAGTTTGGGTCCCCCCGGGTGGCGCCACGGTGGGCAACCTGCACTCCGGGCAAGTGCCTTTACCGTTGCGCCACCCGGGGGGAGCCAAACTTTCTCTTTCGGCGCAGCTGGGGTTCAATTCCCCGGCTGCGCCAGTCCAGCTCTGGGCAAGAATGCCATTAGGCGGTGGAAATTGGCTGTACGCCCCAGGGAAAGGGGAGGGAAGCTGGCAGCACCCGTCTTTTTCGACATTTGCCAACCATTATCTCTCACTTCAAACATTGTTTTTGGGTTTAATTTCCACTGGAAATGATTTTTTTTTCACCAGAAGATAATCAAATCACACTTAAAGGTGTTATATTGTCTGATGATTTGTGTATATAACCAGTAAATAGTGTGATACACTTAATTGATTCATGGAAGGATGTTGTAAACCAAATATGGTACACAAGTAGTGCACTTGCAGTAGATATATATTTTGATTGTTTATCTGTCAGGGACAGTTCGAACATGACGCATGACACCACCTAGTTAACTAGCTATAATTGGGTAGATACTGCTAGCTATCTACCTAACTATAATGAAGAGACAAATTGGCACCCAACTTTATCTGTCAAACCAGCTGGAACTAGCTAGCTAGCCAACATTACCTGACATCCCAATGTGTATTATTGTGTCCACACAAATGGACAAACTAGCCAGCTAACCAAGTGGCTAGTAGGTAGCAATCAATAGCAGAGCGTAGCTAGCTAGCTATCCTTACTGATATTAACTAACATTAAGTGATTAGTCTGATCTCTGTCACCACTACCACTATGAGGAAATGAGTTTGTCTAACGAGTGATGTTGCCCACAACAATTGTTATATAAACAAACCAAGACACAGAAAACTATTATGAAGAATATCCTATCCTTTAACGTAACTAAGCTAAGCTGATCGAATGACTATCCTAACTTAGGTAGCTGCTAACAATGTTTTTGAACCGCTAGTGCCCTGCATAGGACTGTGAATGTTGCTACGAGGAAGTAATGGTCTTGCCATAACTGCTGCCATTTTGGCTTTAAATAATTATTCTTAACAATGGCTTTGTGGCTTCCAGTTTCCAGCATGATTTAATGTAAGTGACTATGGCTAAATGACTTTTAATAAAAATCATGGCTTTTTCTTCAGTGCACTGGTCCCTTTAAAAGTCTAACATGTTCTCATTTGGTGAGAAACTGTAGAACATTGTAAAAAGATTGTAGAAGAGCGCAAAAGTATGTCTTGCGAAATGGTAATGATTTTAGTCTTTTTAATAAAAACTATTGAACAGATTTGTATGAAACTGCAAAGATTAGTTTGAATAATATTTGTCCTTTGCTAAAAAAAATGCATCTACATCGAAACGGCACCAGGAGTAGACTGGTGATTTTGAATGTAAACGCTGTGCAACCATTATCTAAAAACTGTGCGACACACAAAAAGACTATTAATGTTCAACACCTGCATGTTGAACATAAACAATACTTTCATTGATTGTGGTTAAGTGATAAGACTACCCAAATTGCCTGGTCGGCTTAGCATATCTATAACTGAATGGACACACTGTTAGTAGGATAGAAATAACTTATCTATGTTTTTTTGCATAAGAAGGCGGTGATAATTAACCTACTCTGAGTCAGGGCCTAGCTTGTTTTGACTGCCTTTTTGTACAGTATCAATAAAGCCCTTATCTACAGATTTCAACTGTAGAATGTTTACCACAACTGAGAATGCCAAAGCGAGTGGAATGTCCACAGATACTCACATAGTCCGTTCCATCCAGCCTGGACTGTTTGTCATCAATCGGGAACAGCAGCACGTGACCAAGGTCAAGGTCTGAAGGGCAAAGAGGGAATCTCAAGCAGAATCTCAAGAGTACTCAATTACATCTCATCAACATCAAATTCTATGACTGGTTCCCAACCTCGGTCCTGGGAACCACAGTTTATGCTGGTTTTTGTTACAGCTAATCTCTTGAACAATTAAGGTTGCTGAAAATGTGTAATTGAGTAATTGAAAAAAGGCTATAATTGAATCAATTAAACTAAACTCTTTCTAAGGCGTCACATAGCTAAGGGCATGCGTTTTTCACCACCTCTATTAAGAAGCTGCCGTTCCTTTCTGATCCTCAAGGTGTTGTTGTAGACACTCTATTTTAAATAATTAATGGCAATTGCTCAAATGAGCATGACCAATTATACAATTAAGTGCCAATCTGATTGTTGGCGCAAGGGCGCAAGTCTACAAATTGACGTTGTTTCAAAGAGGGGAGTTTACAATTTTGATCTTTATATTTTTATTTTGCCTTTAGGCTGTCAAAAAAATATTTCATTTCAAAACATTTACCTTTTGCTTTCAATTGTTTTTATAAGTTTGTGCAAATATCTGCCCACTTATTTCAACATATCGGTTTCTTTGTTCCAGGACGGGCATGATATGTCCTACAGAAGTGTCAAAAGACATTTTCACAATTGAAAGCAGTAGCTTACTTACAAATCAATCAGTATGATTACGTGTGGGTATGTGCAGCACCAACTCCTGACTAGTCTACTACAGTGCAATATGCACCTCATTTGTGGTAAATGAACAATTACTTGAAATCGTAATGTGCTGATTGCTTAACAAGTAGCTTCAGAAAGTCCTCCATCAACCTCTTGGTTTTGGAGAAGAGTCTGCAGGTTCCTGACAGAGGTGGTGAAAAACGCATGCCCTTACACATAGCACATTACAGATATGCATGAGTTGAGCTGACTGATTTTAAGTCCTGGGATGTGAATATGGGACATTTATTGTCCATGGCACGCATAGCTATTTCTGGCATAATTTGGCCTTTAGAAAGTAAATCATGCTTTAATAGAAATTAAAGAGGTTTAATTTAGAGGTTGCAATTCAGGTTGGAACGAAAGCCAACATACACAGTTGGTCCCCAGGACCGAGGTTGGGAACCACGGCTCTTTTTATATCACTGGTGCAATTATTAATAGTAATTTAATAATAATGTATTAATATATATATATATATATATATTTTTTTTTTACTGACAGGTTAATCATAGGTTTACTGCCTGGTGTTGTATGCCTGTTCTTGTTATTGTCCTGCCTGTTGTCATGTCCTATATGTTTGCTGAATCTAGTTTCCTCTCTGGGGATTAAGAAAGTGAATCGTATTGTATCGTAATACAATAGCTAATACTTGGCACAGAAAAACACATAAATCATGAACAGTAAGAATAAATAACATTATTCAACTCGTCGTTATGGTACCATGAAAACACTGCTACTGATTAGTGGTTAATCATATCTCTTTTATTACGTTGTTTAGACACAATATTCTGCCTTTTAGATGTGTTTTGTTGAGACATGACGGCAAACATGTCTAAAAGGCTAAATAAATTAAAAATCCAATTGAACATTATGTCAAACTCTGCAGATCAGACACTGATGAGCTGCCCGAATATCATTGCTGGTATTGGTAATTTCAGCCAGCTTGCTAAATATTGTAGCCGATTGATAAAACTTTCTACTCTTTATTCAGGATCTTATTCAGGGTCAGAGTGGGTGAGCTCAGCTCGCCTTTTCAAGGCATAAGCTATAGAGCAGTGCCTGGTTCAGTGTAAATCAGCAACACATCACATTGTTGTGAAAATCAAAACAGAGAAACAACTGTAGATTGTGAACAGTCATTTTATAATTCATGTAAATGAATCTCTCTGATTGTACTTTGAGAATCAAACAGGCATGGGTAACAGGGCTAACAGAATGTCAGATCAATTGCCGAAAATTCTTTTTTTAATAAAGTGAATAAAATAACTATCTCACAACATACGGTTATTTTTCAGAACCTACAATTAAAATCCCATCATGCTTAGGGTCATGTATAAAAATGCTGCGCAGGCTCAGTTGCCCATTATTGTGGCTACCATTGCTAGAAGAACAGATCTCAGTGACTTTGAAAGAGAGGTGACTGTTGGGGCACATTTGGCAGCTTCAGTGACTGCTCAACCTGCTGATGTGTCATGAGGAACAGTGGCCAAGGTGATATTGGCATGAAAGACAGACAAGCAACTCTGAATCAGTTGGCTGTGAATATCAATCTAGTGTGTGAGCAGGCAGTTTCATCAAGAACAGTCCATCGAGAACACAGCCAGGGATCGTATGGTTGGGTTTCAGCCCTATTAAGACACTTTATGTTGGTGTTTCCTTTATTTTGGCAGTTACCTGTACGCTTCCGTTATCCAAGTTTCAATTTAAGTGCTGGCTAGTGTAGCCTGCTGTACAATAACATAATATTTATATTTCAGAGAAACAAGGTTTTCAATGAATGAAATATGCATTACAATTCAGTATAAAGCTGTTTCAGAATGCTCCAGTCCAATAGGAAGGATTTACAATGGGATGGCTGGGATTGTGCACACCTCTGTCTACATGTGCACACACATAAATAAAACTCACCTCAGTGCTCTGCTTACCTTCCATCTTTCCCGCTAGTTCGTATTGTTTGCGCACCTGGTCAGTTCTCACCTCCAGTGCAGTGAACAGTCCGCCCCGGCCCCAGCGTCCAGAGTCATCTATAATGGCACACACAACGCACGCACGCACGCACACACACACACAAAGGCAAAGGAGCAAGGTGTAACTGAGATGCAAATTACTATCTACACTGCACATTCAATCTGCACTGCATCAGTTACTCCAAGATCAGAATAAGGACATGTCAGAATGGCAGAATGACTGGTGGTATGGATGAAGAGCAGCCATGGGGTCGCTGGGTTGTCATACCGACGCAGTGCACGATGATGGTGTCCTCCTGGGCAGCCTGGGGGTGGGTCACGTCGCCCAGGACGTAGCTAATTGCCATGTGGTCCGAATCTGTGGAGCTTACACTGACATCATCGGCATCTTCCTCCTCCTCCTCCTCCTCCTCACTTTCCTCTGAAGGCAGGCACAAGGAACGGTAGCCACAAGAGTCCCACCATGCCATCCTGCAAAATGCAAAACACACACACGCAATTCACCATTAAAGCATGTCCAGTGACGTGCACTCTTGATAAAGGTCACCTAGGGTTTTTATATGGAAAATAATGTTGAGTTTGACATTGATGGCAGGTCCCACTGGTTGCCAGAGTATATAAATCACACAGCTGAATCCCACCCAAAACCTGGAGTTATTTATACAATGTGTTCGTATGAGGTGCTGGTTATGGCAAGATACAAATAAAAATAAAAAAATATATAAAAGCAATCTATTGGCGGCACGCTAAAAAAAAGAAAAAGAATCACAACATTATAGGCATACTTAAATTCATTTAAATTGTATCTGTGAATTAACAGACGTATGTAACTTGGTTTTAATGATCTGGTGCCTTGTTTCATCTGTTTTTGACTGTTATTGCCTAAGGGTGATGTTTTGCCTGTTTTCAATCAGGGGTTGAACGCATATATTATATATAATATATCCCATTTTGCCAATACACATATTTTGTTGTGTACTGTTAGCAAATAAACAAAATAAATATATAAGCTTATAAAGTTATTATTATTTATCATTATTTATAAGAGTTATAAATCATCTATTGCTTTCATGTTATGTACAATGAATCATGAAATGTTGGGTAAGGTCTTGTGACCAATGTTATTGATGGTGTTGGGAGGGGGGCTTTGCTTTTGTTTTTCCTCCTTATTGGTTGTATGCGAATCCCGTAATTATGATGTTAATCTGCCTACATACTTTTGGTGCAACTATGATTTGAATTGTTCATTGACATTCCAGTCTACATGCAGCGAACCTGATGAAGCAACAGCGAAACGCGTCACCCACATCCTAGTTAATCATTAAACAAAGCCTGTAATGCCCTACGGTCTCACCATTTTCTTTTCATTGTGCGGTTTACAAAGAGCCATTAATAGGTGGCTTCCATAATTTTTTGGTTATATATATATATACAGTATATATATATATCCCCCTGATTATGTTGTCTCGTTTGTAATCACAAATTGTGCCTATCGACTTACTGCTGGAAAAGCTACACCTGAGGCCAGTACTCATTGTGAGCACTTCTACCATAGCCAGCACTCAATCAGCACTTCTAACCCAAACTGGAATGTTTAGCACTGCTGTCATGGTGCCATTATGTATCTGAAGTATTATGTGCATTTTACATTCTATATATTGCAGCACACATGGATCCTGGTGAGAGACAAAGAGGAGACCGATTGAGGAGAACCCCCTTTCATGGTCACTCGAAGGCAGGGGGGCGTCAATCACAGGACACACCCCTCAACGGCATGACCAATCAGCGGTGGTCGCCACAGGATACCTGAGAGCCGGCAAGTGAAGGGGCGAGACTCACGTGGGGCAGCGACAACGTTTTGGCTTTAAAAGGTAACCCAAAACATACAGATTTTGCCACTGAACGAGGGATGCCTTGCCAACAACTGCCCGAGAATCAATAAGTACCAGGACTTTGTTGTAATTATTGATTCAGATACGGACTGCCAGTTGCCGCTTCCTTCCAAGTCTCGCCTAATTGTCTGATCTCCACGTCTCGGCGCAGCTCTGCGTGGGTCCCTTTGGACTTCAAAATGCTTCAAAACTCATTGGACGACGCTTCACAGTGCAGATGGAAAATGGCTTGAAGCATACTGCAAAAGCAACCCAATACTTTTTTAGGGCAAAGAAGAGGAATGTTATGCAATGGCCAAGTCAATCATCTGACCTGAATCCAATTGAGCATGCATTTCACTTGCTGAAGGCAAAACGCCCCAAGAACAAGCAGGAACTGAAGACAGCGGCAGTAAAGGCCTGGCAGAGCATCACCAGGGAAGAAACCCAGCATATGGTGATGTCTATGGGTTCCAGACTTCAGGCAGTCATTGACTACAAAGTATTTGCAACCAAGTATTAAAAATGACAATTTAATTTATGATTATGTTAGTTTGTCCCTACAATTGGGGTGGCTATGTATAAAAATGGTTGTAATTCCTACACGGTTAATACAATACTTTTGACAAAACCCTTAAATTAAAACTGAAAGTCTACACTTAAAGCACACTTGATTGTTTCATTCCAAATCCATTGTGCTGGCGTACAGAGCCAAAATGATGAAAATTGTGTCACTGTCCAAATACTTATGGACCTGACTGTATATTGTGCCATAATCAGAATTAGTTATTTGATAGCTTTCCTTAGCGATTGTATGAATAAACATTCTGATTATTGATAAGTTTGTTATCCTGGTTTTTGTTCTGCATAAACTGGGTTCTACTCACTGCCATCCCCACTAAAGAAATATTGGACACATGTACGTTGATGTGACCCAAGCTAACATCACTACAATATTTATTGTAGCTTTTACATCTTGTGCTTTTTAATAATGTAAAACAAATTTCAGTGCAAAGAGACAAATATGATCTTATCTTAACCTAAGAGTGAGGTGGGTCACATGACGAAACAACTCTTACTTCTTGCGGTGCTGCGCCTCATCTTTTGCCCTCTTCCGCTCCTGCTGCAGCTTGGCCCTCTTAGCGGACGCTTCCTTCCTCCTCTGCTTCCTGAGCTCGAGCTCTGCCTCAGTCAGCGGCCTCTTCCTGCTACTGGGGGTCAGCAGGGGCCCGTAGAGGGAGACCTGAGGGGCCACAGTGCAAAAAAATTGAATATATAAATGTCTAGTGAGGATGTCTAGTTCACAACCGGTCCGCAGTACTGACGGACACAATTTGGCAGTTTGCAGTTCGGATCATAAGCACACCCTGAAGGCAAGCATAAAGGTGAATGGTGTACTTTTAGGGTGCAATAACATCTCTGGTTGGATGATGTGGTCTCTGGCTCTCTTTTAATGAAGTGCCGGGGTGGCTAAGACACCATCTAACGGCAAATATTGAAGAGATCCTACGTCAGGTGGCTTTTAGCACTATTTAAAAAGTGAAGGCTCGGGTGCCACCACTAGCCTTGTCCCTTGGTCCCCCAGTCCCAGATTCACAAATCCTGCACAGTGACTTTTAAAAATGTATTTGACCTTTATTTATCCAGGTAGCTCCACTGAGAACTCAATTCTCTTTTGCAGTGACGACCTGGGGAATCCCAAGTGGGTAGGGAATGCAAGGGATTGTGTAGCTAATCAGATGTAGGGGATGATTATGTGGCCAGATGTAGAAAGCCAGTTGAGGGAATTTGACCAGAACAGCAGGGTTAGCACCCTGCCATACGATCTGTAATGACCACAGTGAGTCAGGACCTTGGTTTGGAAGGATGGAATGTGACTCTTACTCCGGCCTTGTGCCGAAGGGCCCGTTCTTCTTTCCCGCCCTCCTCCTGCTGCCCCAGCTGATCCTCCAGCAGCTGACGGAAGCGACTCTTGTCCTCAGAGCTGGGGTCCCTGGAGTAATCTCTGCCCTCAAACAGGTACATGTGGGCTGGCACAAGACAGCATGACAGTTAATCAAGATGCAAACAGCAAAGCCTCTTTGTTTTATGCAGATTTTTTTGCATGCCGGTAACAATTTTGTTATGCAACATTTTCAAGCGCAAGTGAAGTTTACCGGCATGCAAAAAAAATCTGCATAAAACAAAGAGGCTTTGCTGTTCCTTGAAATATAAAAACATAAATATAATATAAACATGAATCGTTGGACTTCTGCACTTTTGTCTGCATGACCTTGTAAACTGGCTACAAATAATCTGGGTTAGCTAGCAAGCTAGCTATTACTTCCACAAAGCTAGCTAATGCTGCACATCACTGTAGCAAAAAATCTGAACATAAAATGAAAATGAAAATTGGGAAAAATGGGCAAAATATAACTCAGAGAATGACTGCCTGCTTGATTTCCTATTTGAGTTCAGGTTAGATCTATCTATCTATCTAGAGTTTTCTTTTCCCCGAATACGGATAATACGGCAAAGAGTAGCTTAAGTACCTTAAGCAGCATGGAGAAGTAACCGTAGGGAAAACACGGTACTTTGCACATTTTCTACTAAGTACATGCTCACTCTGGTTATTAGTGTCAGTGTCCTCCTCTTCCTCCCTGGGAGGAACGGGCTCTTCACTAGTCAGCCACTGTCCATCAAGGGTCTTCCCCAGGATGAGCCCCAGGTCCACCTCCTGCACCGAGCTCTCTTCTGAGGCCAGCAGCTTGTCCACTCCAAACTTCAGGATCTCACTCAACTGCAGGGACAGAGAGACAGAGAATGGAAAGAGGTATGGGGCAGCAGAAACAGGTAAGGGAGGAGAGAGGTTAAGGTAAGGACAGAGGTATAAGAAGGTAAATACAGGTATAGGGTGAAAAATAATCGCCCCATTCTATTTACGAGATGAAAAATGAAGGAGAGCGGTGTAGAAGATGGAAGGAAGGGTATAGCAGAGTAGGTATGAGGTGGGAGAGAGGGGTATAGGGGAAGAAGAGGGGCAGTGGGGGCATGCTCCTCACCTCGAGGCCTGCAGCGGCAGACTGGGCCTGATCAAGGAGAGAGAAGTGTCCCCCCTCAATCACTGTGTTGGTCAGGAGCAGCTTGGTCGCGGCACGGCGGTAAACAATCTCCTCCACCGTATCCCTTCCCAGCAGCCGGATCACCTTCACCGCCCTGTAACAGAAAGCAGCCCCACCCCATTGAAACAGGGGCCGTGTCCGAAACCGCTCACTCATTCCCTATTCCCTATTCCCTATATAGTATATACTATATAGTGTACTATTTAGAGAACGAAAGTAGTGTTTTCGGAGACTACAACTGAACGTAATTTGCGTCAAAAAAAAGAAAAAAAGTGCCGGATATTCAGGTGACGCAAGCGAATCATTTCTGTCGCCGTCGCTGTATTTCTTTCTGTCGCCATTCTTTCCCTTCTCTCCTTCGGTATGACACGACCGCATTGCATTGTGGTAGACGGGATCAATTCTAGGGTAAAGTAGGGTACAGTCGATGTACACTACAAATCACGGTGAATTGTGGGTATTTTCTCGTTCCCTATTTAGTGTACGAAATTCACATTTTAGAATTCGTCGCACTCTACAAAATGGCGTCCACACAAAGTAGTGTACTAAATAGGGAATAGGGAGTGGTTTCGGACACGGCCAGGGATTCTGTAAGTGAATATAAGTGGCTGATAAAAAAATAAAACATCCCGACTGGATGACTCAATCAGGCTGGGCCTTACACCTGACACAGTTGGGCTACGGCATTAGCTGACCATGACCGGGAGTCTGCAGTGGCGGGACACAGCTGGCTTTGTTTCAGGGACAGGATTGGGCCAGGGTTCCTCCAGTTACTGCTGCATTAGCTTCTCCCAACGATACGTCAGGCACCCAAAGACTATCAGTGGCCATCAGTGAGAGAGATGCCTCTCCTTTGATCAGCACTTGCTCTCCTGTAGTACTGTGTGGCCCGTAGTGTGAAAAGTAGTCCCTGCCTCATGCATAGGGGGAGTGCACTTGGTGAGGGTTCTTTGGGCTACCGCTGCATTAGCTACCAACAGTGCGAGACACGCCTCTCCTTTGACCAGCGCTAGCTCTACTGTAGTGCCATGTGTGGACAACATTCCCTGAATTGCAGGTGAATGCATCGGCAGAGTGCACATGCTTCAACTGCAGCACTCCTTGCATGTGTGTAGGTAGCACAGCGGTGACTCACGATACCTCCGATCTACAGGTTACCATGTCCAGTGTGACCTGCCTGCGCGGGTACAGTACCTGGTCTGCCCAATCCTGTGGGCGCGGGCAGCAGCCTGCAGGTCATTCTGGGGGTTGAAGTCACTGTCCATGAAGATCACGGTGTCTGCGGCCGTCAGGTTCATCCCAACACCTCCTAGAGCGCACAAGACGGAACACAGCGGTTGTGTTGTAAGTAAGTAAGTAAGACTTTATTTATATAGCACCTTTCATACAAGAATTGCAGTTCAAAGTGCAAGTGCTTGTGTGTGATTGTGACTTTGACAAACAAAACAGAAACTTTATAGAGTCAACATGAATCAGCAGCTCCTCTCTGTACCTATTTTTGGCATAAAATACATGTCATTCACATTATTCACAATCAGAGAAACAGTCTGGTGAGCCTGTTTCTCTTCCTTTCCTTGTGGTCAAAGTGCCTCTGCTTTCCTACAGGCGTTAGCAAACTCTGTTCTCACACTCAGAGCTGGGGAAGTGGCTGATGTGTTTTGTAAGGAGGTGTTGCCACTGGATTCAAAGCTACAAGATACAAGTGCCGGGCCTACCAGCTTTGGTGCTGAGGAGGAAGACGAACACGTCCTTGCTTCTGAAGTTCTTGATGGCCAGATTCCTCTCCTCTCCTCTTACCGACCCATCCAGGCGCTCGTAGCTGTAGCCTGCAGGGTCCGAGGGGGTATTGGGCAAGGGATAAGCAGTGCTTTCTGGGTAAAAGCCACGTAAGGTGGCTCTAAGACAAAATCATGTGCTGGAGTGACTGTACGGAACAGAAACCCGATTGACTAAAGCGCCAAGGGCCAAAGTTTTGCGCGCCCTGAAGGGATTCCCTGGGGCTCACATGACAGTAATCAGGAGCTTTGAGGAAACCTACAAAATAAATCAAGCTCTAAACATTCCGAACACTACAAACATTTTTAATTCCAATTTTTACTCAAACAATCTGTTTCTCATAACAACCACATGGCAAGGTAGACACACACAGAAACAAAATATACAAAAGTAGCAAAACAGGATCACAAGCGAGAAAGAGAAAGTGCAGCCATGTCTAACCAGTGGTTAGAGCAGAGGTCTGGACCTGACTGGAAACCCTTGGCTTTTAATTGTTCAGACACCAAAAAATCTATAAATAAAATAAACTGATAAAATATTAAATATGTCCAATTAAAATAACTATAGAAATTTGCCATAGGGCATTCAAATGAGGTGATAATCTAAGTAAGAAGAGACAATTAGTAGAGCATTCATATTAAATGAAAATTTTGAAATGTAGAGTATTTAACCTACAGTATTCAGCACATTGGTAATCAGGAAATATAAGTGAGATTCAAATATTCAAAATACTCCTGATGGCATCACCAGCCTGTAGGAAACAAGGCCTCAAGGGAGAAATGGAGTATGTTGCCGAATAACTAGACTTTGTTATAATACGTTAATATATTATAATAGCATCTGTCATTATACATTTCTAGATTAGAAAATGCTAAATTTTACAAAGTTGAAAGCACAATCAGACATACTCTGTTACATTTGACACATACTTTATGATCTCCAAAATAGGTGAAGCTATTGCATGTTACCCATTCTCAATTCGAACCAGTGTTCTCCAGCTGTGGTGAGCAAAGGCATACATTTTCAACAACTTGAATAAGCTAAAATCCTGCACATAAGCTGCGCTAAGAATGCGATTCCTTTAAAACAAAGAAAATCTATAATGCAATAAACTGTATTCCTAAATAATATTCTAGTTAAACATTTTAGCTTTCCAAAACTGGTATGGTCATTAGAAATAAGACATCAAATCTATAATAACTTATAAACATTAGGTGCAATATTAATGAGGGTGATCAATATGCAAAGTTACTAGCATACTGCATTTGATTGTGGCTCAATATTGTTTTGCAACAGGAAAATGAGTTCAAAGATCCAGATTTATACTGGGATGTGTACTGATCTCCTCCCAAGTTCCTATAGAATTGTGTTTCCTCCCTTAGGCCACTGGAAGTCATCACACCACAGGGATAGATTATCTAAGATCATTAACAATTTTAGTATCATCTTAAGGGACAGAACAGCCCTTTGTTGAAAGCAGGATCAGCTTGTTTCCAGCTGGAAATGGCAGGAGACCTGATGGATTAACAGATATCTATGGTGTGTCTGGAGTCTCTGGTACCTCTGTACTCCATGTAGTCCTGTAGGATGTCCAGCACTCTGGTCATCTGAGAGAACAGCAACACTCGATGGTCCCTTCAACATATAAATGCACTCGGTCATTAGCTCATTAATTACTTAACACAATGGTATACTTTAAACCTTCGGACATTTCAGTTTCCTAATGATATCTTGGGCTTTGCCTATCTCTGTGGCCCTGTTGGGAAGAAACATTGATGCACTAAATTAATTAATCAGTCAATTCCAGACCAAGCACTTACTTCTGGAATCAAGGATCAATCAGAGGAAAATGTATGGAATTAACTAAAAATATACGCTACGGGTCAAAAGTTTTAGAACACCCCCATTTTCCAGTTTTAACTGAAATTTAAGCAGTTCAAGTCCAGTGAATAACAGCTGGTCGAAGTAAGGAAGTCTCAGTTTCAACTGTGAAGAGAAGACTTCGAGCTGCAGGTTTGACAGATCGAGTGGCAGTAAGAAAGCCATTGCTAAGATGGCAAAATAAAAATAAAGAGGCTTGCCTGGGCCATGAAGCACCGCCAGTGGACTACTGAAGACTGGAAGAAGGGCTTATGGACCGATTAATCAAAATTTGAAATCTTTTGTAGGCTGTCGAGTAGGTGAAAGGATGGTTCCTCAGTGTGTGACACCAAATGGTCAAACATGGAGGAGGAAACGCGATAGTCTGGGGCTCTTTTGCTGGATCCAGAGATGGCGACTTGCACAGAGTGACTGTTACGTGTTCCCTGAAAAGGGCTCTGAAATTGACATTATTTTTCAGTTTTTGGTAACCTAAACCTTTATTGATTTGTTTTATATATATATATATATATTGTGGTGTCCCCAGGGGTTGGGCGACACTCACGGACCTTGCAGAGGGCGTAGGCAAGTGTAAGAACACGGAGGAGGCAGTAATATCAGCAACAATTATGATTTATTGTACAAACAAACACGAAACGCAGGGTGGGGTCTTTTGGGGAATACAAACACAAAGTCCACAATCCTTGTCTCTTTGTCAATGTCCGTAATCCAAATCCACAATCCAGGTCCAAATTCCGTTGTCCAATCCGTCGTCAAAATCCAAAGCAGCAATCCAAATCCAAACACAAAAACAAACCCACTTTCAAAACTCTCTCTCTCAAAAACTCTCTCCAAAAACTCTCTCAAAAAACTCTCTCTCAAAAAACTCTCTCTCAAAAACTCTCTCTCTTCACCACTCCTTCCACGCACGTTCCGACTCCTCTCCAAGAACAATGGGATCGAGTCCTTTAAATAGGCCTTGCAATGGCCTTCAGCTGGTCGTTTGCTCCCCTGCCTGACTTCGTTCAGGTGTTGCGGTGGCATGCTGGGAAATGTAGTGAAAATGGCTGCCATGTGTTGTAGGCCAGGCAGCCATTTCCTAGTGCAGCCCATCGGGCTGCCACACACCCTCCTCCTCAGCTCTGACCTTGGGAGGGCTGAGCGGCCTATTCCCAGCGGCACCAGGAGGGTCCCCTCTCCAGGTCCACTCAGGCAGTTTTCCACCCGGGTCAAACGTCCAGATCCCATCTCCATTCGCCTGAAAAAATGTCTGGCAGACATTAATGAGTGACGCAAGTTGCTCACCTTTTCTGCCACAAAATGGCCACCAGTGGGTACAGGCTCTGGGCTCCCACGGACGGAGCGGTCACCGCTCCTGTTCTGGTCTTCACCAACGTTCCATGGCTCCACCAGTGCACGTGATGCAGCTTCATCATCTGGCGTCCTCTCTTGGGCCTTTTCCGCCACTGCCACGTTGCTTCCATGTGGTCAAGTGGGGTAACTGGGAAAACACACTCTTCAGATGGTTAGCTTTATTCTTTACTTTATTTTTCATATTGGCATCTCCTTTCCACAGACGCTTCCCACGGTCCTTTCGTTTACAAGTCAGTCTATTTTGTTTACCATTTTTCTTCAAATGAGAATTTCCAATATCCACTTTTCTTCTCTTTATTTTTAATGTTAGTGAGGGAGATGGACTTACCACGTCAGGAGATGGTCGGGTGCTCAAACAGGCCTCGGCCTTAATTAGGAGGCCTTCCTCAACCCTATGGTCCCCCCATAGCTCCTCTAGGCTCCCTTGAAGGTCCGGCAGGCTGAGTGGGACTGAGGACCATTGTCCCCACTCCAATGTCTGGTCATCCTCTCCTGCTGGCTCCATTGGCTGTGAGAACTCCACCTGTGTGCTAGCGTCTTGGGTGACAGGAACACACTTTACAACATCCAGCTCTTCACTCACCCCTTTCAGTCGGTCTTGTAGGTCCAGCACAGTCTCGGCTTGGACCTTCAGTACTTCCCGAAATGCATTCTCTGTGGCCCGCTGCTGGGCTTCCATCTCCGCTATTTTCCCCTGAAGCTGTGCGGTTTGCTCCAGCTGCAGCTTCTGGACCTGCTCCTGGTGCTCCAGCGCACTCTTCTCCGCCGTCTCATCCGCCTCTTTGAGTCTGCGCTCGAACCATCCCTTGGTGCCCTCCATGGACTGGATTTGAGCCTGCAGCTTCTCCACCGTCTGCTGTATGCTCTCCAGCTCCCGAGTGCGGGCCTTCTCGTCGCGGAGCTGTGAGCGGATCTCCTCCTCAGTGCGGTTCTTGTCCTCGTGCAGGCCGCACAGCTCCTTCTCGTAGCGCGCCCCACGCCCAGCACCTCCTTCTCGTGCTGCAGCCACGCGTCGCTCAGCTCCTCCTTGTGCCGCGACTTCTCCTGCGCCACGTCGATGGCCAGCTCGTCCAGCATGGCCTTGCGCTTGTCCGCCGTCTTCCTGGTCTCCTCCAGCTCCTGCTGGAGTTTGTCCTTCTCTTGGCCCAGTTCAGTCAGCTGCTCCAGGAGCCGGCTGTTGGCGCGGTTCACCTCCTGCAGCTGGGAGCTGACGTCATCTCTCTGGGCCAGGAGCTTCTCCTGCTCGGTCTGCCTCTGCTGCAGCTCCACGTTCATCTCCTGCATCTTCAGACACTGTCGCTGCTCATCCTCACGCATCTGGGTTAGGGCTCTCACCTGCTCTTTGAGCGCCAGGTTGTGGGACTCGACACGCCTCATCTCATCGCCATGGGACGCCTTCTCCTTTTCCATCTCCCCAGCCATGATTCCCAGCACTCCCAGGGAGTCCATGTGGTGCTCCTCTCGCAACTTCATCACGGCCAGCAGGTGGCGCTCCTCTGAGGCGCTCACCTCCAGCTTTGCCTTGCACAGCTCAAGCTGGGCACTCTGCTTCAGCTGTTGGACCTCACGGAGGGTGACACGCCATCGGTCCTCCATCATGGCTGCCCGTCTCTTCAGTCTCGCCATCTCTTCCATCATGGAGTCCGTTGCACAAACCAAAGAAGAATCCTGCTGCACTACCTCCTCTTGCCTATAGGTGCCGCCCTCTGCCCGCATTCTCCACCATATGTGGCGTCCCCAAGGGTTGGGCGACACTCACGGACTTTACAGGGGGCGTAGGCAAGTGTAAGAACACAGAGGAGGCAGTAATATGAACAAAAATGATAATTTATTAAACTAACACGAACAAGGGCAACACGAAACAAAGGGTGGGGTCTTCAGGGGAATACAAACAAAGTCCACAAATCCTTATCTCGTTGTCCAAGTCCGTTCCAATGTCCAAAATCCAGTTCGTAGTCCGCAATCCAGTCCGTAGTCCAAGTCCAAAACAATCCAATTTCCAACAAACAAACACACTCCAATACGCTCTCCAAATCCTGGCTGGTCAACGACTTCCACAGGTTTTTCTCTCTCTCTCTCTCTCTCTCTCTCTCTCTCTCTCTCTCTCTCTCTCTCTCTCTCTCTCTCTCTCTCTCTCTCTCTCTCTCTCTCTCTCTCTCTCTCTCTCTCTCTCTCTCTCTCTCTCTCTCTCTCTCTCTCTCTCTCTCTCCCTCTCTCTCTCTCTCTCTCTCTCTCTCTCTCTCTCTCTCCAAACACACCGCACTCCTTCCCCAAACACGTTCCGACTCCTCTCCAAGAACAATGGGATCGAGTCCTTTAAATAGGCCTTGCAATGGCCTTCAGCTGGTCGTTTGCTCCCCCTGCCTGACTTCGTTCAGGTGTTGCGGTGGCATGCTGGGAAATGTAGTGAAAATGGCTGCCATGTGTTGTAGGCCAGGCAGCCATTTCCTAGTGCAGCCCATCGGGCTGCCACAATATATATATATATATATATAAAATATCAATATAATAAATATATGATATATATATAACCTTTGTACCATTTCAGGCTATTCACTGGACTTGAACTGCTTAAATTTCAGTAAAAACTGGAAAATGGGGGTGTTCTAAAACTTTTGACCGGTAGTGTGTGTGTATGTATGTGTGTATATATTATATATATATACAATGGGGGAAATAAGTATTGAACACATCAACATTTTTCCCAGTAAATGTATTTCCAATGAGGCCATTCAAGTGAAATTTGCACCATTATGTAAATAAAGTTATGTGTAATAAAGTGGAATGACATAGGAAAAAAGTATTGAACACACTAACTGAAATTAATTCAATACTTAGTGGAGAAGCCTTTGTTTGTAATGACAGCTTCAAGGCGCTTTCTGTATGAAGAAACTAATCGCCCGCAGTATTCAGGTGTGATTTTGGCCTATTCCTCTACACAGATTGTCTTTAAATCTTGAAGATTGCGGGGGGCCCTCTTGTGAATCTGGATCTGGTGTACTTCAAAATGTTCTGGGCCATTCCAACAAGTTGATTTTCTTTCTCTGAAACAAATTGCGAGTTTCCTTTGCTGTATGCTTTGGATCGTTGTCCTCATCCTTGTCTCATCCTCAGCATCCTGGTGGATGGCAGCAGGTTCATCTCAAGAATCTCTCTGTACATGGCTCCATTCATTGTTCCTTCAATGATATGAAGTCTGCCAGTACCACGAGAGGAGAAACAGCCCCACATCATGATACTTCCACCTCCAAACCTGCTGCCTCCAAGTCTTTCTGGAGCTCTTTCCTAGTGGTCCTTGGCTCTTTGGCTACTCTTCTAAGTATCCTTCTGACTCCCTGATCAGAAATCTTGCGAGAAGCTCCTGTGCGTGGCCGGTTGATGGTGGAGTGATGTTGCTTCCACTTACGGATAATGCCCCCAATGGTGCTTACTGGAAGATTCAGAAGTTGTGAAATACGTCTGTAGCCAATTCCATTTTCATGTTTTGCAACAATCTGGTTGCGAAGGTCTTGAGAGAGCTCTTTGCTTTTACCCATCATTAGATGTTTCTTGCGTGGCACCTTGGTAACAAAAAAAACCTTTTATAGCCCATCAATATATTCTAATCCAGCTGACATTAATTAGCACAGATTGGAGGTAGAGTTGCCTCCTAATTAGTTATGGTTTTCAGCTGGTTCCTTGCCTTTCCTTGCTGTGGTGTACTGCTTTTTCTTAGTGTGTTCAATACTTTTTTCCTGTTTCATTCCACTTTATTACACATAACTTTATTTACATATGGACTTTAATGTTTAGATTTTTTTGTCTGGATTTTTGGAGTTAATACCAAAGTCTGGTGCAAATTTCACTTGAATAGGCTCATTGGAAATACATTTACTGGACAAAATGTTGATGTGTTCAATACTTATTTCCCCCATTGTATATATATATATTTGGCAATCACAGTCCTTGTACTCCAGGTCAGAAGCACCCTGCAAGTGTGTGGACTTCATAGGATGACAGCAGACAGGAAATCCATCACAAGTGCATGTTTACAAAGAACAGCATCAAAATCACTACTATAGTCCCTACTATATGGTAGTTTTCAAGTTAGTGTCCACATTTATGACTGTGAACAGCACATGCATACAAAAAATGTATATAATAAAAGGAGATGGTACAGGCAAGGAACTCTTGCATGTGGCTACAGAGAACACGTAAAGAGACAAAAACTTCTAGGCTGCTAATGGAACTCTGCAGGCCACATCTGATTTGACAGCTTAGTTCTAACACCAATGTTCTATTTCTGTAGCAATCTCTCTGAGTGGTGTAGGACAGCAAGCATTGAGTCGTGTGTGTATATGTTACGATTATAAGTACAGAAGTATTTTAAAATAAATTTAGTTTTGGATGTTTTCTGTTTTACTCCCAATTTTCTGGCCAATTGTACACTCTATTGATCCAACTACCTCCCAACAAGCCTGCAGCCTGCAGCTATGGGACCAGCCACTATGGGACCAGATTACTTGTAAAGGTTTGAAAAATAAATATGGTATTTATAATTAAATCCCATATGAAATAGCGGTACTTGTGTGGTGTTGACTACAACATGGTTATGTGGTAATCCTCATTGATCTGAAGACCCTGTTGCTTAAACCCAGCACGATAAATGATACAGTCTAGCTGGCGGATAGCGTATCGGTCTAACGCACCACACTTTGGCTGGTCCAGTGTGGTGTGCGCTGCCTGTCAGGGACACGGTTCGAAACCCGCGTCTCTACCAGACCGGCCCTGGTCGTCAGCTCCGATCGGAGGCAGCGTTTGGCTGTCCGCCTCCGCGGGAGGGGGGAGGGCGAGCCGGCATGAGTCCGTCGAGGAGCAGGAAAAAGGTGTCCGTGGTAGATTTCCGTCTCGGAAGAGGCGGATAAAAATCGGCCCGGAAATAGTGTCTCGGGCGGCGGCGGACTCGTGGGGGAGGGTGAATTGAGATAAATAGAGGGTATAATTGGCAACCAAACTGGGAGAAAAAATTGCGTAAAATTTGAAATAAAATTTTAAAAAGAAAATTAAAAAAAGAAATGATACAGTCCAAAACAGATGTGCTGCCCCTCTGCACACAAAAACAATCGTGTCATACTAAAATGTCAAAAAACTCATTTTTAACGATTAAACGGTAAGCGATTAAGACCCCTAGTCATGGGAGACGGTGCAGACTGACCCCTTGTGCAGGAAATCCAGCATGCTGTCGAGGAGGCGGAGTTTCCCACTGGCCTCCACCAGGTGCTCCCCCATTTCAAACGGCTCTGGCTCAACCTGGTGGGGGGGGGGGAGGGGGGAGATTAGGTGTAAGTATTGAGATGCTGGACTCCACATTCCCTCCACACTCTGCTTTAATCCAACTCCAGGACACTCCTAATAAGCTCTATCCATGACGAGTCTAGGGTAACTCTACGAAATGAAAGCCAGAGAAAGCGCTTGGTTGGACATACTGTACCATAGGGCCATGCAAATTTCTCTCATTAAGCTGCAGTTCCATCCTCCAACATCAAGAGGTTAATGGACGACTTTCTCAAGCTACTTAAGCAATCAACATATTACCATCTCAAATAATCATTAAATTATCAGACAAGGTGTGTGTTGTAGTGAAGTCGGCTTTCCACGGTAGTTCTCCAGAACAGGCATAATATATCCTACAGAAAGGTCAACAGACATATTTGTACATTTGAAGTCAGTACTTACAAATCAATCAGCATGCGCTAGTATATGGGAGTCTGTCGCTCCCCCTGCTGACTAGCATATAGCACTGCAACACGCACCTCATTTGTGACAATTGAATGACTATATGAAATCGTAATATGTTGATTGTTTAACAAGTTCCTTCAGAAAGTTGTCCATCAACCTCTTGGTGTTGGAGGATGGAATTGCAAGTTAGTGAGAGAAAGGACGAATTTTGCATGGCGTATCAAGCCTGTAGAAATCAGACTGTATACGTGAACGTCTAATGTAATACTTTCCCAGAATTTATACCAACTGCCTGTTTCCAGAAACTTTGAATTTCAACCTGAAGTTACATACGCACACTAAAATGAAACATTCCTCATGGTTTCCAGGCGCCTTGTCAATAAGAGGGCTCTTACCATCGAACAAGTAAGGATGGTTGACACACTTCCGCAGCTGCATCAATATGTTCAACAGCCTGGTTTTGCCACCCTGTTCATTTTGAAATGCATCTGAAGAGAAAGGTACAAACCACACATACACAATGTGAGTATACATGCATACTACATATACATATACTGTACATATACAGTCAAGCCGGAAAGTCTGCACACCCCTTTCACCCTCTCCACGTTTCATTGCGTTACATACTTATTCTACAATAGATTAAGTTCATTTTTTGTCAAAAAATTCTACAGTACACAAAATAGCCCATAATGACAAAGTGAAAACTGGTTTTTAGACATTTGTGCTAATTTATTAAAAATCTAAATGTAAAATATCATATGTACACAAGTGTGCACACCCTTTGATATGACACCCAAAAGTGAGCTGACGTGCATTTAGTTTCCACTGATACTGCTTGAGATGTTTCTACAACTTGATTCTAGTCCACCTGTGGTAAATTCAATTGATTGGACATGATTTGGAAAGGCACACACCTGTCTATATAAGGTCCCACAGTTGACAGTGCATGTCAGAGTAAAAACCAAGCCATGAAGTCCTAGGAACTCTCCATAGACCTCCAAGATAGAATTGTGTTAAGGCAAAGATCTGGGGAAGGGTATAAAAACATTGCTAAAGCATTGAAAGCACCCAGGAGAACAATGGGCTCCATCATTGTGAAATGGAAGAAGTTTGGAACCACCACAACTCTTCTTAGAGCTGGCCGTCCGGCCAAACTCAGTAACCGGGCAAGAAGGGCCTTGGTCAGGGAGGTGACCAAGAACCCAATGACCACTCTAAGAGAGCTTCAGAGTTCCTCTGCAGCGATGGGAGAACCTGGCAGAAGGACAACCATCTCTGCACCACTTCATCAATCAGGCCTTTTTGGTATTGGCAAGACGGAAGCTACTCCTGAGTGAAAGGCATATGACAACCCACCTGGAGTTCGCCAAATGGCACTTAAAGGACTCTAAGAGCATCAGGAAAAAGATTCTCCAGTCTGATGAGACACAAATTGAACTTTTTGGCCTGAATGCCAAGTGCTACCATAAAGGGCTATTTTGTGTAGAAGTTTGAGACAAAAAATGAACTTAATCTATTGTAGAATAAGTCTGTAACGCAATGAAACGTGGAGAGGGTGAAAGGGGTGTGCAGACTTTCCGGCTTGACTGTATATACACTACCAGTCAAAGGTTTTAGAAAACCCCCATTTTCCAGTTTTTACTGAAATTTAAGCAGTTAAAGTCCAGTGAATAACCTGAAAAGGTACAAAGGTAAGCGGTAAACTGGCAGAAAAAAAAAAAGTTGAGGTTACCAAAAATAATGTCAATTTCAGAGTTATAAAAAAAGAAAAAGAAAAAAAAAGGCCCTTTTCAGGGAACAAGTAATGGGTTAACATGGGTTAACAGTCACTCTGTGCAAGTCGCCGACTCTAGATCCAGTAAAAGAGCCCTAGACCATCACGCTTCCTCCTCCATGTTTGACAGTTGGTGTCACACACTGAGGAACCATCCTTTCGCCTACTCAACAGCCTACAAAAACCTTTCAAAATGTCAAAATGTCAAGATTTCAAATTTGGATTCATCGGTCCATAAGACCTTCTTCCGGTCTTCAGTAGTCCACTGGCAGTGCTTTGTGGCCCAGGCAAGCCTCTTTTTCTTATTTTTCCATCTTAGCAATGGCTTTCTTACTGCCACTCGACCTGTCAAACCTGCAGCTCGAAATCTTCTCTTCACAGTTGAAACTGAGACTTCCTTACTTCAACCAGTGTTAAGCTGTGCTTGAAGCTGTTGTCCTGTGAGCCGCCTATCACGCAAGCTGTCGACTCTCAGAAACTTGTCTTCTGATTTTGTTGTGGCTTTGGGTCTGCCAGTCCTCTTCCTGTCAGTTTCCAAGTGCCTTTTCATGGTGTAGGAAACTACTCACATTTTCCAGTTTTTGGTAACCTAAACTTTTTTTTTTAACCTCTGGCAGTTTACAGCTTACACTTGTACCATTTCAGGTTATTCACTGGACTTGCTTAAATTTCTGTAAAAACTGGAAAATGTTCTAAATCTTTTGACCAGTATTGTATATTATATATATATATATATATACAAATTTGAAATCTTGACATTTTGACATTTTGAAAGGTTTTTGTAGGCTGTTGAGTAGGCGAAAGGATGGTTCCTCAGTGTGTGACACCAACTGTCAAACATGGAGGAGGAAGCGTGATGGTCTAGGGCTCTTTTACTGGATCTAGAGTCGGCGACAGGGAAATCTTGGGTGAGAACCTCCTTCCCTCAGCCAGGACACTGAAAATGGATTTCTAAGGATTTGGAGAGGATCTGCAAAGAGGAGTGGGCCAAAATCCCTCCTGGGATCTGCGCAAACTTGGTGACCAACTACAAGAAACGTCTGACCGCTGTGCTTGCCAACAAGGGTTTCTCCACCAAGTACTGAGTCATGTTTTGCTAGGGGGTGAAATACTTATTTTCCTCAATAAAACACAAATAAATGTTTAAAATTCATATAATGTGATTTTCTGGGATTTTTTAAATATTCTGTCTCTCACTGTTAAGATGAACCTACCATGAAAATTATAGACCGTTCCTTTCTTTGTAAGGGGGCAAACTCACAAAATCAGCAGGGGGTGAAATACTTATTTTCCCCACTGTAATTGGGTGTCAAGTTAACTAATCAAAGGTCAGATCTTTAGGAAAGAATTTTGGTGGTACTCTTAAATACAGGTAAGAAACCTGGTCAGTTCGGTTTTACCCATACAGGTGAATGCAAAACACACCATGCCGGTGGTGACCTCAGAGGACCTCAGGAAGAGAGTAGTGAGTGCCCATCAATCTGGAGAAGGATATAAAATCATATCAAAAAGACTTGGGCTCCATCAGTCCACTCTGAGACAAATGATATACAAATGGAGAGTGTTTAACACGACAACAACTCAGCGAGCCTAGAAGTGGGCGTCCTTCTAAAATACCACCAAGAGCCACAAGAAAAATAATAAATCAAGTCAAAAGCAACCCAAGAATAACATCCAGGGATCTACAAGCCTCCCTCGCTACACCTGATGTCATTACGCATCCATCAACAATAAGAAGAACGCTGAATAGAACTGCCATGCAAGAAGCCTCTGCTGTCTAAAAAGAACCAAGCTGCCCTTCTTACGTTTGCCAGAGACCACCTGAACAAACCTGAAGATTTCTGGAAGTCTGTTCTCTGGACGGATGAGTCCAAAATGGACCTTTTTGGTCACAATCAAAAATGCCATGTCTGGCGAAAACCCAACACTGCCCACCATCAAAATAACCTTATCCCTATGGTCAAGCATGGTGGCGGGAGTGTCATGATCTGGGACTGCTATTCTTCCTCTGTGCCTGGACAACTCAACAGCATTAAGGGAACCATTAATTATTTTTTTCCTCTTCTTTGTTTCAGATTTTTTCCAGCCAAAATGTGGTGCGCCCCGGGAACCATGAATTCTGAGGGATATCAGAGAATTCTTGAACAGAACATCAGGCCAACAGTCAGAGAGCTAAGCTTTAGCATTCAAGCAAATCTACCAAAGAATGGCTCAGGAGAAAGAAGTTTTGTGTTTTGGATTGGCCAAATCAAAGTCCTGACCTAAATCCAATCGAGATGCTGTGGCAGGACCTGATGTGGGCTGTTCATGCCAGACAGCCCTCAAACCTCACAGAGTTGGCTGGGTTTTGTAAGGAGGAGTGGACAAAAATCCCTCAAAGAAGATGCCAGAGTCTGATCAGTGGCTATAGGAGACGTTTGCTTCAAGTCATCGCTGCTAAAGGAGGTGCCACAAGTTATTGATTGAAGGGGTTCACATATTTTTGCACACAAGGATATCTGAGTTTTTTTTATTTTATAAACCAGTTTTGTTAAATTAACAATGAAAATATATTATATTTCTTTGTGTGTCCTTTATTGGGAATATCTTCGTTAAGAATTGAGGTTTAGATAAAGATTTTATAGGGTTATTTTTCTATAATATATGAAAATAATGACCACCCTCTGCAGGGTTCACAAACTGTCAAGCATCACTGCATACAGTACCAGTCAAAAGTTTGAGTACACCTTACATCTGGATTACGGCTAACCGGGCACTCCTTCATTCTTCAGCAAGATAATGACCCGAAACACACAAGTGCAAGAACTATCTGGTGAAGGAGGAATGTGAAGGACAACTCAAACTAATGACCTGGCCTGCCCAGTGTCCAGACCTCAATCCCATAGAACTTGCATGGGACGAACTGGACAGAAGAGGCAAAGCAAAGTACCCCACAAGTGTCTCTGGGAATTTCTGCAGGAGAGCTGGGAAGACATGTCCGGTGATTTTCTCCTGAAACTTATTAACCAAATGGCCCATGTTTATGAGGCTGTTATCATGGCAAAGGGTGGCTATATTGAGGAATCCAAGATTCAATTTTCAATTCAATTTTCTTGAACATTGCTTTGATGTTCCCTGTTGTTTATTGTTACATGCGTTTTTTGTCATTTTCAAGTATTTACAGAAACGTATACGGTGTAAAACATTGTCAATTATGAGATAAACCTAGTTTCCAGCAGGTGTGCTCAAACTTTTGACTGGTACTGTATATGCATATAATAATAATATCATAGTTAAATCGCAGTTTCATTAATACAGCAGTACCCTACTGCTTTCAGTACAGTAGCACTCTCTTTATGTCCCGGTCTGATCCCACAGTGGGCTTCCTCACCCAGGTCCTTCATGAGGATAGCCTTGTAGTATCTCTTCTGCAGGGCAGACATGCCATGGTAGACCACCAGCTCCGTTTTCTTGGGAAGGTCGACAGCCACCTCTGCCTTCACCCTGCGTAGAAGGAAGGGCCGCAGGACGCCATGTAGCTCCGCGGCTGGTGGGAGGCAGAGCAAGGGAGCGCAACATCGGGTTAGTCCAGACGACACACAATGATCTAGGATCAGTGCACTCGGCTATTCATAAAAGTAAGTCATTCATTCGTAAAAGTCGCATATGAAATAGGAGGTATAATGCTGACTACAAGGCTGCATACTAATCACACAAGAAATGATGTACCCCGACAACAAATTAAAAATAATAATAATAATCTAGCTGATTACAGGCAACAAGCCATCACTGCTGATTCTTTCAAACTATTTAATTTTCTGTACAAGACACAAAAGGGCACATTTGGCAAAGATTGAAAAAACTGAATCTACTCAAGTCTATGCAAAGAGAACAAAATACATACAGTAGTTTGGAAGGCAGAAAAGCTGTTTTTTTTGCTCTTATCTTCAGAATCCTGGATAAATAAATACAACTTTTTTCCATACTTCACACTGTATGAAAGGCAATGTGGTTTCATTTAAAATATGATTTCACTCACAAAATAATATTTTAGATATTTGTATGACCATCTGCTCACGTGTCCATTTCAGCATCTGTGCATAAGCCCAGATCAAAATGACTGACTGGCCAATTTGTTCATTATTTATTCATTAATGGATTGACAAATGGCAATGTGTTGATTGGAACAGCGGCTAATTAAAACTACTACTCTGGTGGGATGAGAGCTTGTTACCTAGAGTGGGCTCAGTCTGCACATTCGCGTAGGCAGTGACAAAGTCTTCAACCTTGTCTTCAGGAAAGGTAGAGGGCTCGATAAAACTCAGGAGAGAGTAGACCTCCTGCAGGCTGTTCTGAATGGGGGTTCCAGTCAGAAGCACTCTGAAGCGGACTGAAAACTGCAAGGAGGGGGTGTGTGAGGGGGGTTGTTGTGGAGGACAAAGGTAAGAACAACAGTTCAGATTGGACAGTCTCAGATTGGACACAAAAGCCTGGAGAGGCATAGAGGGCCTAGCAGGGCGGGTAGGGAGGGGTGGGGTGGGGCGTGGCATGGCAGGGTGCTCACCTCTGTCAGGGCTCTGCGTAATAAGGAATTCTGGTTCTTCAGTCTGTGGGCCTCATCCACCACCAGGACCCTCCACTTCCACCTGCAACACCGGGGAAAGCCTGCTGGTCATCTCCCGGCAGCCACATGACCTCCCTGTTGCATCATTCATGTCCACTCATTGCTGCCACATGCCACATCAAGACCGTGGCACAGGTGTGCCATGCACAACACATCAAGGGCCTTACCTTTTCAAGAATGAGGCATCGCTGAGACACATCTGTAAAGCACAACAAAAAGCTCAGAATTGCTTTCACAAAGAAACTATATTCAGCTCTTACTATAACAACGTGTACAGCATATATGTGTGTGTGTGTGTGTGTGTGTGTGTGTATGTTTGTGTGTATACACTGTACATACAGACTGTATGTGTATATATACTGTGTACCCACATACACAAACACACACTTTAAAGTCCTGTCATTCAGATAAGTATGAATAAAAGTAATATACAGTATGTGGACTTATTACTCCTTTATTAAAGACACAACTTTTCAGCCACCTTGGCCTTTACCAGAGGCCCTGTCCTGTCATCATAATAAATGAATTGAATAACATCCCAAACGAAAGTTGTGCTGAATGTAATGTGGCTGGACTGTCACAGGGTGGTATTTTCTCCTTGCGTGCCCCATGTCGGCTCCTCCCACCTCGTAGGTCGTGAGCAGAACGTGGAAGCGCTTGGCCCCGCTCAGGTCCTTCTGCAGCCCCGCCCTCCTCTCCTTGTCCCCTGTGTAACACAGCACCGATAGGCCAGGGGAGAACCTAGGGGAAATATGAGTCATTTTACTAATCACATTAAAAACATGAAATTGTCTTTCCTGGTGCAACAGAAAATACAAAGGACACAATTTATGGTGGATCAAAAATTCATTTGTTTTTTAAAGGCACATATCTATGCTGACAGCTGTACATTACAGCCATTAGGACTCATTAGGACAATTTATGATGGCTACAGAATTCTCTTATGATCCTAATTTATATTCAGCGGTCTTATAAAATTGTGATCTTAAAGCCAATGATTGGTGAATCTTCCCGCGAGGTCCACCAAAGTAGCTCTCTTTCCATGATGAGGCATAGACCACTGCATTACAATACAACAGACAATACACTATATGCTATATAAAAGACACACCATCAAGAAATACACCAGATATAATAAAAACAACACTAGCATGAATACTGCACAAAGTCAGAGTAGCGCCAAGCTGTAAGAACCACACTACCTCACAAACCATTTGTTGTCTAAAATGGCTAATTTATTATTGCACAATGATGCATGTGGGTAGCATCTGTAGTCAAAGGCTGAACTGAACAGCATCGAAATCAATTCACAACAGAAAGACAAGAAACAGTCAAAAACCTACTAACAATAAAATGATTTAGAACATTTTAAACATTTCAATAATTGAACAATGCATGGCATCATGTATAGTATCTTAATTGAATTTCCATGGCCCAGCACTTTTATAGATGTATAATTTGCACACATGTAGCGGATGGGCTCACGTGAGCGCCCGCTGCAGAGTGACGTGGATAAGAGTGCGATTAGTTCCCGGAGTTGGGGACTTGAGTCTTTAGCTCAGCGAGCTTAATCGCTCTTTTGTCACGTCAGAGGTCCTCAGTTCGAAACTCGCTGCGGGCAGAACCAGCCAACAGTTAAAGTGGTGCCGTGACTCGGATCATACAACTGATGGTAATCGGTTGGGCTGTGGTTGCTGCCGCATGAGTTTCGAGGGGGAGAGTGTAGCAGATGGGCTCACGTGAGCGCCCGCTGCAGAGTGACGTGGATAAGAGTATAAATAATTATAACATTAATACTGATCCTCATTGCATGACACTCTAAAAACCCCAATGAGTGATGTAGCTTGCTCTTTTCTTCCGTTTTTCTTCCAACAGGAAACTACTGTCTCCACCTAGTGGCAGCAATGTCAAATTAAATGGTGTATACTATGAGAACAAACCAACAGAGCAATGGCAATGGGCAATGTGCCTGGGATCTCAAACTCCAGTCCTGGACAGCCACAGCATCTGCTGGTTTTTTAATTGTTTCAGAACTTTTGTGCTTAATTTAGGTAATTGATTAGCTAAAGAGTCACCTTGTTATCAAGACCTAAATTGGGTACTGATTGAAACGAAGCCAGAATATAATTCTGCAGACACTGCAGCCCTCCAGGAACGGGGTTTGAGATCCTGAGGGTGGAAAAATGAGGCAGGGCTGGCCATCACAGGACCATCCTTAAAAGTACTGGCCTATTTTCTCCAATATGTTTCTGATTCTTCAGCTATTCCTTTCTGCATCCAACCATTTTACAGCTTGATCACCTTTTGGAGGGTCGGAGAATCAATTTCCAGTTTTTACCAAATGTGTTCAATTGGTTTTTTTTTTTTCCAGTTTTTTCACATTTCCTCTGGAAATTGTCGATTGTGAAGCGCTGTGTGACTACCTGTTTTTAAATGGCGCTATACAAAAATAGAGATTGATCGATTGATTGTTTGCTTACCGCTCCATCTCCTCCCTCCAGTTTTCCATGACAGAGAGTGGGCTCAGCACCAGGAAGGGCCCCTCACACCCCAGGGCGCCACTTGTGTACACAAGCAGGGAGATGGTCTGAGCACAAAGAGGACGAGAGTGGGGAGTCCTTTTCAACTGATCAGGGATCAGGGTGCCCACGACTGACACGTGCTCCATTAACATACATTAGGCCTCCATTATATTACATAATATCCTGTTAGCAGATGCTCTTATCCATAGCAACACAGCTTATTATTATGCAGCTTGTTTAATAATTAGCATTGATCCAGTGTCTGCAAAGTTCATTTAAAGCAGTTCATTCAGGAGCAGTGAGGATGAAGACTGACCTGACAAGTCTTTCCCAAACCCATTTCATCCCCCAGGATGCATCCATCCTGATTCTCCAGGCACTGTATGAGCCACCTCACTCCATCCAGTTGGTAGGACCTTAGCTGAATTCCTATGAGAACATGGATTTGGCATTACTGCAAGCTAAATTAACGTCATTTTGCCACTAGATTTTAGATTTTATATATCACCAATAAGCTGGGTATTTAGGCAATTTGAGTGAAGGGTCTAAATCAATGATTGCAGAAGGTGATAGGCTACACTTGACTGGCTAGCCACTTAAGCTACTTATTTTGGCGATGAACTATGCCTCTGTGCACGTATTTTAATGCACACAGAATATAATAAATATTATCCAGTGTGGCACCCCACGCCCCCAGACAGCCAAGTGTATCACCTTCTGCAATCTTTGATATCTAGCTAAATGCAGCAAGCTGGTTAGCTAGCTATCTACACTATGAAACAACACACATTTATAAAATAATTACATTCACCAAAGTTTGACATTGAAAGTACGACGATACTTAATATTCTTCAATAAGTGGTCTTTAAAATGAATTTCCATGACAGCGAAACCCCTTAATTTTTTTAATGAATTACAGATTCATATAACCTGGTCGTAAAGTGACTTCCATTCCTCTTCTTTATCAAACACCTTAATTATTAATCAAATTAAATATTAGGGGATGTAGTGGATAGCAAGCAAGCTAACAGTGTGAATTGCAATATTAGCAAGTGGATATCTGGGTAAACGACTAGCTCGCCGGTGTTGCGTGTGTGTAACTGCGTGACAAGCTTCAGGAGACACCAACCTAGTAGGCTACTGTAGCAAGAAGTGGTTTTTGAATGGTGACCGAAATATGAGTAATATTATTTGTGGTGTTCAGTCTGGAGAAGTGTTAAAAGTTTTAAAAAAATGCAAAGCAGTTCATCGTTTGAAGATCTCGAATCTAGTTGACATAAACATATACATTTAGCTCGCTAGCTAGATGGAAACAAACCTGAAAGTCCCCACTTTATCAAATCCTTCTCCGATAGTTCTACGTCATTTTTCTCTGGTGTATTCCGAGTACTATTCCAGGGAAAGCTTGACATGATTTTTGAGTTTTGTTTCCAGAAGCCTGCTAACTTGACTCAATATTTTTACGGAAGCGTTATTGAAAGTCGTGCCAAATACCGCGGGTCTTCGTAATAGTATTTCAACTTCCGGTGGATACTCTCGTCTAATTTCAAAATAAAAGGTCTAAGGAAAATCGAAATATTTTGAATTGAAATATTTACTGGTCGATTTCGCATGACTGGGATAGAGCTTTATTTAGGATAGAGCTTTATTTAGAACTGGAATATAGTTTTTATCAATTGATACTAAACAAATAAATCACTGGTGTGTAACATGAACTTGCACTGTCACTGTAACACTGTCTTGCATTGAGATATGGAACAGTATTATAGGCCTATGTTCAATTTAGAGACAAGAATAAATATAAAATGAATCAATTAATAATATGACCAGAAATGTCAACATCATTACAGCAAAGACACTTATGATTCCACATGCAAGACACTTTGGATGAGAAAATACCCTGGAGAAACATTTGAAACTATCTGAAAGGATCTCAGAGGGCACATGTTTTAGTAATGAAGCAGAACATACTCTAAACCTGAATACCTGGAAATATCTATTGTGCCTCTTAAATAATGATATTACCTTGAATCACTATAGCTCAAAATTAACAAAGGCTCAGAAACATATGGCATCCAAAATTGGTGGGCAAAAACAACTGGCTATCTGCCTACAATTACTCAGTGAGAAGTGACAAAATCACTAGTTATCTACGTATACATTTATTTTTCTTTGTTGTTTCTTCTTCTTCCCTTAGTTTCATGGAGGCTCGCAAACAGTAAGATGCATACTGTACTGTATTGAATATATCAGTATGGTATCAGTATTTTTTCAAATAATAAAAAAAAAACCTTAAACAATCCCCCATTCCACCAACATAACCCACCCTAGCTACATGACCCTAATTTACTATTTACTATTTACCAACTAATCCTGTCTAACTCTGTGCCTTTTAGAAAACAAAGAAGAGCCTTACTAACCTGAATCCAATTCTTCCACAATCCACTCCTTCCCTCAATCCCCCACCCCCGCCCTTTTGGGCTTTTATAACCCTACTAAACATATTTTTCAAATGTATTCCCATATGGCCTAAGCAAAATCGGCTACACCACCTCATCCCTCCTACTCTGCCCTCTATACACTTTTAACATATTTTTGCAAACCACAATGGTGCTGAGCTCTAGACTCTGAAGGCTAGATTTACTAAAGGATTTTGCATTCAAAATACAGTCGCTAAAAGGTCACAATATCTACGTCGGATTTACTAAGTGGTCGTAAGGGGTAAAAATTGTTATTAGGCTGTAATTTGCAGGGGTTGAGTCACTTTACAACTTTCCTTTAGATGACTAGTTAAATCTGTTCATGCATATGTATACATGGTGTGAATGCACTAAAACAGGGTGAAGATTTTGTAAATTAGGTCGATTAAGTATTCCGTCTGAATTACTAAAGCATCGTTACATCATTGATTGTTTGTTTTCTTTACATTATCAACTGTTTGTTTTGTTATGCCTAATGAATGAATTCCTTTTATGTCACTCCAAATGTATTTTCCTATGCTGTAATATGGCGTTGTGACATTGTACCTTGTTGAGCAATAACCTCAATTTACAGATCAGGAAATAGAGGTTTCTTTTTCTCATTGTTCCCTCGCTACTTGTACCTGGTTGCTGCGTATCCATTTCTTGACGTGATCTGGACATGTGAGTGTGCCATGTGGTTTCGGACCCTTTTGATGGGTGTATCCTAAAGGAAATTGCGAATGAGGGCTTTTCATTTATTTGATTGCGTAATTAGAATGACCAATTTAGAATTTAGCTGTAGTAAATTGGTCGTCAATGTGTTGCTATTTGCGACCACAAAATAGCTGCAAAATAGTGTCCGTCTTTGTGTTGCGACTATTTGGGTAAATCTGGCCCTGGGTCCCATATCTTCTGCCACTATTCCAACAGTACAGACCTAATAATAGACATGGCCTCTCCTCTACCTAATAGGACCTTGATATGTACGACATCTTTTTTTAAAGCCCTCTTCAGCTTCTTCACTTCCTTTCACTCCATCATGGGCCAGTACCCAACAAAACCAAACTATAATGCCCATTCTTTGTATATTTAAAAGTATTGTGAAGACCTCGATCAGTAAATCTTCCCTCATACTCTGCATTGAAGACATACGAGAAATAACTGAAACAATCCTCAGGCTTCCCTTCTTCAACCTAACTCAGTTCCATTATAAGTGCTACTAACTCCACAGAGTAAACAATCAAATTATCTGATAATATTTTACAAAGAGAAACTGGAAAGTCAGAATATACCTACCAGTACCTGTATGTCCAGTGCTAGGGTCTTTGGACCCATCTGTATACACCCTCATAAATTAATCAAAATGATTATGGATATGAACATTAACCAAAATCCCAACATTTTCCATGTCTGACCACTCTTCTCTCTTCTTTAACAAATCCAAATCCCCCACAGCCTCAGAAAAAACCCAAGGAGGAATATCTCCAATTACAACATCTATTACAACTTATGTCTAACTCTGTACCTTTTAGAAAACAAAAAAGAGCCCCATTAAGTCTTCACATGTGTCTTCCAAGTATAAACATTAAGTCATCAAACCATAAACTCAAGTATTTAAAAACAAACACCCTTTCTAAAGGAGTCCCATACAGTAATATTTGTATATTATTTTTAGTTGTTTGGTATAAATGATGGTATAAAAATGTATGATCTGTATACTTCAGGTGTGTACACTCAGTGGCCACTAGTACTAGGTAGGACCCCCCTTTGCCCCCAGAACAGCCTGAATTCTTTGTGGCATGGATTCAACAAGGTGCTGGAAACATTCCTCAGAGATTCTGGTCCATGTTGACATGATAGCATCACACAGTTGCTGCATATTTGTCAGCTGCACATTCATGTTGCGAATCTCCCGTTCCACCACATCCCAAAGGTGCTTTATTGGACTGAGATCTGGTGACTGTGGAGGCCATTGGAGTACACTGGTCATTGTCATGTTTGTGGAACCAGCTTGAGATGACGTGTGACGTGTGCTCAATTTGTATTAAGGGGTCTAATGTGTGCCAAGAAAACATTCCCCACACCATTACACCACCACCAGCAGCCTGAACCATTGACACAAGGCAGGATGGATGCATGGATTCATGTTGTTTACACCAAATTCTGACCCTACCATCTGCATGTCGCAGAAGGAATTGAGATTACATTACATTACATTACAGGCATTTGGCAGACGCTCTTACCCAGAGCGACGTACAACAAAGTGTTAACCGTAGTCAAGAACAGTTTCGCTGAAAGCCACCCTAGTGGGAAGTACAGTTCCTAGGTGCTAGGAGCAACCACATAGTTAAACTAGGACCCTGTAGGTAAATCTGTAGCCACAATTCAAAGGTAGCAATAAAGCAATCAATGCAGAAAATAATGCCTAAGCCTAATACAATACATAAACAAGCAGACATGTGTAATACTGAGCAACTATGTCCCTAAGTTAACAAAAAACCGGACTACGGGGAGAGGTGCACCCTGAAGAGGTGAGTCTTCAGTCGTCGCTTGAAGGTGGCCAGGTCGTCAGACCATGCAACGTTTTCCCAATCTTCAACTGTCCAGTTTTGGTGAGCCTGTGCCCACTGTAGCCTCACTTTCCTGTTCTTAGCTGACAGGAGTGGAACCTGGTGTGGTCTTCTGCTGCTGAAGCCCATCCACTTCAAGGTTCGATGAGTTGTGCATTCAGAGATGCTCTTCTGCATACCACTGTTGTAACGTGTGGTTATTTGAGTTACTGTTGCCTTCCTGTCAGCTTGAACCAGTCTGGCCATTCTCCTCTGACCTCTCTCATTAACAAGGCATTTTTTTCCCATAGAACTGCTGCTCACTGGATGCTTTTTGTTTTTCGCACCATTCTCCGTAAACTCTAGAGACTGTTGTGCATGAAAATCCCATGAGATCAGCAATTTCTGAGATACTCACACCACCCTGTCTGGCACCAACAATCATTCCATGGTCAAAGTCATTAGATCACATTTCTTCCCCATTCTTGGTCTGAACAACAACTGAACCTCTTGACCATGTCTGCATGCTTTTATTGTTCGAGTTGCTGCCACGACTGGCTGATTAGATAATTGCATTAACAAGCAGGTGTACAGGTGTACCTAATAAAGTGGCCACTGAGTGTATAAGATCATAGATGTTATAGCAAGTATGTCCAATCTTATCTGAGAGTTTCGTTCTAATGCAGCACTCTTGATTATTTGGTAAGTTGAATCAGATGTTTTAGTTCTGGGTTAGAATAAAACATTGCACCCATACCAGCCATTCTCAGATAAAATTGGACATGCCTGATATATAGGAACCACAGAATGCTGAGGAATTAAACAAACCAGTTGCAAAGTTATAATGACCATTTTATTAATACAGAAATCACAATTGTTTACAATATCAACATAGTTTGTTGGCATGCTAGCTGGTGATGACAGTTTTAAAAAGTTTTTGTACAAAGTATTTTTCTTTTGCAAGTCCAGTGTTTTTTTCTCTCACAAGATTGTGATAAATCTATCTGTTACAATGTGTTTTTCCAAGCCTTGCTTGTAATTTATTACTGATCCACCCACAACACATCAGGCAGCTGTGGCTGCCATAACGACTTCATAATGTGCCAATAAACACATACATAGAAATACAAAGGGCGGCATCGTGAATCTCCCAAAGCCTGAGTTACATCACAGCTTTATTAAATAAATTACATCACAAGAGACTCAGTGTTCTCAGCCCCCAGCCCCGCCCATTCCTAGACCCCTAAAGACCCTCCCCTCTTCAATCCCACCAACCTGTCTATGCTTTGATGGCAAGGGTGAGGAAATTTCAATAGTGATGCTGCAGGCTCCAATTGTTTTATATGGAAATATGTTTTGGAAACTATAAACATTCAGTCTTACATGGAGATCCCACCTGTATTTATTTTCATCCTTGAGCAGTGGCTGTAGGAGGTATATTTCCCTTTCTGCCTCTGAATCCCTCTACTTGTCTCCACTCACTTTGAACTATGAATGACTTTCAACATTATAACCCATGTCTACTATAACACTTCCTCTATGGTATTTTGCTCAGTATTTGTGACATTGGGAGTGTGTGCTGGAATTGCCATTCTTTAAGGAAACAGGCCTGTCACTCGCACCCATTGTGACAGGCAGCTACTGAAGTGCTTCAGCCTCACATGGCAAGGGAGCAGGCGTGTGGATTAATCAGCCATCTCAGAAAAAGCAGCAAAATCTGCTTTCTCATCCCCACAGTATCCACATTCAGAGTGAGAGATCGGCATCAGTACATCAGAATCTGTACAAATGAGTAAAGACGGCTTTAATACACCCTCCTTGCCTCCACATTGACTACAGTGTTAGAAGCCCCCCAGTGCACGATCAGCCCCCCTGGGTGTGAGTGACTCTGGTGATATCACTTAGACTGGATGCCTGGTCCCCACAACCACCAGGTGTCTCTCCACACCAGATTGGTGTGCAGGAACAGGAAGAACAAAGAACACTTCCGTAAACTAGAGTAGCTTTAGTTGAGTGTGATAAAGTGTGTATAGAGTCTGGTAGAGTGTAGCAGAGTGCAGTAAAATGCAGTAGAAGGCAATTCAATTAGGCAGAGAGTAGTATTGAGGAAGGGCTCTCAGCATTGCACAAGGTCTGGGGAGAGGGGCAGGGTGGGGGGCTCAACTGTAGGTTTCAGTGAACTGGAAATGAACAACATGGAGTAATCAATGGCGTTCAAGATTGTTCATCCAAGTAATTTGTAATATTATTACTATTCCTGAATAATAATGTACCTCTGTAGGGGTGGGGCAGACAGGGCAGAGATCACTGAATGCTGAACCCAACTGAATGCAGCCCAATAAAAGAGGTTTCAAAAAGCAACACGGACACATCCATAGACAACAACACAATTTCAATTAGAACAGTATTTATGTTGAAACATGATGTCGACAGGATGTCGATGTACTCCATATAGCAGCAAAAAGCAGATATGTGGTATGTGTCAATAAGGAGAAAAAAAAGACTGTAGTGTGACATCTGGGACTACAATTCGCATCAAACACCACATTACTAATATGGAGTTTAAATACCTTACTAAATTATATTTTATATATGTTTGGTTTTTAATTATTTAGGCTGCAAATGGTAATGAATGGATGTCGTTTTTTCTGTTTTCTTATTTTCATAGAAATATGGGTAGCACTCTACAAATGAACATATGGAGTGCTCTGCAGCTCTAAATGCATAGCCATGGCATCACTAGCATAAGAGTGGCCTGGGTAGACTTGCTAATCCTGACAGTTTTGTTTTAGTGGAGATAAGGTCCTGAAAAAAAGCTGGATCTCATGGTATGACAGCACAATGTGGAATGATGCAATACTATAAGTTACAAAAAAGAGAGGGAGGGAGGGAGGGAGAGAGAGAAAGTAAAATAAGAATAGAGTGTGTTAGCATTGTGGGAGTGTCCCCCGTCCCCCGTCCCCCAGTCTTCCATGGTTGGGTATGCCTCCTCTTCTGCCTGAAAGGGAAGATAAACCAGGATTAGATGACAGCTGGTCCTCCTGCTGTAACCAGGGCTTGATGCATCACCCAAAAACCAATGGGGTATCATATTGATTGGGTCTGACGCGACCCAAGCAGGGCCCAATAGCTTCACGTTTGAACCCAAAACCAACCAACCAACAGATAGGGACTCATAAGCCAGGTTTCCCACTCAAAGCAGGTGTATTGTTGCATTCTCTAACACAGGTATATATTTTCTGTGACTTTTCAATGATATTTTAATGATGTTTAAGTTTTATTTTTGCTGCAATAGCCAGGGCTACTTTGGGCTATAGGGCTTTTGTGTAGTGGACAAACATTTTTAGGCACAAAACCTTTTGTGTCTACAAAGGCACACACTTCACTCTCCAGTGACCAACAACTTTTGGTAGTGGAATTAATGTACATTAATAATGTACAATGGGGTTCAGTTTAGGAACAACTTTGGCCTGCGATCTATAGCTGTTCTTTCTCCCATCAAGAAAAATCATTTATTTGCTCCATCTCTAGTGGATGGAGCTTTCAACTTATGGAATAGGGCAGGCATTAAGTCTGTATATAGATAACACATTCGCCTCATTCACTCAACTGTCTTGTAAATTGAATTTCCCCAAAACACATTTCTTTAGACATTTGCAGGTCTGCAACTTTGTGTTTATATATGTTTCCACATTTCCTCAACTCGCTCCCAAAACCTCAGTAGATACTAAGATATAAGATATAAGAAATAGATATAAGTAATAAAGGCACAATTTCCTCAATCTATAGTTGATTATCTTCCTTGAGTCCCTCCTCTCTATATGTAGTTTGGCAACCATGGGAGAGGGATCAGGCCCTTTCTAGGGTTCACTCCTCTTCTATCTGTGCTTGTCATGGTCTGATTGAGTACAAGTTTCTTCACCACGTATATTGGTCGAAAACAACACTGGCAAAGATAAATGCGGACATTGACCCCATGTGTGACAGGTGTCATCGGGCTCCTGCCTCGCTAATCCACATGTTCTGGTATTGCCCTGCTCTTGCCCCCTTTTGGGAATCCATTTTTGACACATCCTCAAAGACCCTGATTTTCTGTACAGGGTCACACTGACAAATTCTACATTATGTGGCAACATTTCATCGATTGTTTGGGATAGGGTACTGGCGCACACTGTGCTTTTTTTCCCTTTTCTTCTGGGTTGAATATGTTTTGTTGTTCTTTATTTACTATTACTATTACTATTACTATTACTATTATTATTATTATTATGATTATACTGTAGATAATTTTGCTTAACTAGTATTGCTTCTTGTTTATCATTGTTGCTGTGGTCATTATTCTATTTAACTTTTTTTACATTTAATTTTTTTATTCTTTTTATTTTCTTTCTGTAATGAGGGGGTGAGTGTGTGGGGCGAGTGTGTGGGAGGGTAGGGGGGGACATATACTTGTATATATATATATATATATATATATTGTATTGTGAATAGAAATTTTTACAAAAAATGAAAAATCCGCAAAATAAAGATAAAAAAATATAATAATGTACAATGTATTAATTAGCTGTCCAATTTGTAGCAGCAGCACACTGATATTGACTTGGTTGAGTGATTTCAATTTAGTGAGTTAGCAAGAATTCACTTGTCTTTTTTTTTTTTTATTTGGCCCATTTTTCCTGACTTTTCAAGGACAGTAAGATATTTGATAACTTTCCATGACTTTCCAAGATGCAAATATTTTCAAGGATTTTCAGGACCGTGGGGGACCGGATAGGCCCGGTCCAAGCCAGTCTCGACAATCGTAAATGTGCTGTTTTCCCCCCAAAATAACAACAGAACAGCTGGCACCTAAAAGTGTAAGAGAGACAACAACAAGAGATGACAGGAGACAATCTGGAAGAAACAAACTGGCAGGCAATTAGTCATATTTTTAATTCTGGATGTGAGCCATTCTAGTGACATAGTTTCCAGGTAAGCATGCAGTCTCCCTTTCCTATTAACTTTTTTTTTTTTTTACATCAGCACAGTATTGGATGTGTCTTGAATGTGTTTAATTATTCAGTTTCCTTTTTTATTAATCCTACTAGATACAAATTCAACTGAAGCTTATTTTACATACCTACTATAAATGCAGTATAGTGAGACTCACCTTTGGCCTGCTACACCATTTCATACTGATTGGCAGTGATGAACCGCGACAGACAGCAGGCCAACAGCATGCCAATCAACTGGGTGGAGAGATGAAGGGATGGAGAGAGGGAGGAAAAGAGGGGGATAGAGGGGGGTTAGCTAGGACACAGAGATCTGGACACCTACAGTCTCAGCTTACACTGACACCAACCTGCCAAATGCAATGCTGAACACTCTTAAGGAACAGCGTTCTGCAGGATCCTAATCACCTCGGCTTCAACCCATCCTGAGAAAACAGACATTTAATCCTCCCTTCCCCTCCCCGCTCTAATTAAGATGACTGAGGTTTTTGCCTGTCAGCAACAGGAACTTTGTATTATGGCATCAGAGTACATACGGGAAACAGGAGTAACAGTAAAAGACAGACAGGCTGATTCAGTACTTAGAATCACAGCATCCACACAGGAAATCCCTGGCGGATACAGCTGTAATATCTATCTGTGATCAATTATCAGTGAGGGTGGACAGAGACTGCAGTTTACCTGTGAGAAGGCGACTCCAAATGCCACGCTCGCGATGATGCCCATGTTGGTCTCGATGAAGGAAGTGACCAGCTTGTAACAGCCCTGTGATGGAGAGGAGAGGTGCAGGTGGCAGTGTTGTTTACACAATTTTGGGGATATTAAATCCGCAGTGGGAAATTAGTATTGATACAGCTGATACAATGTCCAAAAGCTGGTTTGCTGTTAGTGGCCTTTAAACATTGATATACAGGTATAACTGTCAAAATAAAGGAAATTGAGTAAATGAGGGATACAAAGTATATTGAAAGCAGGTGCTTCCACACGGGTGTGGTTCCTGAATTAATTAAGCAATGAATTGAGTCATCAATGAGTCATCCTTCACCCTGTTCTCAACAAGTGGATGAGTGCATGTGTGGCTCACGCCAAAAGAAACCCACAGGCCCAAATGCTTTCCCATGGTAAAGGGGTTTGGCAGCTTGGTTGTGTTATGGTGTGGGGTGCATTTTCCTGGCATAGGTTTAGGTCCACTCAACCTCTTAGAGGGAAAGGTAAACGCCAATAGATACAAAGCCATTCTGAGTGATCACCTTCATCCTATGCTGAAGTATTTCTATCCTGATGGGATGGGATGCCTGAGGGCGTTTTCCACCACCATCAACAAAACGCCAAATGATGGAATTTCTCATGGAAGAAAGGCGCTGCATCCCTCCAATAGAGTTCCAGACACTTGTAGAATCTACGCCAAGCCGCGTTGAAGCTGTACAGTTACCTGTATGTCAGAATGTTCTGAAAAGAAATGTATAGCTACACTACATTTTTTGTTTAGTAGGTTTTATACAAGTAACAGTATTCAGACGCCAACCGATGAAGATAAAGTGCTCCCAGCTGGCACTGTGTATCGTTCTGAAAACAAACCGATTGCTAACAGCTTATACAAATTATTTGTTCTGCCAAATGTAACACAAACCATACACAAAGCACCACACGGGAAAACCCTATGGCAGCCCTCGGTGGAGAAGTTGCTCCATGTTTCTCCCACCTGCTGGTGAACTTTGCTGGGGGCAATGGTGGCGTTGCGGAGGTCCAGGGGGCTGCAGTCCGACAGGCTTATACAGCAGCTGGCAGGGATTCCATTGGCCTGATAGTACAAAGTGTTTAACCAGCTGGTGTAGTTTAGCACCCCACAGCAATGCAGCTGGAAATGAGAGAGAGAGAGAGAGACAGAGAGAGAGACAGAGAGAGAGAGAGAGAGAGAGAGAGAGAGAGAGCAAGAGAGAGAGAGAGAGAGAGAGAGAGAGAGAGAGAGAGAGAGAGAGAGAGAGAGAGAGAGAGAGAGAGCGAGAGAGAGAGAGAGAGAGAGAGAGAGAGAGAGAGAGAGAGAGAGAGAGAGAGAAATTCATTTTGTTATTACTTTTGTTTATTATGACAGTAATCCTTGTTGTATAGTGTTGTGCTTTAAATTGTTAAATGTTGATGTTTAAATGTATTGCTGTGAAATGTTTCCTGTATATTCAAGTACCTTGAATTTAAATTGAGACAGACTGAGAGAGGAAGAGAGAGAGAGAGAGAGAGACCTCCTGAGCTGAGGAAAGGATGGAGCTGAGCATTCAGTACCATCACAGGAAATCTGATTTGTACAGTGAATTTTTGATAAGACTGAAAAAGCATGCTCATTGTCTTTTATCAGTTTAAGTAACTGGGTCCTCCCCATCTCCCTTCTCTCTCCTTTCTCTATCTCTGTGGGACTCACGTTGCGCTGGACATTGTCCACAGCCAGGCTCTTCTCATCCTGGGAATTGTAGTTTTGCACGGCGTCGCTGTACGTCCTCAGAAAGGTGCCTTTTATCTGGGGAGAGGTTCATACACCATATAGGTATTTCTCTACAGCAGTCACACTCTCAATGTGGAATGCTCCAAATAACTTTAAACGTTAATGTATCAGTAAATGAGAGACCTTTTTTCTCTGCAATTTCCCATGTGTAAGTCTGGTTGGTGCTGTGCTGTTCAAAAGAGCGGTTGCTATGGCAAGAGAGATGGGAGCCCACCCTGATGCATCCTGGGTACCCATGATTCAATCGGATTCAGTCAGAGACCCCAAGGCAGGGATACTCACCTCATGGCGAAAGACAAAGCCTGAGATGCCAGCCACCAGCTCTGCCAGGAACACCAGGGACAGAAACATGGCGTACTGCGGAGTGGAAAGGGACATTACATCAGCTATGATGGACATTACATCACCAGTGAAACAGAGAGCATATCTGGGTTTCAACCTGCTGGGTAGCCCAACAGGTGAGCACTCTTTATCTGTTACTCTTGTTAGCCTCCTGCTCTGGTTAATGCATGTGGCTAACTAGTGTGGGACTGAGGAGAACATTAATTCAGCTAAACAGGTAACATTCACAAAAAAATATACTGTATGCATGGCAATTACCATGGTACTGTAACATTAGTTTGCTAGCTCACTGTCCCAAAGATGCATTGTAGATACTGTAACACTGACACATTGTACATTCTACTGATCAGAGGCCAGTCTGCTGACACTCAGCATTGTTTTAAATCATTTTTATCATTATCAAGTTAAAATCTTTGACAGGGCCTTTATAAAATAATTTTGCTCTCACTTTCTTCATAAGAGCTTTCAGTTCTTCAATGATGGATGGGACTACTGTTTTCACCCAAGACACCATAATGAGAAGCATCTGGAGGTGCACTTGACAGTCTAGTTCATATGTATACTATTATCATTAGTTTGGATATCTGGATATCCCTCTCATGGATGGGATAATTAGCCAGTGTTTGACACTCCTATCAGTCTGATGAATTATCATTGGTCAATGGTGAGTCTCTGTCCCAACCCATTGGATCAGAGGGGGCAGCAGTGAGTGGAGAAAAAGGCAATGGGCTCCAAACTGATTACACAAGGGTCATTGGTTCAAACCCTATTATGTCACATGAAACAAGGCACAGCTATCAGAGCTAAAGAGCACGCCAGCTACTCTCTAGAAACCATTTAAAGCAGTTTAAGTTATATTACTCATCTTACTGCAGCTTGATAATAGCAAACATTGTACTTGGTTTCTGGGGTTGGAATAAACATTGGTACATTTACATTACATTTACATTTAACATTTTAAGCATTTATTACACGTTCTTATCCAGAGCGACTTACAAGATGTGCATTAATACATGGTAGGAACAATCATAGTTTGCGCACAAGATCAGTGCAGTAATACAGCGATAGACATCGTTGTAGGCAGCTGCATACCATACCTGTAACACTGGGAAGGACAAGGTTAGTAATTTTTTTATTTTATTTGTAATTAAATGAGTAGGCAGGGATACATAGAGTAGGCAGGGATACACAAGAAGTGTTGAGCAAGTAGGCAGTGGTGATTGGGTAGATGTACAGGATTTAGTGGTAGTGGAGTCTGAAAAGGTGGGTTTTGAGTCTCTTGTGGAAGATCGCAAGTAATTCCGCGGTCCTGACCGATTGCGGAACAATGTAGTACAATTTGCCAAACTCTCTCTATACCCGGTGTGTTAATATTCCTTGCCTTATAAACATGTTACAGGACCATATGTTGGATGTAAAATGTGAGCTGTGCTCAGCATAACTAAGTGAAGATCTCTCACCAGCTTGAGCATCCAGGGGCTGCCACGGCAGGTGGCGAAGCAGCCGAACAGGCCGAAGATGATGATGGCGGCTCCAGTGCCCATGAGGACATATGGAGCGTTGGTGGAGTTGTCTGCAATTAGGGAGATGTAGGGTCCCAGCATCAACTTTCCCCATACTCCCACAGCCAGGAGGATCAACCCAGTGATCTGCAAAGAGAGCGCAAAGGAAAGGGACAGCTCCATGGCATGATCTGGCATGAAAAATTTAACCAGTATGTCCAAATAAAATGTATGTAAAAACACTCTCACGATGTCCAGTGACTGGGAGAGGGAATTCAGTCTGTGCAGTAAGCTTTGTTGGAGACTTTATCGTACTTGGCAATGTCATACCTCACACCACACTAAATAAAGCAATATCACCAATATCAGTGATATACTGCAGCGCCCTATCATTATTGATAAGGACACATTTACAACCTCTGAAACTTCTAATAGCCTGATTTATCTTGAACGGTATTTCAAATTTTGGTCCATTTGCTGTTTGGGAAGTGGCTGCATACTTCAGAACAAGAATGACAAAGTTCATACTGTTTTCAACAGTATACTTGACAAACTTTCCAACTTGCTAAGTGGAGTGGAACAGCCTCTGTCTGACCCCCAGAGACCAGGAGAGTGGTTGCCATGGTAACAGGAAGTGTGTGTGTGTGTGTGTGTGTGTGTGTATGAGCTTGCATATAATGCAAATGTAATGCAGGTGTAGTGGACACAGTTGAGTCAGTGTTTGATTTGCTGGCAGGCAGGCAGTAGCTGGGATTGTAGCCAGGATATTGTATATGGATTTAAATCCCAGATGGGACACTGTTATTGGACCCTTGAGCAGGACACTTCACCTTAACTGCTTCAGCAAATGCACAGCAGTATAAATGAATGACTTGTAAAAGTAAGCAATACAACCAGCTGTCCTGGAGCATCTGCATAGTGAATAAATGTTCACTATGAATAAATGGTCATATTATTATAGACCTGCTGGTGTAACTCAGGGTATGTGTGTGTGTATTACTCCAGATTATTGAGTTATTTTCCACCAATATTCAGAACAAAATGATTCTTTCAAATGATGTTTTAGTTCATAACATGTTTCATTGAAAAACATTTTTTATTTGACGTCTAAATAGTCTAACGCCACGTGACAAACCCTGGACGGGAATAGAGCAGTCTGGAAACAGAGTGGATTGTTCTGGTCCACGGACCGGATTTTTATTGTTTCTTTTTTTCTGTCTCTCCCCCCAGACAGGTTAACATACAACAAAGACCAACACAAACACAGAAACAAAATCTCCACCCTACTCGCCGCAAAGTTAAAATAATCATAACTTACAGGACACCGCGCCTCTTCCTCCGGAGTTCCCCTGGAACCTCCCCAGGCACACACATATCCAGTGACCTTTCAAGTGCTTCCCCAAACCATTCATACTGAGACACTCGCCACTCCCCACAGTGAGAGTTCTTGGGCTGTTGCCCAGAAACACTCTCCACTGCCGAGCGCGAGCTCTCTTTCACTAAAACCGAGGGAGAGAGGCGGTCCACAATCCATAATCCACAATCCACAATCCACAATCCACAATCCAACATTCCACATCCAACATTCCACGACATACGTACACGCACACGCACACACGCACGCACGCACGCACGCACGCACACACACACACACACACACATCAAGACAAAGACACCAGTCTAACTCACTCACACAACACGACAAGACTGACTGATTCCCCACTCTTGAATAGGCTTAGTTTCTGCCTGGCTTAGGTGGGACTTGTGAGGCAATCACCCAATCACAATCATTCACTCACATACTCACACAGACACCCAATCAGCCAATTGACTTCCATATCAATTGACTGATTGACACCAATTAAATAATAAAATAATAATTAAACCAATTATGGCCTTTGGAGCAACCTTCCAGGCCACGGTTTACTCTCACACCCCGTGAGAGTGCCAAACCTGCCCCTGGAAAGTCTACCTGCTCCAAAGGCCTCCACAACATGTAAAGACACAGACAACCATGCCACTCCCACGTGGCCAAGACCGACGTCCTCCACATACTTAATTTACATATTTGACCCAGGTCTGCCCCCCACCGGTAACACCAGGGTAACTTCACGCTATGTCCGGGTGGTGCACAGAGTGATTTTGCTAACCGCTTTCATTTCCCATCCCAAAGAAAGGTACTTCCTCCTTTTACAGGCCAGACCAGGTCATTAAGAAAAACTACCCAGGGGGATGTGCTTCTGTTGAAGACAATATTGAAGTCTAAATATCCCTTGCCACTGGGTCTGAAGTGCTGAACACCGTGGCCTGATATTATAAGGCACCAGTACACCCTGACACCAGCAGAGGGCACTACAGTCTGTGCTCCAGCCTACTTTTCCCATCCAGTAAACTAAATACATGGCTGCCTTGTGACCTCAGGGCCCGGCAACACTGGGGAAGTGAGGGGCTATTTCTCACTGTACAAATCAGAGGGGCTATTCTTAATTCCTAAAAAGGTTAAGCCCTGTTATGGAGTACATTGTTTTCACTTGAGCCTGGGATGTCTGGATGTGTTAGTGGGGTTTCAGAGTCACAAGCAGTCCTTCTATGTTGTATGAAATTAGTGTGTCTGGGTCCAGAGTCAATCTGCTTTGCTGAATACAGGACTATCATCTTTCCATACATTTCAATACCAGTCTGCTAATAAAAACATTTTCATTTTGTTGAAGAAACGCTTTACTGAACATTACACAGCCCTGGGCTTTGACTCTGAGAGGAGCTTCAAAGAGGAGCCCAAACTCAATTAAAGGCGGTCTCCCTGTGGCGTTAACAGTCTGCAATTCTCCACTCTGCTCCGTTTGGGCTGCTTCTTATTTGTCTCTGGTGCACAAAATGTACATGTTTTTATTAATGTGCTGCCCCTGCCTGTCATTTCATTGAGAGTCATGTGAATAATGTAATATAATAATATATGCCATTTAGCAGACTCTTTTATCCAAAGCGACTTCCAGTAGTGAATGCATACGTTTTTCAGTATGTGTGGCCCCAGTGGGAATCGAACCCACAACCTAAGTGTTGTCAGCGCCATGCTCTACCCCTCTCGTGGTTCCCCGTTCGATTGTGTTCATTTGCATCAGAGGTTTCACACACATCTCTTAACTAAGCACACTGCACCGTACTTCCTTTTCGAATCAAACAGCCAAATGAAACTCAGTGCGAGAGTGGCAGTAGGCCAGCAGCAGATAGTGACAATTAAGATCAAGATTGAGGAACAGAATTGCGTACCACTTGCTGATCGCAAAACATTCGTCTAAGCAAATCGTGGTCTAAGCAATTTGTGGTGATCATTTACATGGTGCTGGCAAGAAGCTGTAACCATCTTTAAATTAAGCTGCTGATTCCATGTTGCTCTGCCATGGATTGCAAACATTCCACAGCACCTCCCTATAAATGACACTCATCCCTCTTTTGTTAAACAGACTGTAGACAGAATGTTTAATATGCTATACTTAACACCATTGCCCTATACCTGCTGCACAGCTGTTTTACATTCATAGAGAAGGCACCACTGTAGGCCAAAACCCATGATTATTACTGCTAATGCTACTGCTGGGTCATTAAACGGATGTTTGTCTTAGGAGGCCGCCAGTTACGGGAGAAGGCCACTTCCGCTAACAAACCCAATATTCTGCTTAATAGTATTGCAGCTGGCACCACAAAGAGTAGTCTCTATCTCTACAAGTAGGCATTAGAATTACAGGCAGAATACACAAAATATTAGCAAGACTCAGTGCCTGTAAATTCATATATTATTGCTTGTGTAGCTTCAGAGTCTGTTGTAAATGATGACAGGGTTGCAAGGGCAGATGCACTTTGTGAGAGTGAAACACATGAGGAGATATATATGATAACATGTCTCGTGAAACAACGCTTGCTTGTGAATGAATTTATGATAGCCACAATTGTCTCATTAGCGTGTTCATACCACGGCAAGGAATTTCGGGGCGGGTTCACGGATTTGTCTGTGAGACCACCGATAGATTCCTGCCCTCGTAGGACTCTTCTCCTTCAGGACGTCCCATCGGGGGGTCCAGTCTGATAAGAGACCCAAAGTGAACAAGCTAACAGGCTAACTGTCTCCTGGGACCCAGTTAGCATTCCTGATCTAAAAGGAAAGCCTTTCCCAGAGGAGGTGGAGGAGTATAGGCGAGGGCCTGATGTTCGTTAGTCACTGCCTCACAGACATCCCCGCAGGACCAGATTAACCAATGGGTGGTTCGATGACTCACAAGCCAGCATGTGGGTGTGTGCGTGTGTAATATAATAATATAAATGTAATACATGCATTATACAAAACATTACACAAAATATAATACATGCATTTGTGTGTGTTTGCGTGTATGTATATGTGCGTGCGTGTGTGCGTATGTGCATGTCTGCTTGTGTGTGTGTGTGTATGTGTTTTTTTGCATGCGTCCGTCAGCCCTGAGCAGGTGGACTGAAGCATTGTGTCAGGCCTCCTGGAGTGAGGTCTGTGCAGGCTGCTATAGAACAGGATGATCATTACAAACCCAGCGCCTGGGTGTGGGTGTGGGGTAAACACAGAGAAGGCTGGCAGAGATCATTTAACATCATTAAATATATGACACACCCTCTGCTCCTTCCTGATTCTGATTCCTCAACTCAACTCAACAATAACAAGGGTATAACTTTCAATATTAAGTATATACTGTATATATACATCCTGATGTCTTCTGACAGATATTCTTTGTTGTTACACTAAAGTGGGCCTCCATGGATGTACAGTTATATCAAATTTCAAGTTCAAATTTCAAACCCCAACAATTCCTTATCCACTTTGCTGATAATTGCAATCATTTAACATGTACATCGGTTTTGAGCTTGAAGTTGATTTCAGTTTTCTGGGCAGCTGCATCTAAAGAGTGTTTGGGTTTAAGCAGCACTGCTCCCTGTGTGGGTGCGGGGGCATAGCACCGACGTGAGAGCAGCAGAGAGTTAAAGTAATGATGATTTTTCAGTGAACACTCCATGTGCCCTGGGAGTATTGATGAATCGCATTAAAAACAGACAGCGCGAGGGGGAGGAAGGAGGGCCTAACGTTAGCACCCACGGCGTGACTAACACCATCACCGGGCCCACTGTGTGCCTGTGAATCTGACTCACACTCCTCAAACTGAGATGAGACAGGGATGCTAGTTTCCCCCGGAATGGACAGAGGCTGACGGAGGAATTAAAGTGCTATTAGGTTCACCCGTGGAACTCTTGTTGGGTTTGGTCTGTCGCGGCAGCCATTGTTGGGGCGGAAGGAAGGAGTTGTTGACACAACTCGGAGATGAGGGCAAGAGCTGTGCTGGTTGGTTGTAAGGACAATGACCCGGTCTGGTCTATGTGCTTGTGCCTCTAAAAATCTATTAAATCACCCAGCGCTTTCACAAATGGCAGGTGACTGTCAAAATGGATTAAAAGTAGCATCACAGCTGCAGGAATGTTGCATGAGAAGAGGCAGGGAACAGAATGTGCCTTCATGACACTGTGGCGTCCTGTTATGTGGGCTGACTATGAAAGACATATTGGGCCCATCCAGCGAAAACATTCGTTCTCAGTGCAGAAATTGACCCCACGGTCCAGAATCAAATACTGAACATAGCATTGCCGAATGTGGCCGGGATGTACGCCGGGCAGCGCACACTTGGCTATAAGCGGGAGGGAGGGATTTTATTCGATATTCCTCGCCTCTTCCTGCAGTAGTGACTCCTCTCGTCAGCTGAATGCCCACTGTCTACGCACTCCAGCTGCGCAAGTTGTGCAGTCCTCCAACAGCATTGCTCCTCCCTGTGTGAGCTCTGCCTAGATGTTCACAACAGTTCACTGAAAATATTTGTTAAGTATTAAGGGCAGAGTCACTATACAGGCAGTCCCCGGGTCACGAACAAGATCCGTTCTTAAGTCCGTCTTTAAGTCGAATTTGTCGAAGTCGGAACAGGTACATGGTTCTTATTAATCGTCACTTAGTCAAATGTTTGTCTTAGCATAGTATTTATTTTACCTTTCTGTGCATATAAAACACTTAAGAAAAACTTCCAAATACAAAAAAACTTCTTAAACATAACATTCAGTACATAATACTGTAATAATAACAATACTGTAATATTCCTAATAATAATACAGTAATAATAAAAGTAACTATGTACATACAGTACTGTACTGTAAAAAAAACATTAAAGAAAGGCTTTGAGCCTTTTCTTGCACTAAATAAAGGCTAATAGGCAGATTTTGGTCTTCTATCCAAATTATCAATAGCGTTTCCATCTCAATAATTAAACCACTGTGTGGCTTGGTAATAATTGTGGCATTCATCGGGGCATGGTCTTTCACATGCTTCATTATTCTCCCTTTGTCTTTTAAAATTGTTTTTTAAAAACCGATCGTTGACCGGCTGTAGCCTAATGCTTTCCCAATGGCTGATGGCGTTTCACCTCTCTCCGATCTCTTTATTATTTCAACTTTACTTTCCATGGTGATTGTTTTCCTTTTCTTTGATGCATCACCAGCACTTGCATCGGATTTACGCTTTGGAGGCATCGTTGTAAGGGTAAGAGAAAGAGAAAAACGGGACTGTGATCTGACTTAAAATAACGATGGTGATCTCTGTTCCTTGAGCCGACGAACCGCTGAAACCACGCAATGTTTTCATGAGCATCACAAAGTAGTGCGTGCGTTCGTTATTACGAACCATTGTATTTAACTCAATTTTTAAAACATAATAGGCATTATGGCAGTCCGTTCGTAAGTACGAGTTGTCCGTAAGCCGGACGTTCGTAACCCGGGGACTGCCTAATGAAAAGTCATGTAAAAAGGAGTAGACGAGTAATAATGCATAGATACCCAACAGTCTCGTGTTTCTTTATACCGTACCACTGAATTGTTCTTCCCAGCCTCGTTAATGTGTGTGCGTGCATGTGTTTGTGTGTGTGTGTGTGTGCAGGTGATGATGTCATTCTCACACCTCTCTACAGAGTCACATGTCAGCCGTGCCGAGTTGTTCTCTCAGTATCTGCACCCAGTTCTTCCCATGTCCTCCCACACTAAAACACTGGCAAGAGCAGAGTGAGTCAAGGAGCACACACCCAAACACACATAGATAATCACTCACACACAGAGATCATTATGAACACACAAATACACAATCAGACACACACAAACACAAATGCATGCACACATACACATACACATGGACACAAATACACAAACATGCATACAATCACATGCACATAAAGGGGCCACTGCTAATTCAGAAATGCTCTCCTTTTAGCCCCCTTGTCTTCTTAGAATTTCATATGGCCGAGCCTCTTCAAAGCTGCCATTGTGCAAATCATTAACCAAGCAGCAAAGTGCATGACTCCTGTTTGGAACAAAACAATTCAGAACGCAAAAAAACCTGCTGCCCTTGGGATGGGGTAAGGCTTACCACCTCGGCACAGGAGCCCTTCCCTCACGTTGTGGCTACATTGTGCAGGGCCAATCTGTCTCGTCTCCCTGTTTAGCAATCTGCCTATTAGGGACACTTCTGTTTTAACTCTGGTTTTGCCTTCCTTCCCTCCGGAATGAATGATCTGCAGACAAAGCCCTGCGGCGACCAGGCAACAGTATGTCACTCTTAGGATGTGGGCAGGCAGAGAGCAGGGTATGGCCTATCCGCCTGAAATACAGATTGGTGAATCTGTACAGCTTACACCTTTAAATAAACTAAACAAAACAAAGAAAGTAATGGCCTTCGTTTTGCTTCCCCCCGATCTGCCTCAGTACTTCTCAACACGCACCACCAAAACTGTCATCATTACAGTTAAGGGCAAGGGATAAACAGCCGTGTGCTGACAACTAGAGGGTGGCAAGGAATGACTATAATGCAATTAGACTATTTATTTTTGGGAAAACCCAGCAAGAAATTATCCATTCCCGTGTGGAAGCAGCGTGAGGTCAATCCGCCCCATCCAAAGGGTCATGGGTCTGCTAAATTATTCTGCAAGCTAATTGTTTTAGAAACACAACCTGACCAGCATGAGATATCAACACATGCCAGAGACCAGGCCAGGGCTGGAATCTAATGAAATAAGCCGCGTTTTAAAGATTGAAGGAGATGATAGTACTGGCGTTCAGTGTGTGCTGCTATTTGTATAAAAGGTATTCCGTTAGCGCAAAGGAGAGCTCTCCCAGTCATACCCTGCCCTTATCTACAGAAATTGACATTCTTAGAACGGTGTTGAAACAAGTCATTTACTGGGGACAGAGTAAATCTTACTTCATGTTAGCCGTGAGGGGCTTGCAACGCCCTGCATCAAAGACAGCTCTCTGCCCCACCAATAAACACGTGGAATGATTTGCTCTCAAAAGGCCTAACCTTGGTTAATGCCGCCAAGAATGAAACTAACTTAAATCCTAAATTCCACACCCTGTATGTACAGTATCACCACATTCATATACTATTCAGATTTGTGTCAACTAATTACTTTAAATATTTTAACCCTATAGACACCAGTAGAATCCCTGCACATTACTGACAAGACACATCCATTTTCATCAATGTTAAGTATAAAATCATTCTTTCACACAATTGTACATTTTGTTTCGTAACAAGTTTCATAGAAAATTCTCTGGGATTTGCAGTATTTTCACATTTTACCAGCATCTAAAGAGTTAAAGTATTCAAATACCTATTTGACCCAGGTCTGATTCTATGCACAACTTAGACTAGGGGTTGTGTTTTAAATATTATGTTGGGACAATGCTGTAATAAAGCTCAGTAGGCATTTCCAGTTGCAAGTCTGAAATCCATTCTACTAAACATGGTGTTACAAATACATACATATTTACATACTTACATAAATTACAGGCACACTTCTGGCATTTGTCAAATTTTGTATGTGTTGCATTCATAAAGCCTCTCAGTATATTTTGTACTATTTATTAGCAGTAGCAACATTAATAAAGTCCTTAGAACTATAATGTAATAGTTCTAAAATCTGGCCTATGGTATAGGCATAGGGGTGGACCTCAGGAAATGAAAGGGTCAACATAACTTGAAGCTGATGGAAAATGAAATGAATCTGTAATGAGTTTAGATATGATAAGAGAAAACATCAGGGGAATGAGACAAAAGGAGGCCACACAGTAAAGAGGAGTCTAAATGCTCCACCAGCCTCCTGCAGTGGGAAGCATAACCAAAGTAACTGCAAAAGGTTTAAATGCCCTGGAGCCATTTTCACCCTGGTGTTGCATTCTGGTCACAAGTGACAGATGTGGAGATACGGCAAAGGAGTGCTTGCACATCACATAGCTCTTTTGGTGTCATATACAAGTGAATACTTGTGCACTACACAGCACTTACAATTGTGGTTGAATGCTTTTATACGCTTGCAGGGCACAAAACCTAATGTCCGAGAGACACTATAAAGTGAAATTCAATTTTCCATTCAGCAGAGGCAGAGGTCAAAGCACAAGACTCTACCCGAGGCACATGGGTTCGATAATTTGCCAAATAAAGGCATAATGAGGGTTCTCATAATAACAAAAGATAAAATAATAAATAGTATTTTTTTAAAAGAAGAAGAAGAAGAATAGAGAACACAGCAACAGAAGAAACTCTATAATAAGTTACTGCAATAAAAGCAACAGCATGAATGCATAATTTCAACACATGCACTGGGGATCATGCCCATTTCTAGGAGACTCAATAGGCAGTCTTCTTCTCACAGTTAAAATAAAATATGGGCGATTGCACAGTGCTAACTGCTGTTGGCACCATTCAACCCCCCTTCCCCACTTTGCAACTCCTTTTTCTCTTCCCTGGCTGTTGGGTAATTATAGAGAAAATTTCATTAGCAGGTCCCTGTAAGCTGCCCACAGAGTTGACTGGAGTGTACATGGGGCCTCATGGATTCCAAATCCACTGACTAGCTCCTCAGCCACGTTTACATTCCGCAATCAGAGGCTAATTGCTTGTCCAACCTGGTTATGCCAGCCTCACTGCTGTCCCCCGGCCTCTACCCCCTTATTCAATACTCCCACAGTGAAAGAGAATGCAAAATAACACAATGATATCTGGCTGCTTTTGTAAGGATGATTCGAAAAATGATCCAACAACACCTACGCCCATCCCACACTGTATATCAATCTTTTAATATAAGAATTAAACGCGGAATGGGCTGCATGCGTATTCCATATGAGAGGTGGGAACTTGTAACCCATTCTCAGTTCATTGTTAATACAGTTTAGGAAAAGGTCACGCATAGATACTAGGGTGGTGTTCAAAGATCTTGGCGTCCAGGTGATGAATCTAATTAATGGCTGAGAAACCTGAGATATTTTCATCTTGGTTTTACCCATGTGACATGGAGCCTCTGACACTAAAGGCAATGTGGCACCTGATGAGCTGGAAATAGAGAAGGATGAAATCTTACCTTTAAACTGATCATTGGTCTCAACCTGTTTTAATTTATTTTGTTTTATGTGTACTTTTAACGTAACCCCCCCAGTTAACTGTATAGAACAATAGCTTTGAAAAACACACAATAAAGCCTAGGGCGGCACGGTGGTGCAGTGGATAGCACTGTCGCCTCACAGCAAGAAGGTCTCGGGTTCGAATCCAGGCCGGGGGCCTTTCTGTGCGGAGTTTGCTTGTTCTCCCCGTGTCCGCGTGGGTTTCCTCCGGGTACTCCGGTTTCCTCCCACAGTCCAAAGACATGCACGTTAGGCTAATTGGAGAGTCTAAATTGCCCGTAGGTATGAGTGTGTGAGTGAATGGTGTGTGTGCCCTGTGATGGATTGGCGATCTGTCCAGGGTGTATTCCTGCCTCTCGCCCGGAACGCATGCTGGGATAGGCTCCAGCACCCCCCCGCGACCCTGACCAGGAATAAGCGGCTTAGACAATGGATGGACAATAAAGCCTAGCAAACAAACGTCAGTTTGGTGAAAAATCTGATGAGCATTAAACAACCAGGATAGATCAGATTAACAAATATTTACAAAGTCAATATTCCTTCAGTTCGGATATGGACAATGAAGTGGGCTACATTTATCCAAAATTTCAGACAATTTGTAGATATAAGCAAATACTATACAACTTTGTGATGTCAAGAAAAATGCCATCACAAAATAAAACTGGGAAGCTATACCTACTGTTACTGGTTGTTCAGCTAAATAGTTGATTGATTGATAATCAAGGAACGTAAATGGAAACAGGTTGCAAATAATCATCTGGCTAAAGGTATGGGGTTCATCCTCCATTTCAAGCCGACAAACTGCACTACTTCGCTTAGGGACCAGGGTAGGGGGACAAAAGCAGCCTACACTAAGCATGAAAATCTCAGGTCCTGGTTTTCAGCCCAATTTTTCATCCACTTCAACAATTTTTTACATTTTTCACAAATGATAAAGCACAGCTGAAAGACTATTTTATGTTCATTATTCACTGTAGGCTATTTTAAGAAATATGAATTTGTTCATCAGATGAAGCCGTCTCAGTTTTCACTGGAACAAAAACTCATGTGCGCTCTGGGTCGATCCACATCACTTTAGGCCTGAGATGCCAAAGACAGACCTCTAACTGCATCCTACACATGTGCATTCATTCAGGTTCCCAAAGTGTTTTGGGTGGAGAGTTATTAATGCATGGCTTATCTCATACCAGGATTCGAGTAGAAGCAGAGACCCTTGGGATGTTCAAGATCAGACTTGACATAGCGCTGGGAACTCTAGACAATAGGGAATACTATGAGAAAAGCAGATGGCTTGTTCTCTTTATCAAACATTCTTATGTTGTTATCTTAACCAAGTTTCTCTTGGAAAGATGCCATTTTGCATGTGTCTCTTGTCTAATGAGGCAGCAGCACCGTCAAGGTGCAATTCAATGTTATTCTCACTGACAGAGGTCCAATCTGTCACCTCTATTATTCCCAACCTTTGAACAAAATGAGCTTCCCTTCAACAAAATGAGGGAAAAACTGAAACAAATGCAACGCATACGTACACCCGCACATTGGTAATTACCATTACCATAAGGCATATTGGTAATGGTAATTAGGTGGAAAATGAACTTGGTCAGTGTGTGGCAAGTGAAAGCAGGTGCTCTAATGCTGTTTAATGGAGGGTGAACATCTGAGATGAGCAGATCAGCAGTAAACACTCGTCCCTGATTGCTCCGCACTGTACTCGCGCCTCACTGGCCACATTAGTCACAACAGAAATACAATGCCCACAAACAGGTCCCAAAGTGCTCATAGTTTAGCACTATCATGACCTAAGTCAAGCAGAGTACGGTGATTTCCCCAGATTTCCCACTGTTTTCAAGTCTTATGACCACTTAAAACATCGTTTTTTGTTGTTGTTTTTTTTACCAATTTCAAGGATGTGACTAGCTTGGCTGCTTTGTATTCACTAATGCCTTACAAATGACCTAATCCCTTTTTTTTGTGTTCCAATGTGTGGAGGATGGGCCCCACGGTTTGGTATCAAATCCCAACTGCCAGTGTTGGACAGGGTCAATATGTTTCCATATCCTTATCACAGGGTCTGTATGTGTCCATATCCTTATCACAGGGGCATATGTGTCCATATCCTTATCACAGGGGCGTATGTGTCCATATCCTTATCACAGGGTCTGTATGTGTCCATATCCTTATCACAGGGGCATATGTGTCCATATCCTTATCACAGGGTCTGTATGTGTCCATATCCTTATCACAGGGGCGTATGTGTCCATATCCTTATCACAGGGTCTGTATGTGTCCATATCCTTATCACAGTGTCTGTATGTTTCCATATCCTTATCCCAGAGGCATATGTTTCCATTTCCTTATCCCAGAGGCGTATGTTTCGATATCCTTATCCCAAAGGCGTATGTTTCCATATCCTTATCCCAGAGGCGTATGTTTCCATATCCTTATCCCAAACGGCGTATGTTTCCATATCCTTATCACAGGGGCGTATGTTTCCATATCCTTATCACAGGGGCGTATGTTTCCATATCCTTATCACAGGGGCGTATGTTTCCATATCCTTATCACAGGGTCTGTATGTGTCCATATCCTTATCACACGAGCGTATGTGTCCATATCCTTATCCCAGAGGCATATGTTTCCATATCCTTATCACAGGGGCGTATGTGTCCATATCCTTATCCCAGAGGCGTATGTGTCCATATCCTTATCACAGGGGCGTATGTTTCCATATCCTTATCACAGGGTCTGTATGTGTCCATATCCTTATCACAGGGTCTGTATGTGTCCATATCCTTATCACAGGGTCAGTATGTTTCCATATCCTTATCACAGGGTCTGTATGTGTCCATATCCTTATCACAGGGGCGTATGTGTCCATATCCTTATCCCAGAGGCGTATGTTTCCATATCCTTATCACAGGGGCGTATGTTTCCATATCCTTATCACAGGGGCGTATGTTTCCATATCTTTATCCCAGGGGCGCATGTTTCCATATCCTTATCACAGGGGTGCACGCTTCCGGAGCTCAAAATGAACGGGAGAGGAGGGGTGGGCGACAGGGGAATAAGGCAGCAGAGCGCTCGAGTGTGATTCCATACACATAATGCCCAACAATCAGTGTAACACGTATTTTGAAAATACAAACTGCTACGTAAAGATGATACCATAGCGAAAAGCTATTTTCGAACTCCCCAAACTCCCAATCACCCTTGATTGTCTAGTAGCTAGCAATACAGTATTAGCAAGTACAGTATTACGAGCATCACACAGACAATGCCATCTGCTCGTAGATGCGTGGTTCCAGAATGAAAATCCTCTAACGGTTTAAACACAAACTCTGTGACAAAGTGTGTGCGTCTAGACCATGACGACACACAAGCACAACTATGATATTATATATTTTTATATTATATAGAATATTCTCAGAGTGATCACACCCTCTCATTTTCAGCATAATTTGAACTGCAATGAGGCTGGATTTTGCCCTGAAAGTTGCTCTTTAAGAATAGGACTGGTAAGAATACGATTCATAAAATGCATGTAAACAAGCACAAATTGTGACCAGCACTCATAAATTAAGTATTGGACAACAAGAGATCTGCATGAGTAGCTTGGGCAAAGACATTGTTCTTCTGGAGAAAAGTGTTGATAAGGCCTATCTATCACTACGCAACAAATACATAGTAGGCTGAGTATCGAAGCTTTGTTAATCTTTGATGTTCTACACTGAGATCCAGGCCGTTGGCCTGACGGCTGCTTGCTCTACACATCTTTATTCAGAGGAGCCCTGGGGAGTGAAATTCATTCAGCGAGTCCTGTCCTGCTGACTGTGGAGATCCTGCCCCCTGAATTTACAGTACGTGTGGAGCAGTCATCCTGAAACAGTCTGGAGAAGAGAAACAAAAGTTGTTCTAAATGAACCAAAGCTCTGAATTCTTCGTAAGGCACCCAGGACAACGATCTGCAAAATGTGTGCCTAATTATGAGAAGATTAGTTGAAGTTATTTTGGTTAGTTTTGGGCTGGTATTGAAAATAATCAAACATAAACACCACTAAAACAACCACAGGTTATTGCTGATGTACATCTGGCATGCGTAAAGATGTTTTCAAATTGAGGTAACTAATTTAGATCCACTTAAATGGTGTGTTACCAAAAAACGGTGGTGCAGAGGAGTTCAAAAGTGTGAGAAAACATGCGAACGTCTGCTACAGAAGGCACGATGTCACCCCCTGATTATTTATCAGCTCAGGTACAGTATGTTGCTCATTGACTTTATCAGGCCTAATATAATAGCAGACGGCTATGCCTATTAAAGAGAGATCTATTAGAACACAGTCCTAGGCCAATCCTATGTTTTAAAAAAAATATATATATATTAGGGCTGGGACTTTAACGCGTTAATTTCGATTAATTAATTACAGAAAAAATAACGCGTTAAAAAATGTACGCATTTTAATCGCACTATATTTTTGCACTCCAGACACCACGGAACGTTTCTCAATGCTAAACATGTTGCAGCTAGCGTGGAAGCCAGAGCTAACGCTGATCAGGCTAACGTTAGTCCTAGTACGAGCAAGCAGAGTCGCCAACCCACACTCGACCAGATGACGGGGTTCAGAGCCAAGATGAGTAAGACCACGTCTAACAAAGTAACCAACTCACTGGCTCACTGGATTGCCGTGGACTGTAGATCACTTTCGGTGGTCGAAGATAAGGGGCTAGAAAAGGTGCTACAGATTGCGTCGTCTGACACAATTTATGAACTGCCATGCAGAAAGACAATTTCGAAAAAAATCCAGCAGCTTCTTCCAAAGGTCCTTTGCACTATCATATTCCTAAAATTGCTGCACTTTGTTAAAAATTGCACTGGTCTGTGTAGTAGCTAAAATAAACAAGATTTTGCTGCTTAAACTTATGTATATGTCTATTCATTGATTCACTCGTATACCAAAATCCATTTGAATTGAAAAATGTTGCTTCTCGTGTCAAATATTGATATGCGATTAAAATGCGATTAATTTCGATTAATTAATTACAAAGCCTCTAATTAATTAGATTAATTTTTTTAATCGAGTCCCACCACTAATATATATGTATTCTTATGTAGCCTATGACCCTATTCTTGTGTTTTCCAATCAATGTTTTCATTGCTTTCATCAGTGTCTGAACCAAAGTTGAGTGAATTAAAATAATTACAGGTCATTTTACCCTTTAGCCTTGAGTGCAGCTGTACAGTGTGGCTTTTGACTCAGGACATTGGCAACACACACTTTTTTTTTGTGCTGGAAATGATGAGGGAAATTGTGTGTGCAGTGCATCTACTATACCTAGCAGAACCTCAGACACTGAGTTCCATTTAATGTATTGTCCCCTTCTTAATAGACCATGGATGCTGCTATGCTGCTATTATCTTGGTATTTAGATTGTATGCTATGGGTTTCGAACCGTGTCCCTGATATACAGGACCAGCCAAATACGGATGCGTTAGACCGCCATGCTATCCGCCAGCCCCTCAAGCTGTGATTTTGAAGAAAAATACAAAAGCTTGCATTTATTTGCAAGAAAAACCTAAGAACAAATATTGATTTAATCCAGGCTGAAGTCACCATGTCCCAAGTGGTACTTGGTGGTAGAAAGTAGACTTAACTCCTAACCAGTGTCACCATACTTGCTCTCTGCTATGTAGAAATACTTCGCAGATCAGAGTGGCGGACGCTTTGCAAAGTTAAGAGACGTGGAGCTTACTGCTGGGACGTATTTGTTTGTCAGACTGCTTGCGCTCCATGTCACATAAGTAGGGCCATGTGAAATTCCTCAGTTCCCTCCTCCAACAACGAGGTCAATGGACGACTTTCTGAAGCTACTTGTTAAGCAATATTAATATTAAATATATAATTGTCACACGCCACGTGAAAATCCCTGGACAGGAACAGAGCAGTCTGGAGAAGGAGTGTATTCTTTGGTCTATGGACTGGATTTTTATTTTTGCACTGGAGAGAGACAGTGGGAGAGCAGGTTACAATAAAACAAACACAAACATAAACACAAACTCTTCACCCTACTTGCTGCGAAGCTTTCGGGGAAAAACAATGAACTAAAATAACAAGCTAAAATAATCAAACCATAAATGAAAGCCCCGCCTCCTTCAAGGGGGGGAATCCCCTTCCGGGGAAACACAGAACAAACACAGACAATCAGCGTCTTTCCACACCGCCTTCATACATTCACATTAAACACACATCAACACTCACTGGGACAGGGTAGAACTCTACTCACTGTCCCGACACACACTCCACACACATCTCCAGTGAATTTTCAAGTGCTTCCCAAACCCATGCACACAGACACACTCTAACTTTCCAGTCCGAGTTCTCTTTTACCCCAAACATACCAAGACCCTTGCCACTCCTCACAGTGAGAGTTCTCTTGCAACCAGCCCCGAGACACTCTCCACTCTTTCAGTGAGAGTTCTCGGGCCGTTGTCCAGAGACACTCCACTGCCCGAGTGCGAGTTCTCCCCAAACACACCAAGGACGAGAGGCGGACCCTCTTTCAGGGCGCCCTCTCGCTCTCTTTCACGATCACACCAAGGGAGAGAGGCGGACACTCTTAGTGCGCCCCCTCTCCCTCTTCCCCACACACACAAGAAGCACTCTACTCAGTCACTTTCAACAAACGCACACAGAACTCAACATATATTCCACACAGACTCCGCCTCCCAGAAGATTGGATTACAGACATGCGCCACCATGCCCGACAGAGTCACATCAACCATCAAACACTCCACAATAATACGTGCACGCGCACGAATGACTAACTGTCAATACGCACACATAATGACAAGACTAACTGATTCCCCACTCGCCTCACCTGCTCTTAAATAGGCTTACTTTCTGCCTGGCTCAGGTGGGACTCGTGACTCAACACCAAACAATTCACATTCTCACACACAAACCCAATCAGTCAACTGAATTCCAATCAATTGCCAATTAAATAATAATGAAATCAATTATGGCCTTTGGAGCAACCTTCCGGGCGACAGTTCACTCTCACACCCTGTGAGAGTGCCAAACCTAAATTATCACAAATGAGGTGCACGTTCAGTAGGCAGGCCAGCAAGTGATGCGACACACACTCAGAACATATGCCACACAAAGAGCGGCAGCTGTGCAATTTCTTTCTGGAACAGTTCTGAATAGTGGCGATTTTAGATCCTATTTACGGGGACCACCATTGTGGTGTTTTTATTTTGGGAAATGTAACGGTAAATTAATAAAACATTTTGTCTTGTGTACATCTCACATTCTCATTGGGGACTGAGCCCCCCTAAAGGTCAAATCATAGAATTGCCCCTGGTTCTGAAATAGGCCAATTACTTCCCAATCTGACAAAATTGGTTAAATATTTATCAGTTGTCAACAATTCTGTTGGTACAGAGGGGAGCATTTCCAAGGTTTTTACACCGCTTTCAGCAGTCCATGACAGAAGAAATAGCTCTTTAATGCTCCAAAATGATGTATCCTAAAAAATGGTCAACAAACATAGTTTTGAAGGCATTACTTACAAATCAATCAGCATGCTCATGTAATATGGGAGTGTGTCGCTCCCCCTGCCGACTAGCCTATGGCACTGCAACACGCACCTCATTTGTGACAATTGCATGATTACTGAAGATTGTAATATATTGGTTACTTAATAAGTAGCATCAAAAATGTAATTCCAAAGACCTCTTGATGTTAGAGGATGGAACTGTGGGTTAATGAGGAACCCAAGGAATTTTGCATGACCATACACATAAGCAGTCAAGAATTTAGTTTTACTCTTTCCCTCTCTGGAGATTTGTCCATCTTGACTGCTTAGCAAGGACTGCTAGGTCGTGGAGTCTGTCTTTTAGGAACCCACAGACAGATGATTGGCATTAGGTGTAGCCTACACGGTGCATTGGTCCGTTACAGAGATTTCACCAAAATGAAATTATTCAATAAACCAATGGCCAATAAATTAGCTTATCCTTTTAAACAGTAAATAGTCGAGGCAAAGTTTGATTGGGACCTCACAGAATCTTCAATGTCATCTGCAGGATGACAGGGAGTCTTACTTTAAAAAAACAAATAAACATAAAAAACAAACAAAAAAACAGGCTAGATAAAATAACATTTGCACTTGAACGTTATCAAGCTGGTCATGTTGGTAGCATTGAAATTAGAAATCCAGAACATAGAATTGATAGAAAAGAAAATGACCGGGACATGGCCAAATGTAAGGTCATGGGTAGAGGGTCATGCTATGTAACTCAGTACAAGCATCCAATATCAAGTATCCAATAGAGAAATAAAGCAGTCCCCCTCTAGATTTTTGGCCCTGAGAACTGTTTACTTAATCTACAGCGATACCTCATATTTGCGTTTCCAATTTTCTCCTAAGAAGTTGCAAAATTGAATGAAATTCTTTGCTAAAATGTTTTACTCTTCTACTGTTAAGGATAAATCATTTTCATAAGAATAGTGCCTCAGACCTGCAAAATGATTCAAAGGTCAGCTTGAAAGCTCTCCGGAAACCCCCTCACAGCCAGAACAGGGGCAGAGCCTGCGGACGCTAGGCTTGTGAGTAGTTTCATACACCACTGCACCATCCTGGTCTTTAGCGCCAGGAGACATAAGCTCTGAACACCCTGGACCACATCTCTCTATCACCCTCTGCCTCTCTCTACCTCTCACACTCAGACTGGAGTTAGAGTTGATATTTCATTGCTGAGGCACTACTGAAATGTGAACACTATGATACCATCATGCAATTCTCGAGTCAATTCAAAATGAGCTACTTGGTGGAATTTTCATTCCACAAATTTCTACAGAATAATCGAATCTATCTGGCGTGAGAAAATGTACACTCTTGTTTGAGCAGGAAAAAGTGTGCGTTCTACTGTGCATCAGCTGGGTGGTTTGATGGTTTTCCTGAAGCACTGGAAATGAATGAAATGCAGCAGTAGCATGTTCAATTAAATAAAATACTGGGATTAGTTTAGGTGAATTTGCAGACAATTATTATTATTATTGAAATCATCACAAAGAGGTGTGTATGGAAAGTTCATTATTCGCTAACTAGCACAACCAAGGATCGATTCTCCAAGGCCACAAAGAGCTAGCTGGATATGGATAGACACAACTCAATTTATTTAGCTTTGTGGTGTTTTGGATTTTTGGGCCTGAAAGTTGCACTCTTGAATGGAGAATGGCCTTTCATTCATATAATAGTGTGTTGGGTTAATTAACATACTTCTGCTTACTCACTTGCTTGCTTATGGTTGTCCATCAAATCCGATGATGACTTCCACTTCTGTAAACGGTGTGTATGTTGATGGCTGTAGAGTCCAATCCGGAAACCACAAATTGTATTGCAAGTTTGACATGTGTAGGCAGTGTTAGTAGGGGCAGCCATGGATGTGCATAGTTTTTGAGTCGTCTTTGCTGTTTTTTGGCTGACTTCTCCTCCTCAAGCCTCTGTACCCCATCTTGACAGAGCTGCCGCCAGGTGTTGCAGTCAGCAGCATCTTCCAGATCCTTAGGTGGGATATTGCACCTCTTCAAGGTTGTTTTCAGTTGGTCCTTGTACTGCTTCTTCTGGCCTCCTGCTGACCACCGGCCGTGGTGTAATTCACCGTACAAGGTCTTACGGGAAAGTCAATCTTGTGGCATCCTGGCAACATGCCCAAGCCAGCGTAGTTGGTGTTGGGTGATCGTGGCCTCAATACTCTTGCAGTTGGTCTTAGCAAGTATTTCAGTATGAGGCACACGATCACGCCAGGTGATTCTGAGGATGCGCTGCAGGCATCCTATATGAAATCTTTCAAGGGCCTTGATGTGGCGGCTGTATGTGGTCCAGACTTCGCAACTGTAGAGGAGTGTGTTTGTACAGATGGCTTGGTAGACAGCAACTTTGGTGTGGAGGTGGAGATTTTTGTTAGTGAAGACCCAGCGTCTGAGCCTTCCAAAGGCAGCTGAGGTTTGTTTGATCCGGTTTTGAACTTCATGGTCGATGTTGCAGTCCTCAGAGAGGATACTGCCCAGGTATTTGAATGATGGGACTGTTGTCAGTGGGTTGTATTCAGCGGTGAAGACAGGTATGGTGGGCGGTGAACTCCACTGGCAGACTACCTCTATCTTGGTGGTGTTGACAGACAGCCCCATCCTGCTATAGGCTCTGACTGCCACAGCAAGGATGGACTGAAGGTCACAAGAGGACAGTCGTCAGCATACTGTAGCTCAAGGACCCGCTCCCTCGAGAGCTTGGATGTTGCGTGTAGTCTCCTGACATTAAAGAGGTTGCCGTCAAGCCTGAAGTCCACTGCTACCCCACTGCTGTCCTCAAGCTCCTTGTGGAGAAACTGGGTGACAAACAGGATTAAGATGTTGGATAGCACAGGCGCCAGCACACATCAACCCATGTCAACAGAACGTTGTTTTGGTCCTTCAAAAGTGTCCCGCCGGGTCTGACAGTGGTCCAGTGGTTTCAACGTCCGACGCTGGCCACGGCAACCGGGGTTTGATTCTCCGTCGCGCCAGAGTCACCTCTGGCCGGGAGTGCCATCGAGGCAGCAACTGGCTGTCTCCTAAGCCTTATTTGTCCACCATTCGTTCTGCCGGATCCGCAAGGATGTTTGCACTTCCTTGTATGCTGCTCGACATTGCTGCCGTAGATTTCCGAATGTTGGGTTGTTAAGGGTTTTACATGTTACATGCATTTACAGGGTTGCCCTGTGTGCTTGGTGCATATGATCCAATAAGGTGGTGATGGTGTCAGAGTTCTCATCGAATCAGTCCTGGTGCTTTCTGCATTCTGTAGCCTATGGACTGAGCTGCTGCCTCAAAGAGCACTGAGCTGAGAGAGACCCACTTCTCATCCATAGGGTCCTCTGAGCTCAGGAGAGACTCAATCACCTTCAGCTTTTTGGCGACGGACTTCATCTCTAGCCTCAGCTTTCCTCAGCCGGGCACAGTGAAGCCGCCCAGCGTTCTACACCCCTCATAGCACAAGTCAGTAGGATGTCATTGATGTCAGCATGTCTCACTATGCATCCACAATGTTTTGTGTTTGTTCTTCAGTTGGAACAGGGTATTGGTGAAGGTGAGGTCATGCTCAGTCTCATACCATTCGCATTTACCTAGCCAACCCCATGTCCACAAAGAACACCACTCCATATTGCATTGTTTTAGCCCACCCTAGCATTGAAGTCACCTAGGAAGATCTTGTCATTCCTGGGGATGCGGCGAAGAGCCTCATGCAGTGACTGGTAGAAGCAGTCCTTGGTCTCATTCTCTGATGGTAGGGTTGGTGCATAAGCACTGAGAAGAGTGGCAAAGCGCTTCTTGGCAAGGGGGATACGGAGAGACATTAGCCTTTCACTAATGCTAACAGGTGTCTCAGTGAGGCTTGGTAGAAGGCTGTTCTTAATTGCCATTCCCACGCCATGCAGATGTTGCCCACCAGGGGGATATCCTTTCCAGAAGAAGGTGTAGCCCTCACCCTCTTCTTTCAAGGAGCCTTCATCCAGAAACTTGGTCTCACTCAGGGCAGCGATGTCGATGCTGTAGCGCCTCAGTTCCGCAGCAATCAGAGCTGTTCTCCGTTGGGGTCTTTCATTGTTGCTGTCAAAGTCCAGAAGGGTTCTCACATTCCATGTTGCCAGTTTTAGGGGTATTATTGTGTTGAATGTCCCGATAGGCATGGTAACCTATCCAGGAGTGAGTTAAGTGGGCAATTGTTAGGCCACCTTTTCTAGGCCCCTCCCCAGTTGGGGTGAGCAGTGCAGTCCCTAAATAGGCCTGCTCAGTTACATAGGGGTCTGCCGAGAGCAACTGCCACCCAGTCCCAGCTGCTAGCGACCTATAGCCTGTGCCTGACATACAGGGGTCTGTCTAGGGGCTTCCAGTTCATTCAAACCTGCCCCGGTCAACAGACACCCCATCGCCGCCAGACTTCAAGGTCAGTTTCCAGATGTATATCACCAAGGTCAGAGGTGGAGACCTGCGCATGAAGATTTTTAAGTGCCACTGGGGGTGCGCAATTCTCAGTAGCCCTGCTTCGCTGTAGAAAGGTGGGTTCCGGTGGCATGGAGGGGGCCCAAGATGACCAGCATCTTCAGTCTTTTCAGTCATCCTCAGTCTTTTCAAGTCCGCCTATGCGTGCCTCCAACACGTTGCTTTTCTGTCAGGGTGTGCTCCCTTAGCCTATGTCTTACCAGACTAACCTATAAGGCCGTGGAGCAGTGATTGATGGCTGCCAGGGCATGTCCACATGGGGGTGGGCCTGTACAGGCACATCTCTAGGGCCCACTGCTGCTCCGAGATCCCCTGCCTATTAGCTTGGAGTTATAGAACATCCAGTTACTGTGTGTCGCCACGAGGAGGCCCGGCAGGAGTCTTCGTGATGGAGAGACTGTGTACCAGCAAGGCGAGGCTTACCCTAAAAGCTGCTCACCAGTTCACCACTGGGGCTAGCCGGCAGCAGCAGGCTGAAAGCGAGAGGATGCAAGCATGTGGCAAGCAAGCATGCAGCTTACCTCTATCTAGACACTACTGCACTAGACGCGTTGCATGCACCCTGCGGATAACCGCTGACACAACATACTCCTGCAGGTAATAACACACATGCTAAAGTTGAGACTGGAACTTCAAGTTGACTCCTTTAGAACTGTGTTGTATATGAGGATAAACTGAGGCTTGTGGAATTTTAACAATGGACATACAGATTGACACCCGTACTGTTGGGTCCACCACATATTGTATATGCGTTCCTGCACCAACACATTGTACACTTTTCTTTTTTCTCCTGTGCCCCTTTCTTTTTCTTCATTTTAACAATGCAGTAATGTAGACTGGTTCCAACCATTTGATAAGTGTTGTACTTTCATACATGGTTAAATGTGAATTGCAAATAAAAAGATTTAAAAAATCATTAAAATATTTTTTTCAAGAAAAACAGTTTTCTATAAAATAAGCATGTTTTAATGTTCTCAGCTCTGTTCTGTTATACTGTCTAATTCAGAAGTGCCAGGTGAGATTTTGGCTGAGTCAATCACACAGGTTCTCTTCTGTATCAGCGATGTGCCTGATTCATTTTGGCACAGGGCTAGTTGACATTCTGATTGAGTTCGATGCAGCACGTCCACATCAGATTAGGGCCTCTGTGGCCTGAAACAGCCGTGCCAAGCCTTGGGCGTGTGAAGAAAACCTGGCCACAAAATGACTTAAAAAAAAAAAAAAGATCCATCATTTCAAAAACTCTCTGTCACAGTAAAAAACAGAAAAAACTAAATTTTCGATATGCACAAACTGAGATGGGCCCGACAGAATTGGCGCGGTCCAGTCTCGGACCTGCAGAGGGGGGACAAACAGCTGGGAATTTGGGTCATGGGGTGGAGTAGAGACACAAAAATCAACCTCCATTTGCTTCACTATCATTCCTCTGGCAGCGGCCCTCGGGAGCCGTGGTAAACGAGAGTGGCTCATGTCTACAACCACGCGCTAAATGAGATGTCCCCGCCTACCTGCATATCAGGGAACACACAGGATTTTGGGAGGATATTAACCCCACTGCCCCATGGCTTCAGACTTGGCACCGATATACAGCACAGGAGCCTCATTCGGTTGTACTAATTACTGTGAGAGTGGCCTCTCTCCTAATTCCAGTCATTTGTAATACTTGGGTCTCATTACACATACAACCTAATGTGTTCTCATGCATTCAAGATGAACTATTTGTATAAAAACATTCCCAAAACAATTTTGCACATACTCGTAACCAACAACATGAAATGTTGATAGTATTTCTGCAAATTTGCATGTATTTTTTTTTTTTATTAAAGTGAGAGTAACAAAATCCAGGATATGCAATTTCACTAGTCCACACAAGCACCAGCCATGTGATTAATCAGTTTTAAGACACATTTTTATACTTTGTTTCATAATGACAAACATTGAGGAATAATTAATTACATAGAAAACAATGATCATGCAGTCTATCTATTGGTCAAAATTGTATTTTGTGTCAAAAATAACGACAGTCAGTTTCTTTGTGTGCAATTTGAAGAGTCGCCAAGCTGAGTTCTCATTCTCATCTGGTAGGGCAATTTCCCCCCAGCAGGCTTTGTGTGGAGTGATTAATGCCCAGTACTTGCAAAGCAACCTGTCACATGCCTCCAGGATCACAGCATGAGCTTTATACGGTAGGAAAACATACAGAAAGTTTCTACTTCCTCTCTTCAAACTGTTCAAAGAGATTTCTTAAGTATATTTCCTCCAAATTACTTCAAAGAAAAATGCTTAAAGCAACTATAATGCTCTATCGGGATTGCCGAGAATTAAACTTTTCACCTCAAAGAAATTCCAGCTCAGGAGAAGATCTGGTCACTTCCAATTCCAGAAGAAACCAGGCAATAAGGGCTTATCCTGCCAAGTTCCTGATTAAACTAGCAGCTCAAGCCTTGTGTACCGCAGCTCACCCTCAACTTTGAATAACTAATTTAAGCAAATGTTCCTTTTTCACCATCTTACACAACATTCAGTGATTCCAGATGTGTACGAAACCCAAAAATATAGCCTGCTTAAAAGCACTCATCAAAGTTAAGGACATATCGCAAAGTGGCAGGATTCGACCGGGGCCTACATGATACATTTATCCAGCTGGAGATCTCATAAACCAGCATTCACTAAGCAAACACAGAGCTTTAGTAGCCTTTCTCAGAGTTCATTTTAAAAAAGCAGGACCCAAACAGTCAGACAGATATGACAGTGACGGAGGACCGTATCCTGGATTCATTTTTTTGCCATACAAGCTGGCACTAAACCCCATATTCAAAGGACCTAAAACAAGAATCTTCGCTATGTCCCTGTCCTTGAAATACACTGCATCTACAAAGGAGGGGGAGGGAGGTATCTATTTGAATGAGAACACCAAAATATTACCACCAGAATTATGAGCCTTGACTGTGACCGTCACTACTTTCACCACGTCACAGGGCGTCAAGCCAGGGGCTTCAAGCCAGGCAGACTACTGTGAAATGCAGACCATCAAACTACTTGGTAAATGAGTGTGTCAAACTACCTGTGGGACTACTTCAACCTCTACTTGAACAGAGATCTGACCAAAAAGACTAGAAGTCTTAGAAGATATAGAAGATCCATGCATTCGTCACCTCCCGTTTGGACTACTGTAACGGAATACTCTCAGGACTACCCTCCAAACTCATCAATAAACTGCTAATTATCCAAAACTCAGCTGCACGAATCCTCACACGCACAAAATCCAATGACCACACCATTCCAACTCTCATTCAGCTACACTAGTTACCGGTCCAATACCGCATTGATTTCAAGATTCTTCATCTCACATAAAGCCCTACACAGCCTTGCAACCCCTGCCTCTCTGATCTCCTACAGGAATACACCCCAACCTGCCCTCTGCGCTCATCCTCAGCTGGCCTCCTCTCCATCCCACCAACCCAACTCAGCACAATGGGCGCGCAAGCATTCAGCTCCGCCGCCCCCAGACTCTGTAGCTCACTCCCCACACACATCACACACTTCGTAAACGGGAGATAAAGGTACCGCATCAAGGGCGGCGCCGAAGAGGCAGACATCAGAGAGTTATCAGTTAACAATTTTACCAGCTGCACTTATTTTTCTCCAAGCGGTTAAACAGTACCGACGTCTATCCACGATGTCGTGCATGCGTTAGGATCTGTGTATAAAAACCCCTTCGTGTTTACATATAAGAATGCTATAGCTACTTGTAACGACTAACCCTTGTTTTCTCTGCGCTTATTAAGGTCAGAACAAACAGCGAATAAACGAAATTACACGAATATCTGTCTAGTGTTGCGAAGATAACTATACCAGTGGTTAAGAAAACTATTCTGATCTAGTTATGGTAAAAACACAACTGCGTAATAACATTAGAAGTCGTACTTGTGAATCCATGAAACTATGCAAAACGACTAAATAAAATAAATAGAAATTACACATATAACGGTAGCAGGAGAATGGCTCCCACGCTGACATGCAAGCCACATGCATTGTTTTCCAGTTGTCACAGCGGAAAACACGGAACATTTTTATAAAATAACACCGTATGGTCTCAAAAGACGATAACCTCAAAATATTATTCGGGAGGAACGTGTTTTAATTGCGGGGTTTGCTTACCCAGAACACGAAGGAATAGACGAGGAGGAGGGTTTTGAGGCAGGCTATCACTGGTTTAGTCTCCATTCTCCTAGATGCCATAATACAGTAAAGTGAAGGGCACAATTTTTGGAAGAGTTGCGTTGCTGAGATTCTCCACTGGGCTTCGCTAAGCTGGTCCTCTGCAGTCTGTCACAGCGCAGCCTTCCTCGGTCCTCTGGCCGGTTAGTGCTGCGTTCACCCCATGTAGGAAGGAGCGTAGCAACGACTTGTTTACTCGTAGCAACGACGTGGGAGTGCTCACGCGCTGAAGTCGTTAGGATGTTTACACAGCATCAAGATGGAGGCGTTTCAGAAACTGTGCATAATGTTGGTGATATTGACAGTGCTAATTTTCACAATGAATCGATACTATGGATACTCCTTCTGGACATCGAGGAGAAGGGGTGACGAACCAGGTCAAAAATAATTTTAATATATTTTTATAGATCAAACTAGTTAACGTTAGCAGATCTGTTGAAGGTTCCCAACAAATATCAACGCGAACCGTACTATAGCACACCCCCTCCGTGACGCCCTCTACAGGACATAACAATTTTGTTGAGTGCAGAGAGCAACAGCCACTACAGTGTACAAATTAAATTGTACAATTTTACTTCAACCTTAACATCCCAAAAAATACCATACCATATTTGAAAACCCCCCACAAAAAAACACCTTCAGGAACACACATGGATATAACACTCCCATAGATGCACAAATTGGACACAAAGCTTAGACAAAAAATAGTCTTGTTTTCCAATTTCATTTTAATGTATACACTTATTACAAATTGTGGATCCTTCTGGAAGATATTATCTTATTTCTTCAGGGGCCAGCACTTCAGAACTTTATCATTGGTATCTTTGGTGTGTAGTCTGTCAGCAGAGAGACCATCAGACCCTAGAAGCAGACACAAATAAGATGCCATTTTAGATTAAGGAAAATATTTTGTACCAAGCTCTAAAAATGGACCAGATACACCTAATTTAACTACATTACATATATATAACGTAAGATACCTTTATTCATGTTCTGTACCATGCATGAACTTCACCAGGCAAGCAAACAGGGCTGTGTACCAGTTTATCAAGGACTACATTTATAAGACTCAAATATTGGTTTCCTTCACATGTGACTTATGATCCCTTTTGACAACTGAAATGCACAAATAGTACAGGTGATTAGCAAATCCCAGTCAGAAGTGGTTAAAGCTTGATTAAAGTGGCCTGAGCGACTGAACTGTCTTGTAAGAAATTATGGAATCTTACACCTTCCTATGGTTTCCTTCCTCCTTTCATCCATGGGAAACCCATTAATATTTTGACATGGAAACTATTTTGTAAGGGTAATAATTGTCACATTTTCTTTAAATAGATTATAGAATTGTGCATACTCTGATGGAACATAGTGTAAATCAGTGTTTCAGTGCAAAATGGACTGATGTTTTACTCAAGCATAAATAACATTGTTCTCATTTTGAGCATGACTGACTGACCCTATTTGAAATGAGTAACCCTGTGTTTGTGAGGTGTGACAACAGTTCACAGTTGGGCTCCAAATTTTGCATGCTGGTGTCCCATATAAACCTCTTGATATCCACAATGTATTGTGAATGCTTATGAGTAGGATCCGTACTTGGGTGGGTGGGTGGGTGATTGCAGTGACCTGTCATTGTGCTCACAAATGTTTTTGTTATTTTCCACATTCTGTTAAAAAATCCAAAAAATCTGGGGGGTTGGACTCAAAAAATCTAAATTCCATTGAGCTGGTGTGTGTGCTCAACAGCACATCAACTAGAACTTTTCCTGTGGTGAATTTTCCAACAAGATGCTCGTTAGCTTTTTTTTGAAACACTTCAAAAACAAATTTCAGGGTCCAAATAGCAATACATCACATCAATAAGTACGTCAGTTGATAAGGTTTCAGACAACGGCCTTTGGTGCCATTAAAGACATAGTGCCAGGCTGTGGGCCCCCTAAATGGGCTTTACAAGTTTCTTAATGGGCTTTCGTAACTTTCTTATATGGCAGATTTGTGAATCAGCTTGAACCCTGATTGTATGGCAATTATGCTGAGCGCTTCTGCATAGCATCTTCCTTTGGTTTCTGATACTGCAGTTGAGCGTTACCTTCTAGATCTTGATAACTTGGCTGCATGCTGGCTGTCTGTGAGACTCAATGTCACAAGGTACTAATTAACACCGATATATGGAAGAGATCTGTTGTGGGGAAAGTGGGACATTGGAATAATGTCCTAACAGACATGATTAATGGCTTTTCAGTATCACGTCATTGTAAAGGTTCCTTTTTATGGGGTGGGGGGGAATATATATATATTTCCCTATTTTTGCTTGAAGCACAACATATTTTTGAGCTATGGTCAAGAATGGCTTAAGTCCCACCTGGGAGGTTTACTGAAATCGACTGGTTGAGATCATTTGTGACAGCTTGACCCAACATCCGCTCACACAAACAAACCAAGTATGCACTGTCCCTCTGGATACTGGGAAATTGCTGTATACGGACAGCCAATCGCTAACCCCAAACGGGGCTCTCAGGCAGAGCCGGGGATCAAACTCCAACAGCAGTGGGCAACCTGCACTCCGGGCGAGTGCCTTTACTGGTTGCGCCACCTGAAATCAATCATGAAGGACTGGGCAGAGCTCCCCATTAATTTAAAATCAGTTTGACTATCAATTTTCCTCGACATTTTAGTTGCAATGTGCCAGTTGTGTCATTTTTCATCCTTGCCACCCCCAATGACTATAATTTTTGTGTGAAATGTAACTATAAAAAAAAGTTCACCAAAAAAAGAGCAAACATTCCAGGTTTACCATGATGGTCCACTTCCTGTTCTCTGCCTCCTGAAAGACCAGTGAGTTCTGGGAGTAGAAGACCTGGTCGTCCACTTCCTCCTGCTTACGAGGCAGACAATGCAGGAAGGTCCAGTCTGGCGATGCCACAGTGCCTGTCTGGAGACCGAAAGAAAATCCCAGATTAGCAGGGTACTCACAGTGGAGCAAGCTGTTTGGGTTAGGGCCCAACTGCACAAGATCCTCACAGCTAACACATGGTACACACAATCCAAAGATGAATAGGCATTTCTACTGTACTGTAAGACTAGCCTTATGAGGCATCACAAACTATACTTACAATGAAGGTTTTTTTTTTTTTTTTTTTTAAGTTTCTTTTCTCGAAAAAACTAAATGAGTACTTGTATTGTGTATTTTAGCCCCTCCTGGCCACTGTCTCTCACCTTTCTGCCCTTCGCACCACTGAGACTAAAAGTTTTTACAGTCAGCAGAAGTTATATAATTTTTGGCGACCGGTCTGGAGCGGTGGCACAGGATTTCTCGGTTACTCTACCTGCATGGTGATCTGATACCCATGGAAATCCTTCAGCCTCTGGACCTTCTCCTCCTCCTGGCCCATGCTGATCCAAGTATCGGTCACAAGGACATTGCTGCCATGGGCCGCCTCCATGGGGTCAGTGGTCAGGAACAGCTTGGTCCCAAACTGGCCCACATAGTAAACATAGTGTGAAAAATAGGATGACTCAGCCCCCTTCACAGCACCAGAATTAGACAGACTTCACAGATCTACTAACATTCTACTCAGTGAATTACACCTAATAATATATTCCATTTAGCAGATGCTTTTATCCAGAGCAACTTACAGTAGTGAAAGTATACATTTCAGTATATGTGGTCCCAATGAGAATCGAACCCACAACCTACGCGTTGTCAGCGCCATGCTGAGCTACACAGAACCACAGGCATCAAGCTGTCTGTAATAAGGTCCTTTTATACAGAATTACCAATTCTAAACACAATTCCTTTGCAAATAAACTGACTATTTTCTATCCTTCCAGTGTTTCACAATGGATTTTCCATAGGTCAGGAGAGGCCTTAGAGCATCTGAGGCAAACTTAGACCTCAGTCCAACACAGGGGAGAGCACTGGCCCAACCTATCTGAGGTAGTCATCCATTTTCTTTTCTCGAAAATCACATTTGATCACATATACGATGCAAAGAGAATACTTGGCTTCAGATTAAATCAATTAAATGCATAGGACCATTAGAAACCATTATCAAATTCTATGGACCAGAGACTAAACATAATTGTATCAACATCATAAAATGGCACAAGATTTTTACGTCTTCACAATTTCACCCCAGACTATTTCTAAATTTGTTTCTGGGTTACCTAAGCATTTACACAAAGACTGGTGCCTTTGTCTGAATGTTTGTGTATCCCATGTGTACAGGTCACAGCACAATAGTGCTCTGCAACAATGAAGGAATTAATTGCTAGTTTCAAACATAGTATATACATCCTCTATAGTGCATAAATTGTTCTGTATAGACTACAGTAGCCTATATGTTTTAGTCTGCACCTTGTCTTTGGAGTTAATGTCATACAATTGACTCTTTTGATTCTGGCCAATTCCTCTGGATTTTACCAGATTCTGATATGTGCTCTTAATTGAAACCTCTTGGAAGGCACCCTGGAATGCTCATATGAAGAGTGCTATATGTATGGTGGCCTGGAAAAACTCTGCACATTGTCTGAGTCTCCCAAACTCTGATCTGTTTAATGTTTTGAATTATCTCAATCAAAGTTAAGGCATTTTGAAGTCTGTTTACACCCAGAAGTGAAAAGGAAGAAAAATGCATTTAAAGATTCCATTGAGTGAAAAAGACACCAACACTTTTCTTGATTGTCTAGAAACAATTGTTATACTATTATTATTAGTTCATTTAAAAATAATTGTCAGCATTTATATTTGAAAATACTACTATTTACAGAATTATAGGCCAATATGTGACAATTAGGCTACTGGTTTAAAATGGACACAAACAGAACTCACCAGTAAAAGAGTACAGATTGGTTTGATGAAAAACATTTGATCATAAAATGGATACCAAATATCTTAAAAAGCATATTTAAAATATTAAAATAAATAAATAAAAATTATAGACAAGTAAAATGTAATAAATAGCTATGTGAAGTCGCGAAGCCTGTCTCTCAGGAAAGGGGTCAGAAAAGACAACACCATCTTTGTCGCAGGTGGAGAGCAAATTCCGCTGTTGGTCACACAGCCCATCCAAAGCCTGGGGAGGCAGTACACTGCAGAGCTCTCTGACAAGCAGATGGGGAAGACTATACAGAAACAACTTTCAGATGGTCTGGCAAGAATTGACTGAAGCCAACTCCCCGGAAAGTACAAGGTGTGGTGCTATCAGTTTACACTGTACCAAAGGGTGATGTGGCCACTGAAGATGTGCGAAATTCCCTCGTCAACAGCAAGTAGGATGGATGGAATAGCCAACTTACACATCCGAAAATGGCTGGGGCTACCACGTTGTCTTTCTGAGACAGGTCTCTTCGGGAGGAACATCTTGCAGCTGCCTCTACAATCCATCAGCCTGGGTTACAAGCAGGGAAAGACCAGACTGGTCCAGGAGCTGAGCGAGTCCACTGACCAGTTGGTGAGGTGTGCGGATGCCCAGGTGCGCACAGGACGGAAGTGGAAAGCTCAAGTTGAAGTGGATCAGGCGATCAGCAGGCTGCAACAAAAAGTTGTCGGTAGAGTCCAGGCAGGACGGACAGGACTTGGATGGGGAGTAGCACCGCGATTCTAGTCCAAGGCCAACAGGAAAGAGATGGTCGTGTCAGAAGTGACAAAGATTAAGGAAGAGCGGTACAAGATCAAGGCAGTGTCGCAAGGTCGTCAGGGAGGCTGGACTACATGGGAGGGCAGCAGGCCGATCAGTTGGTCGGACCTGTGAAAGATTCCTCAAGCCTGACTCAGTTTCCTCATCAGATCAACTTATGACACTCTTCCTTGTCCCTGCAACCTTCACCAGTGGTTTGGCAATTAGGAGTGCTGCCCACTCTGCAACGCTCCCAATGCAAGCCTCCGACACATCCTGGCAGGATGCAAGACCGCGCTGTCCCAAGGGCGCTATAGATGGCGACACGACCAGGTCCTAAAGAAGCTAGCAGACACTTTGGAGGTCTGTAGGCAGGCTTCAAACAGTGGATGTTCACCAGCAACAAAACGCCACATCCAGTTCGTCAGGCAAGGAGGGAGCGCTGAAAGCACCACCAGCTTGAGAGCTCCAGCAAGACTCCTTTCCCCCGGCAAGGAGTGGAGCATGAGGGTCGACCTCGGCATGCAGCTGCAGTTCCCCAGAGAGATTACCATTACAACTCTCCGTCCTGACATAGTGGTGTGGTCCACTACTGCCAAGACCGTACTGCTCATCGAACTAACTGTCCCATGGGAGGAGGGCGTAGAGGCCGCCTATGAGAGGAAAAGGCAGAAGTACTCCGACCTGGCTGCTGAGTACAAGGAGGCTGGCTGGAGGTCTGTCATCTACCCTGTGGAAGTAAGATGCAGAGGTTTCATCAGCACATCAATGACACGCCTACTCAGGGACATGGGAATGGCAGGTGCCAAGCTACGAAAGGCAACCAAAGAGCTGTCTGAAGAAGCATTCTCTGCAGTTTCTGGCTGTGGCTGAGGAGAAAGGATAGGAAGTGGGGGAACAACTAACCAAAGCGCTGTTTTTATTTTATTTTACATTTTATTTATTTTTTTGTCTGGCACAAGCTGAGGTCTGATCAACCACAGCTGGGTCGCCTGGAAAGTGTATGATTTCGGGTGTATGATGCCGAAAGACCCGAAACACCCAATGATTCCAGGATCATCACTGAAGATGTGTCCAGAAGCTCCAGTGTAAAGTAATTACACAATGGTAGTGGCGTAGCAGGAGAGGCAGGGACGGTTCAGCAGGGCAAACTAGAGGGCGGTACTGGAACCATGTATAGCTTTGCGTTCGGTTTCGACTTAAGGGCACCGTTGGAGGTGCGACAGGCAGCAATGCCTAGCAGGTTTAACACCTACCTGTAAATATTATTGAAAATATGCAGAAGGTCATTGACAGAAATTACCATTTAAAATAAAATAATGTTCAAGTCAAACAAGCATCTGGGAAGGAACAGTAGCACTGGCCTTTATACATTGGTATGATTACTGATAATGACTAAGAAATATAACTATATACAGTATTATTGGTGAGTAACATCCAAATACTATTGTTATATTTTTCTTTTTTGCATTGACTACCCACTATTAATTATTGGAGGCTTAATTCTCGAGTCTTCCAGAGGGCTTTTGAGCAGATGGACGTGGGGTGGTGATGTCCTGAAACTAGTCAGCTGTGAAAGGCATGATTTCTTTATACAAGTACCACTGCTGCTGAGATCCAGGCTTGTGGGGACAATTACTTCTGCCATTTCTCTCACTGCGGGTAGTTTGTTTTTGACAAGAATTTGTTCTGTCGTATCACTGAAAATTATTTCCATTAAAGCAGCATGCAGGGTGAGGGCCAAGATATACAATTCTTCTTTTGACTTTCTATATACTTCATAGAGTGAGTGCTCCATGCTGGCTCTTTCCAGGTGCTCATCCACTGCATGGACAGCAGCACTTTTCTCCACATCTGGAAGACTGGCAACACGGGCTACCTTTGAAACTCCAGACTGACAAAACCAACAAAGATTGCATGGTTGTCACAAAAGGCACTAACTGCTGCCATAACATTTAAAAGCTATTAAGAGAAACTTTGAAGGTTCCAGCTACATTCACTGTAATACAGTACTGATCATACACCCTTCTCTTATTGCTTTCCAGTGCCTTGGTGTGCAGCCTGGGAGAATAATGGCATTGGCTTCAGCATAGTTGAGAATGAAATCTGCAACTGCTCTGCAATGGTGTCTTCCAATTTCAGTGCATTTCAGCGGAGCCTTTTCTGAATTATGTGGGCTCTTGCTTACACACCAGCAATCTTATAATGCTTAATTAGAGCATTACGTATGTCCTGCCAAATTCTGTGAAGATATTTAAAAACTTCCCTACAGCGTCTCTATCAGACTGGCCCTGGTCGTCAGCCCCGATCAGAGGTGGCATTGGCTGTCTGCCCCAGGGGGAGGGGGGAGGTTGAGCTGGCTCGGGAGTCTCCAGAACTTGGATGGGCGAATTCCACCTCGATGGAACCGTATGTTTGCTGCCCACGGAGAATTAGCTTGCCTCGTCAAGACGAGCAGAAAACCCGTGTGAGGAGGGTTAAATCTAAATAAATAGCAGGTGTAAGTGGCTACTACATTGGGAGAAAAACAGAAACAAATGTAAAAAAATAAAATAATAATAATAATAATTTTAAAAAAATAACAACCCTACAGATTCTGTAACCATGATAAGAAATCAGTGCATTGTGCATTGCACTCTGCCTGTCCTCTATTCTTTGATCTGACAGCAGTTGCAGAGAGTTGCATACCACAGGACAGTTTAGAGTATGGCTATGTCAAGCTCCTCACGTGACATGCTCAAGAACTGAAGACGGACATCCAACAGTTCCTCCGTGGGAAATCTTGTTGTAAGCTTCTTCTGCGGCTGCGCAGATTGCCTAACTAGTTGACAATCATTGCATGACAACGCAGGCTGTATGAGCCCAAGATTAGTTAGCAATGGTTTCGTACCTCTTGGCAAGTCAGGTTTCACCACCGCGATTCATGAACTGGCTGCTGAATTTATGTGCTAGCTAGCTATATTTTCCAGGCAGAATCAAGCGATCATGACATATAAACAGTAAATAAAAACCTTCCACATAAAATGTTCTTACACTTTATTAAATGTTTCAGTGTATGTAATTAGAAAGAAAAAAAACATAACTTTGATAAAATGACAGGATTTTTGGACATTTTTGGCTGTTTGGCCAGCGGCATCCGACAGCTTTCTCTAGATACAATAATAATACAATTATATATGTGGTATGTAAAACCTCACCTGCTTCGAAAGCTTTTCGGCCTCTCGAACGACCCCACTGTCAGGCTCATACCCCTGTTGAGGAAACGATGACCTCATGTTACCTCAACATTCAAACAGCATACCAGATTAAATATATTCATTGACAGCTTTAAGGCATTAACCCATTCAGACCTAAAATGCCTGCTAAAAACGCCTATTAAAACCTAAGCAATTATTCTACACAACCTCTTAAAACCTGAGGGTTTTCTGGAAAAAATTTCAAAAAAAAAGCCGACACCAACGTGCACTTCATTTCCCCCACGTCTATTTCAGCAAATCACAGCGCATTTCATTAATCGCAAAATCGATGCGACCTAAACGTCACTCCAGGTCTTAATGGGTTAAGGCCTGCAGTCTGTGTAACAATAAACAAATCACAGTACTGTGTAAAGAAAACCTTTTTACTTGTGGCTTATCATTCTAATAAATATATTTATGTAGCAAAAAGCTATTTTTCTGCCTCAGTCGATCACTTTCTTCGAGTAACAGCTTCTGAAAACAAACACAGGTGTTCCATTATTAAACACACTGTTCATGTGATATTCCTGGACCGGTTGGGAACCGGACCTTTGGAGTAGCAACCCTTAGGTGAACACCCAGCTTGGCTGCGGTCATCATGAAGGAATGGAGCACATTGTTGCCGTCCCCGATCCATGACACAGTCAGTCCCTTCAAAGTCCCATAATGCTCCTTTAAACGAAACGTGAGGAAGGAACTTTAACTGCAAATTAACATTCACACACTTAACAGTTCTACACTTGACAAAATGTGTCAAGGGAGCATCTTCAATTCATTTAACATGATACATGGATTAGTGAAAAATGGGGGTGTTTGACAATCAGCCTGTATTAGTTTAAGGCACGTTTTCTTTCGTCACTTTCACATACACATGCACACAGATCTATATTTTAAAGATGGCTGCTGTCACAACAAAGTCATTCAAGTGTGAATACAAAAAAGGTTCAGGCTCTGACATGTACAGGCTACAATAGTACACTATATGGCCAAAAGTCAGTGGACACCTGACCATCACACCTATGAGCTTGTTGGACATCCCATTCTAAAACCATGGGCATTAATATGGAGTTGGACCCGCCTTTGTGGCTATGACAGCTGCCACTCTTCTGGGAAGCCTTTCCACAAGAGTTTGGAGTGTGTCTGTGGGAATTTGTGCCCATTCAGCAAAAAGAGCATCTGTGAGGTCAGGCACTGATGTTGGACGAGAAGGCCTGGCTCGCAATTGGCGTTCCAATTCCTCCCAAAGGTGTTCAGTGGGGTTGAGGTCAGGGCTCTGTGCAGGCCAATCAAGTTCCTCCACACCAAACTTGTCCAACCATGTCTTTATGGACCTCGCTTTGTGCACAGGGGCACAGTCATGCTGAAACAGCAAAGGGCCTTCCCCAAACTGTTGCCACAAAGTTGGAAGCGCCCAATTGGCTAAGATGTCTTCGTATCCTGTAGCATTAAGAATATCCTTCACTGGAACTAAAGGGCCTATCCCAAACCCTGAGAAACAGCCCCAGACCATTATCCCTCCTCCACCAAACTTTACAGTAGGCACTATGCATTCCGGAAGGTAGCGTTCTCCTGGCATCCGCCAAACCCAGATTCGTCCATCAGACTGCCAGATAGTGAAGCGTGATTCATCACTCCAAAGAACACGTTTCCACTGCTCCAGAGTCCAGTTGCGGCTTGCTTTACACCACTCCAGCCGACGCTTGGCATTGCGCATGGTGATGTGAGGCTTGTGTGCAGCTGCTCGGCCATGAAAACCCATTGCATGAAGCTCTCGACGCACAGTTCTTGTGCTGAGGGTGCTTCCAGAGGCAGTTTGGTACTCTGTAGTGAGCGATGCAGCAGATGATATGCGATTTTACCGTGATATGCGCTTCAGCACTCGTCGGCCCCGCTCTATGAGTTTGCGTGGTCTACCACTTCGTGGCCGAGCTGTTGTTGCTCCTAGGCGCTTCCACTTCACAATAATAGCACTTACAGTTGACCGGGGCACATCTAGTAGGGCAGAAATTTCACGAACTGACTTGTGGCAAAGGTGGCATCCTATGACAGTGCCGCGTTTAAAGTCACTGAGCTCTTTACGAACCATTCTGAATTCTAAATGTTTGTCTGTGGAGATTGCATGGCTATGTGCTGGATTCCATGCACCTTTTGGCAATGGGTGTGGCTGAAACACCTGAACTCAATAATTAGTAGGGGTGTCCACTGACTTTTGGCCATATAGTGTAAGTAACAAGGCTAAAGGTTTAAACATTTTGAACATGTCAGCAATCAATCATGAATAAAATAGTGCTACACTGTTGCCAAAGCTTTATATGTCAAACAGTCCATATGAGTCCTCGTGTTGCCATGGTACCTGAAGAGTGAGGAAGTCAGCCAGGATCTGAATAGGGTGATAGAGGTCTGACAGTCCATTGATGATGGGGATGGTGGCCTCTTTCTCAAGCTCCTCCAGACTGGAGTGGCTGTACACCCGTGCCAGGATGATATCCGTCAGCCCAGATAGGACCCTTCCAAGCACACACAGAGAGCAGTCAGGACCAGACAGCCTCACACGAAACCAGGGCTACTCAAGTACAGTCCAAGTACGGACTGCGCTCCTACCGGCTGTCTTTAAAGCCCTAAACAACCTCAGCATTGGGAGGAAAGGTAAATTAGCTCAGTCAAAAACCATGATGAATTGAATGAAGTGGTTAAGTTGGAACCAAAGATCTTCAGGCACTAAATTCTATCAGCAAGAATCACTATCCTGAGCCTCCCGCGTGGTCTAGTGGTTTCAACGTCCGACGCTGGCCACGGCGACTGGGGTTTGATTCCCCGGCCGCGCCAGAGTCAGCTCTGGCCAGGAGTGCCACCAGGGGCGGCAATTGGCTGTCCACCCCAGGGAGGGGGGAGGGAAGCCGACTTGGCGTTCGCTGCGCACAAGAGTGGCTCTGGGGTGCCGGAGTTGCAGTCGACAGCATGACGAGTGCCGTCTTGGAGGAGAAGATACTTTGCCTTTGTCACTAGCGGTCACAGGGCTACGGCAGCGAACTACGACGGAGGGATTTACTTAATTGTCTACCAAATTGGGAGAAAAACTAAACAAAATTTGAAAAACAGAATCACTTTCCTTTTATAACCAGTACACTACACACTTCAATTTCTGTTTACTCATTTAATTTAGTCGTTGAAACAGATAAAAAAGAAAGCAAGCTCAACAAGTCCATTGAAATTAAGGACCCTGGTTTGGAGGGACTGCCCTCGTGTGGTAAATACTGGTAGTACAGTTAACTGCAAGTTCTGTTCTGTGCATAGACGGAACAGCATCATTTTAAAAGGTTAAATTATCAAACCATTTGTACATTAAGGATCTGCAGCAGGCATGAGTTTACACATAGTGAGCAGGTTTTGCAACAAACCCCACCACCCTATCCCCACTGCCACCCCCACGTGAATCAAAGTTAGGCAAACTGTCAGGCTGCTTGGCAACAGTAGCATAGTGAGTAGGCATGAGATGCTAAAATTGGTGGTGCTCTCCATGGTCTAATTTCAAGTCCTGGCTACCCACATTGCATTTGTGCGGCACTGTCTGTGACAAGACTTTCACACCACCTGCTAACTGAGCGTGTGGCGCTTAACTTTTCACATAGGAGGGACACAGCCACTACCACTGCTGATGGTCTTGTCACAAATTCCTCTCCCACGGTACTACTCAAATCTGATAAGGCTGACAGGTGTCAAAAGGGTGTTGACCGAGTTAAAAACAAAACATTAGACCCTCACCTGACTCAATTGGTCCACACTTCCAAATATTTACAGAGATTGAGAAATTAAATAACATATAGTCATACGGTTCATGTGGTTCTCTGTGGCTCAGTTGGTAGAGCATGGCGTTGGCAACGCTTAGGTTGTGGGTTCATTCCCCACTGGGGCCACATATACTGAAAATGTATGCATTCACTACTGTAAGTCGCTTTGGATAAAAGCGTCTGCTAAATGGCATATATTATTATTATATTATTATTATTATTATTATTATATTATTATCATACAACAAAACGAGGTCATTTTTAATACACTAGGAGCAGCCAAAGCCTTTAAGCATGCAAAAATGCCTGACTGTTGCAACTCTACTTACCCCTTTCATTTGCAGCAGTACCCTTCACTGCTAAAACACAATTCTGCAATGACCTTAAAACCCCACAATGATCAGTACTAATTTAAGCCTATTCGTCCATTCACAGTACTACAAACTTAAGGATTTACTGACCTGGCAGTGTCCCTGGTGCTCTCATTTACACCCAGGTGAATGTCCTGAGGGGTGAGGAAGCATGGGTGCCCTCCTAGCAGCGCAAACCCTGCATTTCAATTTAAAGGAAAAGGAAACAGCTAAGGCACAGATGTGGGATGGTCCTGCAACAGAATTAAATAGCCTGATGGAATATTGCATTACATTATATTACACTCATTTATCAAATGCTCTTATCCAGAGCAACTGGTCTTGTGAGAGAATTTAAGAGCATCTACATGATTTATATGAGCAACAGTGATGTAGACCTGGCTAACAACACTTCTAGTGTGATATTAAGCACCTTAAATAGCAAGTGCTAGGTAGGCAGGGATGGGAGGGGAGCCACCATGTCCTGACCACCATGACAAGAAAACATGAGAAGTTCATTCCACCATGAGGGGGGGCTAGTGACCATGCAAGGAAAGGACAGCCAGTCGTCCCAGAACAGAGCAATCTGGCCGGCATGTATGGTCTAATGATTGATTAGCAGTGCCACTTTTTCTCCCTCCTTTGGCGGCCCTCTGCTAGACAGCTGAAGATGGGCAGGTGGTTCACCTTCCAGCACGACAACAACCCACCGCCAAAAAAACAACGCCGTGGCTAAAGGTCCTGTCCTTCCAGGTGAATGTCCTTGAGTGGCCTAGTCAGAGCCCTGACCTAAATCCGATAGAACATCTGTGGATGGACTTGAAGAGTGCAGTCCATCGCCGCTCACCACGGAATTTGACTGAACTGGAACAGTTCTGCAAGGAAGAATGGGCAAATATTGCCCAATCTAGGTGCGCAAAGCTGGTAGACATATCCAAACTGATGGCTGTAATTAAAGCAAAAGGTGCCTCTACAAAGTATTAAATCAGGGGACTGATCACTTTTTTAAATTTATTATCAGAAATTTTGCCCTTTTCTTTCACTTGAATGTTGTAAGGCAAAATGTGTAAATAAAGCTGGAAAAAGATGGATTTTATGTACTTTCATTTCAGGCTGTAAGTCCCTTGTTGGGAAGTGCACCCAATCCTTTCTATGTTGTGGCTTGGTCCACTCAGTATCACTATGCCTTTAGCTATTACAAAAAGACCTTCATGATGCTGGTGGTCAAGGGGAAACACAGTAGGGAAAAGAATACCATCCATTCCAGGGCTGCCAGGCAGATTTAAAAATTCCCAGACAAAGTGATGCAATCGGTCTGCCAAAAACGTCAGAACCATGATGAAGCACAACCAAAAAAAAGCCAATGCCCATAACAGTGTATAAGGTTTGCTGTGGAAAAAGGCAGAAAAGTACCAAACTGATCAACTGGCTTCTTTAACCGAACTAATGGCTAAGGAAATCTAAATATTGACATTTCAGCTCAGATAAGAGTCCATCTCAAAGTAATTGTGAAATCAGTGACAATTCAGCCAATTTGGCAGACATAGCCACAGCTGGCAACACTGCTCTGCTCATGCAAGGCCCTTGGTTGAGGGACACCAAATGTGTGGTCTAGAGTCAAGTGTGTCGATTTTTACTGAGAGGAGGCCACCACAGCACTGTCTGCAACCTCTGCAGTTTTTATTGCGTGCAGTCACAACTCTGAACCTCTCTATTCAGCACTTCTGGCGAGTGCGTGGAGGATAGCAGGCCAGGACAGGCCTGCTAATTGGGTTTACTTTGGGTTTTTTTGCAGGTCGGGGCAAAAGCACCGAGTCATTTCCGTATAACGAAGACCAGACGCAAAACACGTTCCCTTCATCGACCGGAAATATGACTCATTAATACTGTTAAGATATTGCCTATGCCAGTGGCGTACAATTAACGATATTTCAGAGCATTCCAGTATATATTGAGAATGTATGCAGATAGCGGATTGATTCCTAAACGTGATCTTGTCAACGCACCACACATAGTTTCACAAGCAGGTTATTGTTTTAATGGTACCAGTTTCTGTGGACATGCGTGTTCTGGTGCTCCTCTTCTCAAATATCATGGCAATTGACTTCCCTTGAAGAAGAGGAAGGTACTGCAGATAGACATAGTTAGATTTTCAGAATGTTCATTCATTGATTCCCATTTCAACAAGTACTTAGTTATGGTATGCGATTCGACAATTAGCGTATTACATAAACTGTGCAGACAGACAGTGACATGAATAAACTATACCTGTCCTTCATGTTTAATTCTCCGTTTCAGGTCGTGTGAAATCCAAAGAAAATGTTTGATCTCATCCGAGCTAAAATCTTTTAGTGTCAGCAAACTACGACCCTTGAGGTTCACACCGCCCAAAGATATGCGTCCGATGCTGGAAAAATCAGTATTCAAAAAGCCATTGGGTAGATTCATTTGCACAAATCGTATATAAACGCATTAAATAGTTTTGCCCTAGCCACTCGTTTGCAGTAACGATCAACATTTAATATTAAAAGCAAGTAATGCGTTTTTGGTTGTCAAAACAGCATGCAATTTATCTATCAATATTATTTATGTAATATATTATTTTAAAACATCCAGCAAGTGAGTCAAGTTATTGCATCATGTATGCTGATATGGATTATCGTACCCAAAATTCCTCACATGGATGCTTCGAAAGGTTTTCAGTGCACAAAAAAAAGAATTCTTGACATGAAACATTTTGATAGACCGTTGCTAATGTTACTTTAAAAATACCAACTGGCTTATACCACACTGAAATTCACACAGGGTTTAGTTTTAGCAGTACGTTGTGGATGAATGCCCGTTTCTCAGCGTTCGAACTCGTCTGACTTGAACTTGTTAAAAAAAACAGCCATGAACACGTGTAGGCAGGTTACTACGGTGGCTCGGGCTGGACAATCATAGCAAAGTCTTGTCCAGCCCCGGCTGCAATAACCTAAATAAAATAAGATTACCAGCGAACCTTAAAGTTGTAGTGAGTTATTTTATTGTGATTTTAAGTATTCGCTTCTATAATTATCATTATTACTAAGTGTATGTTTGTCTAATATGTCCATACCTGTTGTCCTATACAAATAAGGCCGGTACTTATGAATGGATCAATAAACGCATCAACAGATAAATGAATAACTTTCTCTTACATAATCACACACACCAAATACCAGATTAAACTGGCCACTTTACAGAAACCCAAAACTCATGGAGGTCAAGAAGCACCAAACTTCCATCATTACTATCCGGCAAACCAACTACAATATGGATACACCTTAACCAACAGAATAACCCATGGATAGAAATAGAACAGTCAGAATGTAAAGACATTTCAATGACCAATCGACCATTCCTATGTGCAGCTATAAAACACCATAACTGCTTTAGGAACACAGTAATCTCAACAACTCTGACAGCTTGGTGGCAAATCAACAAAATCACAAAATCTACCCTGACACCCTGTAAATATACCCTGATCTGGCACAACCCCGACTTTTAACTCAACAAAACACCAATTATTTTTAACACATGGAAACAAAAAGGTATTGTAACATCGCAGCCCCGTTCTGTCCACCTTCCTCGTGTTTTTTGCCATTCCGTTCCTTGCATGTCATGTCTTGTTTTTGCTTTTACCCTGTGTGTCTTTTGTTTTAGGCTGGGCGTGGCTTCCCCGCATTCCGCACTCAGTTCCTTTTTTCCCCTCGTTAGATTCAGCCTATCACACCCACTCCCCTGCACATTCCGCATGCCAGAATCAATTTAGTAATTTCACCCTTTCCTATTTAAGTTCAGCACTCACACACTCCAGTGCCAAACCGTACTCGTACATCTTGTACTGCCCTAGTTTGGTTCACTCTGTTTTTCCAGTTTCGATTTTTGCCAGTTGTATTTTGTTGTTAGTTTATTCGGTTTTTGTAGCCTGTTCTGTTTTGCCAGCTTCCTGTCTGTTTCTCCAGTTACCCTTCTGTTGCACTCAGCTATTAAACGCCTCCTGTGTGGAGTGCAATCCAAGTTCTGTTCCGGAGTCTGCATTTGAGTCCAAGTCAGTGTCTACACCCTAACAAACAGCTTCCCCCAACCCCCCTGCACCCGCATTACCTGCCAGCCCGCTGGTTGTTCAACCCAGGGAACCCCGCATTCCCCACCCGGAGCGCTACCATGGTGATTTGGGGAACTGCAAGGGGTTTTTAATGCAGTGTGGCATTGTTTTCCACCAGCAACCCTCTTCCTACGGCTCAGACCAGGCGAAGATTGCATTCATCATGGGCTGCCTTGGGGGGGGTGCGCGGGATTGGGCCACTGCCATCGGGGACAGCCAGCTCCCAGCCAGCTCCCAGTACTCTGTGTTTGTCGCTGAGATGAGGAAGGTCTTCAATCACCCGGTGGTTGGAAAAGATGCCTGTTCCATCTCCGCCAGGGGAACCATAGTGTGGCTGAGTACACTGTGGAGTTCAGGATCTGTCTGGAACGACGCATCGCTTCAAGGGGCCTTCCGAAACGGGTTAGGGGAGGTGGTGAAGGATGAGCTGGCTACGAGGGACTACCCTGATTGCCCTGGTTTCCCTCGCCATCAGGGTTGATAACTGTTTGCGGGAGCGTCGGCGGGAGAAGACAGGTCGCTTCACCTCGGCGAGTTCTATTTCCCCTTCTCATCTGGATCCCTCTTTTGTCTCCCCGACCACCGAGAGACGATCCGCCCCGGGGCCCTCGGCTGAGGAGCCCATGCAGCTGGGCAAAGCACACCTCTCCCAGGAGGAACGCGGGCGAAGATTGAAGACGGGCATCTGTCTTTATTGTGGTAACATGGGCCACTACCTGGTCACCTGCCTGTTGCGGTTAAAAGCCAAGGCTCACCAGTAGAACTGGGCATACTGGTGAGCCACATTGTTTGTCCCGCAGCCGCCCAGTCTCGATTCCAGTTTGAGGCCACGCTCATCTGGAACTGTCAGTCCCTGCCGTTACGCGCCCTGGTGGACTCCGGGGCGGATGGAAATTTTATTGATGCCAAGCTGGTCCAACAGGCTGGTATCGCCACTCGGCCCCTCGCTGTTCCTCTCAGGGCCCACGCACTGGATGGGAACCTTCTGGCCCATGTCACGCACACCACCGAACCTTTGCAGCTCATTCTGTCTGGCAACCACAGAGAGACCATCCAACTCCACATCATCTCCTCGCCCCAGTCCCCTCTGGTTCTCGGTCAACCCTGGCTCAGACTCCACAACCCTCACAATGATCTCCAGTTTGGCGGTGGTGAGGCCCTTGACATTTAGCTGAAGCACTGACGGACCTTGACGTTCGATAGTCGGGATGGCCACCCGTCCTGATGTGGACTTGTGTCCCCCCGACCTATTGCGTTTTGGTCTGCCAGCTTGGCGATTTGGTGGCGACATTAGTTTCACGAGCTGGTCTTACACCATTTCTCGTTACTTGCAGGGGAAGCCGTGTGGAGGCTGTTGTCGTCTACCCCTGGCAGATAGCGCAGCATGTGCATGCGGGGAGTCTGAGCAGACTGCCGACCACATAATCACCATCTGTCCCCTGTATAGACCTCCTTCGGAGGATGGCCTCTTCCGAGTGGGACCAGAGACGAGGGCGTGGCTGCACGACACTGAATTGGACATCTGATGGCGATACACAAAAGAAGAACCTGAACTGGGTCACGAATAAGGTCCAGAGCTGGAGTTCCTACTGGAGTTCCTACTGCCACGCCACCTCCACAGTCTCCAGTCCGCTCGAGCACCCGTGGAGGACGCTTCAGCTCCATCCAATATTGCGCTTCTGGACCTGTCCTCTGTTCCTCCAGTTTACCACGACCAAGCGGAGGTGTTCAGCCAGAGCCGAGCGTCGTCGTTGCCTCCTCATAGGCCTTACGATTGCTGCATCGACCTGCTTCCAAGGGCTCCTCTGCCTTCCAGTTGTCTGTTCAACCTGTCCCGGCCGGAGAGAGCAGCTATGGAGACTTATATCCACGACTCACTTGCAGCAGGTATCATTCAACCCTCCTCATCACCAGTCGGTGCAGGGTTCTTCTTCGTCACCAAGAAGGATAAAACACTCCGTCCGTGAATCGATTACCGTAGTCTTAACGCCATCACTATCAAAAACAAGTACCCTCTGCCCCTTATCAATTCTGTGTTCGAGCCTTTACGTGAGGCTACTGTGTTTACTAAGTTAGATCTCCGTAATGTTTACCACCTTGTTCGGATCCAGGAGGGGGACGAGTGGAAAACTGCGTTCAACACCCCGCTGGGCCACTTTGAGTACCGGGTGATGCCGTTTGGGCTTACCAATGCCCCTGCAGTGTTCCAGGCTTTGGTCAATGATGTCCTCCGGGACCTACTCAACTGGTCAGTGTTCGTTTACCTGGACGATATTTTAATTTTCTCCCACAACCTGGAGGAACACACGCAGCATGTCCGGCAGGTCCTGGAGAGTCTCTGGGAAAATCTATTATTTGTCAAGGCAGAGAAATGCGAGTTTCATCTTTCTTCTGTGAGTTTTTTAGGGTACATCGTGGAGTGTGGGCAGGTGAAGCCAGATCCGTCTAAGATCCAGCCAGTGGTGGAGTGGCCTCAGCCGTCATCGTTAAAGGAGTTGCAGCAATTTTGGGGGTTTGCCAACTTCTACCGATGGTTCATTCGGGACTACAGTAGGGTGGGTAGCCACACCCTTGACCAGACTTACCTCTTCCTCCATCCCATTCTCCTGGACTCCGGAAGCGAATGTCACGTTCGCTGACCTCAAGACCCACTTTACGTCTACACCTGTCTTGATCCACCCTGACTTCTCCTGCCAGTTCATAGTGGAGGTGGATGCTTCAGTCTCTGGGGTAGGGGCCATTTTATCTCAACATTCGGGAGAGAACCAAATACTCCATCCTTGTGCCTTTTACTCCCATCGGCTGTCTCCCGCCGAGCGCAACCATGACGTGGGGAATCGGGAGTTGCTGGCAGTCAAGCTCGCCCTGGAGGAGTGGAGACACCTGTTGGAGTCATATGTGTGAACTTGGGTAGGTTGAAAACTAGGCATGTGGCAGTGGCTTGATGGCACAGACCGGTAAGCCTGCCAGTAAGGAATTGCAGTAGTCCAGACGTGAGATAACCAAAGCCTGGACTAGAAGTTGTGTGGCCTCTTGGTTGAGGAACGGGCGAATTATCCTAATGTTGTGAAGGTAGAATCGGCAGGTCCGGGTGATCACTGCGATGTGCCCAGAGAAGCACAGTTGGTCGTCCAGAGTCACTCCAAGGTTCTTGGCGGCCCCGGGATGAAGACACTATAGAGCCTTCCATGGTGATTGAGGCATCAATCATCGAGGAGCTCTTCGCTGGGAGGAAGAGCAGCTCGGTTGTCCCCAGGTTAAGCTTCAGGTGGTGGGTGGACATCCAAGCAGAGATGTCTGCCAGGCAGGCAGAAATCTGTGCCGGGACCTGGGTTTCAGAAGAAGAGAAGAAAGAAAGAGTTGAGTGTCGTCATCATAACACTGAAAAAGCATGAGCAGAGATAGCAGGACCAAGTGACTTGGTATACAGGGAAAATATGAGGGGGGCACCGAGCCCTGTGGGACACCAGTAGAGAGGGTGTAGGGAGAGGAGAGGGATCCTCTCCAGGCGATCTGGTAGGACTGGTCAGCCAGGTACGATTCAAACCATGCCAGTGCAGATCCTGAGATTCCCATCTCGGCGAGAGATGAGAGCAGGATCTGGTGGTCAACGGTATCAAATGCAGCTGATAGGTCAAGCCGGAGGAGGACAGAGCTGAGTGATTGAGTCTTTGCTGAGTCCAGACCCTCAGTGACCGCAAGCAGAGCAGTTTCAGTAGAGTGACCCGCCTTGAAGCCTGATTGGTTGGGATCAAGCAAGTTGTTCCATAGGAGATAGACAGACAGTTGAGTATATACAGCCCTTTCTACAGTATTGAACAGGCATGAGAGGAGAAAGACAGGGGGGACATTAGTATACCTGTCCCTCCACCACTACCTGTGGGTCGTGGAGTGTGAGAGAAGGTATAGGCAGCAGAGAGAGCAGCAGGGGTGGCCGTGTTCTGAGGAGTAATCCACGTTTCAATGAGCACCAGGAACTGCAGGGAGAGTACGGAAGACTGAGCAGAGATGAAGTCAGCCTTTCTGACAGTGGACTGGCAGTTCCAACAGCCACCCCCACATACAGAAGAAATAAACAAAATAACAAATCCCAAGAAAAATCTCTCAAAATTATACAAAATAGTATGTGCCATTGACTGGAAAATATCTGTCCGAGTTAAAGAATGGGAAAAAGACCTGCACCAATACTTACACTGTTGTGGCATGACAGAGCAAAATAAAAAAAACATCAGAGGCAGAAGAAGACCACTCATCAAGAAAACCCAATCATTAATCAAGATTATCCACAGGAGAATAAAACAACAAAAGGAAGATCAGAGTCCAAACACATGACTGATGATCAACACATTCTTACTCAAACTTTGTCCTAACCATTGTTTCAATTCTGCATACACTCACGCGCTATAAGAAGGGCACCCACAGATCACCAAGTAAAGCAATGGTTTCCGGAGCCCCGTAATGCTGGTACAGCTCATAAATAAAGATTCGGAACCTGTGCTGGCCTAGAGTGTTGAGTCTTTCCTTCTGTTTGGATTCCTGGCCAATTTACACTACAATACCTTCTCAATGACTAATAATACTAATACAGCAAATCCAATACAAGGTAAATCACAGAAAACATATCACCCAACACAAGATGTATAGGATGGGGTTCAGAGACTCTGACACATGTTTACACTGCACACTAAACACCCCAGACAACTATTTCCACATCACTTGGCTCTGCCCACCCATTCAACTGTTCTGGCAAGCAGTCACCGACAGAAAACTTAAATATTATATACGGTTAGGGAACTTAGGGTCAGGGTGGGAAGGGATCAGAGGGTCTGGGCACAACTGAACATTCAATGAAAGTCATTTTATCTACTGTGTTATAATTAAGTTATCCCCCAGAAAGGGGGGTAGCTAGTGGCAGGCCAATAAAAAAAAAAGGAAATGCCAGCCATTTATTTCCTGACTTTTTTCCAAGAAAAGCGACTTTGGAAAGCACAAAATTTAAAGCTTTTTAAATGTAATTTTTTACTTTTTGACGAGTTCCCCTCTAATTAACGCGCGTTGGTTTAGGAAATCACCTCGCCACTAAGCAATGACGTCAGATCGCTTAGTATATCTTTAAATGCGCAAAAAGCGCACTCTTGTTTTATTGGTTGAAGGTATTCCACGTGACACATTTATGCCAATCACTGACAAGTGCGCGTTGCCATCTGAGAGAAAAACAACCTGCTGTCAAGACTAGCCCCTAAGCGCTGACACAGGACCAGCTAACTACCCAAATCCTATCCTCAAACATTAGGAAGACAAACGCAAAACTGACCAGCGCTCATAGGAAACCTCCACAAAGCTACATCGCAGAACTGCGATCTCTGGTTGTTGCAGGCAAAATTGTGTTGACTTCCGGGACGTCCACAACAACAACAAAAACGCATCTGAACCGCGTGTACTTAACTTGTTGAACCCCCGATCCTTGGCAGTGCAACAGGTTGGCACAGCGCGAGTTCCAGAGCTGATTAGAACAATGACGGGAGAGACTGTGGAGGAGATACCTGGTAAAGTCAATGACATAATTGCCTCGACTAGTAGCTAATATAGTTGACAGGCAGTCTAAGCAGCTATCTTTCTATCTTCTCTAACTTCGTGTATGATAGCTCTGATCTAGGTGCATGCAGAAAAACTGGTAGTCGGCAACTGGTCAATGTTTTGCTTTGGTCCAACAGTCTGTGGCTAGCAACTCATTCAGATCATCTAACTCAGCTAACTAACTTAACTAAAATGCGTACATACTGTGCTCCAAGGCGTTGCAAGCTAAGCATTAGCAAACTAGCTCACGATGTTCAGTATCTCTATATCTGTGCGAGCTGACCAGCTGCATCTGCACCCTTTTTATAGGATACCAATAATGTTTTGTTCATTACTACCTAATATAGCTATGTATTGCAACTTGTGGTCATAAGCAAAACCACTTTAAAAAAAAAAAAATTGTTTTACAGAATCAGGAGCCGTGTTCACTTTTGGAAAAAGCAAGTTTGCAGATAATCTACCAAGCAAATTCTGGCTGAGAAATGACAGTCCCCTGCGAATCTATTGTGGGGATGAACACACAGCATTAATCACAGGTGCTGACTGGATGTTATTTATTCAATTTTTTCTTTTGACTTAGATCATTTCTTCTTCTATATATATAGAAATTGAGAAGAACTGTCAATATTAAAAACGTACCAGTATGTAAATATTCAACATAGGGAAAGTGTTTAGTTAGATGTACTGACACCGATGTAGCATGCTGTTTTCTGATTGTTTCCACAGGCAATGGAAAACTGTATATGTTTGGCAGTAATAACTGGGGCCAGCTGGGCCTGGGAACAAAGTCCACAGTGAACAAGCCCACTTGTGTGAAAGGTTAGTTACAAACATCAGGTTGTCTGAATGAAGTGTGGCCCTGTTTTGACCATTTACATTTTACATGGCAAGGAAAGGGGACACAAACAGGGCTGCAGAAGGGAGGGAAGGGCTTCAACAAAGACAAAGACTTGGATTTGTTGCTGCTTTGCATCTATAATCCCCAGTCTGGAATGGTCGGTAATCTTAAGTAATCTTCAAAGCAGCAGAAAAACATGGAGTGACTGGGGTAAATCCACGCCGTCCAATTATTGGTTTACATTCAAGGTTGCAATACACTGTTTTGTAAAAATACACACCAGAACTCTCTGGCTTTACTAAAATGTTGGACTTGTCAACCTCCATATGATTAATTAAGCTATTTTCCCTCCATATTGATCTCAAGTTTCAGAGTTGTGCATGTGCTCCCAGTCCATTTTGTTTATCTACACACTCATCTTTCAAGTGAATAGCATTGCAAGCACTAAGCATTCATTACAACTTAGCTTGCTGCAAGGATATTTTCACCTTTATAATACATGATTCAAAATACAGTGCCACCTTGAGTATAAGGGAGCAAGTCTGTAGCATAACTGGGTCAAATATGTATTTGAAATAATTACAATATATATATTTAAAACACTCCTGCAGATACTTCCGAATGCTTGAGGGTTTTCAATGAAACAGTTTCTAACCAAAACATACAATCATATGAAATATGTTCAGAATATTTGTGATAATAGATGTTTCTTTTAAAATGGCCAGTAATATGCAGAATTGTAATGATTTCTAAAGCGATAAAGTATTTAATTTTAGGTCTGGACTGTAGTAGACACAATAGATAGGCATAGATGGACAGAGTGGCATCTTCTCGTCATCGAACATTGTTAATACCGTATTAATTAATTCACATGCTCCAATGCATGGAGTGTGAATTAGTTAATGACACCTCTATGACTTAAATCTGCATCAAATAGAGAAAGAATACAGTTCTCTGAGTTTCTACTACTCCCTGTTTTTGTGAACCAGAGGTTCACTAGTAGTGGCAGGGAGAGAGGGCTCAATTAGCATATGCCATACGTGTTGTTTTAAAGAAGCTGGTGAGTGCTTCACAACATTGAAGGGTTTGGTACATTTTAGTGTTTCCTCTAATGCAGGGGTCCCTACTTAGGTTCAAACCTCAGGTTCAAACCGCAGGACCACAGAACTGCGTTAGAACTGGAACAGCTGCTCCATATCTCACAGTTTAGGAGTAGCTTTAACAGTTATCATGCACTCCCGTGGTCTAGAGGATAAAGTAAGAGGTTGAACTCTCACTAAGAGGTTCTGTGTGGCTCAGTAAGTAGAGCATGGTGCTGACAATGCTTAGGTTGTGGGTTTGATTCTCATTGGGACCACATATACTGATAAATGTATGCATTCACTAAGTCGCTTTGGGTAAAAGCATCTGCTAAATGGCATGTAATATATATTATATATTTAGGTAAACTTCAATCGACCCTGTGGCTGTGCAGGACCAGATTTGGGGATCCGTGCTCTATTCTGTATTCTGGAGTGCTAATTTATTTTCTCCTGTAAATAACTATCCATCATTTGCAGAGAGGGACTTTCTCTTGGGGGTTTAATAAAAAATAAATGTTGACCTGATTAAATTAAAATTTTTCCCATTTGCACAGGTACCCTAGCCTTGAAAGAGAAGGCGTTGTTCAAGTTTTCACAGATTTAGCCCCTGAATCTGAATTCTGCCTCTGTATGCATAGCAGCAGAATAGCAGAACCACCAGTGTGATATTTTTTGCATAATCCCTGTAATGTTACATAATCCATGTGGTTCTAATTAGTATTCCAAAAATACCATTCATTCTTCATTTTGTTTCAAGTCCTGAAGCCTGAAACGGTGATGCTAGCTGCTTGTGGACGGAATCACACAATAGTGTACACATGTAAGTTTTGCGGCACAAAATATGTTAATTTATAACAATTTATGTTTAATTTCTAAATTAATATGTAATAAAAATCATATGAATTCAAAACTTGAATGACAGGTTGTTCAATTGAATCAGATTGTGATGGAGTAGCTGACTGTCTTGGGCATTTACCATCTATAATTAATGCTGTGGAGTCACACTACTGCACTGGACCAGTGACCAGAGCCTTGTGAGTTCAAATGAAATCATTAAGCAAATGATAATGCTGGTTTTCAGCAAGAGGAAACTTGTATGCAGCTGGCGGTAACAATGAGGGACAGCTGGGCCTTGGGGACTGTGAGGAGAGGACTTCCTTTCACCTGGTGGACTTCTTCAGTGGCCGCGGCCCGATCAAAATGCTGGCAGCTGGCTGCAACATCTCTGCTGCTCTCACTGGTACGACACTTTCACCTTCACGAGTGTACGAGCGCTGCAGAGATTTTCGGTCACTGTAATAAGTGATGTTAAAAGCACTGTTTCCCATGGTCAATTTTCTCTTTGGACAAAAGTGGCACTCACACTCATCTGTGATTGGCCTTCTGGGGTGTTTTGAGAGCTCATGTTGTGAAGAAAGATACTAGCGGCAAGCCTTGCAGCAAGTGACAATTAATGGACTGCATTTTTATTACTGTTAGAGCCTTTCACAATCTCAAAGCGCTTTACATCAAAGTGTAGCACCCACCTAGGTAGTGCAAGGTAGCCATTCTGCTGCAGAAAGCTCACCACACCTCAGTTTAGTTGGAAATGTAGGAAATTAATTTGTAATGCTCATTTTAAATGTATTCTCATAACGTATAACGTGTTCTTGCACTGTGATTTTGTGTCTCCAGATGAAGGGAGGTTATTTATGTGGGGGGACAACTCGAAGGGCCAGATTGGTTTGGGGGATGAGACCAACGCACTGGACCCTCAGGAGGTGACGGTGGGGAGGCCTGTATCCTGGGTGTCCTGTGGATACTACCACTCGGCTTTTGTCACGGGTACGAGGCTGCACACACAGTCACAGTGGCAATGATGTGACAGGACAAAAAGGAAAAGTTGGGTTTAAAGTTAATTAACAACAACAAACATAGTAAGCTGTAAGCAGAAACAGAGTGTAGGATCTCTAATGCAGGGATCTGAAACTCCACTCCTGGAGGCCTGCAGTGTCTGCAGGCTTTTGTGGTTTCCTTTCAATTGGCAGCAAATTTAGGCTTTGGACACAAGGTGTGTGGACCCCAGCAGACACTTGCGGTCACAGGACCTAGCAGTAATTTGTACCCCATTTCTGTTGCAGTCGATGGGGACCTGTTCACCTTCGGAGAGTGCGACGGCGGGAAGCTGGGACTGCCCACTGAGCAGCTGGGCAACCGCAAGGTCCCTCAGCTGGTCCTGGCCATAACAGACCAGGTCACCCAGGTCTCCTGTGGTGGCGGGCACACCGTAGCACTCACAGGTTGGAGGACGTGTTGGATGTCTCCAAAAAAGTCTCACTCAATGCTGAAGTGCAGGCCTAAGTTACTGGTTTTTAACTCCCCTGAAAAGCTCTAGGGTTCTTAGTGTGTTCCCTCTGTTTTATCTGCTTTGTAAAATAAAAAGTTTGTAGTCTGTAATGTGTGAATGACTATGGTTTAGGCACAAAAATGCGTCAAAAAACAAATGCGTCATAATGCCTTACTTGCCTTTGGTACAACAGCCTGATTGATTGTCGTCTGTGTGTTTCAGAGGACAACCTTTACACATTTGGTCTGGGCCAGTTTGGACAGCTCGGCCATGGCACCTTTATCTTCCAGTCCCCCATCCCCAGAGCGGTGGAACACTTCCGGAAGGGGAGAGTCAGTCAGGTGGCATGCGGAGAGAACCACACTGCCGCGATCACAGGCAAGCAGTCGGCGTGCACGCTACGCAGGGGGCTGTCTGTACTGTCCAGGGTGCATACTCTACAACAGGGCTTCTCAAAGCTTGCAAGCGCATGACCCACTCGATGAGTGAAAACATTTTCTGGGACCAACCCCCTATTGAAATGTAGCCATGTTCTAATATGGAGTTTCTCAAAGCAACTGCACAGGTGTACAGCAGTGCAGCGTTCAGTTTTGTTAGTGTAAATGACTTTAGTGTAAATCACTTTTGTAAATGACTTTGTTTGTTTCACTTGTGTCTTATGACCAACCTCAACCCAACTCTTGACCCACCAGTGTGTCCCAATCCACAGTTTGGAAGCCACTGCTCTAGAGGGCTGTCCAAGTGGATTAAACAAGCATAATTAGAAGTTTAATTACTGTTGGTAACTAAGTGAAAAGGAAAACGAATGAAGCAAGTCACTGCTCACACAGTGGGGGTCTGTGGAGGGCGTCAGTCTCGGCAACATGGGAGTGGCAGGGTTGCCTTTGTTTTTCCATGTTGTGGAGGCCTTTGGAGCAGGGAGACTTTCCGGGGGCAGGTTTGGCACTCTCACAGGGTGTGAGAGTGTGAACTGTTGCCCGGAAGGTTGCTCCAATGGCCATAATTGATTTAATTATTATTTAATTGGTGTTAATTGGTAAGTGATTATTCACTTACCTGGTTGTGTGTGAGAATGTGAATTGTTTGGTGTGGAGTAATTGTGATTGGGTGAGTGAATGACAGACGGATCCCACCTGAGCCAGGCAGAAAGTAAGCCTATTTAAGAGCAGGTGGGGCGAGTGGGGGATCAGTTAGTCTTTGTCTTGTCATTTATGTGTCCGTCTTGAGAGGTTGTTAGTTGTGTCATTTATGTGTGTATTGAGTGGTTGGTTGTGGCATTCATGTGTTGAGTGGTTGGTTGTGGCATTCATGTGTGTGTATTTGGAGTTGTTGTCTTGTCATTCGTGTGCGTGTGCACGCGTGTCATATAGTGTTGGTGTGGTGTCAAGTGTGACATACTGTCTTGTGTGTTCCCCTGCAAGGGGGTTTCCGTGTCTGAGGAAGTGGAATCTATGTTGAGTTCTGTGTGCGTTTGTCGAAAGTGACTGAGCAGAGTGCTTCCTGTGTGTGTGGGAAAGAGAGCGAGAGGGTGCACTAAAAGTGTCCGCCTCTCTCCCTCGGTGTGATGGTGAAAGAGAGCGAGAGGGCGCCCTGAAATAGGGTCCGCCTCTTGCCCTCGGTGTGATTGGAAGAGAACTCACACTCGGACAGTGGAGAGTGTTTCTGGACGACGGCCCGAGAACTCTCACTGAAAGAGTGGAGAGTGTCTCAGGACTGGTTGCCAGAGAACTCTCACTGTGAAGAGTGGCGAGGGTCTCGGTATGTTTGGAGAAAAGGAGAACTCGGACTGAAAAGTTTGAGTGTCTCTGTGTGCATGGGTTTGGGAAGCTGTTAAATGTGGATGTATGAAGGCGGTGTGGAAAGCTGCTGACTGTCAGTTTGTTGTGTGTTCCCCGAAATGGGATTCCCTTCTCGGAGGAGGCAGGCTTTTATTTAGTGTTGTTTATTTTAGTTTGTTATTTTAGTTCATTGTTTTTGCCAGAAAGCTTCGCGGCAAGTAGGGTGAAGACTTTGTGTTTGTGTTTGTTTTATTTTAACCTGCTCGCCTGCTGTTTCTCTTTCCCGGGTCTGGGAGAGAGGCGACAAAATAAATGAAATAAAGATCCGGTCCGTAGACCGGCAAACCCCACTCCTCTGCCAGTTCGTACCATCAGCTGCTCTGCTCCAGTCCAGGGATTGTCACGTGGCGTGTGACAGGGTCTAATACAGGAAGAACATCAGAAGCATTTAATCATGATGTCATGCAATAATCTGAATGGTAGTGTGGCATTGTGGGTAAGGAACTGGGTTTATAATCCAAAGGTTGCAGGTTCAATTCCTAGGTGGGAATTGAGGTCCTTTGAACAAGATACCTAACCTTCAGTAAATATCCAGCTGTATAAAGCGATGATATGTCAAATCTAAAGCTATTTAAGTTGTCCTGGATTAGGGCGTCATCTAAGTGAACAAATTTGGTAATGATATTTCAGTAATTTAACCTTTACCTAAATACGCCATTAGCGGACCAAGCCGCGAATTTGCAAAGCTGACTGTTCCCTACTCATTTTCCCAGACACGGGTCTTCTCTACACGTTTGGAGATGGGCGGCACGGGAAGCTGGGTCTGGGAGAGGAGAATTTCACCAACCAGTTCAAGCCGACGCTGAGTCCACGCTTTCTCAAGTTTCACGTCCAGTCTGTGAGTCTCCAGCCCCCTGTGCACCTTGCTCCCCCCAGTGATTTGTTACCATGGAGACTGACAAATCCTGTGTGGTGTGTATGTGTGTATGTGTGTATGTGTTTCTGTGCGTGCGTGCGTGCATGCTTGTGCGTGTGCGTGTGTGTGTGCATGTGCGTATAATTGATGTTGGTGTGGATGTGATGTGTGTGTGCATATGTGATTTGTTCATATGTACTCCAGGTGACATGCGGCGGTTGCCACATGCTGGTGTTGGCCACCCCCAGGTCAGAAGATGTGGAGGACTTGTCGCTGGAGGACGACGACATCACAAACAGTTACCTGGAGGTGTCCTACATGGAGCTCCTAGGGAGCACCTCGGCACCCGCCACCCTTCATAGGAGCCTGTCTGCCCGAATCAGGCGCAGGGAGAGGGTGGGTACTGCTCAGGAGCTCAGGATGGCATCTGGCTGCCTTCTCTGACCCACTATTTTATGTTTTTGTGGGGGGGTGGACTTTTTTAAATAATCAGGAATACTCAGTTGGATATTTGGAATACCCATATTGGATATTCACACAATTGTTCATTGTTAATGTTTTTTTTTAACTGATTTCTATATCAAATTTCCTTTTCTTAAAATTTTGACCGTATTTGGAATGTCCAATTTTATTCGAATTGAGACATTTACTAAATAAAATGCATCCATCTAGCAGGCTTAGTGTCCATCATTTTCTTCTCCACTAGGGGTCAGTGTTTGAACATAAGTGCTGCTTTAACCAGACTTTGCACTGCTGCACATCTTATAAACATAGAACATCATTCACTTGACTAGCATAAAAGAGCTAATTTATGTACACAGACTTACATGTTACATCTGTAGTCCATGTGAATAATTCCAGTGTGCTCTTTTCAGGAGAGATCTCCAGAGCAGTTTGGGCGGATGTTCCGCACCTTGCCCTCTCTGACATGTGGCTACTTCAACACCTCCCTTCCTGTTTCTAGCCAGACCCTTCCTGCCAGACACCCACCCAGGGACTCGCATTACCCTGCCTCTCCCAGGACAGGTACAGTCAGCCTGAAGAAGTCAAACCCCCGAGAAAGCTTTTGGTTGTATGTACAGTATCTAGACTTTTTTCAATCGGCTTTATAGTGTCCATCTACATGCTGTGTACTGGGTGTGAGAAACCAAATGCTTAGCCTGTTTTGTTTTGTTTTTTGAGTACTTATTAAGTGGTTCTGCAGAACTATGATTTAAAGTTCCTGCTGATGAGCATAAAAATGAAGAAAGTAGAGTCACTTTTTTTAGTAAAGGTTTTGTACTGAGACAGAGCCCCAAAACAATGGGGCTTTGTTTCTGATAAGGGGGGTGAATTTTTTTGCATCTGTATGGTTGATTTATTCTAGAGAGAGAGAGATCTCTAGAGTTTACATTTTTTAATTCTCAGAGGAATTCTGGAAGGGTAAAGTAGGACAGGAAGTGACCACAGATGATATTGTGCTTTGAGAGTGGATCCTGCTCTGCAAATCACAACCAGTCTGCCTCTTCATCCTGTTGATAATTGTAGCCATGTTCTCCTCTGATCACAGGAAGAATGGCACATGAAAGATCCACAGGTGAGAAGCCCTCCCTTGTTGAAGACGTAGAAGACGACAAGAGTGTGAGCGATTTGGGGGACACCTCTGACTTGCTAAACTTGGTGTGTTCTCTTTGTTCTCTCATTCTTATTATACACATGCACGCGCACAAACACATGCAGTATATATCGTCACCTTCTTAAAATAATGGCCTAAGTCATATTTTCAAGTTTTTCAAAAAACAGAATAAACTGGACCAAATATAGAATGTATGATATTTATTAATCATTTCACACAAAAAGGTTATGACAATATATGACTATTGACATACAAATAACACTGTCTGTCAATTATGTAACATAAGAGGATTAGATTACTTAGGCCAATTTACGAACATGCCGTTGTGACTTAGGCAATTTTAAACCTGACTTAGGCCAAATTACTTCTGGAGTAAGTGACCATCTTGAAAGCTTGTAAAATTGCCTAAGTCACATTGTCTTGTGACTTAGGCAAAAAAAATAACTGACTAAGTCACACTCTTGACGTAGGCCATTATACTATCGGGGTAGGAGCAGCATGATCTTTTCAATGAAGGATGTAGGCAATTTTACCAGAGGTGGCCAGCATCATGAAGAGATGACTCATTACTCACAAAAATCATTTTCCTCAAAAAATTACTTCGGTCATTAGTTTAAGGTGACGATATATATACAAACGCCAATTCCAAAGAAGTTGGGACGTTGTATAAAACATAAATAAAAACACAATACAATGATTTGCAAATCCTTTTCAACCTATATTCAATTGAATACACTACAAAGACAAGATATTTAATGTTCAAACTGATAAACTTTATAGTTTTTTTGCAAATATTCACTCATTTTTAATTTGATGCCTGCAACACGTTACAAAAAAGCTGGGACAGGGGCATGTTTACCACTGTGTTACATCACCTTTCCTTTTAACACCACTCAGTAAGCGTTTGGGAACTGAGGACACTAATTGTTGAAGTTTTTGTAGGCTGAATTTTTTCCCATTCTTGCTCGATGTACGACTTCAGTTGCTCAACAGTCCAGGGTCTCCGTTGTCGTATTTTGCACTGCATAATGCCCCACACATTTTCAATGGGAGACAGGTCTGGACTGCAGGCAGGCCAGTTTAGTACCCGCACATGTTTACTATGAAGCCACGCTGTTGTAACACGTGCAGAATGTGGCTTGGCATTGTCTTGCTGAAATAAGCAGGGACGTCCCTGAAAAAAACATCGCTTGGATGGCAGCATATGTTGCTCCAAAACCTGTATGTACCTTTCAGCATTAATGCTGCCTTCACAGATGTGCAAGTTACCCATGCCATGGGCACTAACACACCCCCATATCATCACAGATACTGGCTTTTGAACTTTGTGCTGATAACAATCTGGATGGTCCTTTTCCTCTTTAGTCCGGAGGACACGACGTCCATGATTTCCAAAAACAATTTGAAATGTGGACTTATCAGACCACAGCACACTTTTCCACTTTGCGTCAGTCCATCTCAGATGAGCTTGGGCCCAGAGAAGCCGGCGGCGTTTCTGGGTGTTGTTGATATATGGCTTTCGCTTTGCATGGTAGAGTTTTAACTTGCATTTGTAGATGTAGCGACGAACTGTGTTAACTGACAATGGTTTTCTGAAGTGTTCCCGAGCCCACGTGGTAATATCCTTTACAGAATGATGTCGGTTTTTAATGCAGTGCCGCCTGAGAGATCGAAGGTCACGGGCATTCAATGTTGGTTTTTGGCCTTGCCGCTTACGTGCAGAGATTTCTCCGGATTCTCTGAATCTTTTGATGATATTATGGACTGTAGATGGTGAAATCCCTAAATTCCTTGCAATTGTGTGTTGAGAAACGTTGTTCTTCAACTGTTGGACTATTTGCCCACGCAGTTGTTCACAAAGTGGTGAACCTCGCCCCATCCTTGCTTGTGAACGACAGCCTTTCAGGGATGCTCCTTTTATACCCAATCGCACTCACCTGTTTCCAATTAACCTGTTTGCCTGTGGAATGTTCCAAACGGGTGTTTTTTTTTTAGCATTCCTCAACTTTCCCAGTCTTCTGTTGCCTCTGTCCCAATTGTTTTGAAATGTGTTGTTGGCATCAAATTCAGAATAAGCATATATTTACAAAAATCTATTAAGTTGATAAGGTAAAACATTAAATATATTGTCTTTGTACTGTTTTCAATTGAAAATATGTCAAAAAAGGATTAGCAAATGATAACATTCTGTTTTATTTACGTTTTATACAACGTCCCAACTTCTTTGGAATTGGGGTTTGTATATATATATATACAGTACCCGTCAAAAAAAAAAAGTCACACACTCAAATATTTCGTTGGACCGCCTTTAGCTTTGATAACGGCACGCATTCACCGTGGCATTGTTTCGATAAGCTTCTGCAATGTCACAACATTTATTTCCATCCAGAGTTGCATACATTTTTCGCCAAGATCTTGTATTGATGATGGGAGAGTCGGACCACTGCGCAAAGTCTTCTCCAGCACATCCCAAAGATTCTCAATGGGGTTAAGGTCTGGACTCTGTGGTGGCCAATACATGTGTGAAAATGATGTCTCATGCTCCCTGAACCACTCTTTCACAATTTGAGCCCGATGAATCGTGGCATTGTCATCTTGGAATATGCCCGTGCCATCAGGTAAGAAGAAAATCCATTGATGGAAAAACCTGGTCATTCAGTATATTCAGGTAGTCAGCTGAAATCATTCTTTGGGCACATAACGTTGCTGAACCTAGACCTGACCAACTGCAGCAACCCCAGATCATAACACTGCCCCCACAGGCTTGTACGGTAGGCACTAGGCATGATAGGTGCATCACTTCATCCGCCTCTCTTCTTACCCTGATGCGCCCATCACTCTGGAACAGGGTAAATCTGGATTAATCAGACCACATGACCTTCTTCCATTGCTCCAGAGTCCAGTCTTTATGCTCCCTAGCAAATTGAAGCCTTTTTTCCGATTAGCCTCACTGACAAGTGGTTTTCTTAAGGCTACCCAGCTGTTTAGTCCCAATCCCTTGAATTCCCTTTGCATTGTGCATATGGAAATGCTCTTACTTTCACTATTAAACATAGCCGTGAGTTCTACTGTTGATTTTTTACGATATGATTTCAGCAAAGTGATCGCCGATCACGATCATTCAAGTTTTTTTTCAGACCACATTTCTTCCGCGAAGATGATGGTTCACCACTATCCTTCCAGGTTTTAATAATGCGTTGGACAGTTCTTAACCCAATTTTAGTAGTTTCAACTATCTCCTTAGTTGTTTTCTTTGCTTGATGCAGGCCAATAATTTGACCCTTCTGAAACAGATTAACATATTTTCCACGACCACAGGATATGTCTTCCGACATGGTTGTTTAAGAAATGAGAAGCTACTCACTGCATCATCAGTTAGGGTTAAATAACTTGTTGCCAGCTAAAACATATTAATCACTGCAGTAATTATCCAATGGAAGGCTCTTACCTATTTGCTTAGTTAAATCCAGGTGGTGACTTTTTTTGGCCAGGCAGTGTGTATATATATATATATATATATATATATATATATATATATACACACACACACACACAGTCAGGTCCATAAGTATTTGGACAGTGACACAAAATCATCATTTTGGCTCTGTACGCCAGCACAGTGGATTTGAAATGAAACAATCAAGATGTGCTGTAAGTGTAGACTTTCAGCTTTAATTTAAGGGCTTTGTCAAAAATATTGTATAAACCGTGTAGGAATTACAACCATTTTTATACATAGCCCCCCCCTTCAATTTTAGTAATTGGACAAACTGACATAATCATAAATTAAATTGCCATTTTTAGTACTTGGTTGCAAATCCTTTGCAGTCAATGACTGCCTGAAGTCTGGAACCCATAGACATCACCAGACTGATGTTGGGCAGGCTGGTTCCCTGGTGATGCTCTGCCAGGCCTTTACTGCCGCTGTCTTCAGTTCCTGCTTGTTCTTGGGGCGTTTTGCCTTCAGCAAGTGAAATGCATGCTCAATTGGATTCAGGCCAGGTGATTGACTTGGTCATTGCAGAGCATTCCACTTCTTTGCCTTAAAAAAGTATTGGGTTGCTTACGCAGTATGCTTCCGGTCATTGTCCATCTGCACTGTGAAGCACCGTCCAATGAGTTTTGAAGTATTTGGCTGAATCTGAGCAGATAATATAGCCCTATACACTTCAGAATTCATCCTGCTGCTTTTGTCAGCAGTCACATCATCAATAAATACAAGGGAACCAGTTCCATTGGCAGCCATACATGCCCACTCCATAACATTACCTCCACCAATGCTTCACAGATGAGGTGGTATGCTTCGGATCATGAGCAGTTCCTTCCCTTCTCCATACTCTTCTCTTTCCATCATTCTGGTACAAGTTGATATTTGTCTCATCTGTCCATAGGATGTTGTTCCAGAACTGTACAGGCTTTTTTAGATGTTTTTTGGCAAACTCTAATCTGGTCTTCCTGTTTTTGAGGCTTACCAATAGTTTTCATCTTGTGGTAAACCCTCTGTATTTACTCTGGTGAAGTCTCTTGATTGCTGACTTTGACACAGATACGCCTACCTCCTGGAGGGTGTTCTTGATCTGGCCAATTGTTGTGAAGGGGTTTCCACACCTAATGTTTTTGCTATCTCTCTGATGGGTTTGTTTAGATTTTTCAGCTTAATGATGGCTTGCTTCACTAGCAGTGGCAGCTCTTTGGACTTCATATTGAGAGTTAACAGCAACAGATTGCAAATGCCACACTTGAAATCAACTTTAATCAACTCTAGACCTTTTATCTGCTTACTTGTAAATGAAATGAGGGAATAACACACACCTGGCCATGGAACAGCTGAGCAGCCAATTGTCCAATTACGTTTGGTTCCTTAAAAAGGGGGGGACCACGTATAAAAAGTGCTGTAATTCCTACACTGTTCACCCGATTTGGATGTAAATACCCTCAAATTAAAGCTGAAAATCTGCACTTTGAGTTCACAATAACTTTGTCAATGTCCAAATATTTATGGACCTGACTGTATATACTATATATATATATATATATATATACAGTACCAGTAAAAAGTTTGAATACACCTTCCATCTGATTTACGGCTAATCGGGCACTCCTTCATTGTTCAGTAAGATAACGACCCGAAACACACCTTGAAGATGTGCAAGAACTATCTAGTGAAGGACGAACGTGAAGGACAACTCAAACTAATGACCCGGCCTGCCCAGTGTCCAGATCTCAATCTTGTAGAACTTGTATGGGACAAACTGGTCAGAAGAGGCAAAGCAAAGCAACCCACAAATATCTTTGGGAATTGCTGCAGGAGAGCTGGGAAGACATGTTGGGTGATTTCCTGCTGCAACTTATTAACCGAATGGCCTGTGTTTGTGAGGCTGTTATTAAGGCAAAGGGTGGCTATTTTGAGGAATCCAAGATTTAGAGACCAATTTCAATTTTCTTGAACATTTCTTTGATGTTACATGTTGCTTTTGATATTGTTACGTGTGTTTTTTGTAATTTAAGTATTTACAGAAACTTATACGGTGTAAAACATTGTCAGTTATTTCAATTATGAGATAAACCTAGTTTCCAGCAGGTGTTCTCAACCTATTGACTGGTACTGTACATTATTTGAAAGGCTTAGAGTGTTAAGAGAAAAACTTGAGTCTAAGAATTAAAATTCTCAAAATCAGAATGAGTATATCAGATTATTTTATGGTTAATTAGCAGGTTTAACGACGAGGGATTTGTCCAAAATTTTATGACAAACAAATTCATAATATCCTGTTTTACCCCCTAATTGCAAAATAAAGCCATTGACACTACATTAGAAATAGCTATGGCATTTAATTTTTCATAGCAATGAAGAATGCTTAAGGGGTAGTGCTTGGTTACTATTAATTATGTAGTTGTTGATTGACAATTTTGTGGAGTCTAAATATTGTCCTATGAGAGTTGAGGTGACAAGGATTACTTCCCCATGTTCACTTTTATAAAAATCTGTGGTAGCCTTTGGATCCTGAAGTTAACGTCAAGGTGTGAATTCTCACATCGTTCCGTTCAAGAGCACATTTAACCAAACTGGTGTTCAATAGGAATGCGGCCTGTGTGACATGACACATGCATCTTTGTGTGGCCACACGGGAGAGGAATTGCAGTTCCGTTCGATTTCAAAGTGCATACAGTATGGAAATCCCCCCTTTAAAAAATGATTAGTATTGCCATGCAATGGCTTGGTCCGCATCAAGGGAACGACCGTTCTGTTATTGCCTAGCATGTGTGGTTTATTTAATTCTTTACATCTCAAGTAATGCATCTTGACCTGGTGAAAACTAAAACAAGATTATTCTTTCAATTTATGTTTTTTACTAATTACTTCTGGCAAAAGCAAGAACATTCTTTTGAAAATGAATGTACTACCTACAAAGGAGGTATAAATTTGGTTCCATAGTGCTAAATTAAAGTGCTAGAAAAGGCCATGAAAAATAATCGTTTTTATTTTGTTCTCAAAGGCTGACCATAGAAAACATTTAAAGACAACACTTTTGCTTCTTTAGTATTTTGTGCAATATGAGGGCCAACATATTTGCACAAGACAAGACTTCTTTCTCCTTGCTGAACTTGCTCAGTAAGTTGCAATTATCTTCTTTTATATTCCTATTTTTCTAGTCTAGACTCTAGATCATTAAAAAGTACCTTAGGTTGTTCTATGAGAAAACTTGTGGAAACTTTTGATGACAGCCTTTTTCATAGCAATTATTTAGCATATTTGCATCAGAAGGATTGTAGGTGGAAGTGTATACCTGAAAAACGAAATATCATGTTGAAGTTGCTAGTACAGTGTGCAACTTAGTGTCCAGTTTAGAGTCATAGCACAGTATAATGCACTGGTATGAGTAGTATTTGTTTGAGTGGTATTTGTCAAAAATATTAATTAAACAAAGAATATAATATTATTATTATTTTATTCAGTTGAGATTTTCTTATACATATGTTTAAGATTTTTCCCCTTTTTTCTCCCAATTTAGTGGCCAATTATACTCTCTATTTGTTTCGATTCTCCCCACACAAACTTGCCACCCGTCTCTACGAGGCAAGCTAATTCTTCTAAGGTAGTGAACTCCACTTCCTTCGAAACAGAATTCGCCCACCCACATTCTGGAGACACCCTTACACGCTTCTCAGCGAGTTCATGCTGGCTCACCCTCCCCTCTCCCACTGGGGCGGACAGCCAAACGCTGCCCGTGATCGGGGCTCCCCACCAAGGCCGGTCTGGTCAGGTTTCGAACCGCGACTGTGCTAGGCAGCTCACACTCGTAAAGGACCAGCTAATACGGCTGAAGGCCGAGTTCTTTAACTGTCCACTACAGGAGGAAAGCATTATGTAAGTATTATGACGATTTATATAAAGTGTTTTTCATCAAAGGTGAGCCGCTCATTGTTGCTCAAGTGGAACAACCAGTTAGGTTAGCTGGCTAATGTGATACTGTGTCAATATAAGGTGAGCAACAAAATAACGTCACCGAGGCAAGCTGGCAAGGTATGCCTTAGTTATCAGAGAGAGAAATTGAATTAGCTTGCTTGCAAGCAATCTAACTTGGTCATTTGGTAGTAGGCTTGATGACAACATCAATAGCTTGCTAACCTAGATAGCTTTGCTTTTCACCATTCTGACACAAGCTGATTCGCAGGGCTGACAGCTTCAAGTCCCACTCTGGCGACAATGTTCCCATTACTAGGATGAAAACTTAGATCGACTATATTTCATATATTGCTAAATTGTTCCGATGGTTTTGGTGTCGGGCGGCACGGTGGTGCAGTGGATAGCGCTGTCGCCTCACAGTAAGAAGGTCTCGGGTTCGAATCCAGGCCGGAGGGCCTTTCTGTGTGGAGTTGGCATGTTCTCCCCGTGTCCGCGTGGGTTTCCTCCGGGTACTCCGGTTTCCTCCCACAGTCCAAAGACATGCACGTTAGGCTAATTGGAGAGTCTAAATTGCCCGTAGGTATGAGTGTGTGAGTGAATGGTGTGTGTGCCCTGCGATGGATTGGCGACCTGTCCAGGGTGTATTCCTGCCTCTCGCCCGGAACGCATGCTGGGATAGGCTCCAGCCCCCGCGACCCTGACTAGGAATAAGCGGCTTAGATAATGGATGGATGGATGGATGGTTTTGGTGTCTTTGATGGTGCTGTTAGTCATTATCCACATTTAACTAGCTAGTTAACTAACGTTAGGGTGTGTTTCTGTTGTGTCAGTTTAGTGGACTGAATATTACAGAATGTACACAGCCAGTCTCCAGCTCTCCATGCTCTCACTTTACAGCAAAAGGGATTTTTTCTTCAGCATTCATAAACGTGTCTCTTAAACATAATTTTAAAAGAATGTTCTAAAGATGACTAGCTAATGTCAGTTGTTGTTTCCAAATTCCAAACAGTTGTTGTTAGTTAGTTAAACATTAGTTGCCTTATATTCAGTTGTTACTTGGTGGGAATGCTTTATAATTAACTATCAAGGTAAACTTGTTCCATCTACAGTATCAAACAAAAAGTGACTAATATGGATGGCAGTGTCAATTGTGTGGAGGAAATGTCTGGCTTGCTTATGCTATAGCTACAGCTACCTATCATACAAACTGTACTGTTGCTTCAAAGCAGTTGGAGGAGTTAAGAGTTCATTATTTTATTATGGGGAACCAAAAAACCATAGGCTATCCAGGTAGATAGTCTTGCCATGCAATAGGTGTTTCACATGTAGGTTAATTAAGCACAGGGATAGTGTTTGATTTCTTGTTATGGCCTGCCTTGGTGTGTCTTTCATTTGTTCAACTAAACATTTTTACTGGGCTTCATTTTTGAATACCTATTGCATTTTTCCAGCCAACATTATATTGATAACTATTAGATATACATGCAAAATGATTATTATAAAGTACAGTATTGGGTGTTTTGTCGTCTGGGGTATACCAAATATATATCCCCTCACAGCAGTAGTTAGCAGTTATCAGGCATATATAGGATTTTGCATTGTAAGGGTATAGAGTTCCCGCTAAAACTCCTGGGTCCACACTGTCCATGACTGAAAGCCAAAACCAGGAAAATGGACTCCAGGAAAATGTCTGGAGTGATCTGAGATGTCTCGCTCTTCCCAGGGGGTATGCCTTTTTCCTCTTGTAGCTCCATATTGTGCAAACCACAGATTTCAGCAGTGCAGTTTATGTGATTTTTTTTACATAATTTTTCCACTCTGAATTTCCTCTCTGTTTGATTTTTGCCTCACTCTGTGCTTTTGGGGGAGCTTTTATTTTTCTCACTCATCACACTCAGTGTCTGTATCAGATTAACATCAGCTCCCCAGAGGCACAGAATATCCAAAATGAGAGTTGGTGCTTGTTCTTGCCAAGGAATGGGTGAGTAAAGGCATCAACCCATCCAAGCAGTCTACCCCCTCCTTGTGCCCCCCGCCTCTGAGCTTGTAATCAGCAGCAGAGACGGGGCTGTGGTGCAGACGCGCGCTGCGTCAATCTTTCCAAAAGGCTAAAACTCTTGCATCCCACTAAAATGTGCTGTGTTCCCTGTGGCCTTGTTAAGGCCGCTTTATAGAGAACGCCACACAACCTTGCCTGGGTCCTCCCGCCCAGGATTCCTAGAAGTGTGTTGGAGCGCACAGTTTCTTTGAGGTCAGCAGCAGCTCGCGAGGGCAATTCTGTGATGGCTTCTGCTTGTAAGAATTGCACAGTTTATACTGTACTTTTTTATTTTTTGTACATCCATGTGTTGTTTTCATTTTAATTAAATTATGGATATACAGTGCGTATAAAAAGTATTCAGTGGTATGACTTACCACTGACCAATACAAAATACTGTCAAATGAAAAAAATTTTTTTTCTTAATTACAATTAGAAAACAGACAATAATTGATTCCACAAGTATTCAACCCCCTTTACTTGCTAAAACGACCTTTAGCTTACAGCTGTGAGTCTATTTGGGTAAGTCGCAACCAGCTTTGCCCATTCTTCTTTACAAAATTGCTCAAGCTCCATCAGGTTGGATGGGGACCATTGGTGAACAGCAATTTTCAAATCTTTCCACAGATTCAATGGAAGCGAGGTCTTTGCTTTGACTAGGCCACTCCAGGACATTGATTTTGTTTTTAAACCATTCCAATGTGGCTTTTGCTGTATCCTTTGGGTTATTGTCCTGATGGAATATATCTTCTCACAACTCCCAGGTCTCTTGCAGACTACAGCAGGTTTTCCTCCAAGAGTTTTCTATATCTTGCGCCATCCATTTTGCCCTCTATTTTGACAAGTGTTCCAGTCCCTGAAGCAGAGAAACATCCCCATAGCATTAGGCTCCCGGCACCATGTTTCACGGTAGGGATAGTGTTCTTGGGATGATGTACAGCGTTAGACTTGTGCCAAACAGCACCTAACGTTAAGGCCAAAAAGTTCAATCTTGGTCTCATCACACCATAGAATCTTCCTCACTTGGTTTGAGAGTCTCCCATATGCCTTCTGGCAAATTCCAGATGAGGTTTCATGTGAGTTTTTTTCCAATATTGGTTTTCTTTTTGCCACCCTCCCATAAAGTGCAGATTTGTGAAGGGCCCCATGGACAGTTTCTCCCATCTCTGCCTTGATGAAATCTCAGTTTCTTTATGATGGACATAGCGGTGCTCTGGGGGATATTCAAGGTCTTTGAAATATTCTTATCCTTCCTCTGATTGCTGCTTTTGAAGAACCTTTTCTTGGATTTGCTTAGAATTTTCTTTGTTCTTCATGATGAAGCTCTTGCTTGGAAATGCACTAACCAACTGTGGGGTCTCTCACAGACCGCTGTATTTAATGATTATTATTATTATTATTTTTTTTTTTTTCTGATTTTTCCCCCGTTTTTCTCCCAATTTAGTAGCCAATTATACCCTCTATTTTATTTTCAATTCCCCACCCTCACGAGTCCGCCGCCCGTCCTCCGGGAACGAGATTCGTATTCCTGGACCTATTTCCCCGCCTTCTTTCGAGACGGAGATCTTCCACGGACTCCATTAACCTTCTCCTCGGCGGACTCGTGCCGGCTCTCCCTCCCCCCTGCCACAGCCAAATGCCGCCTCCGATCGGGCTGACGACCAGGGCCGGTCTGGTAGAAACGCGGGTTTCGATCCGCGTCTCTGACGGGCAGCGCACGCCGCTCCAAAGCGCGGTGCACTAGACCGCTGGGCCATCCGCCATCCGCCATCCGCCGTATTTAATTTTAAATAATTTCAAACACCTTAATTATACACAGGCGGACTCCAAATAATTATGGAGTTTATTTTGGTGTGTCTTAGCAAAAGGGGTGAATACTTATTGAATCAATTATTGTCTTATTTGTAATTAAGAAAAAGCGTTAGAAGTGTTTAATTTGACATTGTAGAGTACTTTGTGTTGATCAGTGGCAAGAAATCCCAATTAAATACATTTTTATTCCATGAAGTAAGAAAATAAAATGGGGAAAATGCCAAAGGGGGTGAATACTTTCTATAACCACTGTATATATTACATGGATACTTTTTTTCTGCTCTCACAGCAAGATGAGAAAACAAGAGACTGAGAACATTAGTTCATCATCCATCTTCAAACTGTGTAATAGAGTATATTTAGGAGGAGCCAGAAGGAATACAGTGGATCACATAGGGGCAGGGAGATGGTGGCTAGATATTAGTCACTTTCTTTATCTCTCAAGCTTCGATAGTGGTGCTTTCAATGATTTTTGAGTGTTATTTCCCATGCTTGTTTGGCAGACCCATGTTATGAGGATGGACCATAGGGAGAAGACTCTGACTTTATCCCCTGTTCACAAGGAGAAGGTGAGTCACTGGCTGCAGACTTGCTGCTGCACAAGATACCTGGGGTTTGTGCCCATAATTACCAAACCAGACAAAATGCAATAAAAACTTTTACTTTGTGCTTCAATATATTGTAATGGTGACTGCTGAAGGAAGACTCAGGAAAGTTTGCTTTTTCATGATCACGCTACCAGCTTTATTACAACAAAGCTTATAGACGCAGGGAATAACAAGGAACACGAGAAACTCACGGGGGTCACTTCTTAGATGTACAAACACAGTCAGGGTACCAACACTAATCCATTCAATGAGACGAGGGGTGATGGGGAACTGGCACAGAGGGAATCATGGGAGACTGAACACATAACAACCAAAATGGCAGCCCCCAAGCTTACTTAGCATACGATGTGGCTAAGCTAACATTCATTATTACACTGAAATTATTTACACCATTACAATATACATGTTTTACAGCAAACTCATTTGACCCAGAATGGCAGGATAAGTTCTGATTTATTTAGAATTAGTGTGATGATAAACTATTGTTTTGGAGATATACACTGTGAAATATGTTTATTTTTTACTTTGTTAATTGCAATCTGTCTTACTTTGTTATAATGAGGATTCATCTTAATGAGAGAAAGTGTGCATCGGAATACAATGTGATAATCACAATTTTCAGCTAAACTAATTATGTGGTGAATAGGCATGTTGTCTGGGATAAACATGTTACAACTTCTTTGTTTGGACTAACTCCCGTTTTCCACGCAGAAGTAAATATTATTTCAACCAGCGGATGTCAATGTGGTGTGAAATTTAGTTATAGAAAAGGAAGAAAATCCACAGCTTTACTGCCAAATGTTATAAATGAGTTGTTTTCTGTTCATGTTTCTACTGGTATGAATTAAAGTTGGTGTTTTTTTTTTGATCTTACGTTTTCAGACGCTATTTCTTTTCGTTTTCTGGTTCTGACTGCATGAAAGTTCGAATGAGAGGGAAAAATAAAGAATTGAGGAATCACAGTAGAAGGAACAAACAAAGAAGACAACCTTGGGCTTTCAGACCATCTGTCATTTGACCTCCTCTTCCTTCCTGTCATTGATTTCACCCTGGGGACTGAGAAATGATAGACAATCCACAAAGGTGGCTTAAGCACTTATTAATAATTGTGAACAGACCTTGAACAGACAGTGTTGACAAAAGTGTTCCTAGTGATTGCATCACAAAATGAACATAAGGGAATAGGAGATTTGTACATTCCGTGTTTTTGTGTTGTTCTCTCTCCCGTAGCTTTCTTCCTTTTCTGCTGCTGACCACAATCTCACTGTTAGTTTTTCAGCCCGTTCACTTATATCTACATGTTCACTCATATCTCTAATGCTTTTCTCTGCATGTTAATCTCTAATTCTTTCTCTCTTTTTGCTCTCTGCTCTCTCATGGTGCGATGGAAAGAAAGAAAGTTGAGATTGTGAGGAGACGCGGTAAGAATGTGGTGAGAGGGACTGAGCCCTGTGCTGAAGGACAGTCTTCTCTTGGGAGCAGGGCAGGCCTCAAGCCGCAACGGGCCCTGGCCACTGAGTTACTGCGAGGTCCCGGTTCTCCACTCAAACAGAGCCCCGTGCACAAAGCTCTCCAGATGATCGACAGTGGCAAAAAGAACATACTCACAGCAGAGAAGGGGGCGAAGCCCACAGGTTCTAAAAGCAGTGTGGGGACACTGAAAACCAGGGCCCGGGTCCCAATCCTGGGAGGCGTCTCTGAGACTGGGCCTAAAGCACAAGTGCCTACCGGAGCGAAGCGTGAGCCTGTTGGGGCGAAAAGGCAGCTCATAGAGGTCGAGAGTAAAGGCAAAGAAACTGAAAGGGAAAAAAGGGAGGTGAGGGCCAAGCCTGTAGAGGTTAAAGATCAACCAATAGCAACCAAAATGTATCCCACTGAAGGAAAGGGCACATCTGTAAAACCTAAAATTACAGCCACGGGAATCCAAAGCAAACCCACAGAGGTTACACGTAAACCTTTATTAGTCAGAAGTAAACAATTAGAAGGGGAATCCACACCTGTAAGAGTTCAAAGCAAGCCTACATTAGTGCAAAGTGAACTTGCTATAGTTAAAGGTGTGCCAAAAAGACAAGTACTGACAGATTCACCAAGCCTTAAAAAAACTGAAACAGTTTCCATCAGCAGCAAAAAGGCACTTGAGGTTTCTCCCGCACAAAAGACTAAATCAGCCACTGGTCCTAAGTCGACAGCAGAGCCTCCCGATAGCATTTCTGGGGAGGGAAGAAAAAAGGAGAACAGTAAGAAGGTGATGAGACTTCCCTCAAAAGAAACGGTTGTTGACTCTGAAGAGAAAGCAGAAAGCAGAAGATCCGTCATCACCGAAGTTGCCTCCTTTCTGCCAGACATCGCCATGGCGGGCACAGCACCTATATTGCAAAGAGCAATGAGGGAGGTACCGACGGGTTTGGGTGATGGGACACCATGCTCCCCCTCTCAGAGGTCAGTCCCTTCCTGGAGCCAGTCCTCGGGGTCCAGTGCCTCAGAGTTTGGGAAACGGACAGCCGTTACTATGAACGTTCTACCGGAGGCAGGACGTTCTGAATGGGAATCGGAGGAAAGCATCGCCGGTCAAGATCTAGGTAACAGGGCAGATGCTACGGAGGTCACAAGGTCTGGTGCCTGGTCTGAATCTGGCGAGGAGGGACAGTTGGACGAAGGAGAAAAAGAGGAGAGTGGGAGGGAAGAGGCAGAAAGAGAGGGGGAGGAGAGCAGTCATGGAGAAACTGCAGGTGAGGAAGGAGAGAGTGAGGGAGGGGTTAGTAAGAGGGTGTTGAAGGAGAAGGAGGGAGAAATGGAGAGCAGAAGCTCTGGAGAGAGGGAGGAGGAGGAGGAAAGTCAGGAAGAGGTGAGCACAAGGTCCTTAGAGGATGGTGAGCAGACCACTGCAGGAGAAGAGAGCGAGGGAGGAGAGAAAGGCCTGGAAGAGGGTAGTGAGGCTGAGGCAGAGAGAACAGGAGAGGATAGTGGAGAGGAGGAAGAAGGAGAAGAAGAGAGTGTGGAAGAGAGTGGCGATGAGGAACAGGGTGAAGGAGAAGAAAGCAAAGCGAGTGAAGAGGAGAAGGGAAGCGGGGAGGAATCAGAGAGCGAGACAGAGAGCAGTGGAGAGGGATCAGATGAAGAACAAGAGGACGAGGAGGCAGAAAGTGAGGAGGATGAAGAGTCTTCAGTGGAGGAAAAGGAAGAAGGGGAGCAAGAGGAGAGTGGTGTAGAAGAGGAGGAAGGAGAAGAAGAGGATGAGGAAGAGGAATCAGATGAGAATGGACAGGAAGAAAAGGAAGAAAGTGAAGAAGAGGGACAGGGAGAAGCAGAAGAGGAGGATGAAGAAGGAGAGGAGGAGGGACAAGAGGAAGAGGAGGATGGAAATGAGGGTGAGGGAGAAGAGGAAATTGAGGAGGGTGAAGAGGAGGAAGATAAAGAGAAAGACACAGAAGAGGGAAAAGAGGAAGAAGAGGAGGAAGAGACAGATGAGGAAGAGAAGGATGAAGTAGAGGAAGAGGAAGAAGAAGAAGACAAAGAAGAAGCAGAGGAAGAGGAAGAGAAGGAGGAATCTGAGGAGGAGGAAGAAGATGAAGAAAAAGAAGAAGCAGAGGAAGAGTATGAAGAAAAGGTAGAAACAGAGGAAGATGAAGAAGAGGGGGAATCAAAGAAAGAGGAGGAGGAAGACAAATTGGCAAGAAGGAACGCCAAAGGCAAACAGACACAAAAAGCTAAATCCACAGCAAAAAGCAGACAAAGGGAGGTTGAGGTAGCAAAACTACCCACAAAGGACCAACAGAGCACTGCAAGGAAGCAGCAGGCACCTGAAGACTCCCAACAGTTCTGGAACAATGTCCTACCTCAGTATCTCAACCTGAAATGATCAGTCTCACTGGCGCACCAGCACTCAGGTGTCCTTAATTACAACCCCAACCCAACCCATAATTGATTACATTTATTTCGTATGTTTTAAAACATGTGCTACACAGTTTAAAGCCTTTTAATTTATTTTACATTAATCTTACCCCAAATGTCCTCAATTGGACTAGAATAAAATAAAAAGACTAGAACAGACTTTACTTGCTTTCATTTGCTTTCTTTACTGAGGCACACTTCTGGTTTTAATTAAGTTCTTTCTGTGTTGTTTCATGTTGTTACTCATGAACTTATATTGTAAATGTAAAGTTGTCTTCACAACCTGATGTGATCCAAATAGCATCAAAGCAAGTCTCATTTCAGCTCTGACATTATTTTTTTAACACATTTTTAGCTCATTAAATTTGTAAAATTGTTGCTGAAAAGAGGGATATACATCAAGTCATGTCATGTTTTATTGGCTCAGACCACACATAAACACTGAGATCATATGAAGTAGAGACAAATTGGTGCCTGGAAAAACATTTTGATTTACAGTGCTTTACATTACAACAGGCAGAGTGCCACTGCATCAGCCCTGTCTGAAAACTACAGGAGGACTTTCAGAACCTGATGTCTGCCTGGATCCAGCCCTACTGCATTGTCATTTGGAAAAGTAGTCTTTCACATCAGGGACTATGGTAGTCACGGATGTCAACAAGAAATGTTGTGGCAGCCACAAGAAAGCCTAACGCTTGTGTAAATCGGTTATACAAGTGTACAGGCAAGCCAACCTGTTATTCAAATTTACGGACAGACCACAGCATGTTAGGATCGAGCCTCAAGTCGTATTTATTGTTCCACTAGCCTCAAATCGTCTTTGCCCATAGGGAGTGTTGCTCACAGGCTGTCTTCTTGCGCATGCGCATTCAGTTAGTCATGAAGAAAACCTTTAATGGTTTGCTGTTCAGTCCACAACTTTATCCCGGAGTTCTTTTGAAAGCTCCTTGTTGGTCATGGTGGATTCTTTACTATGAAATCCACTACCCAGAAGTGGATTCCTCTAAAAACAGCTGATTTTATTCTGAAATAAACACAATTATTACAATTGAACACAGGTGGAGGCCAATTAGCTTGGTGTGTTTGGTATCTGGAAGGTGATTGGTTACCCCTGAGCTAGTTTACAATCGGTATGATAAGCAGGGTGTAGACTTATCAGTCCAAGTTATTCTAGTTTTTTACATTTTTAATTGGTGTTCAGAAATTTTGCGAATTGTTTTTCACTTGGAAGTTGTTGGGTAGAATGTGTAAATAAAGGTAGAAAAAGTCTGATTTAATGTTTGATTTTAAGGCTTTAAAGCAACAAATGGTTACATTTTTGAGACGGGTGTAAACTTTAAAGGGGCACTGTATATATATAATATATATAATGTGTGTGTTTCATCTATGAAAACAAATGATCCCTACAACACAATGGTATGGAATAGTACGGAAATGCACAACATTAGTTTCAAGGACAATCGAAGGCTTTTACATGTTTTAATTACTGTAAAAAAAATGTTTTTACAAATCTAAATTGTAAATATTTAAATGTATAATTTAAAAAAATAAACATTCTTTGTATATTGTATATCCCCTTGTTTTATCATTATTTTTCTAGTTATTTTAGTGAACTGGCAAATAATATCACTACCAATTAATTAATAAAGATTTTTTAGATCATAATGTGAATAGAGGTGGTTCGGCACACTCTGGTGTGGAGGGGAAGGACAACGTAAGTGTGAGTAAGGCTCTGAAGCTCATGTGTTTAAATGCGAGAAGCATAAAAAATAAATTTTTGGAACTGGAGGCTGTCATGTTGAATGGGGGTTATGACATTGTTGGGATTACTGAGACATGGCTTGGCGCAGTGGATGGGGATGAATATAATGTAGAGGGGTACAAATTGTTTAGGAAGGATAGAACTAATAAAAGAGGAGGGAGAGTGGCCCTTTATGTGAAAGACAATCTTAATGTGCAGGAAATTCCAGGTATAAACTCATTCGTTTCTTGTGAGGACATCTGGATTAGATTATTGGGAGATCATGAGAAGGGCCTTAATATAGGAGTATGCTACAGACCTCCAGCTTCAGACAGTAACATAAATAGTACGCTTTTTGGTAACATACAACAAATCTGTGCTGAAGGAGAGACGATAATAATGGGCGACTTCAATTACCCCTCTTAATTGGGAGATAGTTACAGGTCAGGGCAAATGTGAAGAGGAGTTTTTAGATATGGTCAATGACTGCTTTTTGGTACAGTCTGTTACTCAGCCTACGAGAGGGAAATCAATACTGGATCTGGTTTTGTGTAACAATCCTGATAGAATTTGCAGCACAGAGGTAGGAGAACCAATAGGGGCAAGTGACCACAGTGCAGTTATTTTTGATATTTTTTGGCAAGTTAAGACAGCCTCCTCTAACTCTCAAATTTCTAATTTTAGACGAGCTGACTTTAATAAAATGAGATAAATTTTATGGAATATAGATTGGGTAAAACTTCTAGATTGCAGAACTGTGAATGAAAAATTGACTATATTTAAAAGGGTTATTGTAGATGTACAGTGTAAATTCATCCCCAAAGTAAGGAAAAATAGGATGAAAAAACTGTCTCCGCAGTGGATGACTAAATCTTTACGGGAGATTTTGAGGCAAAAGAAACGACTGTACAGAGTATATAAAAAGGATAACTCGATTATTGTAATAAGGCTAAAAAGGAAATAAGATCAGCTAAAAGGCGGTTTGAAATAAAAATTTCCCAAGATGCTAAAAGTAATCCTAAGAGGTTTTTTCAATATTGTAGTAGAAAAAGGAAAGTTAAGGATGAGGTTAAGTGCATTAAGAATAAGGAAGGAACTTTGGTTTATAATAATAAGGATATTGCTAACACACTAAACAGTTACTTTGTGGAGAGCTTTACTAGAGAAGAGGTTATAAATATGCCTAAATGTATAGACAAGGTACAGAATGTTTTGGAGGACTTTGAGATAAGGGACGTAGAAGTACTACAAAAACTACAAAAACTTAAGACAAATAAGGCAGCAGGCCCAGATGGCATATATCCCAGAGTCCTCAAAGAACTTGGGGAAATCATATATAAACCATCCATCCATCCATCCATCCATTATCTAAGCCGCTTATTCCTGGTCAGGGTCGCGGGGGGGGGGCTGGAGCCTATCCCAGCATGCGTTCCGGGCGAGAGGCAGGAATACAGCCTGGACAGGTCGCCAATCCATCGCAGGGCACACACACCATTCACTCACACACTCATACCTACGGGCAATTTAGACTCTCCAATTAGCCTAACGTGCATGTCTTTGGACTGTGGGAGGAAACCGGAGTACCCGGAGGAAACCCACGCGGACACGGGGAGAACATGCAAACTCCGCACAGAAAGGCCCCCGGCCTGGATTCGAACCCGAGACCTTCTTGCTGTGAGGCGACAGTGCTATCCACTGCACCACCGTGCCGCTCATATATAAACCATTGACAGATATTTTAATTCAATCCATAATCACTGGAGAAATACCAGATGACTGGAAGCAGGGTAGTATAATTCCAATATATAAGAAGGGGGACCATACTGACCCAGGGAACTATAGGCCTGTCAGTTTAACTTGCATCGCATGTAAAATGCTGGAATGTATTATTTGGGATAAGTTGGAATCATTCTTGAAAAATAATAGTATTTTAAGGGAGAGCCAACATGGATTTCTCAAAGGGAGGTCATGCCTAACAAACCTCCTGGACTTTTTCAAAGAGGCTACAAAGTGTGTTGACCTGAACCAGGCTTATGATATTATATATTTGGACTTTCAGAAAGCATTTGACAAGGTACCACATGAGAGGCTTATTGCTAAAATGAATTCAGTAGGAATTGCAGGAGTAGTTTCAGAGTGGGTTCATAATTGGCTGCAAGGGCGAATACAAAGAGTAACAGTAGGTGGGGCCGAATCTGACCTCGGTGCTGTGGGCAGTGGTGTCCCGCAGGGATCGGTGCTGGGACCTCTGCTCTTCCTTATTTACATAAATGATCTTGATATGGACGTTAGTAGCAAAAAAGTCCAGGCTAGATGTAGTACTAGATACTCTTTAGATTAGGACATGATGAGCCTAGATGGGCCGAACGGCCTGTTCTCATCATTATGTATTCTTATGTTCTTATGTTCTTATGTGACATGGCCAATCATGACACGTGGATCTCTTCTTTTCTTTGGTGCGTCTGACCCATAATTTCCAGCTCATCAGTAGAATCTACACTTGGTGTGCTGATCCACTATGGACAAACATTGGTGGCAAAGCCACATAGCTTAGCGCACTGTTTTCATTCAAGGAGTAATAAAACCTGTCAGTGATGACAGCAGGGAAGCCCACATTTGTTTATGAGCATTTAGGTTAGGCCGGGCCATATTTGCCTGGGCAGGATAAAAAAATGCATAGGTACCCCTCCTATGTGGAGGATTAATTACCACCAGAGCTGATGATTCATCCATCACTCCACCAGGAAAAAATGCATTTGGGAAAAAAGTATACATGCATGCAAGATGTAATGCATAAAAGATTAGCGCAGTTAAGGACAATTTTCAGACCAATGGAAAAGACATAGGGGACAACATAGCAAACATAATAAAAAATGATTTTATTTTGTTTCACCAAAAGTTAATCATTAAACCATCTTGTCCATGTTATGTCCCCAGATGTTGAGGTGAGGCGTCGAGACATTAGAAGTCTCTCCTGGACATTTCTCTGTGTCACTGCTATTGTAAACCCTAAGACAGTTTCTTCTTTCTCCGGTGTTGTATTATCTAACACAATGTTCCTTGGACTCCCTTGGACAGCATGCAATGACTTCCCCCAGTGGTCATTGCAGTTCTCTGACTGAGAACAGTCATCTGTCTTCAACAGTCTCCCTGATAAATCCTGCAAGCCCAGGCGGTGCAAATTTGCTGTCCTGATCTTTTAGCTGCCAAGTGGGAAGTGCCAAATTCCCAGGACACCATTGAAGAAAGACAGCACAGTCTGTGAGTATCAGCAAACAGTTCTGGAATGAGCTCAGGAAAGGGGACTTTAGGGGATGTGGTTTGATGTTCAAAGGTGGTGATAAGGAGGTTGGGGGAGCTGCCTGTTTTTACCTCCGAGAGCATCAGTTGAATTACTGGCATTCTCTTTGGCAGAGGAAGGGAGGTGGAGGTCAGCACACTGCGAGGATGTCAGAAGGCAAGGTGTCACTTTATGCACGTGGATCACCATTAACCATGCCTGTACCAGTTCTGTGCCAGTGTCCATGTAGATGTCAGCATCTGCTTCCTCTGTCTGAACCAGGTGCCACTGCTCCAAATAATTAGTGCGGGAATCTGTGCTGATGGGTAGTGTCCATGGGATCTGTCTCTGTGTCCCTGGCAGTATCTGGTCCAGCTAATACCTTTGATCCCTTCTTCTCCAACTCAGCCGTCATGGTGAAGAGGGGGGCAGCAGCCAGCAAATGCCTCTCTTCTGGAGTGAGTGGAATTGGGGGAATGATTAACACCATGTCTTCCACAGGCGGTGAGGCAGCCAGACCTGCAGAGCTCTCCTCCACTGTCTAGGCAGCAGCCTGAATCGCTCCAGGATCTGCATTGGAAGAAACTGAGGGCAGAACTGTGTTCTCGGCCCATGTGGAGGCAGACGGCTATTGCTCTTCTTCCTGGGGTACAATGTCCTCCTCTCCTGCCTGGGGGTCATTCCTCAGCTCTGGAGGGAGTTCACGGAGGGGTTTGGAGTCCATGTTACCAGGGATCTGACTGTATCTGCAGCCTCCACCATGGCAGATACCATCCCCTGGAAATGGAGCATCATCAGTAATTCTGTGGCAGAACCCCAGAGAAAGACAGTAGGACTGGTCACTCCACTTTGGTACTCACTTGCAGTGTGGCCCATGTTTTCTGAGATAATATTAAATTGAATTGTTGAATTGGTGTCAAATGCCACATCGAGCCACGAGACATTTCCCACGTGGAAGCAAGAGAGTGCAAGGTTCCAGATTCTGTCCTGCCGAGCCCCTCCACCCAGTAGCTAATCGAGGTCAGGGTAGCTCCAAAGGAATCACCTTAATTCCTCTTCAAAAACAGGACATTTCAAACAACTCTTCTGCGCCTTGGGATGGCAGTGTAGTGTAATGGTTAGGAAACTGGACTTGTAACTGAGAGGTTGCTGGTTCGATTCCCAAGTGGACCACTGCTGTTGTACCCTTGAGCAAGGTGCTTAACCTGAATTGCTTCAGTAAAAAATATCCAGCTGTATAAATGGATTGTATGTAAAGAAATGTGAACCGTGTAAGTCGCTCTGGATAAGAGCGTCTGCTAAATGCCTAAAATATAAATGTAAATGTAATGCCTTGGGATGAAATGCCAGTGGCTGATACTTCATCCATTTCACACTTTCGCGAACAGTACATGTCAGGTTATAACTTTTTTAATTAATTTAATTTATCTTTAAATGAAACCAGAATAAGCAGACTAGATCAAAGAGTGTTCCAAATTAAATATGCTTGCACAATTGGTCTGGTACAATTTGTGCACGTTAAGCTCATCTTATTTGTACCTAAACCGTGGGAATTAAAAAATTGACCTTAAAACAGACAGGTGTTCTAAACACTTTAAGGTTACAGAAATAGCCTTAACTGGTTACTTGGAAAGAGATTTACCGCAGTTTTCTCACTATCCTATTTCAGTGGGACCTCCTATATGTGAGGAAAGTGAGAATCTAATTAAAAATGTCTATTTTCTGAATCTCTCTGGTGTGCCTGACCCATACTTTCCAGCTCTTGGATAGAATCCCCCAAATTCTGGTGTGTATGATACAGTACGCACACGGCGTGCTCATCCTGAAGCCACATACCATAGTGCCCTGGCTTCATTCAAAGAGTAATAAAACCTGTCAGTGATGACACTAGGAGAAGCCCACGTTTGCATGAAGTCAATGGAGATTTAAGTTAGGTCAAGCCAGGTGCTATTTGCCTGCCCAGGATCCTAAAATGCATAGATGTCCCCAACAGTGTGCACTATATTTAAACAGTAAGGTTCACTCAGTGAGACTCTGGCAGTCCCTAGTCTGTTGTAATTTGAAGTGTTTTACTGATGCATTGAATAAAAGGCAAAGAAGAACCTCCTAAAAGGGACTCCTGAGTGGTTCAGTTGGTAAAGGAGATTAACACAAGCATAGGCTGGACCCTACAGCTAAAACATTACAACATTAGTAGCATGGGTTATGTCATTAGTCTTATTAATTCCAGCTCTGGTTGTACTAATGTCATGGCCAACTGACAGGGAGTCTATGGCAGAAGTTTGGACGTTAGCTTTGTCCCACGCTGGTAAGGTGAGCCTTAAACCTGATTTATAGTGATGATTGAAAGTTTGTTAACCCTATGGGGGGTGGTCATTATTTTCATTTATACCACAGCTTGGATTAATACTCGATTCTGATTGGCTAACAACCGTGAGTATATACACCGATCAGCCACAAAATTAAAACTACCTGCCTAATGTTGTGTAGGTCCCCCTTGTGCCACCAAAACAGCTCTGACCCGTCGAGGTATGGACTCCACAAGACCTCTAAAGGTGTCCTGTGGTATCTGGCACCAAGATGTTATTAGCAGATCCTTTAAGTCCTGTAAGTTGCGAGGTGATGCTTCCATGGATTGGACTTGTTGGTCCAGCACATCCCACAGATGCTCGATCGGATTGAAATCTGGGGAATTTGGAGGCCAAGTCAACACCTTGAACTTTTTGTCATGTTCCTCAAACCATTCCTGAACAATTTTTGCAGTGTGGCAGGGTGCATTATCCTGCTGAAAGAGGCCACTGCCATCAGGGAATACCGTTGCCATGAAGGGGTGTACTTGGTCTGCAACAATGTTTAGGTAAATCTCTTCCCCAGGTAAACGATGCACACGCACCCGGCCATCCACATGATGTAAAAGAAAATGTGATTCATCAGACCAGCCCACCTTCTTCCATTGCTCCATGGTCCAGTTCTGATGCTCACGTGCCCATTGTAAGCGCTTTCGGCGGTGGACAGGGGTCAGCATGGGCAGTCTGACCGGTCTGCGGCTACGCAGCCCCATACGCAGCAAGCTGCGATGCACTGTGTGTTCTGACACCTTTTTATCATAGCCAACATGAACTTTTTCAGCAATTTATGCTACAGTAGCTCTTCTGTGGGATCGGACCAAATGGGCTAACCTTCGCTCCCCACGCGCATCAATGAGCCTTGGGCACCCATGACCCTGTCGTCGGTTCACCGGTTGTCCTTCCTTGGACCACTTTTGGTAGGTACTAACCACCATACCGGGAACACACTACAAGACCTGCCGTTTTGGAGATGCTATGACCCAGTCGTCTAGCCATCACAATTTGGCCCCTGTCAAAGTCGCTCAGATCCTTATGCTTGCCCATTCTTCCTGCTTCCAACACATCAACTTCAAGAACTTGAAATCGGGGTCCAAGTGCTGTGCCGTGCACCTGTAAAATTTTGAAACAATACATACCACTGAGATTGCATTCGATACACAGATGATGATTGGTTTACTAGCAAGATGGGGGACGGTTTTCTTCATAAATCCTCTATACTGCTACCTATTGACTTGGAGTGTAACGATGCACTCTGCTCTTTGGAGCACAATAACCATGAATCAGCCAGGGTTACTGCATAAGTGCCCCGAGACTACTCGTTACAGGTTAGGGGTTATCAGCAGTGAGAGATGCTCCTACCTCCTTAGATCAGCACTGTCTCACCTGTATTACACTGCTGGGCCTATAGCATGGAAAATAGATCAAATGAAATGTGACATATTATGAAATAAATCCATAAATAAAAGATGCAATAAATAGTGAAATTGCTAAATAAATGTAGAAATGACAGTGTTCTCATTGTACAACACAGAGAAAGCTGTCTGAAAGTCCAACCCCCCATTTCATTTTCATTTTCATTGCATGCAGGACGAAATGTGCTGTATTGTGAAATAAATTAATAAATAAATACTTAAATAAATAAACCATGATTTCTCCAATTGTCTTTTATTTATGGATTTATTTATTTATTTCATAATGTTACATTTCATCCTCCATACCCTCCCTCCCAAGAATAAAGAAAAAGAAAAATCTCCATAAAGTTGATCAACACATCAGCACCTGTGGCTTTGCCAGAGATCACAACCTTTCACACACGGTTTCTGGCACATAGTATGATCATTTAGTGCAGCCTGTTGTGGATCTGTGATGGACTCTGACGTGCATTATTGTCCCCAGAGTACCCCCAACAAAGCCGCTACTCAACTTTATGGTTAATCACCCGTGGCCTCCGCATTTCTAATTTTAATGGGTGAGTACGCCTGAAATCCCGCTCACTCTGCGTAGCTGTCCATGAGCCCGTAGGTCATTGTAACTGCTGAGAGTAGAGGTACACACTGTATGCTTTCAGCTCCCCAGATGGGACGTGTTTATGTTCAGCTGCGAGAGCGAAACTGTTAGTGCCCTGGGTTATTATCCCTCAGTTTTTACTGCCTGTTTGTTTTATTTTCCCAATGGGACCCTTTGCAATAGAAATGCAGAAATAGTCCTGTGAATTTTTCTGGGGTGTTTTGCCCTTAAGCACAGCAATTGAATATCCCACAGTCTGTTGTGACGAGCATTTACCACCTTTTCAACTAGGGTGCTAGAAATAGGTGTGGAGGGGTCTGTAGTGACATAGCTTCTGTCACTGTCCGGAAGAACTACTGTATACCAGGTACTTCTCAAAGCCTCTATTTTCACTTACACAACGAGTATCTAACTTGTGGCAGTAAATGCAAAAATGAATATACTTTGATCGACAATTATATAATATAATAATAATAATATACGCCATTTAGCAGACGCTTTTATCCAAAGCGACTTACAGTAGTGAATGCATACATTTTCAGTATATGTGGCCCCAGTGGGGATTGAACCCACAACCTAAGCGTTGCCAACACTGTGCTCTACCAACTGAGCCACAGAGAACCAATTCCTATGACAACATTAATCAACAACTCGAATTACCCTGTACACCTTTGGTGACTTTTTCAGAGATAGGGAGTATGCCAAAATGTTTGAATCTCTAGCCTCATCTTTAATGAAAAACGTTGAGTGTGGATATTTTCATGACCCAAAGGCAGAAAAAATTATGCAATTAAATTATCTTTAAAATGAATCACGTCACATCATTTGATATGAGAATGCGTTACAAGAATCCCAGTGATTTACCCATCAGCCTGAGCTTTGCCAGTCGTTCTTGATCAGAAATCTGATGTCACTCTAAGAAGAAACCACACCAAATGGCTGGCAAAAATGCGAGCTCTTTGTTTTGTACTTGTATTAATGTTTATGGATTTAGCTGTTCCAGGCTTCTGTGTGTATTGCAAAAACAGTGCACCCATGGTGATGTTGCTTTATAACTCTAAGTGGGATCAGCATGTTTGGCTTGTTTTAATTAAATTAAACCACATCATTTTCTAAGCAGTGGCAGCTGGATTGTAGTAGGAGTGAATATGAGACCTTTGCAGTGCATTGTAGTAAACTGCCTTTTTGGTTTTAGAGATTAATCTTACAACATTGAGCTCTTGGGTGGCATAATCAGCTGAAGCCCTGCTTCTTGGTACAGTAATACTGCATAGCATGGATGGAGGGTTTCAATCAGCAGGATATTCCCAACCTCAGTGCTATATAGCAACTCCTCAAGCCACCTGTGATCTGCCTGCGCCAGATGCTCCAGTTGTTTGGTCCTCCGCCATAGGAAGTGTGCAGCTTAGCCAGTTGATTTCAGAATGGAAAAACAGGCGGCTGGCATCACATGCTTTGGAGGATCTGTGTGATAGCGTGCGGCTTGCTGAATTGAGGGAACCCGTTGTGCCAATTGGACAGGCCGGCAATCATGTGGGCATTCCAAATTAGGATAAAAAATAAAACATTATGGAATACATTTTATTTGGAATACAAATCTGTTTACAAAACCTGTGTTTGCTGGCTTTCATTTGCCCCAACTACCTAAAATGTGTTGGTTCTACAAATTCTAGCAAAGTCATCATATAGAATACACTTAAGGTGGTAATTTGAGAAAAGTTTGCTTGGTAAAATCCATTTATATGCTGTGTGTCATGTCCAACTAAACACTTTCCCTGGGTCTCATTGTCCAATAATTCTTTTAAAGCTCCAATTACATATTTAAACTGCTGACCATTTTTCCAAAGATAACATTTTTAAGAGTAAAAGATGCTTCTAGTCAGCATATAGTGGCACAACTTAGCACCCCTTCTTTGACCAAAATCTGTCCTTTACCCATAGTAACAAGGGCTGCTGGTTACAGGATGTCTTCATAGCATGAAGAGAGAATGTTACTGTAAACATGTTTTAAAAACTCACCCTTTCCGCATTCCTTTCCCCGATAAACGTGGCATTATCTGTGGCATTCCATACCCTGCCTTCAGCCAAAACAGACAGTTAATCTGCTATGCTTACTGCACAAGCGCAAGGGTCACAGAGCACTTTTGCAGCCAGCAGGTAGACAAGTGTCTCATTGAGGGGGGGACGCGAAGCGTATAATTACTCTTCAGGCTGCAGTGCATGTATAGAAATGAATGTGGCCAGAAAAGTAAACATTAGTGGTGTTGAACACTGCCCGTTGCGTTGGCAGCATAACGAGGAGGGATGTGAAGGCTTTTTCTTTGAGCCCTCATAAATCCGCTTTTTCTTCAGGATCCAGTCAGCGGAAGGAGTCAGTGGAAGATGTTGCTGAAGGAAAACCAAGTTGTTGTTTTTTTACATTTGCAACAGGAGTATATGATCCTTACAAACTTTTCTGTGCATAAACCCATTTGCGTTTGTAAACCACATGCGCAGGGGTGGAAAAATAAAAGTTTTTTTCCACCAATTTCATCACTTAAAAATATTGTGATGTTCACATCTTTCAAAATGATATCATACATAGTATACAGTACCAATCAAAAGTTTGAGTACACCTGCTCGAAACTCAGCTTATCTCATCATTGACCATGTTTTACACAAGTTTCTGTAAATACTTGAGAATGACAAAAAAACACATGTAACAATAAACAAAAGGAACATCAAAGCAATGTTCAAGAACATTTTATTGAAAATTTAATCTTGGATTCTTCAAAATAGCCACCCTTTGCCGTGATAACCCCCTCACAAACACGGACCATTCAGTTAATAGGTTTCAGCAGGAAATCACCCGACATGTCTTCCCAGCTCTCCTGCAGCACTTGTGGGTTGCTTTGCTTTGCCTCTTCTGTCCAGTTTGTCCCATACAAGTTGTATGGGACTGAGGTCTGGACACTAGGCAGCCGGGTTATTAGTTTGAGTTTTCCTTCACATTCCTCCTTCACCAGATAGTTCTTGCACAATTTCAAGGTGTTTTTTGGGTCGTTATCTTGCTGAAGAATGAAGGAGTGCCCGATTAGCCATAATCCGGATGGAAGGTGTATTCAAACTTTTGACTGGTACTGTATGTATATATATAATATTTAAAGACCTATAGTACAACTCAGAGAGTCTTGTATCACACCCCAAGGGATTAATATTATCCACTGCATTTTTACAGAAAAAGAACTTAAAGCATTAATGGAAAAAAGTTAATCCTTTAAATATCCTTTGCTTTGAATATCCTGGAAAGTATCAATGGGCTACCAGCATAAACATTGCTCTCCACCTCCACCTTCTCCCAATATTTTGCTCTGTTCCAGCGGATGTTGATGACAGGAGGCAAGCAGCCAGAGAAGGGGATGGTGCCACACCTCAAGGCATCGCTCCAGAGAAGCCGACTGGTGACGCTTCAGATACTAGCAGTTGCAGTCAGTGGGCAACCATGACATGCACTTTGGCAGATGAATACCAAATTGTATTTGTAGGCCAATATCATTTCTACAATGTCCTCCATGAATTCGGAAGAGTGCATGCTTTTATGTCCTAAAATCCTAAATCACATTGAAACTTTAGAACAGAGGTTACATTGGGAACATTAGGGACATTAGTGGTGCTGCAGCTTAAGCAATAAACAAAAATATATCTACTCTTATTAGTATTATTATTATTATTTTCCCTACACCCTCATCGTCATTTTACATACACATCGTCATTCCCTACATATACATTGTCATTTTAAGAGGAGTAGGACAGACATACATACCTTTTGCACACCTGTGAATAGAGGAGGAAATTCTTAAACTGAAATGTTTTCACTTATCATTAGTGAGCTGTTTCTGAGCTGGGGGAAGGGAGGGTGTTTGGGCTGAACCTGGCCCTGTGAAGCCAGTCTTAACATGTGGTTTTCAGGAGGGGCCAGGGGCCGATCCTGGACTGAAGCCCAGTCAGGCACCGCAAACCCCCTCCCACTTTCCTACTTCCTGTGAAGACAAGGACCCCGTTTATCTCTATCAAGTGCAGGCTTGCTCGAGGAAAGGGTGGTGGTGACCTTAAGAAGGAGTCAGTTATTTGGTGTGTTCCTGAACTTCTTGTGCCCAGTTAACATCATTATTCAAAGATACCTGATCTTTGCTGGTCTACTGATGCTTCTGTCCTGTACTTTGGTTGAGACTTTCAAATGTTTGATATTTTGTGAGTAAAGTTCAATTAAACATTTTCATTTAAAAAAAAATCCTATTCAATAATGTTTATGTTAAGGCAGCCCTTATGCTTTAAATATGGCAGAATATTGGCAAACGCTCAAACTGTTTTTAAAAAATGTTTATTTTACTCTAACCGACTGGATAACATCTGGTTCATTTGAGATGTATCACAAGGCTGTGAGGATCTTGGTTTGTAAACAGTAATTTACCACAGGGTTCAACAAAGTTTCCACAGAAAGACAAGTTTGTCAAAAAGTTATATATTACTATATAATTTGTAGTATATAACATACAATGCTATACATACATACAGTATATATACTGTGTATGTATACAATATCTCTCTAGAGAGAGAGAGAGAGAGAGAGAGAGAGAGAGAGAGAGAGAGAGAGAGAGAGAGAGAGAGAGAGAGAGAGAGAGAGAGAGAGAGAGAGAGAGAGAGAGAGAGAGAGAGAGAGTGAGTGAGAGTACTACTACTATGCTGAAAAGCGTCCAAGTTGCGCGAATGTGCGCCAGTAGTTGTGTCCAAATTCGATTAGCAACTGTAGGCGAACACTCTCCTGTTTCGTGGTTGGGGAGGCGGGGCCAAAGAAAAGTAGTATAGTGCAGGAGGTTTTTCCACTCTCTTTAGATAGAGTTATATATTTGGATATGGACACCTGGCTTATTGCTTTTCTCTTCGTAGGTGCCCAGTTTCCCTACAACTTTGGATATGACGGTAAGATGGGTCGAATACTTGTTTCCATCAGTTGCAGGAGCATTCACCGTTTGTTATTCGCGAACTTGCACTTCAGTGGTGCAAAGATACATTTTTTAAGAAAAATATGTTATTTCAATTGCGCGTGGAGCGAAATGTTGTGAGCTAACGAAATGTGCCCGTACAGAGGACCCTTTTACCTTGATATTTCTTATGTATAAACAGTCAATATGAGCTGCCACAGTTAGGAGTGCAATGCTCGCTCTGTTTACGTGGAATATATTGAGACTGGGGGAAACCAGCGAGCGGACTGTTTACAGCATTTATAGCACACCCTACCTGCTAGAAAACGATGAAAACTGCGGTCGGATCAACACGTGGACACTATACTATTTGGTAGCGTTCCAGATATCAAGGATTGAGTAACTGCGACAACTCAGCGAAAGCAGTGTAATAGTATATTTATTGCGATTTAAAATGATTTGAACCCAGTTATTTTAATTCAAATGAATGGTGAATGCAATGAACTAAATCATAGTACATGCGTGAATGAAACCGCGACAGTCCTGTTTTAAGTGGTAGCTATTGTGAATAATGTTCTGAGAATAAAACGACTGGGGCTATGATTGTTTAATTGAAACCGCGTATACAATAGTGTAGAGATCTAGCGTGTTCTGGCATTTGCCTCTGCCTCTTTACGTGCGGGTACCATTACATCATCATCAAGATGAGGAGAGAAGATGAATTTAGGACGTGGAAAAGTGATATATGTCCGCTCTTCAACGACGTTATTACTGTAGTTGCAGTTTGTAGTGTGCGATGAAAGACTTTGAAAGAAATGGTTGAGATCATGCCAGCCATATTGGCTGGTCAGTGTATGAACCGCTGTTGACGCATGGGCTTCCAGTTGCAGGGCCTTTTCCTCATATTCAGCATCTAATTGGGGTTCAAATATGGCAAAGATTAGTTTAAAAAATAACATGGAATTGCAGAACTCTTTTTGGGTGGGAGACAGCAGCCAGAGTGATGGCTGTGGTGTTGAGGCCACCCCACTTCTGCACAACGTCATTGGTCTTTCCACACTCTGGATAATTCCCGCCACACTCTAGGAAGAGTGTTTGTTCACTTTGGATGGTTATCAGAGTCACCAGCTCATATGATTTGCTGTCAGGCTGATGACAGCAAAAATAAACATATTTTAACTGCTGTGGCCAGAGGAATCTGTGCTACTGGAATGTTTATTTGATATTATTTTTTTATATTAATATTTCATATTACGTTCCCAGTGGTAAATCACCTGAAAGACACATCTTCTAAGGTATTCTGATAATTAGCCTTTGAAACAATACAGATAAGTGTGTATTTTATTGATGCAATATTTGTTTGTGGGCTTCTTCAGTGTAGATGTCCTTCATGACGGGCAGATTGACAGTTTATCCTTGTATGCCCTGCAAGTTTAGGGTGGCATTTTGGTTTAGAAAATATTCAAGAGACATCTCATATGGATTGTATTCCTATCTTATTGACTTGAATAGACCTGCCTGTGCTTATAGAACAGGTTGCTTTGACATCTGCTCCATGCTGTTGGGCAGCTGCTAAATCTGGGCCAAATATGGAGGAATGACTTCAGACACAGGTCTCATTACACAGGTTGTAACACGAAGACGAGTTTTGGCAGAGTTAGATTTAAGGATGACAGAATAAAGGCGGCTTGTCAAGTTTACGCTGATTGTGGTCGGGGTCATAATGCTGTCCTGAGGGCAGCCGTCGCTCTCTGTAAATGAGGAAGAACACAGGTGATTAGCTCTGCCTGACAGCTGAGGCAACTCCTGTCGCCAGCCTGCCTGTTGCTGAAGTCTTTGGATATTCAACACTCCATATAAACACGGTGGTAAGAAAGGAAAGATCTGGGCTCATGTTTATTAATATTCTAAGAACATTTTTAAGAATGGATTTAACAAACAAAAACATTCTTGCATAAATACTTAAACCTATATAAACCCTTCCATGCTCAGACTGAGTGTGCTTTACATTGGTTTTGGGGAAACCTGTGTGATTTCCATGAACATGGACTGAAAGATTTATTTCAAATTTGGGTTTAGGGTTGGTATGTGTTTTTGAACATGAATTCTACGAATGCACTTTTGAGCTCTGTCAGCCACAGTTGTAAGAATGATCCGCGAGTGACCTCCCGGTTGTTAAAGAGTATACAGAAAACTCCACACTATTTCCCACCTTCTATAGATTATGATTTTTCTATTCACTCTTTCTAAACTCTGTTCTTACTATACATTCTGCTCTACACTTCCCTATATGTTCACATAGCCTATATTTGAAATTATATGCCCATAGTTTTGGAACCAGATTAATACATGGATTCCTAAAAAATATAACTGTAATTAACATAACTGTTATGTGTTGTCGGAACAGTGAAGTTTGAATAACAATAGTCTGAAGCCAGTAACTTAAATAGTCAAATGCCCTTGTTTAAAGTTCAGCACTCTGAATACTGAACACAAGTGGTATTACGTGTTAAAACCCCTCACTTATACTACATGTAAAATATATTTATTTGATTTAATATAATTATCAATGAAATCACCAAATTTGTTGATAGGCAGAGCAAACTGGTGGATCAACCTTCACCAAATATACAACTCACAATTAAATTAAAATTAACAGCTGGTTAATTAAGTTACAACTGTTAGGCAAAGACAAAATATTCAATGTCCAATCTACAGATGTAGGTTCAAGTACCTTAACAAACACTAAATCCTAGACATAAAATTGACATGTAACAATCATAAAAGAGATGAAATGGAAGAAAATGATACCAAACCAAGCTTGTCTCTCTCCAAATGCAAACACACGCAGCTGAGGTGTGAGCTGGAATCAGATCTCCCAAGAAAGCAGGAAAAATGAATCACCCTTGAGTTGCTGGACTCCTCTAAAACAAAACTGCCAAAAACCGAGCTCAAGCCATCAATAGGTCACATAATAGGTCAATAAGTGCTTGGAGAAGGGATGGGGGGGGGTTGGCCCCCTCTCTCCTTAGCCCATGCATGATACATTTACGATTTGGGGGAAGGCCCAGCACCAGCCAGGTTCAGACCTCCTTTTTATATTTTTGTTGCGCCATTTATGTGCTCCTCTCATGTTGAGAATCATGGTGATACGAAACATAGATAGGGTCTGGGGAAGACGGCTTGGTTTATACAGAGATGTTGGTTGAGCTGATATTTGGAGAGACATAATATGCTCAGGCAAAGAAAATTGCTACCAGGTGACAAGGCCAATCATAGCATGTTCAGCTCTGCTTTCAATCTGGTGGGCCATAATTATTTTCCCCCTGATCCATAATTTCCAGCTCATAGGTAGAACTATGAGCACAATTTCTACTTGTGCTCATAGGTAGAAATTGTGCTATGTGACGTAAGCTTGTTAGTTTGGTGTGCTGATCTAATATGGACTGCACTGGCTGCCAAAGCTACATACCTTAGTGCCCTGGTTTCATTCACAGAGTAATAAACCTGTCAATGATGGCACCATGTTTGTTTATGAGAATTTAGGTTGGGCTGGGCCACATTCTGTTTGCCTGCGCAGGATGATGAAAATGCACCTCCCCAAAATTGTGCTAAGCTGGTTTTCTGTCTACGTTCCTGTCCTGTACCTGGCCTCAGCTTGACACGGGACACCTGGGTTCCTGCGTTCTGCCCCCTATTAAAGGTGGATCTAATATAATAATATAATATATGCCATTTAGCAGACGCTTTTATCCAAAGCGACTTACAGTAGTGAATGCATACATTTTTTTCAGTACTGCACCCTCTCCTCATTTCCAGCCTGCCAGAAACAATTTTTTTTGTTTCCATCTTCATGCTTTGTTTTACCCTTGCTTTGTCTTTATTTTTGTTTGATTAGGTTAAGGAAGTGGTAGAGTAGTTAAGTTGGAAAATGCAAGACTTTTATTTTCTTTTTCTTGTTTTTCAGGTTTGAGATACTTGGTTGGTAACTTTGGGCTGTAACAACTTCTGTACATGCTGAAGTGCCTACGTTTATAGATAAGTAAGAATAACATTGTAGCAATCTTGCCTGTCAGCAGAGTGAATGGAAGGACACACTGATCATCAGCACTTGGAATGCAACTTGCAGCCATGGAAACTCCCTGGGGCTATACCTGTCTGAGGGTTGCTTAGAAAATCTAGGATTCCCCAAGAGTAGAGAGCGAGGGGACAAGCTCAAATTAAAGGGAAGGGTAGTGTAGTGACCACATGTGGACCGGATGTGGTGACTTCGCTGTGTTGTGGAATTGTAGACCAGGGATCGGTTCCCTCTTCCATGAAGTAAGCTCTTCACCTCTTCGAAATGCCCCCTCTCCCCTGCAGTCCACGGTATATAAGAGCAATTTTACATCCACTACCAACAGTTGAATACTGTTCTGTTTGTGCTCAGTTGTGGGACCTGAAAAGGCTACCTCTCTCTATATGTTAGTCTTCCACCTCAAAAAACTACATTGCAGTGTGGAGCATGGTAAATTAGCGTCTTGGCTTCTGCAAGAAGTTTACAGTGGTGGTATTCTGTTTGGAAAACTGGCTTTCTCAATGTAATTTAGAATAAAGCAAATCTGAATTTGATCCCTGACTTGACTATTTTGTAGGATTTAACCTGTATGATTTGTCAGTTGTCATTTTAGTGGCATGACTGTTACCCCCAGTCAATTTACGCCTTTTTTTTTTCAGTGAATGTGTGATGGTAATCGCAGTTCTTTGTTGAGGGTGCAAATGGAACGGTTCTTGAAATAGGTGAAATAGGTCCCTCTAATTCTTGTATGTAATCCTCTTGGCACACCATCACCCAGCCCAGATTTTTGGCCTAAAACAGAGAGGGTTTGCTGCCATTTCTTCAGAAAGCCATGGTGAACCCTCGAGTGAAGCCAAAGTGCTGTCTCATTTCCTGTGCTCTTCCCCGTCATATAAACCACCTCTTAGTCTTTGAGGTGCCCCGGTAGGCCTCCCCTTTATCTACAAGGGGACCCTTTTCACTTTAAAATCGGAATAATAGGACCTTTTATCCCACTTTCCATTTGTTTCTTTTACTGTGGCACATTTTCAGCCTTCTTGGAATAGAGACATATTGACTTGGATGAAATGCAGCTTTGCATTCTTTTCCTCGGATTGTGCAGATATGGCTTGAATTATCAAGTTGCAGAACAATGTGAGTTATTGTTAATGTGCCACAGGGGCAACGGCATAACACTGTATTAGGATAAAAAATAAAGAGATTTTTGTACAGTGTGTAGAGTATTATTCCAAGTCTGAACTAAGGTTATTGTTCAGTATGCTGTGTGACTACATTTCTCCATGGAGATTTGTTTATCATGGCTAGGAAAGGAAAGGTCCAGCCCTAGCCTAGCCTGGTTTTTGATGTAAAATTCATACCATACAGTCTGAATCTCGGTTGTATTCATGTCAGGAGACTAAGAATGCATCTGTTATATGGAGCTGCTCTCTGTGTGGTCCCAGTTACTGCCTTGAAGGAGCTATGGGGTTGTATTAGGGCAGAATGGCATAAGGTTTATATACTTCATATGCCAGAAGACTAGAAGCTTCTTTGTGATAGTTGTAGATATGTATACTTCACTTTGTTAGTTTTGAATATCTGGAAACCAAAATAAAAGACTGGTGTAGTGTGTAGCTCCTTATAGTACATACTGGCACTGGACTATTCATTTTGTAATTGGCTGCCTGGCAACAGTGGGTGGCTCGTCATATCCACAGGCTCTGGTGTCCCCTAACAGTCACCCTGCATTCTGCAGCCAGGCGTCTGAGACCGAAGGTTGCTTTGGGTAAAGGTGTCTGCTAAGCAAATAAGGAATAAAGTAATAATTTGAACGAAAGAGCGGAGGCGTCACCGGTACTTGTTCCGGTAAGCTGAGCCTTTCATCCCTGTTAGACCGTTTCTAGTATTCATTCTACAGTATTATGAATAATAATAAACAATCATTTATTATATGTTTTATCCATTCATCTCTCTAACCAAGTCTCTAATTCAGAAAGGCATTTTTGGCTGTTTGCCTGGTAGTTTCCTGGTAGCAAGATGGCACTGTGGTGCTGGCATAGCATCTCCACTCTGAATAAATATACTTTTAAGCGAGCCGCCACAGTCACAGAGACTAAAGCTTGAGTGTGCATGTTTATTCTGACTCAAATGACAGCTCTCTGTGTCGTTTGCTCATCCCCACATTATGGTCTTTCCATACTGTGGCATTCCGAGCGAGACTAGTCATGTTTGTTTGATATAGTATTAAAGATGGCAGGAGTGGGAATACTGTACCAGAGTGTAGCTGTTGCACTGTAAGTTTATAAATGATCTCAGATTTGCCTTTGTCTGTAATTAACCTGGAACTTCTGGTAAAGGAAAACACATGGTGCGTTCCCAATAAAATAAAAATGTTCCACTTCACAAAATGTTAAAACAATGGCAGTCTGATGTCAACAATTTTACAGTCTACACTTGCCAAGTCAGAAAAATAGGAGCCACAGGCACAGATAAAAAAAAGTTAGGCTACAGTTTTACAATGAGTTATTTTTGTCCTCATCTTAAACAATATAAAATGTGTTACATGCAGGTTGACAGACAGTAACAGTATTGTGTATTATGTTAATTTCTTCCTTGGCCGTCACTGTAAAATAAAAATATAATGACCTTCCTAATGAATTAATGCTCTTCTCAAAAATTAATATGATCCGCCTTAAATAAGCTTATATACCTTATAAAGTCTTTGAAATGCACTCAAGGGAATAAACAGCAAATCGCAATGTTTGTTACCCCCTCAATGCCCCTAATTGCCTGCCAGTAACAACAGCTTGATGAGTGAAAACACATTGCCATCAGATCCCAAGTCACATGTACTGCAGCACCGTATTGGTGGATCCTACGGAATCACTGTTCCTCTGTGGCTGATTGTGCGGTCTGTCATACACTGCAGCTCCTCTCAATCTGCACCAGAAGAGGAGTGTGAAATATGGCTATTAGTGAGCTTGAATTGAATTACTGACCCTGTAGAATTTTCCACTGCAGTATCCATCTTCTTTTTGTTGAGCGTGGATCATTTTAAACTTCACCTGATTTATGATTAGGTTTCAGGTTCTGGTTACCTTTTGAAGGACATGCAGAGATACAGAAAAAAATTCTGAATGCCAAGACTCTCTTAGAAGCATCTATCACACCATATTACTTCCTGAATCTAAATTCTCAGTTAAGAAGTCTGTAAATAACATGAAGACTGCTCTGGCTCTTGGTGATATACCTTGTCTTAAGCCGTTTCATTTTCTGGTCACTTACACTATCTCTCACCTTCAGTGAGATTTTATGCTTTAGACAAGACAAAATTGACAATTTCAACCTTTTCATGAATTTGTTTTGGGCTCTCACTGGCCTACAAATTGATGCATGCTTTTATGTGAAAAATGCAGGTCACATGCGTTCCATTTCCTGGAAATGTATCATGTTTATGGCAGGTTGATATAAAATAAAGGGGATAAGGCCAGATCCAGAGTTGGAAAGCTGGCAAGCGTAGAAGTCTGTGCTGTGACAACACTGAAAAAATGCAGCATTTGTTTCAGACTGGGATGGTCTTATGAGCAGCACACTGGGGAATAGTCTGGCGGAGAGCTGGTTTCTGTATCAGGGCTGTATTTTTGTGCTCTGAAGACCAGGACAAAATGGGCAAGTTTTTCAAAGTTTTTTCTATCAGTATGGTCTTTCTTTGTATAAAAATGTTCACATTTGTTTACCCCAAACTGGAATACCCAGTCATAACTGACAGCCTATCCTATTGCTGCAACTTTAATAGAGATCAGAGATGTTAGGGAGCTCATGAACGTCCACTACAGAAGGTGATGTCACTTGGAGCTTCCATAAGAGTGTGATTAGGTCCTTAGTCTTTAGCTGAGCAGGATAATCGTATCTCTTGTTTTGCTGTGTGGCTGGCGAGGGCCGCAGTTTGAAACCTGTCAAAGATCTACCCCTGTTGGACAACACGCTACATCATTTCAGAAGGGCTGCACATGAGGCAGCCAATAACTTTTAACTTCACGATCCACCAGCTGAGCTGCCTCAGCTACCACTCTGGACTGAGCATCTGACACTTGCAGATTGCAGGCGCCAGATCTCTTTGGATCTGCCTTTTGCTGAATCTAGCATCATTGAAAGGCACATTCCTGCACAACATTTCCCTTTTTCCAAATGTATCCTGGAGCTATTTCTGGTGACAACACATTCCACGCCACTTTGGCAGCAAGGGCATGATCTATGAGGGTGTAATTGTTATTTTGCTTAATTAACATGTGTGTCAGTTATCTGAATAGCTTACTTTTATCCACAAGTTCAAATACTCTGGGTAAAAGAAAATGCTGCACAATTTCATGATGTAAAGAAATTTTTTATCTTTATGTAATTACTTAACACACGATTAGAAGTCAAATTCCAAGAGAGATTTCTCTTTACACAAAGTGAGGTGTGAAAGTGTCTTGGATCTCTCATACACTACCTCCAAATGGGGCGTGGAATTCTCTCTCTGAATACACATTTGATGGGAGACGTTTCTCTTTAGAGTATAAACAAATCTGGGCTGTAGGATTAATCACTGTACTAAGAACAAGGGCCTTAGGGATATACTAATCAGGAGCCCCTGCAGAAACATGGTTTGAATCATACAGAAGCAAGATGTCATTTCAAATGCCTCTTGCGAGTCTGTCCCTCTTCTGTATCTTTTCAAGACAGAAAGGGTTTCTGTATGTTTTTTACATAGTGTTTCCTTTATTCTTCTGCAAACGGAAATGACAATCTGATGAGCTTGCATATCATGTGTCATTATGTTCCAATTTGTAATCGATACAACATTACAAATGGAACGGTTAATTTGGCCTCATGATAAGGTTTCTCTGGACACTTTCAGACCAGATAACTATTCTTAGACATTGAGAGAATTGTTGTAGTACGTGCCCAGGTTTTGACATTGGGGTTCAATGGTGTTAATAAAGCTTTCTTAACAGCTGTTATTACTCTTGAAAATTCTAGGATTTTTCCGATAAATGCCAATAAATGTGATTTATGGTGATTATGTTTGTGTGCAGGAAGAAAGAAAATACCATTTGAGAGCTCTGTCAAAACCTTAAATCATGTAAATGATTAGTAACACATTTTATGAGAATCCCCACCTATTTCCACCCTATCATGAGTTTCGGTGAAACCTTCAGTGATTGAACTTTACAGGAACTTTCAGCCAAACTCTGCGATTATATGGGAACAAGTATACAGTCCTGTATGACAGTTTGCTTGGTTTTGAGGTTTCCCAATCCCAAGTCACATGGTAGAAATAGTCATGTGCAGGAAATTCTTGAGTTAAAGAAGCATAGTGGTGCATGGTGGCCTAAAATGTATGTCACTGACGTCATTTGTTTTGGAAATTTGTTGGATTTAGTAAACCTTTCTTACTTAAAATAGATTTATTTGTGTATATAGTGTTTTCGGAAAGTATTCAGGCCCCTTCACCTTTTCCACACTTTGTTGTGTTATAGACTTAATTTAAAATTGAATAAATATATATTTTTGCCATCAATCTACACACAATACCCAATAATGACAAAATGAAAACACGTTTTAGAAATTGTTGCAAATGTATTCAAAATCAAAAACTGTAATGCCATTTACATAAGTATTCAGGCCCTTTGCTCTAAATTGAGCTCAGATCATCCCTTTGATCATCCTTGAGATGTCTCTAGGACTTGATTGTAGTCCACCTGTGGCAAATTCTATTGATTGGACATGATTTAGAAAGGCACACACCTGTCTATATAAGGTCCCACAGTTCACAGTGCATGTCAGGGCATAAACCAAGCCATGAAGTCCAAGGAACTCTCCATAGACTTCTGAGATAGAATTGTGTCGGCATAGATCTGGCGAAGGGTATGAAAACATTGCTAAAGCATTGAAAGTTCCCAGGAGCACAGTGGGCTCCATGATTATGAAATGGAAGAAGTTTGGAACCGCCATGACTCTTCTTAGAGCTGGCCATCCAGCCAAAGTCAGTAATCGGTAAGAAGGGCCTTGGTCAGGGAGGTGGCCAAGAACCCAATGGCCATGAACCCATGAACTTTTAAACTTTTAAAAATTAAACAAAAAATGCACCTGAATATAGTTAACTCCTTGTAATTGTATGTTTAAATCAATTTAAATCATTCACTGCGAATTAAGAAACATTTTGCTTTATTGCGTTATCAGTTTATTGGGTCTAGTACTATATAATACTATAGCTATTCACTTTTTACATTGTGGCATAACGTGAAGGATGATGTTCACGGATGAATGAGTTCGCTTTTTGGGGGGATGTAATATGTCATTACAGACCGCCTCGGCATCGGAATCAGCGTCCGACATTGCAAGTTTTATAAGGGACTGCAAACTGAGATTTATGCCGTGTAGCTAGCTAGCTAATAACAGCTACCTACCATTTCATTCATTTTCATTTATTTGACAGGGACAGTGCACATTGATAACATTTCTGTAAATGTGCCAGAGTTAGCCAAGGAGGCTAATTTTCATCTGTAGTCCCTGGGCAGGCAGCTACCAGGGTTGGGAAATGCAAGGGAGCTGTTTACACTTGCGCAATTGCGTTGTAAACAAAACAAAATGCAAGAACAACCAAAGAGGTGGTGGGATTAGCAGACACCCCAGGTCCAGTATTGTATTATATAATATGGGTTATTTAGAAATTTTAGTAGGGTAACAGTTGAAATATTTTTTTTCCCCATATGAAAATAGATTTTGCCACTTGATTTACTATCACAGTATTACGTTAAGTTTACGATCGTACTATTTCATATTTTAATATCGTGGCATACTGTCATACCGGTATACCGTCACACCCCTAACCTACACGCATGTCCTTTCCAGGGTTGTTCCTTCATTGTTTATATTTTTATTTATGAACCTTTAAAGAGTTAATGGTGATTTATCATTCTATGGCAAAAAAAAAATCAATCTGTAAGTGTATAGAGGTCTAACTATTTTTACTGTGAAAGCATTTTGATTAGTGAGATCAGAACATAAAGAAGATGTATCCTGTCAGATTGATCTTGAACAATTGTTAAAAATATAAAGACACACAAAAATAATGCAATTCACTGACTATAAAGGTGATCCATTCAAGATGTGGAAATATCCTGAGTCTCTACATGGCATTTTTGTAAATATGAAGAATTCTGCAATGCACATTGAATAATACTACTAATATCCTTTTACATTGGAAGTGTTTGTCTATGAAATATGACAATATATTTTATTTTGAATGCTACAAAACTATGTTCAGTCAGTGTGTAAATGATAGAAAACTGTAAACTCACCTCTTGCCCTCAAAGCACTATAAAGTCATTCAATCAATTGGGAGATTATGGCATGAAATTGTGAATTTTTGACTGGATGAATACATCAGGATTATAACTGATGCACATTCTCCACAATTTCCGACAGATTACAGTAAGTATGCATTGGTGAGATTGAAACTATGAATTCACTGTTTCCTGGTCTCGTTCAGGGTTCTTAAAACAGGCTTTCGATGGATTGTTCTATGTACACATATTGGTGCCAAACCAGAAAAAACACATTCTGTGTAAATAAATGGAGCTGGTTAATTCTGTTTTGGAACCAGTAAATCCATCATAGTCTGTCTTGTTTGTTTTAATAACCCTGTTATGGTTGCCACAGAGTCGCTCATGCTGGACAGAGGATCACCCTCCAAACGAAACTGCATATCTCCGATATGAGGCAGTACAGCGTTGATCCAAGCTGATGTTTGGAAGCTTCTTCTCTGGCAACCAGCAGCAAGGGGCGTGAACACAGTTTTTATGTTCCACTGCAACTGGCATGCAAGGAATTGCTCACAGCATCCCTCTACCTTTTGATCTTGACAATTCCGTGGTGTCTGTCTATTGTTTTTCATTACATTCTTGTTCTAGGATCTGGATACTCAGCGTACGGAGATGATGAGGACTCGTACGCACGTAGACACAAAGGTGAACAGTTTATCTAATGGCTGCCGGCTAGGCAAACTCACACTTCTCCTGCATGGCTGGTCTCTCCTCTTAGTCAGTGACATGAACGATTATTGGAAAACATCTGGGCTTTACCCATCTCAGCATAAATGGGTGGAAGGAATTATTCAGCTACACTGACTCACCGGATACTAATCACGAACAAATGTTTGTTATTCATGAGTTTGCTGATTATAATGATAGTTACGATAAGAACTGGAGTGTGTTCCTCCCCTACCCGTATGCTTTGTAAAGCACCCCTAAAACACTTAGACAATAATTGTAATGTTTTATCCAAATCCATTAAAAAAACTTGGCTAAGAAACCAGCAGACAATGCACATTGATGCGGCGAAGGAGGTAACGATGGTCAGACCAACACACCAATTGCCAATATGTAGCATTTCATTTCCCAAAAATGTCTCTAAAATGAAATGAGTCCAGAAAGTTCAATAAAACAACACATAACAGTTCACTGAGTTTTGTCAAACTGTCACAGAGTTTGCAGATGATTGCGTACTTTTCACATGCCATTTTCCAAACACAGCTCGATTTGACCTGGAATATTAAAAGCTTCGCCAAATAAAATTAGAACGCGAGCTGCTCCTTTATAGATGCTCAAAATGTGTACTGTTCTCCATTATTAAAGAATATTTAACAAAAATCCAACACGTACAGTTTTGTTTTAGGCCTGATGCATACAGCCAGTCCAGCTGGACCGAAGCCCATTTGGAAGTTGATCCTGAGCCATCTGGGATATGGATTTTCAAGATTTATTATGTTGAAACACAACCCTTTGGCTTGTTGGAACTTGCCAATTATGATTGGAGAACTTATTTACGCAAATTTATAATAAGGATTAGAGCTGTCCAAACTAAGGTTGAGCAGAATTAGATAAATCTTGAAAACGTGCATGAATTACCATGTTGTTTCAAGTCCTCATTGTCAACTAAAAGAGGGGCCTTGCTGTATTTGATACCATTATAGTCATTTCAATGGAAAACCATGGAAAAGTTCCACTTGGTGCTGTATGGATATGGAGTATACCCCGCCAACCTGTACCTTGGTGGATGGCATATCTGCTATCCCAGGCCCCCTTTTGTTCAAAATGTGATGGTCCACAAGAATGGTCAGATGGCATCAAAGCACGTCAAAAAAAAAAAAAAAAAGATTCCATCTCAGCCAAATATAACCTGCCTATAAAACAAATATAATCAACATCCACATGCGGACACGGACAGACACTTTACACAACATCTAGCAGGATTCTATTCTCTGGTTTAGACAAGTGAGACAAAGCCTCTCAAAGCCAGGTGTGCACTGTTTGCTTGTCCAATACTCTGTCACGACAAGCAAGCTCGAGTTTATTCTGTTGCCTCTATTGCACACATTTGAGATTTGTTTGCACAATGCTGAGGGAAGACACTTGCACAGGAGGGAGGTAAGTGCTGGAGCAGTCAGAGCACCCACAATGTCTATCACTTCCCTTGTGAAAAAGTAAAAGGTAAGAATATTAAATACTAAACATAAGAAACATTTATTTATTCTTTCTAAAATACAGTAGGCCTATTTGATTAATCATTGCCACTGTATGCATATTTTGTGAAAGGACGTAAAAAGTTAGATGTATTCTACAGGGAATGCATAAACCTGCATAATGTGAAAGTGGCAGTAATGGATATATTTTGCAACATGCACTACATTTAGACTCAATAAAGAATATATTCCTTGTGTTTTTTTATTTACTATGTAATGGCTTGTGTACCTTTTCATTAGGGGTGTTGATGGGGTGTCACATTTTGTGATGCAGTATTTATTTGTACTGGGCATGAAAAAGGTCCTGTGGGGATTAAATGGAATTGTGATGTTTAGGTTCATGGGTAGGGGTGTCAGACTGTACATCTTGTTTATATTATATGTTATATGTCGTCTGAGGGTAGCATTGCATGGAAGATACCATTCTCTCTCTCTCTATCACTCCCTTTGACAGAAACACCTTGGTGCGCACCTATCAAGGTGAAACATGGGCAGGTGAGCTGCAGGACCCCCCGAGGGGAGTACTATAAGAATGTGATGGGAACCCGCTGCAAAATCCACTGTAAGAAGGGCTATGAGATGCAGGGCCACCCGGAGGTGGTATGCATGGCCAACAAGCACTGGTCAGGAAACTATGCCTGCAGAGGTAAGGACAAAAGACGATGTGACACGCTCTCTGTCTGCATACAATACCGTATCCAGGAGTCGAGAATTACCGAGGTCATGAAAATGTACACTAAAATGTCGCTAGCTTTGTGCCTATCACCACTGTCAATGCATGCTACGTTAGCTAACGTTAGCCTAAATGATCCTATCACCACTGTAAAGTGGTTTGTGTAACAGCCAGCTAGACAGAGATGGCTACGTTTGGCTAGCGACTACACAAAACTACACACAAAGTAGCTATTGATAGATAATCTTTGGAGATCAATAGCATTAATCTGGTTATAATCCAAGCAGTCAACTTTTTTATGATGTGAGAGATCTTTACACCTACATCATGCTTCACTTGGCTTCACTTGGTGTGAGTTACAACTCCCGCTGTCCAGTAAAGTCGTCCCAAGCGTCACTGCGTCATCTTTGCTGAGCAAAGATTTTGTATTAACAACGAGATCCGCCTGCTTGGGATGGGTCCGCTTCACCATCACACACACAGAAGTAATGATGGTGATGGTAATCAGGCGAGCAAGCCCTAAACTTAGCTTAGTACAAAATCTTTGCTTTACCAAAGTGAAGTCATTTTATGTACAGTAGTTCACCACTTTTATTCAGTATTACACTGAATCAGTGTATACTCAGACAATCTATATATATATACGCCATTTAGCAGACGCTTTTATCCAAAGCGACTTACAGTAGTGAATGCATACATTTTCAGTATATGTGGCCCCAGTGGGGATTGAACCCACAACCTAAGCGTTGCCAACGCTGTGCTCTACCAACTGAGCCACACAGAACCACAATAAAACCCAGACTCTGAAAAAATACTAAGGTCATGACCTCGGTGTTCTAAATGGTAGATACGGCCATGTCTGTATACTGTGTGTATTTTCAGGGAAGGAAAATATCTTTCACCCGTGTGTAGTAATATACAGAACCAAAACGATTTGTTTGATGGAAGGCTAATCAGAATGTACATAGTAAAAAATTACACTGTTGTTTAAAGTTCACCTTTTTAAGTGATCTGCAAAAAAATCAGCCAGGAATCATTGGAAATGGAATCACCCTTGGTTATGGCCAGGATAAAGGCTACACAGAGCTTTTCTCTGAAAGAAAGATAATTTGCTTGCTTTGCCATTACCATTTAATGTGTTCGTAACATGGAACTTTTAAGTGTTAAATGTAAAGTTTTATGGTTGGTAAGTGTTTGCAAAGGATTCCCAGAGAAACCATTTAGCTTGATGTACCGAGCACTTGCAAAGCTGACAGCCCTTACGAAAGCAGATTTAGAACCTTCTTACTTTCTACTTTCCCTGGATTTTTATTCAGTACCATGACCACCCTTAGGAGCCATTTAAAGGCGCACATTCGGCGAACGGTCAAAATACCACAGCCCCTGCACGTAGTGAACCCGTCTTGCCCGATTTGTTCATATTTACATTTTCCATTTGCAGAGATCCGATGTACGAAACTGACCATGCCGTCTAATGGGGGCTACAAGTGTTCGGATGGCTCCTACTACAACTCCAGGTGCGAGTACTTCTGCTCGCCCGGCTACATGTTTAAAGGAGAGCGGACGGTCACCTGCATGAGCAACAAGGCCTGGACGGGCGGCCAGAGCACCTGCGTGGGTGAGCACACCAGGCTGACAGCACAATGTGTCTTAAAAGCAGCTTATATGATGAAATAATGAACTGCTAGCAAGGGAACATGCATTTTTTGTGTGATTTGTTGTAATTAGCCTTCGTTAGAGGAAGCAAACATATTTGGTTTGGGCGACAGGGCTTGCCAATGCTGGTAGCCTTAAGAAACAACTGCCAACTATGTTATTCCATTAGTGGTTGAGACTTTGAGTCGTAGTTTCTTCTTCGATGCTAGCTTGTGCTCGCCAGACAGTCAGACACCTGATTTGGAAGAAGTCTGTAATTAGAAAGAGTATGTCTGCATTCTTTCTGCTTCAAGACATAAGCAATCAAACCTGAGGACTGAGGATAATGTACTGTCAGCAATGGATTTTTTTAACTAGATAAGGGTCACGCTGCACCTTTGACACAGTAACTTAAATATCAACAAAAACTTTTTCAATGTAAAAAAAACTAGTTATACAAAGCATGCACTCTATACATCTGTAAATTCCTAAATTCGGTCTGCATACTAAATTATTGATATCAAAATGATGCCAAGTTACAACTAAACTTTAGTCAATATATTTCACAGAAACTAAACGAGCACTCTTCCAAAGCAATGCTTCCCAATTTTCCTACATTTGTTCAAGTAACTTGGCCCTGTGTTTATATAATAAATTGGCATCATTTTGATTTAGGAATTGTATAAGCTGTGTATATTGTAGGGCAAATGTTTGTTCACTGAATCCAGTAGCCAGCACAAGTGAGTGCTGTGTGTAGAGGAATGAAACGTATGTGCTGGTGAGGCTGTGATGCGAAGAATTCAAGATTCGGTGTCTCAATGTGTCCAAATCGCCGATACTGTTTCAATGCATCCAGATTTTTGGTATTAGACAGTTAGACTAGCTGAAGCCATACTATGTATGGTATATCAACAACAAGGGGGGGGTGCATTTGGCCGCCCGGCAGCGTAAACCCCAGCATAGCAACATTTATTAATAAAGGACAGGCTATGTAGTCCTGACAAAAATACTGCTGTTTTTCCTACTCTAGATTTTTATGCATTTAGCGAAAGTGGGGTTGTGCCTATTGTCGCTGTTTCTGTATACTATGAATTAAATGAGTAGAGGTTGTGCCCAATGGCACTATTTTCCTGTAAGATTGCCATTCTTCCCTTGGTGAGATCCTGTTGGTATCCACAGTAAATTTGCAGCTTCTTGCCCCTCGTTCCCTAGAGAAACAGCGTGCCCCCTGGTTTCCATTGAGGGACGTCTCTCCCCAGAAGTCTTTATTTGCACTAAGCACTTTAAACTTTGCTGGTGTAACCACCACCAGACCTATCACTGTGTGTTGCTGTTGAGTGACAAATGCACTACAGACTTTAATTCCGGGTGTGTGCAGTTAGGTCCTAGTCGGCAAGTGCACAATTTACTCATCTCCCCTTACCATTATTTTGTGTGTTGTGAAATGCTTGTGCTTGAATAAGCTATTCTAACAGAGACAAAGTTCTCACTCTAAACAAAACCATTGCTTAAATTAACTTATGATAAGTGACATTTTGTGGGCAGCCAAAATACCTATACTCACCAACGGTACTAGCCCCCCCCCTTGGGCCACAAATATAATAACTATTACACAGGATGGCAAATATCAACTAAATCGCAAAATGTGTTGATAGGCAGAGCAATCTGCTGGATCAACCTTCGTCAAAAATATACAACTCAATATTCAATTAAAATTAAGAGCTGGTTTATTAATGCTACAATGCTATGACGTCAAAATATTCACTGTCAAATTTACAGACATAGGTACACTACCTTAACAAACATTAAACCCTAGACAAAAAAATGACAATCACAAAAGGGACGAAATAGAATAAAATGATACCAAACCAACTTTGTCTCACTTCAAAATGCAGACTAGGGCTGTGATGGTATGACATTTTCACGGTACGATAATCGTACTACTCAATATGACGGTTTTCGGTATTTAGCTTATCATATCTAGTACAATATTTAGCTACTCGCTTTTTCAATTGTGGCATAACGTGAAGGATGATGCTACCAGGGTTGTACCAGCTGTCTGCTCATGCACAATCATGTTGTAAACAAAACAAAATGCAAGAACAACCAAAACATAAGAATACATAATGATGAGAATGGGCCGTTCAGCCCATCTAGACTCATCATGTACTAATCTAAAGAATATCTAGTACTGCATCTAGCCTGAACAGCTCAAGTGTTTAAGCCTCTATTATGTGACCTGGCAAGCTGTTCCAGGCATTGACAACTCTCTGTGTAAAGAAAAGCTTCCTAATATCCGTGCAGAATTAGCCTTTAACTCATTTCCACCTGTGTCCACTTGTTCTGCTAACCAAACTTGTTTAAAAAAATCTTTGGTAGTTCACTTTGTTAATCCCTTTTAGGTGATTGAAACCTAAATCAAATCCCCCCTAAGTCTCTGTTTGCTAAATTTAAATAGATTGAGTGCCTTAAGTCTGTCTTCATAACTTTTACCTTTCATACCAGGTACCAATTTAGTTGCCATTCTTTAACTTTTTCAAGAGCTTCTATATCTTTCTTGTCGTGTGGTGCCCAGAACTGCACACAGTACTCTAAATGAGGTCTGAAAAAGGCATTATATAACATTAATACAACTTCCTTTGACTTATACTCAATACATTTTGCTATGTATCCCTGCATCCTATTGGCCTTTTTCACTGCTATAGCACACTGCTTTGATGCAGATAGACTTTGATCAACTACAATTCCTAAGTCTTTTTCAAATTGAACACCTACTAATTTATCTCCTCCCATAAAATACTCCTGTCTTATGTTTTTATTTCCCACATGCATAACTTTACATTTATCAATATTGAATGTCATCTACCGCGTTTCTGCCCATTCTTGGATTTTGTTTAAATCATCTTGTATTACTTTAGTCGATTTCAAACTGTTTGCCAAACCCCCAAGTTTAGTATCTACTGTAAATGTAACTATTTTGCTGCTAACGTCCCTATCAAGATCATTTATGTAAATAAGGAAGAGCAGAGGTCCCAGCACCGATCTCTGAACCCAGTCTGAAACAACTCCTGAAATCCTTACTGAATTAATTTTAACAATGAGGCTCTCATGTCGTACCTTGTCAAATGCTTTTTGTAAGTCCAAATATATAATATCATAAGCCTGGTTCAGGTCAACACACTTTGTAGATTCTTCAAAAAAGTCCAGGAGGTTTGTTACACATGACCTCCCCTTGAGAAAACCATGTTGGCTCTCCCTTAAAATACTATTATTTTTCAACAATGATAGTAAATAGTACTATCTACCTTAACCCATTAAGACCTGGAGTGACGTTTAGGTCGCATCGATTTTGCGATTAATGAAATGCGCTGTGATTCGCTGAAATAGACGTGGGGGAAATGAAGTGCACGTTGGTGTCGGCTTTTTTTTTGGAAATTTTTTCCAGAAAACCCTCAGGTTTTAAGAGGTTGTGTAGAATAATTGCTTAGGTTTTAATAGGCGTTTTTAGCAGGCATTTTAGGTCTGAATGGGTTAATGGGAAATCTGGGGCTGTCTTGGCATACCTGATGCATGTTTTACATTACCACGGGATAAATAAAAGATGCACCTGTGTTCTACACTGGCGCAAAGTACTGAAAGGGAAAAGCGCGGAGTAGGATTGAGAAAGAGAATATATTTTTGGGATTGCTTACTGGATTGATTGGATTGTTTTGAGAACCCCATTTGTCTACTGTGTTGAGGACCTGCATTGGATTGACGATTTTTTGGATTACAGACAACGAGAACGGATCATGGACTGCGTGTGTTTGCTTCCCCCCCCCGTCTTCCTCGTTTGTTGTAAGAATTCCCATAATACATTTCCCTAGTTTCCTATTTGCTAACCCAACACCCCTGATCCTGCAACGTTTGATGGAGAATGCGGGCAAGCACTGGTGCCAAAATAGCCACTGAACAATAATTAAATCACTACACTGAAAAATGGAAGCCTTAGTAAAACAACTTGTGGAAGCCCAGATCACACAGCAAGCAATGTACTAGGAGTTGCTGGAAGAACAACGGCAACAAACTGCAATCCCCCGAGTGGAAATAGGTTGTCTGACTGCAGCTGGAGTCACGGCAGCCCACTGTCCCCGAGTGAACCCCAGTGCATTCATTCTTAAGCTGACGGATGATGACGACATCAAGGCTTACTTACAAATATTTGAGCGAATGGCGAGTAGAGAAGAGTGGCCACCTGAGCAATGGGCCAGCCTGATTGCCCCTTTTCTGTCTGGGACAGCACAGAAAACCTACCAAGATTTAACGGTAGAACAAGCAAAAAAAAGAAGGAAATCCTGCATCGGTATGGTCACAAAAATCACAAAAATGTAATGACTGGAGTTATGACTGCGCCCTGTCCCCTAGGTCCCAGATTCATGACTTGAATTGGATGACAGCTGAACCGGCATCGCTGAGTCCCTTGGAAAGAATGGTCATTGATACATTTTTGCGTTCTCTCTCGTATGAAGCAAACATACTAGCTAGTCAAGCAAATTCCCAGAGTGCAGATCAACTCGTAGAGCTGGTGGAAGGGCATCGAGCAGCAATAGAAGTTCTGCGCAGCAGCTGACCCCAAAAACCCAAACCAACCAGCAGGGGAAAGGAGAAAAAGAAGGTTGACGAAGGTTTCAGGATAACTGAAAGACCTGATGACACACACCATGACAGCTCACAACGACGATGGCCTTTTTTGAATGTGCATCGAAGGAGGTGTTTTGACTCTAATGAGATGGGACACCTATCCTGAAGCTGTGCTAACCGTGATGCACCGATGCCACAGCTGGAAGACCCTGTGGACTGCTGACGTCCTGCTGGGGTGGTGAAGGCAGTACCTCCACAGTGACCCCAATAAAGGCCAATGGAAATGGCTTGCCCAGCTGTGGTCAGGTATATGGGGGGAAGCAAAAACTAAAAGGAGACACCATAAGTACACACGAAAAACTATATCTGGGATGTCTATTGGGGAAGGGAAGATGTGTGACTTTCAGGAGGTCAATCCCAATGCCTCCACTGAGCCCCTGCCAGAGTCCAAAAGTGCAGACGAGAACCACGACGACGGCAAAATAAGTCTTGCCGACCTATTGGACCCTGTGAACCTCGACGGAGTGCCAGAGTCCACGTCTTTGGCTGGATCCGCACAGCTGGAGGACCCTGGTAAATGCACTACAACAAGTTACTGTGGTGGATGGAAAACCCCTGGAGGGGGTAAATGAGGTAAAATTTCCCCACTTTGCCATCAAACGTAAATTGTTATATAGAGTCATGTGCAAGAATGATGAAATTACTGAACAGTTGTTAGTACCTCAACCCTTTGTGCAAACAGTTTTACAGCTCGCCCATTCACATGTTTTGAGAGCCCACCTGGGAGTGGAGAAGACAATGGATAAGGTGAGAATGCAATTCTATTAGCTAGGGATAAAAAGGTCGGTAGAAGACTTCTGTCGGAATTGTCTGGAGTGCCAGCGGGTGGCACCGAAGCCCAGTTTTCACAACCCAATAATTCCCTTACCCATCATTTCTGTCCCGTTTAGCAGAATTGCTATGGATTTCATGGGACCCTTGCCAAAAAGTAGCAGTGGGTATCAATACATTCTCGTTATATTCGACTATGCCACCAGATATCCAGAAGCAGTGCCCCTGCGCATGATGGCCACGAGAGGCATTGCCCGTGAGTTGATGTTACTGTTCACATGGGTAGGCATACTAAATAACATTTTGCCGGATCAAGGAACTCCGTTTATGTCCAGAGTAATGAGAGACTTGTAATTTTGACATTGACATTTTAGGCATTTAGCAGACGCTCTTATCCAGAGCGACTTACGCAAGTAAGTAAACTAAACTTAGTAAGTAGACTAAGGCAAATTCCTTGCACATCGTACTTGGCGAATAAATAATTCTGATTCTGATTCTGATTCTGATTACACAGTTTACATTTCTTTACATACAATCCATTTATACAGCTGGATATTTTACTGAAGCAATTCAGGTTAAGTACCTTGCTCAAGGGTACAACGGCAGTGCTCCACCTGGGAATTGAACCAGCAACCTCTGAGTTACAAGTTCAAGTCCCTAACCATTACACTACACTACACTACACTGCCACCTATCTTTTGCCGCCTACTTGTGTAAACTAATGAATTTTAAACAATTACGCACTTCAATGTACCATCCACAGACTGATGGATTGGTGGAACAGTTCAACTCAACACTCAAGAGAATGCTGAGGAAAGTGATGGAGGCAGATGGCAGGAACTGGGATCAACTTTGACCATTTCTGATGTTCTCTATCTGCGAAGTGCTCCAGACTTCCACAGGGTTTTCACCCTTCAAGCTCCTCTATGGATGGTGACCTAGAGGACTCCTCGACTTAGTCAAGGAAGCCTGGGAGCAACATCTGTCACCACATTGTACTGTAGTGAAATGTGGAAGAATTAAGAAATAGGATAGCTACGTTGTGGCCCATCGTGCACCAGCACATGCAGGAAGCTCAGGCAGCACAAGCCCGGGTGTACAGCAGAGGAGCACAGCTGCAAGAGTTTCAGCAAGGCGATAGAGTGCATGTTTTGGTTTGGTTTTGGCAAGATGGAAAGGTCACTAGAGAAAGAGATCATTGAGAAAGTCGGGGATGTAAATGATCAGGTAAGACAACCTGATTATTGTAATGTAACTGATCTATCATGTAAACCTGCTTAAGAAATGGAATGCACAAGAAGTGTTATATACTGCATGTTACAAGCCTTTTTTTACAGCCCCCCATTATGTGCCACTGGTGGAACATCTGAGCTCTGCTCAAAAGCAGGAATTAATTGAGCTGGTCAGCCGCAACCAGGACGTTTTCTCGAACGAGCCGGGGCACACAGATTTAATTCAACACCGCATTGATACAGAGCTAGGAAAGAAGGTAGCATTACGTCCTTATCGCATCCCTGAGGCAAAGAGAAGACGTACGAAAGGAGGTGCAGACAATGTTGGCAGCAGGAATTATGGAAGAGTCAAAAGCGAGTGGTGCAGCCCCATTAGGTTGGTTCCTAAACCCAACAAAACCCTCAGTTTTTGTAATGACTTTCGGAAATTAAACAACATTTCTACATTTGATGCTTACCCCATGCCCAGAGTGGATGAGCTGATTGAGAGGCTCAGGACTGGGATTCATATGCACCTTGGATTTAACAAAAGATTATTAGCAGGTACCCCTGACTCCTGAGTCCAGAGAGAAGACTGCGTTTGCCATCCCAGACGGCCTCTTCCAGTACTGAAAACTGCCATTCGTATTGCATGGAGCCCCGCCCACATTTCAGAGGCTGATTGACCGGGTCCCTTGACCCTATAGAACATATGCGGCTGCATATCTGGACTACATAATAATTCAAGGAGATGACTGGGACGCACATCTCAAATGGGTGAGAGATGTTTTAAATGTGCTGAGGGGGGCAGGTCTTACAGCTAACCTGAAGAAGTGTCGGTTAGGTTTACAGGAAGCTGAATACCTGGGGTACACCATCGGACAAGGAAACGTCAAGTCTCAGATGAAAAAGGTGGAGGCAATCCGGAACTGGCCCAAGCTCGTAACTAAGAAGCAGGTTCTTTTATTTGACTCACCAGCTACTACAGGAGGTTCATTCCAAACTTTGCGTCCATAGCCAGCCCTCTCACCGACCTAACCAAGAGCAGACTGGCTATTCAGTGGAGCGGGGAGGCAGAAAAGGCATTCCAGGACCTTAAGAGCACTCTCTGTGTGGGACCGGTCTTGGTGACACCATATTTCACAAAACTCTTACTCATACAGACGGATGCATCGGAAACGGGTGTGGGGGCAGTATTATCGCAGCTGCAGGAAGGTGAGGAACACCCAGTAACTTATATTCACAGAAAATTGTTGCCATGAGAACAGCGTTATTCTACCGTGGAAAAAGAGTATCTGGCCATAAAATGGGCACTGGAAACGCTGAAGTATTACTTACTGAGGTGAAAATTGACCCTGGTCACGGACCACGCGCCACTGGTGTGGATGGCAAGAAACAGAGACTAACGCACGGGTCACCAGATGTTTTTTGTCATTACAACCCTTTGCTTTTTCTGTACTTCACAGGTCAGGAGTTGCCCACGTGAATGCAGATGCCCTTTCCAGGAGAGATGCCCTGTGGTGTCGGGCTGCCCCTCCCTCCAAGTCGGAGCTAAGGGGGGAGATATGTGGCAGCCGCCTGGAGGCATGGAGATGGGTGGTGATTGAGGGGCAGTACATAGCAGCCTGCTGGCTCCACCCCTGCACCATAAAGGGAAATCTGGGGCTGTCTGGGCACACCTGACCACGTTTTACGTAATCACGGGAGAAATAAAAGACGCACCTGTGTTCTACACCGGCGCAAAGTACTAGAAGGGAAAAGCGCGGAGTAGGATTGAAAAAGAGAATTGCGTTTCTTGGATTGCTTACTGGATTGATTGGATTGTTTTGAGAAACCCATTTGTGTACCAACCATTGACTGTTTTGAGGACCTACATTGGATTTACGTTTTTTTGGATTACGGACAGCGGCTACGAGAACGGATCACGGACTGCATGTGTTTGTTTCCCCCCGTCTTCCCCGTTTGTAAGAATTCCCATAATAAATTGCAACCCAACACCCCTGATCCTGCCACAATGGATTCCATAAACATATCTGCCAATGGTTTATATATAATATAATTTTCTTATATATACTGTAAGTTCTTTGAGTACTCTGGGATATATACCATCAGGGCCTGCTGCCTTATTTGTCTTAAGTTTTTCTAGTTTTTGTAGTACTTCTACGTCCCTTATCTCAAAGTCCTCCAAAACATTCTGTACATTGGCTACACATTTAGGCATATTTATAACCTCTTCTCTGGTAAAGCTCTCAACAAAGTCACTTTTTATTGTGTTAGCAATATCCTTATTATTATAAACCAAAGTTCCTTCCTTAATCTTAATGCACTTAAACTTATCATTAGCTTTCCCTTTTCTTCTACAATATTACTATTTGTAATATATATATATATGGTGTGCTGATCCAGGATGAACCAGGATTATGCCTAAGCCACATATCTTAGCGCACTGGTTTCATTAAGTCAGTGATGACACCAGGGAAGCCCAAATTTACATTGGGTCAATGGAGGTGAGGCCACACACTGTTTGCCTGTACAGGGTCATAAAATGCATTGAACAATTTGCTTTGTATATTGTATATGAGTAACCTTTTTACATTTAAAATATTTTTGTTGAGATATCACAAATCATGTCTTTTTGAATTGTAGCATATATTACGGGATATAATAATATAGTATTATATTTACTGCCGCTGTGTTCAGTTCCTGCTTGTTCTTGGGGCGTTTTGCCTTCAGCAAGTGAAATTAATGCTCAATAGGATTCAGGTGAGGTGATTGACTTGGCCATTGCAGAACATTCCAATTCTTTGCCTTAAAAAAGTCTTGGGTTGCTTTTGCAGTATGCTTCGGGTCATTGTCCATCTGCACTGTGAAGCGCTGTCCAATGAGTTTTTAAGCATTTGGATGAATCTGAGCAGATAATATAGCCCTATACACTTCAGAATTCATCCTGCTGCTTTTGTCAGCAGTCACATCATCAATAAATACAAGGGAACCTGTTCCATTGGCAGCCATACATGCCCACGCCATAAAACTACTTCCACCATGCTTCACAGATGAGGTGGTATGCTTCGGATCATGAGCAGTTCCTTCCCTTCTCCATACTCTTCTCTTCCCATCATTCTGGTACAAGTTGATCTTTGTCTCATCTGTCCATAGGATGTTGTTCCAGAACTGTACAGGCTTTTTTAGATGTTTTTTTGGCAAACTCTAATCTGGTCTTCCTGTTTTTGAGGCTTACCAATGGTTTACATCTTGTGGTAAACCCTCTGTATTTACTCTGGTCAAAGATGGTTGACTTTGACACAGATACGCCTACCTCCTGGAGAGTGTTCTTGATCTGGCTAACTGTTGTGAAGGGGGTTTTCTTCACCAGGGAAATAATTATTCTGTCATCCACCACAGTTGTTTTCCGTGGTCTTCCAGGACTTTTGGTGTTCCTGAGCTCACCAGTGTGTTCTGTCTTTTTAAGAATGTACCAAATAGTTGATTTGGCCACACTTAATGTTTTTGCTATCTCTCTGATGGGTTTGTTTAGATTTTTCAGCCTAATGATGGCTTGCTTCACTGGTAGTGACAGCTCTTTGGACTTCATATTGAGAGTTAACAGCAACAGATTCCAAATGAAAATGCCACACTTAAAATCAACTCTAATCTACTCTAGACCTTTTATCTGCTTACTTGTAATATGAGGGAATAACACACACCTGGCCATGGAACAGCTGAGCAGCCAATTATCCAATTACTTTTGGTCCCTTAAAAAGAAAAAGTGCTGCGATTCCTACATCATTCAACTGATTTGGATGTAAATACCCTCGAATTAAAGCAGCTGAACGTCTGCACTTTGAGCTCATATTCATTATTCAATATGCTGTGGTAGACCGCTAAAACAACAATAACTTTGACAATGTCCAAATATTTATGGACCTGACTGTATTTATTAGAACTACAGGGTATGATGTATGGATTTCACTGATTGAATAAAGCAATTGCTGAATACGTCAGCAGTATTGCGTTGACTAACAACTTAGAGATTCCGCAGCATGAGTTGTATTATTTTAAACCCGTCAGTGACATTGGGTTTTTCAACATAGGTTATGATGTGAATTGTGAGGCAAAACTGTCCAGACAGTAGCACAAACGAAGAAATTATGATTCCATGTGGTTATTTAAAAGCAGTCCATCAGCAGTGACAGGCATTTATTTATTACTTAATTTATATATTTATTTATTCATTTGGCACGTCTGATCCTCCATAAAATGGCAAAACACATGGCTTTCCATGGTGCCGTAGGACCGCAGCATTTGCAGGCTTACGCCAGACACTTGTCTGATTCAATCAGTTGCCATTCCACTGCCTCCCTTCGTTGGTTCTGACAGTGTTAGTAATTTATAGAAAGCTGTAAAACCTGCAGCATTGTGGGCCTCCAGGCTCAGAGTTAAGTTGCCTCATTGTTGAATGCATTTCAATAGTTATGCTTGCTCTCTCCCTCTTGTGGAAACAACAGTGCACAGTTTTATTCACAGTTTTAGCAGTTTACTTATTTCAAATGAGACAGACTAAGGATTTGCGACTGAGGCGTGAATGTCTGTTTGTGGGTTTTGTTGTTTGTCACCGCTTTGAGGTGTTGAAGATGAAAACAGGACTTGCGATAGGGAAGGGGCTGTGGGGCTTTGATTTCTCTGTGTACTTTGGGGGCGGCGAACGTAATAGACACCGAAAACTCACATCGCGTCTCTTTGAGGCCATCAGATGGGACAGAGTGTTGTTACCCTGTTGCTCATCACAGCAGCTTTAATTTTAGCACAGTGTGAGGCTGGTCAGGACAGCGCAGTAGGAACTCTCTCCTTTTCAGGTGTTGGGTCAGAGGTAATGGGCAGACAGAGCAGTCTGTTTTTTCTGTAGTTAAACTTTCCCCAATGTGAAATGTGTATGTAACCCGGTATCACATAAAACCTATATTTGACTGCTGAAATAAGTCTACAGGGTCTGGGATCACTGCACATAAGTGCAGAGTCCCGGCTTTGAGTATGAAGAAAGAAGATAATGGTAAATGTGAATAATGATTATTTCCTTACTTACAGGCTGTGGGAACATTTAGTTTGAGTAAAACAGAAACAGAATTTTGAAGAAAAAAAATATATTATTACAACAAAACGATATTTGTCATTTGAATCAGTTACCAACAAAATTTCAATCAATCACATTCAATTGACTATTTATTTAAATGAGATGGCCACTCATAAAACTAAAATAAGAAAAAAATAAATGGAAGAAAATCCTATCTATCTGCAGCGTAATGTCTATCAAAGTTGTATCTAAAGCAGCGAGTGCTAACTAAACTGAACACCGATAGCAACTAGCTTGCAGAAAACGTTACACCATTCACAAAGCATTGCACACTGTGCAGAACAGGATACAAGTATTAAACCAATTGCATTGAATTGCATTGCTATAAACATGACAAACGAAAGTGTAAAATAACAAGTACATACTGAATATTGTTTTGTAACATGCACAAAATTGTAGAACGGTATATAGTGCATATAATTAAAATGGGCGACCACTCATATTACATGGGACACATTGTGGGATTACCTAGTTATCAATATTTAATTTAAAAATAATTATTTGCAATAACCAAACTCAAATGAGCTTACCTATCACAGAAGTAAGAATTTCAGACACGTGTTGTAGAAACAGCAACTACACGAGTGAAGATAATATTCACATTCGATAACCTTTTTCATACACGCAGCACCAGACTTCTCTGTCTCCCATCCAAAGTTTCTAAAGCCGTGAGTGCACGCACGCGCAGCTGTAATAATTTATGCCTGGTGAGTGTCTGAACTGAATTGATAAAAGTGTATAAATAAACTATTGATAACGAAACCACTATTTTGTGGGTGGGTTACATGTATTCCGAATGTATCTGGAAATATTCCTTCTGAAAGAGCACAGTTCAATGCTACAACTTGCAATGGTACAAAACAGTATTGTACTTGGTCAAGCCCCTTAATTAATTTTAAGATGATGCATGAAATTGGAGTGTTCGGCTTCATCGGTTGGGAAACAGAACTTCCAATGTTAAGAATACGGAGCTGAGTGGGTCTGTAGAATCTGTGCCTGTGCTCACCCCTGTTTTCCAGATGTTCAGGCGCCTGTGATCAAGTGCCCTAGCGTGAAGGACAAGACTGCTGAGCCGGGGAAGCTGACAATGCGGGTGACCTGGGACACGCCGGAGGGCAAGGACACAGCAGATGGCATCCTCACAGAGTCAGTCTGCACATGCCACTGCCATAACAGCTTGGGGAAGCCCGCCCCCTGTCTCTACCTTCTCTTGTAGTCTTTTACTGCTTTCCTGTTTATTTTACTCTTAACTTCTTGCACTTTCTCAGCTCTTACAAAAGAAAGGCCCAGAGTCAATACAGCCTAAGGGCCCTTTTTTCGTACCGGCGCTAAGCGGCGTTATGCCCTAGCGCAGGTGAATTGCCAGTTTCGTCTTTCGCGAACTGAATATTTCCCGTCTCCGCCGAGTTTGGCAATTTCGTGGCGTTCGTGGCGATACTGTGAACGATACCCTGGGTTTGGTAGCCGGTGTTGGCCAGACGGTTGTCAGTTCGACTGTACATGCAGTTTCTTCCAGTCTTGTCCAACATGCAAATGAGTTTATTACTTTTCCTACACCGGACAGCCAGCAGAGAACTAAACAGGATTTTTATACACAATGTGGATTCCCATTCACACATGTGCAGTTGCGCGCACCATCTGATCATGATATCATTATGTGAGTCCATTAATATCCAGGTGGTTTGTGATGCACACTCCAGGGTGACACATGTAGGCCTACTGCATGACGAACATAAATGAAAAAGGCCTAGTTGCAGTTGTGAGTTTGTTATTCATTGCTTTCCTTTTAACAATTACATTAAGTTAGAAGAAAAGAAACATTGTTTTTTAAGTTGGAAAGCCTACAAATAAGGAAAAAAGAGATGATAAAATAAAACAATGTACAATCTTTTAACAATGTAGGTCAAAATATAAACTCAAATCATGAAAATAACAAATTAATGTGCGCCTTGTTTTCCCCCACTGATTCGCGCGCCAACTTTTATGCACCTCCTTGCTCTCCTCTTTTGAGAAGCGCTCCTGGCGCAGCTGCGCAAAACTGTCATCCATGTCAGGAAATTGCCAATTTGCTTTAGCGTTAGCGCACTGGTATTTAAAGGGATAGAAAATAGGTGTTCTGATTGGCCATTATGAAACCAAACCCCCACCACACCCACATGCATTTTTAAAAAGTTAATCCAACCTCTTTTACAACTGCGCCGGAGGTGCGCTATTGTCCTAAATCATGAAATTACCGAAATTGCGTTAGACACGCCCTAAAGCGCCACCGTCTTCGCTTGTCCTAATTCACCAAAATAGGGCCCTGAGTGTGCATTGTCCAAAATTTAAGCAAGTGTTTCCTGTTTGTCCCTATTTTTTTATTTCTCTCCCAATTTGGAATGCACTGATGTATACATAGGCCTGTCCCATGGCTGCAATGTCCCCTATAAATTTGGTGCTGTCCTCCTCTTGCCAGCCATAACTTATTTTCACCCTGCAGTCCACAAGCTGAGCTGCGCTGTCATTGTCGGTGGGCTGAACTAGTGAAATATGCCTTAACTGGTCGTGCCCCCCCGAAGGCCCCCTGTTTTGTTGTTTTTTTCTCCCCCAACTCCTGAAATTCAAAATGTTTTGTATCAAAACAAAACTTTGCTCAACACTGTGTTTACTTAGAGCTAAGGACTGGGCGTGTAAGATTTACACTGGGCTTGTGTCAGGCAAGCAGAACAATGTGATTTATGCTCCAACCATGCCTCCATTGATGAGCATTATTCTGCCGCTCGCCTGGGGAAAGTGCAAAAAACCCTGAACTCTAACCATTTATTCTGTGTTGAATACCCAATACTTATGCTACATGAAGACTATACCTTCAAATCAATGTGCTATGTAGAGTACTGTATCCTCAAATTTCCTTTTGCATCTACTTTGGCACTTAATTGTATGTTGTAGGTTTATGTAATGGTTCCTAGTATTGGTTGTGATGCTGATAAGTTGGTACCGTGTTTACAGTATGCCTAACCTTTTTGTATGCACTTTTGTAAGTTGCTCTGGATAAGGGCATCTGCTAAATGACTGGGTGTAAATGTACATGAGCAAAGAGGACTGGGAGACTGATTGGGCCTCCTTTACTCCTGCAGCGTGATCCTGAAAGGGAAGCCGCCCGGGACCCACTTCCCCGAGGGAGACCACAAGATCTCCTACACCGTGCATGACCGTGCCGGGAACAAGGCCTCTTGCAGGTTCTCCGTGCGTGTGAGAGGTACAGTTGCATGATTCTGACCGCAAGGGATATTTGATACAGCCTGGATTCAATCAATATGTGTCCTTAACTTTGACTGGGCAAATGTTAGCTTTTTTTTTGTCTCAGAAACACAGTTGAGCAGGTTCAGCAGTCATCAAAATCATCTGCCAAAGTGTTTGTGGAAGAAAAAATACACAGTCAAATTACGGAAAATGTATCTGGCTTCCGTAGGCAATAGGGTTTATATTCACGGCAAATGCCATCTTTATAGGTCATATTACATAATACTTTTAAAATTTACCAGTGAGAGATGTGCCTCATGATTGAAGCTCTCCTGGCTCTCCTGTATTACTGTGTCGCCTGTACTGTGGAAAATAGCCACCAGTTTGTGAGTGAGTGCACAGGAGGAGAGCCCACACTTCAGCTGCAGCACTCTTGGGAGTGGGTGGTACAGCGGTTATGTTTTTACAAAGTACTGCCACTCTTTATGCTCTATGCTAAACTCTGGTTTAAAGAGAATTCATAAGATTATATGTGCTACAGTGGAATGAGAATACATTTTTCAACAGTACCCACTTTTGGTTATAGTAAAGATCAGATTACAATAATTTATGATAAAATTCACATTAAAACATTTTCTTTTCAAGAAGGAACTGGTCTAAAATGCTGACATTAACAATACTTCTGAAAAAGAATAAAAGGCAAACTTTATTATTTGGCAGTCTACAGTATATACTGATCATTGTTGAATGTGACTATCAATTTTAGAATAATGATTTAAGAGAGCATTTAAATCAAAGCACGCTCTGAAGTATGAATTGGTGTGAACTGTCATAAATTAATCTGAATGAATCCTTCAGAACCATGTGATCTGGTGTAATAAAAGATTATATACAGTGCCCCTTTAAAGTAAAAAAAAAGAGAATTCACCGTTTGCCTTACAGCCTGAAATTAAAACATTAAATCAGACTTTTTACACCTTTATTTACACATTTTACCCTACAACTTCCAAGTGAAAACTAATTCAAAAATTTTCTGAACATTTAATAAAAAATAAATAAAACCCATCTAGAATAACAAGAAAGGAACGGTGACATTTTTTGAGATGGGATGTAGGCTTTAAAGGGGTACTGTATATATAGTGAAGGAGATCTTGCATGGTTAAATTTTGGTCAGTAAATACAGGGTTCAGAATTAGTTTAGCAGTGAGCCAGAAAAGATACCTGAGCATATCCACTTCTATGCCCAGTTGTAACCACTCTTCACAATATCACCTTTATTCAGTTCAGTCATATATGTAGACAGACTACTAGCAGTGAAAGGTGCTGCAATTTGGGAATGAGAGATAATCACATTTGTACCTCTGGCAACCAGAAACAACTGATTATTTTCACTTTGAAAAGAGAAGAACTGATAGACCTCGCTGACGGAGACAGTGATATTATTGTAGCCTCCCCCCGACATTTACAATGACATCAGTGTATTTGACTACACTTTGTTTTAGTGTTGTTCTCCTGTGCAGGTACATTTTTGCTGTTATATAAACTTGTACAAACAGAAATGTACTCGGAAATAATGATTTGTAATGCTACATAATGGGATGAATGAACTGAAATAGTTTTACAGGATCGTTGAGAGACAGAATGAACTATCATGCTATTCAGTGTAATCCTGTGTACCACTTAGAGTTTTGATCGGGCCTGAAAATTCAAGCCCCACCCGACGTTTGGACTGAGTTGTACATTTCATATAACCCACGAGGTCCTCATTATTGCTGATGACAACCAAGCCAAATTTGTTCCATACCTCTGACATTCCTTTTGACCTTTGTGCTGCCAAAATGTATTCCTCAGATTCAAGTTTAAATTTCTTCAGCACCCATGCTTGCAGTCAGTCAACCGCATGCAATTTGTTACCAAATACTAATGACCAGATGCCCAAATAAATTCTTAACATTTTAGACCCAACCCAACCCAAACCCATTGTTTGTGTTTGTGTGTTTGTGTGTTTGTGTGTGAAAAGTGTGTCATAACCTTGGTCACATCAGTAATACTAACCTTATTTTTTGCAGCTTTTTTCATTACTCTCTACCTGTAGATACACAACACAACAATAAGGCTGTTCTGTAAATATTGTCAAGCAATCAAGCACTTAGCTGAATAATCAATACCAAGAAGTATAGCTAAATATTCCCAATTTTTATTTCTTTGCCAACACTAAGTAAAAAGGTGTATCACTCATATGTTTACAGGAAATATAAGGGTTCTATAAAATGGTTACATAATGTGAATTGATATGCTATTATATTTAGTGTGTAGTTAACTTGGTGCCTCCACTATAGCCTGGTACCAAATGAATATTATGGATACCAAAATAATTACCCTAAAGCCTGCATACTATTTAAATAACTAGGATATCTACCCTTAAAATATTAAGCTGTAGCTTTATAACATGAATAGAAAAAAACCCTTAAAACAGCCTTAAACCAATTTTAAACATATACACTATTGTGGTGTCCCTTGGGGTGGGGCGACACTCACGGAACTTTTCAGAGGGCACAGGCAAGTTGAATAACCTGGAGGAGGCAGTATTGAAACAAAACGAGGATTTTATTCAACTAAATAGTGACAAAACACAAAAGGATGGGGTATTAGGGGAATTCAAAACACACAGTCCACAATCCTTGTCTTTGTCCGTAATCCGCATTCAAAATCCAAGCCAGTTCCTCAAACAATCCAAAAGTCGGTACACAAGCAGGTTTCTAATGCAAACAGCAATCCAAAGAATTCTCTACAAAACCACTCTCCACTACACCAACTTGCTCCCTCCCACTGTGACCCAAAACAGTCCTTTAAATAGGCCTCTAAATGGCCTTCAGCTGTCAGTAGTCCCAATCGCTTGATTTGGTTCAGGTGTGGGACTGCAGGCTGCTGGGAACTGTAGTTCTTCTTCCTCCTGTGGCTCCCAAGAATTAAAAAGGCAGGCAGCCATTTCCTTATACTGCCCCTTGGGATGCCACACTATATCATATAAAACAATGAATACAATACAATTTCACAATACAAATAGATGTATACAATATTAAATGTTCACAAAACACTAAAAGAGAGCTCTCTGTAATATTATAGCTCATGGGGATCCCCAGGCCAGTTACAGTCACCATTTGTCAAGGCAACGCTTTGGGCTAAGGGCTCTCCTCTGCTCTGCAAATGCGAAATGTCCCAAAACCCAGAGGAACGAACTCACTCGGGTCCTCCTTGAGCGCTTTAGACAACGTGACACAGTTCACAGTCGAAAAGAATACGGCAGTGAACTTATACAAAAATGAATAAATCTAAACTAAACTCTCTGGCTAAATAAAACTGAAAAGAGAACTTGCTGTCCTGGCTTTAATGATAGCTGGCCATAGTGCAGTGTTAGCAATGCAGGATGGATGCAGGAATCAATGATGCTCTTCCACAACGTTCCAATGGAGAGATGGACTATGCAATATAATATATATATATATAATATTTAAAGTTTATGATTTATATATTAGTATCAGAACACTATAATAAATATATAAATATATATAAGCACTGAAACCCGACCATAGTATCCCTCTGTGAAGTTCTCGACTGACTGTTCTTGATAAAACTACCTGCTCACGCCCTAAATTGATATTTGCAGTCAACTGATTGAGTTGCTTGTCTGTTTTACCTTGCATCTCAAACCAATGCACAGACCTGACAGTCAAGGAGTATGACCTTTCGACCACAGTTGCCCCTAGTTGATGCTGTCTTGCCCTCAGACAATACGATGCCCTTCCATGCCAATATCACCTTAGCCATTGTTCCTTGTGAAACATCAAGTTGAGCAGTCTTCATCACTGAAGTTCCTGCTAAATGTGTCCCAACAATCACCCCTCTTTCAAAGTCACTGAGATCTCTTCTAACCATGGTAGCTAAAATAATGGGTGACTGGGACTGCCCAGCATTTTATACATGACCTTAAGCATAATGATCATTTACTCAGATAAGTGTTTCCTTTATGTTGGCAGTTTCCTGTATATTCATGCTTTCTGACAGTGAAAGGCTTTTCCTCTATTTTGGAAGTGTTTTTGGACTAAATTAGAGTTGATGGGTTAGTTTGCCCTCCTCTGTTTCTCATACTGGTGTAACCTTTGGAAAAATGTTTGTAATTTTTGTCAAACCAGTTTTCAGATTAACCTCACTCTGAACCTTTTACTTGTCTTGGGCATGCAATTCAAATCTAGCAGAGATGGTCTCTGTATATACAATACCCATACTTGAACTGACTGGAGGGTAAACAGTTTTTTGGAATTTTGAGCTTGAAACATTCACCTCTAAGATCAGGTATTGTAGGATGAAGTTTTAGAAACATGATATATTCTCGCTACTGTAATTCTCAGCTAATGGTGTTCCCTTGTCCTGCAGTGCGGCGCTGTAACCCCCTGAGTCCCCCAGACAATGGCTATATGAAATGTGACAGCGATGGGGACAACTACGGGGCCACCTGTGAGTTCACCTGCACAGGTGGATATGAGCTGCAGGGCAGCGCAGCAAGAGTGTGCCAGTATGGCATGACCTGGTCCGGCACAGAGACAATCTGCTCACGTACGTATCCCATCATTTCTAACAGCATTCACTTCCCATTAGCTCATGATAACGTGCTGGGGGGTGATTACATGGCCAGAATTCAGTGAGCCAGATTGGGATTTTGGGACCCCCTACTCTTTGTGATGAGTGAAACGGGATCTGTAACAGCCACATCACCTCATCAGTGAAATTGTGTCTGCTACAGCACGGTATCCCAGGAGCCCAGATTAGCAGTCGTCCTATCGTCTCAGACGACAAAAAATTAAGAAGGACGACCTTCGAGTTCCAAGTGATTGTCCTGCTGCCGACTGAATTTAGGATAAAAATAAATAAAAATTACGAACTAACTGGAACGTCATTTCTGTTTTACACTCACATCGTAACAAACACGTCATGCACGGAAGTTCCAAATGGGAAAAGCGGCACATTGTCACTCGCATGCAGTCTGTGCTCACCACGTTTGTTGTTGTTGCTATGCCAGACTCTGCAGCAGTCAAGCAAGTTCGCGGATAGCGGCACATAGACACAACAGCGAGAACCAGCTAGTTAGTTAGCTAGCTCACGGACATTGGGTATCAATATCTGTTGTTGCTAGTTGCTTGCTAACACAAGGCTTAGGAAGTGATCATGCATTTATCACTTACCAAGCCTTGATTTAGCAAGCAATATCCGTGAACACTAGCTAGCTAGTTACTGTCTATATTCAGTTCAGTGAGCCCTCCCGCCAGGCTGAAGAATCGCTGTGATTTTCCTGCAGTGATTTCTCATCACCGTCCTACAGTCCTAACAGAAATCATTCCCACATCCCAGCTCAGTTAAATCTAGGAATTATTAGCTAGCTATTACATTAGCTGCCATACCACACTCTAGTTGGGAATGGAAAAATCTCTCTCGTTCGAGTCCCGACTAGAGTGTACGTTATGATATACTGTACAATCAGAACACTAGTCGCTAACACCACCTGCGGGCACCCGTCAGAGCTTCACTTCTACACTGTCCCATGAGCACACAAGTCAAACATAAATATCCGCGTAGAAAAGAAATAACAACCTTCGTGTCTATCTTTGGGCTATATACGACGTAGTGATCGCATTTTCAAAGTTGTGGAGATTTATTGAGGGTGCAAGTCCACCCCCCACTAAAAAGGCTAAAACCAAAGAAGATCAGCTAAAAACTCTGAGATCAGAGATCGCACTTTCCTGGAAAATTGGAAGGTTAATAGACCAAGGACAAGTAACTTTTAGGAAGGACAAGTATCTTTTCTAAGATACTTGCCCTTTGACAAGTATGACTTTTACCCTAATCTGGGTCCCTGGTATCCCCATCAATACATCGTGGCTCAATTTCTTCTTGGTCCAGAAAAACTTTGCCCACCAATACCACTTCAAGCAGTAACCTGGTTTTCCCAGGAGGTATCCAAGGAACAACCAAATCCAGCCCAGCCCTGGTTAGCTTCAGTCATCAAGCAGCAGCTGCTGGTCATTGGCTATTAAGTTCATTGTTAACCAAACAAACCAAAAAAACTGCCATGTTTCGGTTACACACCTTAATCAAGAGTGTATCAGAGAACATTTCAGACCTGCCTGCTCATGAATTCTCACTAGAGAGCAGCTAGAACGGAAACTCTTAAGTAGCACTGGGAACTCTTCAACTGTGAAGAGATTTCAATCAATCAATCCAACTTTTATTTGTATAGCACATTTTACAAAACATTTGTCACAATGCGCTTTACAGCAGACCTCAGCCTGAACCTCCACAAAGATAAGCCTAAGGCAACAGTGGCAAAGAAAAAAAATTGAGTCTCGCTAGTGAATACTTGTTTCTGGTACTAATTTCAACACTGCACAGGCAGCTGCCATTATTCCTCTGTCAGATAGTTTTTGGAATATGGTATATGACACACATACACCTGTTTGTTCCCCTCTGCCCAAATATCAAAGGGAACTCCTTGGGACACACTGAGTGTCCTAATATACATGTACATAAACAAATGTAGGCTGTTCTGGTGTTCCCCAACACTGACCGGTTGTAATACTAACCTGAAGGAACACCAGAGCCCCTAAGTAGTATTATTATTTATTAAGATTATCGGAGCCAGTTTAGTCAGCATGACCCAGAGGCAGGGGCGTCGTTTTGGTATGGCAAGGTATGGCACTGGCCATACCTTGGCTTCTAGCCAATTTTTTTATTTTAAATCAATCTGAAATAGCCTACGTTTTGTCATTTTATGTGATTTTATCCGCTCCACAAAGGTAACTCAAAATCCTCCCGGCTCCTCCTCACTTTTAGTACATCCCACCACCCAGCCTATAGATGGCGATGTAGTTGAACGGAGATAGAGGTTGCTGCTCTGGGTAGTAACGTTACAGTTCCTCGGAATAAACAAGCCACAGACTAACGTTAGCATTAAAATCTTGTCCGTTATTCTCATTCATTCAGGTGGGTTAAACAAACTGTATAAACGCCATAATACTGTTGATTCAAATGTAACATATTCATGGTCTCCTTAAAAGGGGGTTTTATGCAACGAATATTTTGATTAAAATATTGTGGTGCTTAGTCCTGCTTTTGACAATTTTCTGAAAAAGTTACTTTTACTTTAAATAAGTCGGCCCTTTGCATAAATGAACCCGACCCCTTCTGTGTTCTATGCTGATTTTAAGACATTTCTTTGATCGATCGTCACCAACTTAACAAACAATTAATCAATTAATCTTTAAAAAACTGCAAAATGTAGTGTATAGCATATGAGAAAAAAAAATCAATCAATCTTCAATCAAAGCTTTATTCAAACTTTTGAGACACGGGCCTATTTTAACAGCATAAATGTTTTGTCGTTGTAAATAGTTTATTTTGTGAAATATTGCTAGATATATTTTATCTTTCATAACCTGTTATGAGGGGATAATTAATAGTAGACCTTGGCTGGATTCAGAGCTGCCACACCTTCAATTTTCAAAAATCCTTCTTGCCCGACACCTCATACTGTATCATCTCACCTCATACTGTATCATCTACTTCCTGTTTAAACTATAGTAAAATGACTTCTAAGATCAGTCGTACATTATTTTATCATTTCTGAAAAACAAATGCTGGATAAAACCTGTAATTTCAAACCATTGATTCAACCATGAAAATAAAGGTTTGTTGTGACAATACATACTTGACTTTTTTGTATTATAGTGATTTATGACACCTTCCATTGACTGCTCGACTTGGTTTTTGGTTTATGGTGGTTTTTATGTCAGTGCCATAGTTTTCCCCAGGTTCATTTAACGCAGGTGAGTTTTGGATCATAACAGTTATAGCAATATAGGTGATGATGTTGAAGTGCATTGTGGTGGGCTTGTTATGTTCAGTAATCACCCTGTTGCTGCTGTGGTAACTGTCCTGTGTCCTGTTACACTGCAGCCATGAACGTCAACGTGGGTGTACGCACTGCTGCCGCCCTGCTGGACCAGTTCTACGAGAAGCGCCGCCTGCTCATCATCTCTGCCCCCACAGCCGCCAATCATTACTATAGGTTTCAGATGACCAACCTGCAGGTAAGGTGGAGGGAGGGGAGGAGAGGCAGAGAAGGAGAAAGGGAAGGGGAGAGGAATGGGGGAGAGAAAGAGAGAGAGAGAGAGAGAGGTGGGGAATGGCAGGGAACTAGAAAATACCTAAACAGAAAAACACATTGCAACCACCAGCCATTACCATTTCAGCATGGCTGATAAACATTGGTAAACCGATGAACGCAGATAAATAAAATTCAAATTCAGTTTGAAAAGAGAGAAACAGCAGAACCCTTCTTGCATGAGAAAAATCATTAAGGAATCTCAAAATATCAAAAAGGGTGTTCTTTAGTGGCCGATGATCTTTGATACAAAACTGTAGATAAAACAGGCTATTGTGGCTTTGAAAGTGTTAAAGATAAATACATTGTGTTTCTCAAACAGCCAGTCATGGACCCAAGACATTCCTTTTTGTGATTATTTTACAAAAGCCTTTTTTTACCTTGTCTCACATTGATGCATTCTGTCTAACTATGGCTGGAAATGAAAACCATGGATAAAAATGGGTTTAAACAATGGGCTTGATTTTTCTGAGCTGACAGTAGTATACACAATACATTTATTTATTTGGTCTTTTACACATTTGTTCACTGTCATGTCTTGATAAGATTATATTTAACAGTGCTTTCATGATACAATTTTTTTTTGTTGTTATCATTTTATTTTCAGATTTTACCCCGTTTTCTCCCAATTTGGTAGCCAATTACCCGTGTGCTTAGTTCAATCCCCCTACCCTTATAGTTTGCTGCCGTAGTCCTGTGACCGGCAGTGACAAGGGCGTAGCGCTGCCTCCTCCGAGACAACACTCGTCGTGCCGTCGACTGTAATTCCAGAACCACTCCTATGCACAGTGAACTGTGTGTGTTGGCTTCCCTCCCCCCCCCCTGGGGCGGACAGCCAATTGCTGCCCCTGGTGGCACTCCCGGCCAGAGCCGACTCTGGCGAGACGGGGAATCGAACCCCGGTCTCCATGGCCAGTGTCGAATGTTGTAACCACTGGAGGCCGTATGATACAATAATGTTGAGTTGAGTAACGTTATCTACTTATTTGTAACAGTTGATTTACATAATTTATTTTTTTGTGTAGCCAGTTAGCATAAACAGCTATTGTCAAGTCATCATTCAGAATGTTCAGTTATGGATATTCCAAACACACTGTGTCTGTAGTCACCATCAGTAAGAATATAAAGGACACACCAGTGTGTCCATATGTGGTTGTTTGTTTGTGTATTTTGGGATCTCATTTAGCCTAATCTTACAAGAGTCCTACAGCAAGCAACATACAGTATACAGTAGTTAAAAAAGTTATTTATTTATTTTTAACAATTTTCTTCTGATATTTATCCCATTTTTCTCCCCATTTTTAGTAGCCAATTACACCCTCTCTTTTCATGTCACCCACCCCCCTCGTATTGTGAGTTCGCTGCCATAGCCCTGAGACCGGCAGTGATGAATGCGATGTACTGCCTCCTCCGATCCGGCACTCGCCAAGCCGTCAACTGTAACTCTGGTCCATTAGAGCCACTCCTATATGCAGCGAACTCATGTCGGCTTCTCTCCCCCCTCCCGAAGAGCCGATACTGTGCGGCCGGTGGAATGGTGGAATGAAACCCCAGTTGCAGTGGCCAGCGTCGGAAGTTGTAACCGCTAGACCACCTGGGAGGCCCAAGTTTAAAAATAAAATGGGAGAAAAAGTTGAAATAAACAACAATAGCAAGTTAGAAGCAATCAGGCAAAAAGTTTTTTCTCATATGCACTGTTGTAGAATCACAGTTGTCATTAACATATTACAATTGGTTTTTTAAAATAACTTATTGACATTTCTGAAAGCATTTGTTGGGTTCATGCATTCATGCATTTACTGCTCTGAAAGTGACCCGTCTCTGATTTGGGTCTTAATGGAATGTAGATATCTTTGGTCCTGCTCCTTGTGTTTAATGAGTGTCTTTCTTTAGCTACATGAGGATTACTGTGAATTACAGCTGGTATTTTTAAATAATGGATTCTATATGTTTAATATGTTGTTTCCTAGCATTGATTAAATGAATGGCCAGCCTAGTGCATGATGCATATAACTACATCATAACTACATTGCAGAACTACTCTAGCTGCCTTGTTCTGGGTGGGTTTCCTGAAAATGTTGAAAGCTTGAGATTTAGGAAAAGTATGTGCTGTTTCCACGTGGATTTCCAGAAAGCTGCCGTTAACTGGTGAGTTAATGTGCTTTTTAGTTAACTTCGCCCAGCACCAGTCTGGCAAAAAGCAAAGCAAGTTGGTAATCAAACAATCGACTGACAAATCTGTGCAACATCTAGTTTGTTTTTTGGGGCATTGGCATGATGTAAATTAATTAGTATTAATTACAGGGGGCGGTGGATAGCGTAGCGGTGTAACGCACCGTATTTTGGCTGGTCCGATACGTTGTGCGCTGCCTGTCAGGACGCGGTTCGAAACCCGTCTCTACCAGACCAGCCCTGGTTGTCAGCCCTGATTGGGGGTGGCATTTGGCTGTCCGCCCCAGGGGGAGGGGGGAGGGTTAGCCGGCTTGGGTCCGCCGTGATGCACGTAAGGGAGTCTCCAGGACGTGGGTGGGCGAATGGCATCTCGAAGGAGGCGGAGTTCGCTGCACCTCAGAGAATTAGCTTGCCTCGTAGAGACGAGCGGCGGACTCATGTGGGGAGGGTAAATCTAAATAAATAGAGGGTGTAATTGGCTACCAAATTGGGAGAAAAACTGGAAAAAATCTGAAACAAATTTTTACAGAAAGAGAAATGATTACAAATAATTACAACAGTACATTTTGAAGAATTACAGTTACAGGGAAAGGTATAAATAGGCACAAAATAAAAAAATGTATCCCTCTATAGTAAAAGGAAATGGCAGGACCTACAAGAAAGAGAAAACGACACTTCTCCAAAGATGAAGTTCTACTTATTTTGGATGAAGTAGTAAAACATAAACAAATGTTATTTTCAAAGCCTTGGGGCAGTCTCTCGAACACATTAAAAAAATGGGACAACATCGCAAGCAAATTAACTGCTTGCAGTGAGCAGTTTAGGACTGGGATGGATGGGAAAAAAATAGCAAGACCTTTCCAGCCATGCCAAAAAAAGGGGGGCTGAATTATATCTGATGCAGGAACCACAAAAAACATTTTTAATAATCTTAAGAATTCATTTTCCTCTCATATCTGTACATGAGGTGTCATTGCATAGTAAAAAAAAACATACAGTATGGCATGTGACTGACTAAAACCATGTAACCACTTTAGATAGACACCAATGGATGCCTGGGTCCAAACACTGTAGAATTTGACTGCTTTTACATATTTGCATACAGTTTTTGGGGAAGTGTACAACCCCTCAGGGTAGCACACACAATGAGTAGGGTCATGTTTGCCCGTACAACATGATTAAGGTGCACTGCTTGTCTGTGCGGACGGCGTAGCCGTCATAGATGGCGTCTTTGAGCCATCTGGCGTTTAAATGGAGGATTCTCTGAACCGCTGCCATGATTAGGATAACCCAGTTAGGCCTACCTGCTGCTCTTATTTTAATAGGTTGAGTTAATTGCTTACCTTTGGTGGCAAGTTAATTGAAACTCGACTTAAACTCTTAAGTCTTAAACTTTATAAGTTACTCTTGTGATCAATTAAAACACACATGCCATTTAACAGACACTTCTATCCAAAGCGACTTACAGTAGTGAATGCATACATTTTTCAGTATATGTGGTCCCAGTGGGAATTGAACCCACAACCTAAGCTTTGTCAGCGCAACTGAGCCACACAGAACCATATTGGCTATAGTTTATAGAATTACTATATACACTGCCCATCCCCAAAAAAAGTCACACACTCTAATATTTCGTTGGACCGCCTTTAGCTTTGATTACGGCACGCATTCGCCGTGGCATCGTTTCGATAAGCTTCTGCAATGTCACAACATTTATTTCCGTCCAGAGTTGCATTCATTTTTTGCAAAGATCTTGTATTGATGATGGGAGAGTCGGACCGCTGCGTAAAGTCTTCTCCAGCACATCCCAAAGATTCTCAATGGGGTTAAGGTCTGGACTCTGTGGTGGCCAATCCATGTGTGAAAATGATGTCTCATGCTCCCTGAACCACTCTTTCACAATTTGAGCCCGATGAATTGTGGCATTGTCATCTTGGAATATGCCCGTGCCATCAGGGAAGAAAAAATCCATTGATGTAAAAACCTGGTCATTCAGTATATTCAGGTAGTCAGCTGACCTCATTATTTGGGCACATAACGTTGCTGAACGTAGACCTGACCAACTGCAGCAACCCCAGATCATAACACTGCCCCCACAGGCTTGTACGGTAGGCAACTAGGCATGATGGGTGCATCACTTCATCCGCCTCTCTTCTTACCCTGATGCACCCATCACTCTGGAACAGGGTAAATCTGGACTCATCAGACCACATGACCTTCTTCCATTGCTCCAGAACCAATCTTTATGCTCCCTAGCAAATTGAAGCCTTTTTTTCCGATTAGCCTCACTGACAAGTGGTTTTCTTAAGGCTACAGAGCTGTTTAGTCCCAATCCCTTGAGTTCCCTTCGCATTGTGCATGTGGAAATGCTCTTACTTTCACTATTAAACATAGCCGTGAGTTCTACTGTTGATTTTTTACGATATGATTTCACCAAACGTTTAAGTGATCACCGATCACGATCATTCCAAAAAAATTCCAACCACATTTCTTCCTCGAAGATGATGGTTCACCACTATCCTTCCAGGTTTTAATAATGCGTTGGACCGTTCTTAACCCAATTTTAGTAGTTTCAGCAATCTCCTTAGTTGTTTTCTTTGTTTGATGCAGGCCAATAATTTGACCCTTCTGAAACAGATTAACATCTTTTCCACGACCACAGGATATGTCTTCCGACATGGTTGTTTAACTAATGAGAAGCTACTCACTGCATCAGTTAGGGTTAAATAACTTGTTGCCAGCTAAAACATATTAATCACTGCAGTAATTATCCAATGGAAGGCTCTTACCTATTTGCTTAGTTAAATCCAGGTGGCGACTTTTTTTTGGCCAGGCAGTGTATCTAGACGACAAATACAGATGTTTGTATCTTTGCAAATTAAACCAAATGACATAAAGAGCCATTGCCCTCTTGCATTTGTTTCACTGCTGAATCTTATAATCACTTTAGTGCTGAAATGGGCTATCCAATGTTGCTTGGCTACACAACACATCATATATAATAGCCTAATAAGTAGCCTAATAGGACGTTATGTCTTATTTTACATATATGTAAATAAAACACTCACAATATATGTAATAAACTAAATAAATCCATGTATATCACTAAATGTCCATTTTTCCAGAATGCTCAGTGACCTGATTTTAAAGTACTCTTTGTGGCAGCCACTGTCTGCAATGAAGAGCAGAGCAGGCAAAAGTAAACATAAAAAGCATTTTATTTTTAACGTGTGGGTCGGGTAGCACATTAATTAATAATGAACGATGGAGATAACGTGCTATTTTAGTCACTAAGGGTTTTGGAAAACCCACGTAAATTAACGATGGATCTTATGATGGAACTTATAATGCACTTAGCATTATTATGATGTTTTTTGGGAAACCCACCCCTGGGCAACTTGTAGTCTTCGACTTGCAATAATAACCGGGGTTGTGATGTGTGCTATGTCTGTCTGTGTGGTTGTATTATATATTTGGTTTTGGTTTATGTTTTGTGTGTGTACGTGTGTGCATGTGTGTGCGTACAATACGTATGTGGGTGCATGTGTGTTTGTCTGTGTGTTTAGATGTGATGCGTGTGTTGTGTTCCAGCATGCCCAGTGTGGGCTGGACCTGAGGCACGTGACGGTGGTGGAGCTGGTGGGGATTTACCCAGCGCAGATCGGACGAATCCGACACAGACTCATTCCCCCCGGTCTGGCCCTGCAAGTCAGGTACAGTACACACTGCACTAATCAATATTCAACACCACCTGAGACATGTTTGTACAAACATTAATTACCACACCGTTAATCACCTGCTGTCTGAATATGGCCAGATGTACACCCCAGGGTTTCCAGGTATTGGGCACCCTTTCTAAAGTGATGTAGTCAGCCATTATTTTCAATATAGCTTAACAACTTTTTTTCTTTTTTTTCTGTGGAGCAATACAGCATAGATCGTCCTTAGAATCATCCTGTAGGAAAGACTTTCTGGTCTCAGTACGTTACACACTTTAATTTGACTGACAATATTGTCAGTATTTTACTGTATTTGTTAGTGAAAGAGCTGTGGAAAGAGCATGTCAATCATCAGCAACCCACCCCACTGACCTGCCGATTGGTGGGCACATTTTGTCTGAAATGAAGCCATGTACGGTGCAGTACCATTTTGAAAAGCAGCGTTGGAAAGCATGTGTGCCGTTACGACATATGTCAAGTAAGAGTGCCGTGGTGTTTTCAGCTTTTTCAATTTATGGTCACTTTTCTCAGGAATATATAGTATTACAACTTGTGTGAACTAGTTTATGGTATCATAAGAGAACAAACAATTGGAAAGGAAATTCAAAAATGGAATAATTTGTTTTTGTTACCTCCGATTTCATTATATAATCAAGAAGGTTATGAGGGGACAGAGGAAGTAATGAAAATGTTGGGAAAGTAAACGTATGCATAATTTCATAATTTGGTCTGATGATAATGACAAATACATAAGCATTACCAATGAACAAGCTGTATGAATGTAATTCCATATAACTGCTTATAATTGTACATGCATTATTCTTTTCATAGATTTTTTTCATGCAGTGCAGCTGGTGGATTAATTTCCCCCATGTCAAATTCGTGGAAAAAACAGACTCCCTTTTTCAGAGCTCAGTTGATTTACACAGTTCAGTAGCCGCTGCTTTTTGAGGCTCTCTTTAATTCTGTCTTTCAGCATCACCCCATTGACCTTGACCTTTTTTTTATGCAGCCAGGTCCAAAGGTCATAGTCACTGTGAACAACTCATTATGCCATTGTTATCATGAATCATGAAATTTCTTTGTATAAAATATTATTTTCAATATAATTTTCTATAATTTTCTGTCAATTCCTTTTTATATAATGGTTCTGTTACAAGTTGTTATTTTGATTGGACCAAATTGAATGAAATGACCAGCATATTATAATATTATTTTGATTTAAATAGCCATATAAATATATATTGATGTAAATAACAAATATTTGATTTAATGATTTAATTTATTTAAATGCCCAACAAATTACTGTATTATATTGGTTTAAATATCAATATATAATATTTTACTGATTCATCTAGTTACTTATTTGTAACACATACAGTGCGAAAGGTAGGGAAAATAGAGCAGTGTATAGATGTGGTATTGACCTTGTGTCCCGCAGGCTGCTGCTTCAGATCTCTAACAACAACTACAACATGGTGCTGATCGATAAGCAGAGCGTGGACAAGATGCGCTACACCTTCCCCATCACTTCCGCCGAGCTCTTCACCACCATTGACACCTTTCCCCTGCGTAAGGAGGAGATGGTGATGCAGCAGCAGGCCGGCCACACCTGCCAGCCCTGATTGGTCAGCCAGAATGCCCGCCCAATCACCTGAGCATCACACCATTGGCAGAGAGGAAGCAAGGGCGGTGCAAGGGGGGATGGGTGGAGGGAGGGGCATACTCAGCCACCACCACCACCACAATACGACAGGGCAGTATTGGAAGAGCCAGGGCAGAGCGGTGGTACAAGCATAGGGGTGCCAAAGAGGTCTCTCTATCCTAGGACTTCCTGTGGGTTCCATAGTGTCCTCCCTCATCCAAACAGTGCCGGTCACAGGTGTAACATTAACGCATGGCTTTTTATTGACACATGCACATGACACAAGGACTATGGTTAGTCAGTATGCATGTTTTTGGATGTTTTGGATGTGTTTTAATATTTGTTTAGCAAAGTCCTTTTTTTAATCATAATAATCAAAATATACGTATTGTTTCCAGGGGGTACAAAAGGAACATTTCTCAGTTTTATATTTATTTTTTTTCTTCTATAATTCAGTGTATTTTTTGAAAGATTATACTTTTAGTTGTGCCAGTTTAATGGAGGTTGTCTGGGTGGGGGGGGTCATTACTGCTGGTTCATTAGTAAATGTCAGACTTAAAGAACATCTGAAACCATGATTCATAGTGATATGATAAATATCCCCCTCCAACACAGGCAATAAAAGTAATACTGGATTGTGCTTCTGCATGCATTCCACCTGATAGAGCGCTATTGCCTTTGCTCTGGTCTTTTACATTAGTATGTGCCTTACAATGACCCTTTATTGGATTTTTCGCTGGAAAACTTTGTGGATTGTTATACTTTTGTCTTGTAAAGAACAGTCATAGCCACCATTCATGTTAATGCATGTCTTTGAGGGATGAAGTTCCTGGGACCAGTGAATTTTATTAGTTGTTAGTATAGAACAACTCCCTCTGCCCCTTTGTATTTATTTCTGGGATTTCAGCGACAGTGAATTGGGTTTTTAATTAGAAAGAATGGGTTTTTTATAGAATTAAAAATAAATAAATATGAAGAGTGAATGGAAATATTATGTTCCTGTAGGGATAGGTTTATTATTGATATTCTTTGTGAAAAGTCACTTATTCCATGACATTTGTTTTTGTGTAGTTTGGTTGTAACAACTGTAACGCATGGGAACGGCTAGTCCATTTATTTATATGATTGATACAAACTTAAGACTGATGGTCCTATGTTACTTTTACAAAAATAAGAGAAATAATTCCTGTTCCAAAGTGTGTGCGTCACAAGACATTGGCAGATTCCAGCATAATTTACACAGTCTGTGACGACTTTTGTACGAATTATTCACATGTACATTCCCTCTAATATATATAATATATATATAAATTCAGTAATGTATAACAGCATACAGAGAATGTAAGCCAATACTCTGAGGTAAAATGTGTAGTTTATTTCTTCAAAATATTCTAGTTACATGTTAAACAAACATGAATAAAATACACTGTACATCTTCTTAATTTCACGTTAATAGACTTGATGTCAATTCAAAAGTAATAAAAAAACTAACATACATTACATGCAGTTGACATGGTGACCTTTTTTTTTTTTTTTTTTTTGGAGCAGCAGAATATTGCACATAATTGCCTTTTAATAGAGACACTGGAATAGGTGGACATCTTAATAGGTATGAAAGTCCCGGTAACAAAATAACAAAGACCTAAAATGTGCATGTGACTTTGGAAAAAATAAACACACAATTGGTACTCTGGACGTCACATAAATCAGTGGCTCATTCTATTGGCCTCCGCATTCAGTTCCCATTACACCTATACTGTAATCTCACAAAGATTAATTGAACTGATGTTTAGAGCACAGCAATATTTTTCATTACACGTTGTGCTTTGTTCTCCGTCTTGTTTTCAAAGTAAACTTTCACACGATTACAAAACCTTGCCCTTGGGACAATAATGGCTGATCAAGAGACAAAATACAGGATATGCAGTAGAACCTTGCCCAATTGTAACACAAGGGCAATTGTTGACAAAGTCATGTCATGGGATGGGATATTTCTGGGGGTTTTTCAATCATATTTTATAGTGGCTGAACAAGAACTTCCTTGTTGGGCTTGAATTATTTGTAAAAATTCATATCCATGCAATTCATATATCATTATATATATTGTACATTTTGTAAGATGGTTCCCTTTAGTTCATAGTGGAAGTAAACAATTCATGTCAGGGTATCAATTCTATCTAGCAAAGGAGCAGGAACAGGTACAATAAATAAATGGATGGATCTAGCAGGAGTTCAAGGCCATAATTTGTTGCAAAAATCAGGAGAAAACATTGCTGCAACAACTCATTTAGCATCTGAACTGGCAGACCCAAAAAGCCTTAGGGTGAGTTCAGCAGGCAGGCTCAGAAGCTGCATAATGAATGGGGCAAAAGGCAAGAGAGGATGACTCCTATGACCCCACACTCCTGTGACCCAAACTACCTCAACCCACATGCACCTCTATACAGTATTTTTCTTTCATTTAACTATAGGTATACCCTGTTTAACACGGGGATACATGCAAGCAGAACAGCATGAAATGAAGAAAGCGTACAGAGGGGTCACTAACTATAGATGTGTTCCTAATCAAAAAATGAATAATTTAACCAACAATATATACATTATGGATGTAGTAGAGTCTTTTGTAAAAAACTAAACTTTATAAATGATATGTATAAACAGTAAATTGTTACACATTTAATGAACTAATATGAACATGGCACGGAATGCCATGTGGGTGAGTTAAATTTTCTTTTGTTGCATTTTTGTCACAGGCACAACATTTGTCAACCACGGTTGCATAAAACCGCTTTTAAAACAAGGGTTAAGTAGCTAGTAACTGGAGTTGACTAGTAAAATTGTGTGCCTGGTTCATTTCATTTGTTTTTACCCCATATATATTTGAAATATGTCGGTCTCATTTAAAAGAAGATACGGACAAAAAGACTGACAATACCCTGTCCATTCTAGAATACAAATGGAATTTCGTTTTCATCCATGATCTCAAGTGAATGTCCATGTGTGAAAGCTACTAGAAACCTCAGATAACAAGACTAGATTTGTCATAGTATCCATAAGATGTGCTATAAATTACGATTTGCTGTTTTAGATACTGTTGCCGGGAAGAAGAGCAGATTGACCGAACAAAAGCATCAAAATTGTAACTTTGTTTTTATTTAGTTAACCGAACACGTATAACTAAGCTAAGCTAGTAGCGGTATTCAAAATGATCTTTGGACTCTCAGTGGATTTTCTGTATCATTTTCACATCTCTAAACGGCGTTATAGTGAATCAGTGCTAAACAATGAATCGTAAAATGGGGTATACCCGACTGTACGTTGAAAATGAAACCTTTCCAAAATCTGATATGGTAAAGTGGACTTGTGCTTCTAGTGTCCAGTCATGGATCACGGAGCTGATTCTATAAATGGCTTGAGAAATCAAACTTCATTATAGAGATGTGAAACAACTCCACAGCCATAGGAGGAACTGGCTTTTTAGGCATTGAATCCAGCCATTGAGGGTGTGCTGGAGTACAGGGTGCTCATATTGTAAAAGCCAGGTGGCCAATTTTGTGCCCTGTTCTGCGTTTCACCTAAATTCACAGTGAGCATTCTGAATATAACAGAAACATTTTGTTTGAGATTTTACATGGATAATGCTGAAATGCCATGGAGACACAGGCTTTGTTTCATAACCCATGATTCCACTGATCAGGAAAACCACTAAAACACACATCAGACAAGACGATACACAGCACCACTGGTCGAAAGGGTTACCTACAGACTACACTGTGCTTGGGCAGAAATGAAGACATCACTTGCATCTGTGCTCATTTTTTATTCACAGTGAATCAGGGCACGGTCCTTACTAGAACATTAATTTGTTTTATAGGGTAGAGTATAGTGCGTGTGTGCATTCTATTCCGGTTTTGTTTAATCATTGGCTGGTGTCCAGAATCAGTGAGTAATCAGGTCTACGACATCATTTGCAGTAGCTGCTATTAGTTAAAACTGAATTGTTGTAGCCTCATTTTGTGTAATTCTAAACTGCTTACAATCATTTAGACAAGTTTTTGCTGTTAGCTTCAACCTGTGTTACTTTGATGCTGTTTTATCTGTTTATGTTGTCTCTGTGGTAGTTTCAACCAGTGGTTAAACAGGCAATTAGTTGCATGCTTCCGGAGTAGTGGGCAGTACCCCTAACTTTAGGGGCATTGTCAGCAGCTGGCAGTTGGTGCAAAGTAATTACCCTTGTGTAGGTACATTAGTACCTCCAGTTCTGGTAAAGCGGCAGCTTTCCGCGGCAGCCTGACCTTCCGTGCCTCACTGTACAAAGACTTGGGAGTCCGCCGAGGGAGGTCAGCTAGGGGATCAATGCTGCAAGGTAAGTACCATCATTTGACTCTTCTACTAGTTTTTGTGTTTATACATCTTCTAACACCATGTGCAACGTCCCTATCCCTGTCCATGTAGGAGGACTATGGAACTGCCAGTCCGCTGTCCGGAAGGCTGACTTCATCTCAGCCCAGGTCTCCCTACAGTTCCTGGCGCTCACTGAGACGTGGATCACCCCTCAGAGCACGGCCACCCCTGCTGCTCTCTCCACTGCCTACACCTTCTCTCATACTCCACGACCCACAGGTAGAGGTGGAGGGACAGGTATACTAATCTCCCTCTTGTGGAGATTTGGTATTGTTCCTCTTCCTCATTTCTCACCCTCCTCCTTTGAGCATCATGCTGTCACTGTCACTGTCCCATGCAAACTGCACATTATTGTTCTGTATCGTCCACCAGGTCAACTGGGGAGCATCCTAGATGAGATGGATGCCCTACTCAGCTCCCTCCCTGAAAATGGCACTCCCGTCCTACTCCTCGGCGACTTCAACCTACAGCTGGACACCCCTCAGTCCTCCCCCTTCGACTTCACCATGGCAGAATTTCCACCCACCCACAAGGCCTGCAACTAACTTAACCTTGTCTTCATCAGGAACTGCACCTCACCCAACCTTACAGTATCTTCTGTTCATGTATTGGCTGCATTTGACACCGTTGACCACCAGATCCTGCTCTCTTCCCTCACCGAGATGGGAATCTCAGGATCTGCACTGGCATGGTTTGAATTGTACCTGGCTGACCGGTCTTACCAGGTAGCCTGGATAGGATCCCTCTCCTCTACCCACACCTTCTCTACCGATGTCCCGTAGGGCTCGGTGCTAGGCCCCCTCCTATTTTCCCTGTATACCAGTGGGGGTATATGATTTTTCATATCACTGTTATGCTGATGACACTAAACGCTTTCTCTCCTTCTGCAACCCAGGTCCTGGCACGTATCTCTGCATGCCTGGCAGACATCTCTGCTTGGATGTCCACCCACCACCTGAAGCTGAACCTGGGGAAGACCGAGCTGCTCTTCCTCCCAGCAAAGAGCTCCCCAATGATTGATGCCTCAATCACCGTGGAATGCTCTATAGTGTCTCCGTCCCGGTCTGCCATGAACATTGGAGTGACTCTGGACGACTAACTGTGCTTCTCAGGGCACATCGCAGCGATCACCGGGACCTGCTGATTCTTCCTCCACAACATCAGGAGAATTCGCCCATTCCTCACCCAAGAGGCCACTCAACTCCTGGTAATCTCACGTCTGGACTACTGCAATTTCTTGCTGGCAAGCTTACTGGCCTGTGCCATCAAGCCACTGCAACTAGTGCAGAATGCTGCTGCATGTCTAGTTTTAAACCAACCCAAGTTGACACGTCACTCCACTACTCACCACTGGATCCCTATTGCAGCACGTATCAAATTTAAATCACTGGTGCTGGCATATCAGGCTGCTAGGGGACCCGCTCCCTCCTACCTCCAGACACTCATCACACCCTACACCCTAGCCAGACTGCCTCCTCTGACAAACTGACTGTTTCATCCCTCCGGGCGCCAGGCAGCCGTTCCTCACAGTCTTTCCTCTTCTCTGTCCTGACCCCCCGGTGGTGGAATGATGTTCCGCACTCGGTCAGGACCGCGGAATCACTGGCCGTCTTCCACACCTCTTCAGTCTCTACTACAACTGATTCTGTACATTAATTAACTGCCATCACCAATGTTTAAAAATTTAATAAAAAATTATTTAATATATTTTTTTATTTCCCTGTGGTGCAGCTGCCAACAATGATGTCTATTGCAGTGTTACTACACTGATCTCTTGCACTAACCATGATTCATCTTACCATGTATAAATGCACTTTTTATAAGTCGCTCTGGATAGGAGCGTCTGCTAAATGCCAAAAATGTCAATGTAAAAGTAAATAGGGCTGTGCATTCGTACTCCATGAGTGCATCAAGGGTGAATGGAGACAATGATCACAGCTTTGTTAGCATGGGACTCAGCAGTGCTGGTCCCGTATTTCAGGAGAGGGGGAACTGGTCTTTCGCTGTCTCTCACGTGTTGTGCTTGTCCATGCTGGACCTTAGCATCAGGGTGCACTCCTGAGGGACCTCTGGGTTGTCAATCACGCGTTGCCATAGCCGTTGTTCCTCCCCATAAGAGTCCATCCAGTCCACATCTTTCCCATAGCTCTGCCCTAAGGGGGGAGATCAGTGGGAGCACATGGTCACACGTGGTAGACCGCTTTACCTCATGTACCCTGAATATGGTATCCCATAATGACTGTACTTTCCCCACTCATTGAATAAGGTGAGGAAACAGGTGCCTGGCCACTTATGTACACAAACTGTACAGTTAACAAGCCAGTACATTTGGATAAATCATTTGAGAAACTATTACCACAGATTTGATAGGCTCAGCAGATATTCAGCTCCTGCAGCCCCTTTATCCTCTCTGCTTCTTAACTACCGTTTTGGATAGTAACAGAAATTTCTGGCACTATATTACAGTACAGAACATCCATTGCCACTGTACTGTCCTTGGTCATGCCCCTTAATACTTTTTCAGAAGATGCATCGGATTGGTATGTTTTGGCTTCAATGGAAAGGAGACAGAATTTTCAATATCTGGTGGGTCCATTAGAAGCTGTGCTATTACTCTACTGTAATTGTATAGTTGTTGTCAATTAGCTGAATGCTTGTACTAGAAATACAGCAGGAATAAATGACAAATAAAAGCCTCTGATCAGAGCAACCTCAAATTTGACTTCGCTGTATCAGCACCCAGCGCCAGCCCCCTTCTTCCCTTACCGGTTCCAGCACCAAGCCGGATGCCCCCCAGGAAGACGTTGCTGGAGAGGGACTCCTTGTCCCAGATGGTCAGCTCCAGGCACACATTGTTGAGGTCCCCGGGCTGCAAGCCGCAGTAGGTGAAGGTGTGGTTCCACTGTGGGTTCACACTCTTCCTCACCACCGCCGTCTTGTGCTTCGTGGACTTGTTGTTGTCCGGGAGGAGGTAACTACAGTCGGGGACCATCTCTAGAGTTAACACTCCTGTTTCACTTCAGACATCTTAGAATTATTCATGTTTGGCAGTGTAGTGTAATGGTTAGGGAGCTGGGCTTGTAACTCAGAGGTTGCAGGTTCAATTTCCAGGTGGGGCACTGCTGTTGTACCCTTGAGCAAGGTACTTAACCTGAATTGCTTCAGTAAAATATCCAGCTGTATAAATGGATTGTATTTAAATAAATGTAAACTGTGTAAAACTGCTAAATGCCTAAAATGTAAATGTAAATGTTTCATCTCAATAATTTAAGAATTATTACTCACATTATTATTATTGTCCAATTTCAATACTCTTAGAAATATGACTAGTGTATCACCTCAGTTAATAGCAACATGTGCCCCCTGCTTTATTTTTCTTTTCTTTTCTTCTCTCTCAATTGCATAATTGTGTTCAGGCTCATCACAGCAACTCATACTTTCAATTCAGGAGCATGCAGTCTCCTCTGAAACATGTGACGATGTTCTTTTCACTCTGGAGTCCACAAGTTACGCTTGCACAGACATTGAGTCGGAGAACACTTCATGTGCAGCTTGTGCAGGCAGACTGTGACCAGAGGTGGGCTGGTGTGTGATGTCCCACTGACTGAAATCCCTCCCCGGGGTAATAATCGATGACATACATGCAATGTTCAATGGTGACCAGTGCAAAATGAAGCAGAAAGGTACCTTAGTTATGCTCAGCTGATATTCTTATCCAAGGCAACTCAAATGCTCATACCTTTATATATTTTCCAAAGAAAAGTAAAACTAAGCGCCTTGCCTCAAAGCAATACAGTTGTGCCCCACCTGGAATTCAAACCATAGGCCCCAACTCGCTCCACTTTCCCACTCAGAACATGACTGATAAAGAGAACTGTATAATGAGTCAGCAGAAAGCACGCTCTCTTACCCTTTTACGAAGGTGTCAGAAGTGCCCCCATACTTCACAGCAGTCAGGTTCTTGGCCTCTTTGATGAGCAGCTCGACCATCCCCCCTTTGGGCAGCTTGATACTCGTCTTCTTTCCCTTCAGAAAACCTTTCTTTGCTTTCGACAGAGAGGAGACCCATCAGGACAATGCTTCAAAATCAGATGTTCTAAAGTTTGCAATGTTAGAATCAAAAATTGTGCCTCCAGTTACCAATGTGCCACCTACACCCACACGCAAATAGCACTGCAGCACCTCTGATGCACTCGCCTGTGAGTCAATGATTATTCTTCACTTCACAGGCCACGCAGTACTACATGAGAGAGATGGCACCAATTGGAGGAGAGGCGCTGTTTACCAATAACTTATATAATGGTAAACTGAGGGACCCTAGCTGACTTAAACCCACCCTACTACCGGTAGAGTTGTGTTTGTGTTTTAATTTTCATCTGAATAAATACTGAGAGTATCTGTCATATGGAGACTCAATTTCCCAGAAGTCAGGTCTGGGTGCACAGTACCTTGGACCTGGTCCAAAGGCAGCATGAGGTTCTTCTCAGCAGGGATATACCTCAGTACCACGGTCAGTTCACCTTTGTACTGCAACATGGTTTCCACAGCGCTGGCCACCTGCTCCATGCAACACGCATGTAAACACTGTATAAAAAATCTGGTCTATACAACACATACATTGCTGGCAATGTATAAAGACACACCTGGTTCATACAACACACTGAAATGTCTGTACAGATTATATGCAAACACATTTTATACACACAGCAGTCAAAAGTTTTAGAACACCCCCATTTTCCAGTTTTTCCTGACATTTAAGCAGTTCAAGTCCAGTGAATAACCTGAAATGGTACAAAGGTAAGCGGCAAACTGCCAGAGGTAAAAAAAAAAAAAAAGTTTAGGTTACCAAAAACTGAAAAATAATGTACATTTTTTGGCAGTGAGTAGTTTCCTACACCATCAAAAGGCACTTTATAAACTGGAGGAAACTCTGACAGGATGAGGTCTGGCAGACCCAAAGCCACAACAAAATCAGAAGACAAGTTTCTGAGAGTCAACAGCTTGCGTGATAGGCGGCTCACAGGACAACAGCTTCAAGCACAGCTTAACACTGGTCGAAGTAAGTCTCAGTTTCAACTGCGAAGAGAAGACTTCGAGCTGCAGGTTTGACAGGTCGAGTGGCAGTAAGAAAGCCATTGCTAAGATGGCAAAATAAGAAAAAGAGGCTTGCCTGGGCCATGAAGCACCGCCAATGGACTACTGAAGACTGGAAGAAGATCTTATGGACCGATGAATCAAAATTAGAAATCTTGTTATTTTGAAAGGTTTTTGTAGGCCGTTGAGTAGGTGAAAGGATGGTTCCTCAGTGCGTGACACCAACTGTCAAACATGGAGGAGGAAGCGTGATGGTCTGGGGCTCTTTTGCTGGATCCAGAGTCCGCGACTTGCACAGAGTGACTGTTAACCCACGTTAACCCATTACTTGTTTCCTGTAAAGGGCCTTTTTTAATAACTCTGAAATGTACATTATTTTTCAGTTTTTGGTAACCTAAATTATTATTATTATTATTATTTTATTTTTTTAAACCTCTGGCAGTTTACCACTTACCTTTGTACCATTTCAGGTTATTCACTGGACTTGGAACTGCTTACATTTCAGTAAAAACTGTAAAATGGGGGTGTTCTAAAACTTTTGACCAGTAGTGTACATTACTGAAACATTTCACTGGGCATGAATGTATTTACATTACACATTTAGATAACAGTTGCTTTCACTATTCCCTTGGGGATTTCAACACTTATCAATAAATTGAAAAACGGTATTATTCATTAGTCTGATTGCTTTGGGAAAATCATTTTGCCCTGAAGCAATACAACTAATTAATAAAAATGTATTAATAACATTTCTAATTGATTGATCAGTACTGTATCAGAATAATATGCTTAAATGTGAATGTATATACTGGATTTATTTAGTAACTGTAATTGTACTCTTTCTCAATCTCTTGTTCCAAAATGAAATTGCCCTAGAGGGATGAATAAAATACAGTTTTACATTTTATTGCGATGTAAGCGGATCCATACCTTTGGCTGCAGGGAGAACCACTCCTCTGTCTGGGTCTCAAAGTCCCAGGAGTCGAAGGACATCTCCGCCTCACCTAGGAAGCAGTTGCGGCTAAAGCGGTCGCTGTGCCAGACGGATAGCTGCAGTGTGCGGGTCTCCAGTTGAGAACGGCTGATCACGTACTGAGGACAGGCCAGGCACAGATTCTATGAACTCACCCGACAATCAGCTGCGTTCCTTCCATCCAGCGTTCCTTTAATCCTCTGCTTCTTAACTGCAGGAGGTCCCCTTACTACATTACAGTACAGAATGTCCATTGCCACAGTATTGTACTTGGTTACACCCCTTAATTAATTTTCAGAAGAGCCATCAAATTGGTTAGGTAGGGAGACAGAACTTTCAATGTTAGGAATATGAAGCTGAGAATTTGGTAGGTCTGTGACAGAGGTCACCTGGCACACTGTTACCAACACCATGTGGGTGCCCCCCCCCCCCCAGATTTCCAAAAGTGCTCAGAGATCCTCGCAGAGTGCCCTGCTGCTCCCTCAGAATTAAAGCAGCATCCCAGACGTCTCTTATGTGGTTCTCTTTAAAAATGTAACCCAGGGAAACCTTCTGGATGAGCCTACTGTATCTATCATTTACAAATCAGCCTGGTGGGGGCTGTTTAGTATATTTAGAATATATGCCCCTCAAAGTGCATTTCCTGGACTAACAATAAGTGCTGCATAATGCATCAGACCGTTTGTTTGGCCAGCGGGATGAGGGGGGAGCTGGGGTGTTTTGGACCAGGCTGAGACTAGGGCACTGTGCGTTAGGGTCATATCTGCACAACATTGGGAAGCATCTGGATGGGTGCACAGTGTACAAGTGTAGCAGAAACCGTTGCACATGTTATGCTACATTGCACTTAGTGCTGCACAGAGAGGAGGGTTTTGTTTAATGGGTTGGCTGATCTTGGTGTGACCACTTTCTCCCTTCAGGCAATGCTGAATCCTGACACCTGGCTGAGACACATTTGTGATTGTGTGCTGACCTTCATATCATCCACTGGTCTGCATTCAGCTCAATCAGCTGACTGGTCAGTCCGTAGGGTTGAGCATGATACCTCACTCACCTGTATTGCTCAATAAATCTAGTTGTACTGTTTCTGTAAATGGTTTACAGAAAATGTTAAATTTTTTGACTTTTTTAACAGAATTTTTAACGGACACCATCATCCAGAGTGGCTTGCACAGCTTACTTTTTCTGTACACACAATCTACTTACACTGCTGGATATTTACTGAAGCAATTCAGGTTAAGTACCTTGCTCAAGGGTACAATGACCCTTGCACCCTGCCTGAGAATCTAACCTGTAATCTCGGAGTTATAAGCCCAGTTCCCTACCCATTATACCACACTGCCATCCTCTTCAAATGGATGTGTTCAAAGCAAAATATTGCAATGTATTCCATGGGCAGGTGGGTATGCCAGGGCTTGCAATGATTATTGGATTAATATTATGACTACTAAATATTAAACATTCGCAGAGAGCAATAAGATTAATATTGGATTTATCGCTTTGTGCCCTGCTGGGTATCTGTCGATCAAGTCATTTAACAACTGAACATGGTGATCACTCGCCCCCTACTGGAGAAGCAGGAGTATCACAGCCTGGCCCCATAGTGGGCTTCACCTTAAGGGTCTCATTGAACAAGGGGTTGGCTGTGTTGCTCTTGATGCTGGTTTTCCTCTTGCTGTGACGAGACTTGTCTGGTAGAAGGTACACCTTCACATAGCTGTAACAAGTGACAAAAAAATAATAGTACAATAAATCAACTATAACATGCCTTTTAATACTCAGCCTCTCTCAAAGGTGAATAAAAGCTGGTTCTGTAAACCATTGTTGAAATTTCTGAATTCTCAGTAAACCCCAAGATGTTGGCATGGCGGTCAGAGGACGTCGGCTCTTACGGGTCAGTGCGCTGCTTCTTCTCGTCCCCGATGGCCAGGTTGCGGCACTCCTTGACCAGGACGTTGAGCGCGCCCGTCTTGTAGCTGTAGGTGATATGGAGCAGGATCTCTCCGCTTACGCTGGCATTGCCGTAGTCACCCGCCTCGCTGTAGATGCTCATCATGCTGTTGAGACTGCTCTGTGGGGGTGGGTGAGGGTGGAGCCAGGGGGAGAGGGGGTGTGGGGAAGGTGTTCCATATTTGCATGACTGAGTATTATAAACGAACTGTCCAGAAGATCGCTTCCCTTTGCAATATTAAGCAGTGGTGGGGGGAGAAAGAATTGTCATGAAAAAGCAAATCTTTATCAAAAATAAAAAAACAGGGTAGCACACCCTGAAAAGATAACCTACAATCTTTTGAGGCTGTGCTACCCCTTAACTTCTTTTTTTAGATGGATTCGTTTTTTCAACTAACTTATTTATTATGCCTTTTCCCCCTTTTCTCCCAATTTGGAATGCCCAATCGTATTTTAAGCCACGCTCGGCGCAACCTCCGCTGTCAATTCGGGAGAGCGTGAACAAGCATGGGCTCTCCTCCGAAACAAGTGACGTCAGTCGCTACTTCTTTTCACTTCGCAGTCTACAAGTTAAGCTTGCACACACATTAGTTGGAAGACACTTCATGCGTAGCTTTATACCAGCAGACTGTCGGCGCCTGATTGACCAGCACAGGTCGCTGGTGTCTTGATGGGACACGGACAACCCGGCCAATTCAATCCCTCCCTCCCTGGGTGACGCCAATGGCAATTATGAGTCGCTCCGCAGGGCTGCCAGCCACAGTCGGCACTTACACGGTCTGGATTCCATACAAGATCGTGGGGCTCATCCACACACCAGAACAGTGTCTTTAACAAGATGAGCCATTCAGCAACCAAACTAACGTATTGATGTGTGGTGAGTGAAAGAGCGAGCTAGACCACTGGACACTCACCGTCTCTGCGTCAGAGTCAGGCACGTTGAGATAGCTCCATTTTCGCTCCGAGCTCGGGGGAGTGGACTGGCAGTCGGAAGAAGCGGTGGGCCCCGAATAAAAGGAAGGGTGCGGGAAGAGAGAGGAGAAAAGATGGCGTGATGAGAAGGCCGTGACACTGGTTATCATACTTAGCGGTTGCTATGGCAATGCAGTCAGTAGCACGACCGCAAATAAGAAGGATGAAAGAGAGATGCTGTTGACAGGAATGGTTACCTGACATGGTTTCACTTCCAAAAATAATAACTGGCTCATTGATCAAAGCCGTGTGAATGCATGGAATTTAATTAATGGAATAAAAAAACTGAAACAATTGTCAAAATCTATTGTTTTTATTGTATTTTGTTTCTTTTTCTTTTTCTTTTTTTTTCTTTTTTTTAATACATTTTATTTCTGATTTTTCCCCGTTTCTTCTCCCAATTTTGGTAGCCAATTATACCCTCTATTTTATTTTCAATTCCCCACCCTCACGAGTCCGCCGCCCGTCCTCCGGGAACGAGATTCGTATTCCTGGACCTATTTCCCCGCCTTCTTTCGAGACGGAGATCTTCCACGGACTCCATTAACCTTCTCCTCGGCGGACTCGTGCCGGCTCTCCCTCTCCCCTCCCCCGGAGGTGGACAGCCAAATGCCGCCTCCGATCGGGCTGACGACCAGGGCCGGTCTGGTAGAAACGCGGGTTTCGATCCGCGTCTCTGACGGGCAGCGCACACCGCTCCAAAGCGCGGTGCACTAGACCGCTGGGCCATCCGCCAGCCCCCTTTTTCTTTTTCTTTACCCATTTTTCCTTCCTAATTTGTAATTGCCAAATTTATGGGTTGGCAAGTCCAGAGGTTGCCTGCATGGAATTAATTGATCAAGACCAATATCTTGACAGTGTGTGAAAAGGGTGTGAATTTTTGCTGTTCAAAGTTTTGCCCGAAAACTCTGGCACATCATCGAGTCAACCTTGCCCCTTACAGAAACGGGGGCATGAGAACAGAGCGCTAAAACTTATGTTTGTTACTTATTTTCCTGATCGCTGGGAGCCAGCACTGGAATTGGTTTCATTAATCATTATCCCTGGTGATATCATTAATATTCTACTGACATATGCAGGTGGCACATATAAACAATAATTTTTCTGTTGTCCCAAATTACATTCAAACAAATATGTATGAAGTCTGTTATTTGGATATGTATCATTTGTAGGCAAACTGCACCAGGGCCACAGAAAGTGTTTGTAAAGGATACCTTCTGTACACAGGCTGCCCAACACATGTGAATGAGTCAGACTTTGAAGAGGAAAATAGACTGAGGCTTCTATAAATAATGGCTTCAAATAAAGCAGCAGTTCAGCTTGTGTAACAGACTGTTACAGCCTTGACGGAATTTAGCAGCATGCCCTGAGGGCTCACCAGAGACAATGCACTCGTCACGCTTCTGTTGGCCGCCTGGCTGTGGACCAACACAAAGGCATCAATGTCTTTGTCCTTCACGTTATCTGAGTATTCCTGGAGAGCAATTTTAAAAAACCAATTAAACTGAAAAGCAAATACGGATTGTTATTACAGAGATGCTGTCATAAAAAATTATACAAACAGTTGGAGATGCACTTGTTGTATGGGTGCATTATGTTGACTCTTCCCATTTAATGTGCAAACAAAACCGCACATTAAATCAGAGATGGAGACCACTAGTGAGTGTGTGCTCTGAAAGGCACTTGGAAGTAACCATTTTTGTTAGATTTGCACTGTTCTCACACAGACTTAATGCTAGAGCTTGTCACAGCATTGTGAGCTTAATACTACTAGTTTGTGTGCTTTAGATCTGAAGAATCACACATTAAGCCTCTAATAAGTCCCTGACAGACAAATAAATCAATAAATGAATAAACAAACACAGAACTTATATATGTTCTTTGTGTTTAGAACCTATGCATGAACTTATACATGTTTTTCTAGCAAAGCAAAGTAAAGTCATTAGTTGGCAAATTTCACTTATGGTGGAGCAATAAATATAATAATAAAGGCATTATATACAATTAGAAAATGTGTTGATGATTTGTAGACATTAATACATATTAGTAAATGCGTTGTTCAAATTTAACAATCCACAAAGCTAACTAATATGCACTGTTGAGATGACAGTAAAAACATAGCAACAGTGCATATTTTATTTTACATTTAATTTATGAGGAAGTTGTCTGGCAATCCTAGCCTCCTAAATGTCATATTTACCAATATTTATGAATGTTGATAAAAAAATAAAAAATAAATTTAAGGGACTATAATGCAATTATTAATGTTTATGCATATGTGAGAAATGAAGGCATCACCCAGCCCAGAGATTTGCTGCATAGCCGTGAAGTTTGCAGGTTTAATCCCTTCTCAGCCAATCACTTCAACTCATCCTGTGTGAAAAGGCACGTAAGGGCAACTTCTAAAAGTTGGTAGCTTATCTTACGGTTATCCTTTAAGACGTACATTTAATTTGGAGCACATTTTTAGAAAAACATTTTCTGGAAATGGACACACATTTGACAATGACCCCCGAGGAAAATGTTTCATTGGCCGTACCAGATACACCAAGGCTGGCTGTCAAGTCAGGTCAAGTACAGGCTGATTTAAGCTTGGCATGTTCGACCAATCACTTTCTTGGAGTTGCTCTCATAGACCCATTCCAGGTGCCTGGAAACTAGTCCTCCTGTACCGCCGATTACTCACGGTGTCGTTCAGTTCTCCAGGCACGGACCGACACCTCAGGCTCAGTGCATCATCGCTCAGCTCGGCACCAGGAGCACCTAGGTCCACCTCTGACTGACTGCGGTCTGAACCAACACACACACAGACATCATTATTATTATGATTGTGGAATTTAGTTAATGCATTTTTCCTGAGTGACTTAACCGTCACCCCCTATTTTGTGAATTCACGCCTATTTGGACATACCCAAATATAAAGGTTCATAGCTCAAGTACTGTAATGGCCACGTGCCTACATTTGTATCATTTGAAAGGAAACACATGTAGTTTATAGGTGTGTGCTTAAATAGTATGTGGACACAACACATCCCAAAGGACCAAAGATCAACCATAGAAGTTTAATAAAGTAGGCTTTTATAGTTTTGTTGTGTAGAATCTCATGTTTGAAAAGCAATAAATGAGTCACATTTCATGATATACCTGTGGTATATATTTTTGTTCGTGCCAATATGTCAACAAGTGCACAAGTGCAAAACAACAGACTTCTAGACCCAATGTCTCATGAACTAGAGGCCTTTTAGTGAGTAGTATCACCGGTGGTGTCCCAAAACCTATCCAAGGTGGTCAAATTAGCCCAACAATTTCTATTCACTTCTGTGATACTGGAAAACATACAAAAATGTTTTGATGACTATAAAACCTGTTTCTATCACCCAAACCATTATGGATTGTTATTTTGCTCATAAAACAGATATTAATGTGATAGCTCAATGCGGCTCCTAATCATTTACTTAGTACGAGCTTACCGGTAGCTACTCATCAGATAAAAACGGGATCCTGGTTGTCGAAACGGGTCTTCTTTTGGGCTTTTGGTATTGTGAAACCAAATAATAAATCCAAATAAACTAAGAGAAAAGTATAAAGAGTGTTCCAAAACTGTAGTCCGTGCACTCTCTTCAATCGCGTGCGTCTTCATTAGCATCACGATGTGCACATAGCACATTCATCATAGTAAATGCAAACCAAAGCAAACCTCATATCATTGTAAAGGATAACCCATTGGCTAGAACAATAGACACATTTCAGCATATAAACTACCGGTCAAAGGTTTTAGAACACCCCTATTTAAAGGTTAAAAAAAACTGTTTAGGTTACCAAAAACTGAAAAATAATGTACATTTTTTGACAGTGAGTAGTTTCCTACACCATCAAAAGGCACTTCGAAACTGGAGGAAACTCTGACAGGAAGAGGTCTGGCAGACCCAAAGCCACAACAAAATCAGAAGACAAGTTTCTGAGAGTCAACAGCTTGCGTGATACGCGGCTCACAGGACAACAGCTTCAAGCACAGCTTAACACTGGTCGAAGTAAGGAAGTCTCAGTTTCAACTGTGAAGAGAAAACTTAGAGTTGCAGGTTTGACAGGTCGAGTGGCAGAAAGAAAGCCATTGCTAAGATGGCAAAATAAGAAAAAGAGGCTTGGCCTGGCCTCCTGCGTGGTCCAGTGGTTGCAATGTTAGACACTGGCCACGGAGACCGGGGTTCGATTCCCCGTCCCGCCAGAGTCGGCTCTGGCTGGGAGTGCCACCAGGGGGCGGCGATTGGCTGTCCGGGAGGGGGGAAGGAAGCCAACAGGACGTTCACTGCGCATAAGAGTGGCCCTGTAGTACCGGGTTACGGTCGACGGCCTGGTGAGTGTCGTCTTGGAGGAGACGTTACTTCGCCTTCGTCACTACCGGTTGCAGGACTACGGCAGCGAACTCACATTACTGGGGGGGATTGACATTTAAAAAAATAGCGGGTCTAATTGGCTACTAAATTGGGAGAAAATGGGATAAAATCTGAAACAAAATCTTAAAAGAAAAAGAGGCTTTCCTGGGCCATGAAGCACCGCCAGTAGACTACTGAAGACTGGAAGAAGGTCTTGTGGACTAATGAATCAAAATTTGAAATCTTTAAATTTTGAAAGGTTTTTGTAGGCCGCCAAGTAGCCGAAAGGATGGTTCCTCATTGTGTGACACCAACTGTCGAACATGGAGGAGGAAGCGTGATGGTCTGGGGCTCTTTTGCTGGATCCAGAGTCTGCGACTGTTAACCCATGTTAACCCATGACTTGTTCCCTGAAAAGGGCCTTTTTTTTTTTTTTTTACAACAAAGAAATATATTTTTCAGTTTTTGGTAACCTAAACTTTTTTTTTTAACCTCTGGCAGTTTACGGCTTACCTTTGTACCATTTCAGGTTATTCACTGAACTTGAACTGCTTAACTTTCAGTAAAAACTGAAAAATGGGGGTGCTCTTAAACTTTTGACCGGTAGTGTATGAAGAGAACTGGTATAAATTATGCCCCTGGATCATGCCACATGATCATATAACTGGTGGCACTGGTTGCCATTCAGGGGGGTCTGTTTGGCCAATACTTTTCAGAGAATGATGGGTGTGGGCTTATTTTGTAGCAAAGATTTACCATCGCGAGGTTACAAAACTTTCCTATGTGAAACATACTCATATCTCATAGACCTAGGAGAATGACATCTTTGCTGTTGGCGATACGAAGTGCCTAGAAAACTTTACAACTCTCAATTTGGCTTGCTCTTGTGACAAAACAGAGTCACTACTTTTGTTCATTAGACCCTTACGGTAATCAGGATGCCCACATTATCAATGATCTGTCATATTTTGGGACTTCTAGACTTCAGAAGGAGCAGCTATTCACCTAGAGTACCCTGCTTTGAATCAGGACTGGACTTATTTTGCAACATCGCAGTTGACATGAATTGGCATGCATTGTTGAAAATACGAGATTCCACCAGATCTGTGCATATGATACATTTGGTACATTTAACCGTGATATTTAAGGGAGAACGTGCTACGTGCTATGCTATCCTGCGGGCCGGTGACAGTTCTGCGGTTAAACCTCAGAATGTGTTCTCGGGTTTTCAGAAATATACAATGGGGGAAATAAGTATTGAACACATCAACATTTTCCCAGTAAATGTATTTCCAATGAGGCCATTCAAGTGAAATTTGCACCAGACTTTGGTATTAACTCAAGAAATCCAGACAAAAAATCGAAACATTAAAGTCCATATGTAAATAAAGTTATGTGTAATAAAGTGGATGCAGTATTCAGGTGTGATTTTGGCCCATTCCTCTACACAGATTGTCTTTAAATCTTGAAGATTGCGGGGGGCCCTCTTGTGAATCTGGACCTTCAGATGCTTCCACAAATGTTCAATTGGGTTTAAGTCAGGTGATTGACTGGGCCATTCCAACAAGTTGATTTTCTTTCTCTGAAACCAATTGCGAGTTTCCTTTGCTGTATGCTTTGGATCGTTGTCCTGCTGGAAGGTCCACCCACGTCTCATCCTCAGCATCCTGGTGGATGGCAGCAGGTTCATCTCAAGAATCTCTCTGTACATGGCTCTATTCATTGTTCCTTCAATGATATGAAGTCTGCCAGTACCACGAGAGGAGAAACAGCCCCACATCATGATACTTCCACCTCCAAACTTCACTGTTGGTATAGTGTTATTCGGGTGATGTGCAGTGCCATTTCTCCTCCAAACATGGTGTGTTGTGTGACAGCCAAAAAGTTCAATTTTGGTCTCATCTGACCAGAGTACATGCTCCCAGTAGTTCACTGGCTTGTCCAAATGTTATTTGGCAAACTTTAAACAAGCTTCAACATGTCTTTTTTTCAGTAGTGGAGTCTTGCGGACTGAGCGTGCACAGAGGCCATGGCAGTGGAGTGCATTGCCTACTGTCCTTTCTGTCACAGTTGTACCTGCCGACTCCAAGTCTTTCTGGAGCTTTTTTCTAGTGGTCCTTGGCTCTTTGGCTACTCTTCTAAGTATAAGACTCCCTGATCAGAAATCTTGCGAGGAGCTCCTGTGCGTGGCCGGTTGATGGTGGAGTGATGTTGCTTCCACTTACGGATAATGCCCCCAATGGTGCTTACTGGAAGATTCAGAAGTTGTGAAATACGTCTGTAGCCAATTCCATTTTCATGTTTTGCAACAATCTGGTTACGAAGGTCTTAAGAGAGCTCTTTGATTTTACCCATCATTAGAAGTTTCTTGTGTGGCACCTTGGTAACAAAAAAAACCTTTTATAGCCCATCAATATATTCGAACCCAGCTGACGTTAATTAGCACAGATTGGACGTAGAGTTGCCTCCTAATTAGTTATGGTTTTCAGCTGGTTCCTTGCCTTTCCTTGCTGTGGTGTACTGCTTTTTCTTAGTGTGTTCAATACTTTTTCCTGTTTCATTCCACTTTATTACACATAACTTTATTTACATATGGACTTTAATGTTTAGATTTTTGTTTGGATTTTTGAGTTAATACCAAAGTCTGGTGCAAATTTCACTTGAATAGGCTCATTGGAAATACATTTACTGGACAAAATGTTGATGTGTTCAATACTTATTTCCCCCATTGTATATGCTTGAATGTTAATATCTTTGTTACTTCATCATACAGTGAGCACCATAATTCATTGGACAGTGACACATTTTTTTGTTATTTTGGTTCTGTACTCTAGCACTTTGAGATTGAAAAGATACAATGACAGTGAGGTTTAAGTGCAGACTGTCAGCTTTAATTTGAAGGTATTTTAATCCATATCGGATGAACCATTTCGAAATTATAGAACCTTTTGTACATAGCCCCCCCATTTTCAGGCACCATAATTCATTGGACAGTTTAACATAATGTAGAATAAAGTCATCATTTTTAATATCTGGTCGCATAACCTTTGCATGCAATGACTGCTTGAAGTCTGTGATGCATAGACATCACCAAACGCTGGGTATCTTCCCTGGTGATGCTCTGCCAGGCCTGTACTGCAGCCATCTTCCGTTCCTGCTTGTTTCAGGGACTTTTTGCCTTCAGTCTCCTCTTCAGCATGTAAAATGCATGTTCAATTGGATTCAGATCCGGTGATTGACTCGGCCAGTCAAGGATTTTCCACTTTTTGGCCGTCAAAAACCCCTTCGTTGCTCTAGCAGTATGTTTCGGGTCATTGTCTTGTTGCATGATGAAGTGCCGTCCAATGAGTTTGGAGGCATTTGGTTTTATCTGAGCAGATAAAATATTTCTGTAGACTTCAGAATTCATTGTTCTACTTCTGTCTGCAGTCACATCATCGATGAAGACAAGTGAGCCCGTTCCACTGGCAGCCATACAGGCCCAAGCCATAACACCCCTCCACCATGTTTCACGGATGAGGTGGTATGCTTTGGATCATGGGCATTTCCTTTTTTCTCCACACTTTTCTCTTTCCATCACTCTGGTACATGTTAATCTTTGTTCCAGACCTCTTGGGGCTCTTTTAGGTGCTTTTTAGCAAACTGTAATCTCGCCTTTCTGTTCTTCAGGCTTATCAGGGGTGTCCATCTTGTAGTGTACCCTCTGTAGTCCTGCTGGTGTAGTCTTCTACGTATGGTAGACTTTGACACATCTACACCTGCATCCAGGAGAGTGTTTTTGATCTGTTGGGCCGTTGTCAGTAGGGTTTTCTTCACCATAGAGAGTGTTCTCCGGTCATCCACTACATTGGTCTTCCTCGGTCTACCAGGTCTTTTGACATAATTTAGTTCACCAGTTGTTTTTTTCTTGTTAATGATGAACCAAACTGTTGACTTAGGCATGCCCAGGGTTTTTGCAATGTTCCTGATTGATTGATTTTCATTTCTGACCGTTATGATGGCCAGCTTAATTTGCATCGACACTGCTGTCTTCCTCATTTTGTCACACCCCAACAACAATCTCCAAAGGCAATTGCAAAGTCTAGAATCAAGACTAGACATCAACAGCTCTCTTCTGCATTCACTAATGACACAAATGAATACACCTGCCTAACGAGACACATCTGTGATGCCAATTCAATAAATACTTGTAGTACCTTAAAATGGGGAGACCATGTACAAAGGTGCTGTCATTTCTAAATGGTTCATCCGATATGGATGAAAATACCCTCAAATTAAAGCTGACAGTCTGCACCAAAACTTCTGCTGGAGTACAGAACCAAAATAACCAAAAATGTGTCACTGTCCAATGAATTATGGTGCTCACTGTATATAGAGGGCCAATGGCATTTATTTTGTGGAAAATGCTAAGCAACAGATAGCTAAACATAGCTACAGTAATTAACAGTCATTACAAATCCTTTATGTATGTGATGGCCAGCAGAGAGGAATGCGGCTCTGCCCTCCGTTGGGGGGGAGGGGACAGAAAGAACGACTGATTCTGTAACCAGCAGAAAGGTCCCTGTTCGAGAGATTGGATGTCAATCCAATTGACAGTTGCTGTTTTATTCATTAGTGCGAGCATAATGGCTTAGTTGCACATACTCCATTGCGTGGGTAGGTCTCCATGTTATTGAGTGGCAGCTTAATTTGCACAACATAGCAGGTAGTACAACCTGAACATACATCAGATACAACACCTGTGTCTTAAAGCCAGAAACATTTGACTACAGATTGTTTCTTTGGAAGAGCAAGTCATTTAATTTACAGATGAACCAGAAATGACTTCCTTGTTCCTTGGTAATATGACAAAAATCTTTAAGGCTCATCTAATTAAACGTCATTAAAATAATTTAATTATTTCAAATCTTTATACTGTTTTTAGATTATGAGAAAACAAAATAAAACACAGAAACAAGGGTTTCTTGGAATAACAGCATGAGCTAGTGACAGCCCGGAATCGGCAGGAGCCACCCGCCATCGCTATGGTGATACCTGAGGACAGAGAGTCTTTGGACACGGCGATGGTGGGGGTGCCAGGCTCGGTCTTGCAACGCATGGTGACCTTATTGTCTGGAATGCTCTCACTGCCATGGAAACCCACCGCACTCTCAGCGCCGTCCGGCTGCGGGGAGACACACCAGAGTTAAAAGTGTGACCCAGCTCCATCTTACACAGAGTGAACAGCACTGCATGGGTAATGCCAGGAAGAGATCTCAGCTCCATACCCAGTTCCGCACCCTCTTTCTGTACCCTGAACCCGTGCTGTGGTCGCTAGGAGTGGGTGACCTCCCGATGGTTTTAGAGCGGAGGTTGTTGGGTACCATTGGCATCCCCGAAGACTCCACAGCCTCAGATCGCCCCCTGTTGTCCAGAGACAGACATGACAATGTATGAATCAAACAATAAAGAGTGGTATATGCACTTTTTGTGTCGTGTCACTTAAAGGATATCCATCTCATCAGTTGACAACAAAATCAAACCTAACAGTCTTTGCAAAGTCCTCATTAATTTATACCAGGGAGTCTCATCGCCTGAAGGCAACGTGCTTAGTGTAGGTTTTTGCTGAGTGTGCATGATACACATGGGTGATCATGAGCAGTGCACTGCTAATCCCAGATGCATCGCTAAAGCCACATCAGTTTCCCAAAGTGCTAATCTCAGATGCTATCATTCCCACCCAGCATGATCTGGACAGGGCCCCTCACCCTTTGCTCTTTGCCACGTCTGTCGCATTCTGTGGCGTGCTCCAGCTGGACTGCGGTGCGTCAGCCCTGTCCTGAACTCCCGAGTCACACTGGGTAGTCCCATTGTCTGCCTTACCGTCTCCTTGGAAAGACAAGTATGAAATAAATCAAGAAGAGAACATCTGACTATATATATATATATATATATATATATATATATATATATATATATGCAAGGAATAAACCACAAGCCGTGCGTTATCAGGATATATGCGCATGCCTGGGGTGGTGCTATGGCACAAGGCTGTTAAGCCGAGTGCAGTTCCCACCCCAGAAGTGTATATATCCTGAGAACACACAGCTTGTGGTTTATTCCGCTTATACCATGGCTACTTGGCACAAAATATATTAAAATGCAAAAGTATGAAAAATTTGAACCGTTGTCATGTAAAAATGATCATATTTTAGCTAAATATCAGAGTTTGTGGGGCTCGTACTGTAGCAGAGGAGCTAGAACATGTTAAATGTGGTACTATCTCATCAGCTAATGTTAGCGAACATTACATAATTTGCTAACATGTCTGACGAGGAACATATATAATTAAATATTGCATTAAACAATTTCTAGCAAACATTTTTAGTTAGCAATTGCTCATAAGTTAGTTAGCGAGTTACTAGCCAGACATGTTAACAAGCTAATGGTTAATGTAATAGATAACTTACGTGACAGACAAGTGTTAGAGTAGCTAGCTAGAACTAAGTAATCCAAATTTGTTCTACCTCTATTTCTGGTATGGATATTCATTTTGTAACTTGACAGATCTGTAGAATAAATGTTTTGTTTGAATTCTGATCGTATAAATGAGAAGTTCCGTCGCTGAATTAACATTTATTCTTGTTTATGCAGCGTGTCTTTGTTAGAATTAATACAGAATTTACCGTGCGTGTACATTATATATATTCAAGGCTGTTAGCCAATCAGAACTGAGTATTCATCCAAGCCGTGGTGTATACATATATATACCTGTATGTATATATATATATATATACCTGTGTATATATATATAGTAGCAGAACCCGGGGTGTTGAGTTGCAACTCTGCCAATGAACAATAATAAATTCAACATACACAGGCAAACAAAATAGGGTGTTTATTTTGGGGTATCTGCAAAAAGGGGAAGAGGAAAAAGGGAAAACAGATTCGTGCTTGTTGTCTTAGTCCGTAATCCAAATCCTTTGTCCAAGTCGGTTTCTCCTGCCAAAAATGGGTCACACACAAACGGGGTTCTCAAACAGTAAGTCGTTATCCTTAATCAAAATACAGTTCATTCGCTCTTTCTCTCTCAGTCACCCATTTCCCTCTCGGTACTTTGCCCTGACTGACATGGCTTATGCCTCTTTATCCCCGTGTCGGCAGCTTGAATGGGCTGAAAGTGCATTCCAACACTTCCTGTTCGCCCAAATAAGGAGAAGGGGTGTAGCCAGTGTCCCACCATGTACCTCCTGTCAATCACTAGCCCTTGGGTTGCCTCCGGGCAGCTGCCACAAAATATATACATATATATATATATATATATATACACACACACGGGGAGATTTGTCAGCTTGAAATAAAGAAACCTGAACCCCATACCTATAAACCGATTATTACTATTAACCTGTATCTTTTTACTTTTTTACATTCACATTCCTTGATTATTACTTAAGCAATTAATTAGCTGAATGATACCAAAAGGTACAGCTTCCCAATTTTATCTTGTGATCGCATTTTTCTTTACATCACAAAATTGCGCTATAGTTAACATTGGGATGGAAGACAAAAGTGGAGCTTATTCTCTATAATGATTCAATTGATTTTTACTCAGTTAAAGCCCTTATAGTCATTTACTTTCTTTAACGTGACATTAAAGAGAATGTTACAAAGTCAGATAGAATTATGAGGAGGCTTTGTGATTCTTTCCCAAAGGATTATTCAATTATTTGGCACGCTTGTTAATTAAGCAAAATAAATGAAAACCAATGATCGGTAAGATAGAATAGAAGAATATTCCTTATTGCCATGTTACACAAATTAAATGGAATGGAATTTGGAATTTGTCTTTTCACATACAGTGCCGTGAAAAAGTATTTGCCCCCTTCCTGATTTCTTCTTTTTTTGCATATTTGTCACACTTAAATGTTTCAGATCATCAAACAAATTTTAATATTAGACAAAGATAACCTGAGTGAATACAAAATGCAGTTTTTAAATGATGATTTCATTTATTAAGGGAAAAAAGCTATCCAACCCTACCTGGCCCTATGTGAAAAAGTAATTGCCCCCCCTTAATAAATCAACCGATTAACCACATTTTTTTGAAAGCTGAGTTCAATTTCACAAGCCGCACCCAGGCCTGATTACTGCCAGACCTGTTGAATCTAGAAATCACTTAAATAGAACCTGTCTGACAAAGTGAAGTAGGCTAAAAGGTCTAAAAAAGCAGCACATGATGCCGCGATCTAAAGAAATTCAAGAACAGATTAAGTCATTGACATCTATCAGTCTGGAAAAGGTTACAAAGCCATTTCTAAGGCTTTGGGACTCCAGCGAACCACGGTGAGAGCCATTATCTACAAATGGAGAAAACTTGGAACAGTGGTGAACCTTCCTAGGAGTGGCCGGCCTACCAAAATTACTCCAAGAGCGCATCAACGACTCATCCAGGAGGTCACAAAAGACCCCAGATGAACATCTAAAGAACTGCAGGCCTCACTTGCCTCAGTTAATGTCAGTGTTCATGATTCCACAATAAGAAAGAGACTGGGCAAAAATGGCATCCATGGGAGAGTTCCAAGGCGAAAACCACTGCCGACCAAAAAGAACACAAAGGCTCGTCTCACATTTGCCAAAAAACATCTTGATGACCCCCAAACCTTTTGGGAAAATATTCTGTGGACTGACGAGTCAAAAGTGGAACTTTTTGGAAGGTGTGGGTCCCGTTACATCTGGCGTAAAACTAACACAGCATTCTATAATAAAAACATCATACCAACAGTCAAACATGGAGGTGGTAGTGTGATGGTCTGGGGCTGCTTTGCTGCTTCAGGACCCGGACGACTTGCCGTAATTGATGGAACCATGAATTCTGCTCTCTACCAGAAAATCCTGAAGGAGAATGTCCGGCCATCAGTTTGTGACCTCAAGCTCAAGCGCACTTGGGTTATGCAGCAGGACAATGATCCGAAACACACCAGCAAGTCCACCTCTGAATGGCTCAAGAAAAATGAAGGTTTTGGAGTGGCCTAGTCAAAGCCTGGACTTAAATCCGATTGAGATGCTGTGGCATGACCTTAAACAGGCAGTTCATGCTTGAAAACCCTCCAATGTGGCTGAATTAAAACAATTCTGCAAAGAAAAGTGGGCCAAAATTCCTCCACAGCGATGTAAAAGACTCATTGCCAGTTATCGCAAACGTTTGATTGCAGTTGTTGCCGCCAAGGGTGGCACAACCAGTTATTAAGTTCAGGGGGGCAATTACTATTATTTTTCACATGGGTGATATGGGTGTTGGATAACTTTTTTCCTTCAATAAATGAAATAATCATTTAAAAACTGTATTTTGTGTTTACTCGGGTTCTCCTTGTCTTATATTACATTTTGTATGAAGATCTGAAACCATTCAGTTTGACAAATATGCAAAAATAGAGGAAATCAGGAGGGGGGCAAATACTTTTTCACGGCACTGTACCTCTCCTAAGAGAAGAGACTTCAAGCAGTCATTGCATGCAAAGGATATGCGACCAAATATTAAAAATGATTACGTTTTTATGCTACATTATGTTAAACTGTCCAATTAATTATGGTGCCTGAAAATGGGGGAGACTATGTACAAAAGGTTCTATAAACGGTTCATCCAATATGGATGAAAATACCCTCAAATTAAGGCTGAGTTCAACCTCATCATCATTCATGTGTATTCTGTTAATCTCAAAGTGCTAGAGTACAGAACCAAAATAACAAAAAATGTGTCACTGTCCCAATGAATTATGGTGCTCACTGTACATACAGTGGGGAAAATAAGTATTTCACCCCCTGCTGATTTTGTGAGTTTGCCCCCTTACAAAGAAAGGAACGGAACGGTCGGTCTATACATTTCATGGTAGGTTCATCTTAACAGTGAGAGACAGAATATTAAAAAATCCCAGAAAATCACATTATATGAATTTTAAACATTTATTTGTGTTTTATTGAGGAAAATAAGTATTTCACCCCCTAGCAAAACAGCAAGAATTCTGGCTCCCACAGACCGGTTATGTGACCAGGAGGCACACAGATTAGTCCTCTTACTTAATTAGTACTCCTAATTAAGTACTCTTACCTGTATAAAAGACAACTGTCCACAGAATCAATCAATGAATCAGATTCCAACCTCTCCACAATGGGCAAGACCAAAGAATTGTCTAAGGACATCAGGGACAAAATTGTAGACCTGCACAAGACTGGAATGGGCTACAAGACCATTGGTAAGCAGCTTGGTGAGAAGGAGTCAACTGTTGGTGCGATAATTAGAAAATGGAAGAAACACCAATTGACCATCAATCTCCCTCGGTCTGGGGCTCCACGCAAGATCTCACCTCGTGGAGTGAACCTGATCATGAGAAAGGTGAGGGAACAACCCAGAACTACACGGCTGGAGCTTGTTGATGATCTCAAGGCAGCTGGGACCACAGTCACCAAGATGACCATTGGTAACACACTACGCCGTAATGGATTGAAATCCTGTAGTGCCCGCAAGGTCCCCCTGCTCAAGAAGGCACATGTACAGGCCCGTCTGAAGTTTGCCAATGAGCACCTGGATGATTCAGAGGAGGCTTGGGAGAAAGTGCTGTGGTCAGATGAGACTAAAATCGAGCTCTTTGGCATCAACTCGACTCGCCGTGTTTGGAGGAAGAAAAAGCTGCCTTGGACCCCAAGAACATCATCCCCACCGTCAAGCATGGCGGTGGAAACATTATGCTTTGGGGCTGTTTCTCTGCTAAGGGCACAGGACGACTTCACCGGATCGAGGGGAGGATGAATGGGGCCATGTACCGGAAAATCTTGGGTGAGAACCTCCTTCCCTCAGCCAGGACACTGAAAATGGATTTCTAAGGATTTGGAGAGGATCTGCAAAGAGGAGTGGGCCAAAATCCCTCCTGGGATCTGCGCAAACTTGGTGACCAACTACAAGAAACGTCTGACCGCTGTGCTTGCCAACAAGGGTTTCTCCACCAAGTACTGAGTCATGTTTTGCTAGGGGGTGAAATACTTATTTTCCTCAATAAAACACAAATAAATGTTTAAAATTCATATAATGTGATTTTCTGGGATTCTGTATTCTGTCTCTCACTGTTGAGATGAACCTACCATGAAAATTATAGACCGTTCCTTTCTTTGTAAGGGGGCAAACTCACAAAATCAGCAGGGGGTGAAATACTTATTTTCCCCACTGTACATATGTAGCCCAATGATGAACTCAACCTGCCAAGTTATAAGCATATATTTTCTGAAAGGAAGCTAAGTGCACAATAGATATAAGTATGTCTCACTGACAACAACCGGTAGCCCCGTGAGTACTTGGCATGTTATATGGTTGAGCTAATGTAACTGTAACCAAAGGAACCCTGGAAAACTTTAACCCTTGTGTGGATTCCCGGTGAGCCACTCGGAGATGGTTTGAACAGTTTCATATTGACACATAACTGTGCTTAGCAGAACAGCAAACAGCAGCAACAAGCAATGTATTCAGTGATCACAGTGGTGTGATAATTACAATTTAATTTAATTTAATTCAGCCTAACAATAAAACAAATTGTGTTGCCAGTTTAGTACATTTAGTTAATTACTTGAGGGAGTACAATGGTGGTGTAGTGAAATTACAAATCTGAATTAGTGCTTGTTAAATCCAGCAGGTTTTCCAAACTCTCTTTAAACCCTTGACAATAAGGCCCATCCAGGACTTGATATATGAACATCTTGCAAACACTGCTGTGGGTTATGTGTGTTACTGTACAGGTCTGAGAATTTGACATTTGACATTTGACCTGGGCTCACATCCCAGACTTCAATATCTGATGGTTATTATGGCATGAGTTAACATACAATAGGAGTCTTTTTTTAAATGTCTCATATTGATGTTTCATTCACCCCTGGAAACATAGGTTGAAACATCCTAGAATATTGCATAGAATGTCCCGGTGTGAATAGTTCCCATGTCAGCCATCCTCTGTCACCATGGTTCCCCTGCCAATTGTTGCCATGGTTGAGGCACGCCTGTGTCCAGAAAGTCTCACCTGGGGGGCAGTACAAGATGGACTGCTTGACCACATTGCTGCTCGGGACGCTCCCCTGAGAGAACCTCTTCAACTGTACCTCCAGGAACCAATCCCCTGTCACCACCTTCAGTTCCCTGCCAATCAGTGAGGGAGACACTGCAATGTCCGCCTGGGCATAGAAACCAGGCTACACAAACCATTTATTTTCAGAAAATGCCAAATATAATTCAACCAGCAATTATATTTGCATATTAAAGTGTTGCTGTAGGGTTTTTTTTTATGGCAAACAGCCTATAGTGTCTAAAACTATGAAGTACTGATTGCTTTTTGGAGAATAGCCAACACCATCCCATTACATTTAAATGCTGTTTTGTGCCTTTTTCAGATAATTACACTGTCTGAATTTAAATAAGGACACTGAATAATGAGATCTTGCCCAGAGAACTGCCCGTTGGCGGTGCCGCCTTTTAAAGCGGAAGCGTGGGTTACAGCACGTTTCGGGCGGGGTTCGGGGGAGGAGGCAGACTCACGAGATCTTGGCGCAGACAGCACATCTCCATTTCCCAACGGCCAGCGAGACATGGCATGCCCTGCACACACGCAGGCCGCACTCATCACACAGCTCCCCCCGGTCGAAGATCAGGCCCAGGGGCCTCTGACAGCGTGCACACTGACGTTCGCTCGGCTCTGGTAGGCGATGTGCACCTCTGTGCTTGATATCCTGCAGCTCCCTCTTCAGCTTCCTGGAACAGGAAGAGGGACACAGGATAGGATCACAACTTGGAACTGTGAGATCTGTCCTTAACATTGGCTACACCTGGATTGAATCAAAACTTAAAACAAAGATCTTAAGAGAAAATGCTATTAAATATGAAAAACCCCATCCCAGATTCTCATTTTATCAATCTGGCACTGTATTACAATAAACAGACCCTGGATTCATTCAATCAAGACCACAATTTTTTTAAATTCCTTTTGTTGTTGGTGTGTATTCCCCTATTTGTTTGTAAAATGCATTCTAAAAAAAGGCTGTGCATTTAATCAAAATGTATCCTAAACATTGACTATGACATTGACATTGACATTGACTACAATAACATACGTAGAGTGAGTGCTACTTTTTTTCCCTTCTTGAAAACAGTTTGCAAAGAATGGTGATCACCAAAAGTAATTTTAAATAAAACCTTTGTAAATCCAATTTATAGACATTAATGTAATCCAGGGGAAATTCCTTGTTTTATAATAGCAATGGTTTAATTAATTGAAACGTTTTATTGCTGAATAGATCTTTGCCTTAGATTCTTAGTCCAGGAGTAAGAATTTTAAGTACATGGGTTGAAAAAATAAATAAAAACAAAGTTTATCCCCAATTTTTTTTGTCCCTATTTAGAATGCCCATTTGTATTTGTAGGCCTATCTTATCACTGTAACGTCCTCCATCATTTCATGACAGCAAACAAGAACACACTCTACTCTGACACCAGTTGAGCCAAGCAGTCATTGAGTCTCTCATTACTTTATGTGGAGTTGGTGCAGGCAGATTGTAGGTGCAGACAGGGATAATACCACTCTCTCCCCAGGCCAATTCTGCAATGGTCAGCAGGGCTGCTGGCTATAGTCGGCACTGGCATGATCAGCATCACTACACTGAAACCCAGTCTATTAGCAGGACAAGTCATTCAACAGCCCCTCGCTAATATAATATTATTTTGCAACAGAATGCAACAGATTTTGACCACTGACTTCACAATGCCCTCAGATTGCAAAAGTAGCACTTGTGTAAATAGACTTCATATACACTGCCCGTCCCCAAAAAAAGTCACACACTCTAATATTTCGTTGGACCGCCTTTAGCTTTGATTACGGCACGCATTCGCCGTGGCATCGTTTCGATAAGCTTCTGCAATGTCACAACATTTATTTCCGTCCAGAGTTGCATTAAATTGTTGATGATGGGAGAGTCAGACCGGTGCGCAAAGTCTTCTCCAGCACATCCTAAAGAGTCTCAATGGGGTTATGGTCTGGACTCTGTGGTGGCCAATCCATGTGTGAAAATGATGTCTCATGCTCCCTGAACCACTCTTTCACAATTTGAGCCCGATGAATCGTGGCATATGCCCATGCCATCAGGGAAGAAAAAATCCATTGATGGAAAAACCTGGTCATTCAGTATATTCAGGTAGTCCATTATCCAATGGAAGGCTCTTACTTATTTGCTTAGTTAAATCCAGGTGATAACTTTTTTTGGGCCAGGCAGTGTATTTTTGACTACTTTTACAGGACACATAGACATGCATACACATGCACATGTGCATGTGCACACACACACACACACACACACATGCATGCATGCACAATGAAAAATAAATTGCCCACATGCTATTGTACTGTGGCTCCCAAAGGGCTACTTTTCTTGGTCACCATACTAATAGAAATGAATCTTTTGGGAGGTTGAACATGTGCACAGGAAAACGTTTTTGCCCCACATGAGCTGTGAGATTGCCTAAATGAACAGAACTGACACAGTTAATCGCAACCACCCCAGTCCAAGTCCCCTCACCTCACTCTTTCCTCCTCCAGCTTCCTCAACTTCTCATCCTTCTGAAGGACACCAAGAATCATCTCCCTCTCATGCTCCAGGAGGAAAGAAAGGTTGAGGGCCTCCGGAGTTTTATCCATCTTCTGAAATCACAATCAGTTCCAGCCCGCGGCAGAGGGAGAAGAAGCTCAAACCGAAGGGGACAAAGGGTCCCGTCGTGGGCCGAGTGTCAGGTGGGTGTAATCTCCAGCTACATGACTCTATGAGCTCCCCTGGTAGGCACGGTGCTCCGGTGGGATATGCTGTGGTGCTGCATCTGGTTATGGTGCCCTGGTCTCTCGTGAAATCTGTTGATTCGCATACTCACAACAAGTCTCATCATTAGGGGTCGCCATCTCTGGAGCTCACATCTTCTTTAGGTCTTCAGTCGTTTTGGCTGAACACATTTTGGCTGTATAGATGGATAACAGATTAATCAATAGATCGCCATTAGCCTACCCCATCTATTATGTTTTGAATATTTAAAACACAAATACTTCATCCATTTTGATCTGTAAGTTGGGGGCCCATACGTCCTATTTATAATATTTCCAAAAATAATTTATTCATTTTTCCATTACAAATGTCAGCCACCTCAACCCTTTCACAAGCCCTACCCCCACTCGCCTAATACTCCCACTTAAACTGTAAATGCCAAAAAGCTCAAAACTCAATGGCATTTGAATCAAGTTGGCATGCACGCTGCATCAAAGAACAGCAACATTTTCCAGCCTCTGCTCTCTGTGCATGGCCTATTTTTCATTCTGCAAGACTGACCCATAGGTGAGAAAGGCATGCACAGAGCATTATTTGAGGGACAGGAGCTTTCTCTTTAAAATGAAAGCATAACAAGGTTTCCTCCAACCTGCTGCCACCAAGTTTTTTTTTTTTTTTTTTTTTTTTTTTTTTTTTTTTTTTTGCATTTTCTCATGGTTACTATTGTATTGTATATGCATGACCATTATAAAGAGTGATATTTTAAGCATTTCTGTTATGCAGCTGCTGTTATGGCTATGGTTAAAATTTGAAGATGAAACTATGGCCCTGCACTTTTGTCATTTTAATTGTCTTTGCACTTCATTCTGTGTGATTAAAGAAACTGAACTGATGAACAATTACACATCTGTCACATTGAATAGAACACATAATAGGGAAATTGATAAATATGGAATTTGAAGACAATTCATTCACATACCATCCTAAATGTCCACTAGATTACAAATAGGCTACTTTACAAGATGTTGGTCTCTCTCTCTCGTGTAGTTATGGTTCCAGATGATTTAAATTAATTTGAGAGTAGTCAAACCAGTTTGCTTCATGTTAAGAGATGAGTGAATAAGACTGTTGCAAATTTGCCCACTAGACACAGGTTACTTTGAAGGCTGTCTTCTGTGACTAATAAGAACATACAAAAATAAGAACATAAGAATACATAATGATGAGAACGGGCCGTTCGGCCCATCTTGGCTCATCATTCAGATTCAGATTCAGATTCAGATTCAGATTTCTTTATTGTTACATCTGTGATACTACGTACACCAGAGTAAAAATCTTGGGCCAGGCCCCTCAACTTCGCAGCATCAGAATACACACAGAAATAGCACACTTGTAAACAAAATAGAAATAGAATAGATAAATAAATAAAATATAAGTATATAAATGTCCTAATCTAAAGAACATCTAGTACTACATCTAGCCTGGCCTTGAATAGCCCGAGCGTTTCTGCCTCTACTACCTGACCTGGCAAGCTGTTCCAGGCATTGACAACTCTCTGTGTAAAGAAAAACTTCCTAATATCTGTGCGGAATTTGCCTTTAACTAATTTCCACCTGTGGCCTCTTGTTCTGCTGACCCCACTTATCTTAAAAATCTTTGGTATTTTACTTTGTTAATCCCTTTTAGGAATTTAAAACCTCAATCAAATCCCCCTAAGTCTGGGTTTGCTAAGTTTAAATAGATTGAGTGCCTTAAGTCTATCATCATAACTTTTACCTTTCATACCAGGTATCAGTTTAGTTGCCCTTCTTTGGACTTTTCAAGAGCTTCAATATCTTTCTTGTAGTGCGGTGCCCAGAACTGCACACAGTATTCTAAGTGCGGTCTGACAAAGGCGTTATATAATATTAATATAACCTCCTTTGATTTATACTCAATACTTTTGCTATGTATCCCAGCATCCTGTTGGCTTTTTTCACTGCTGTAGCACACTGCTTTGATGCAGATAGGCTTTGATCAACTACAACTCCTAAATCCTTTTCAAATTGAACACCTACTAACTTTTCTCCTCCCATAAAATACTCCTGTCTAATGTTTTTATTTCCCACATGCATAACTTTACATTTAGCAATATTGAACGTCATCTGCCATGTATCTGCCCATTTTTGGATTTTGTTTAAATCATCTTGGATTACTTTAGTCGATTCCAAACTGTTTGCCAAACCCCCAAGTTTAGTATCATCTGCAAATTTAACTATTTTGCTACTAATGTCCATATCCAGATCATTTATGTAAATAAGGAAGAGCAGAGGTCCCAGCACCGATCCCTGCGGGACACCACTGCCCACAGCACCGAGGTCAGATTCGGCCCCACCTACTGTTACTCTTTGTATTCGCCCATGCAGCCAATTTTTTTACTCCTACAATTCCTACTGATTTCATTTTAGCAATGAGCCTCTCATGTGGTACCTTGTCAAATGCTTTCTGAAAGTCCAAATATATAACATCATAAGCCTGGTTCAGGTCAACACACTTTGTAGCCTCTTCGAAAAAGTCCAGGAGGTTTGTTAGGCATGACCTCCTTTGAGAAATCCATGCTGGCTCTCCTTAAAATACTATTATTTTTCAAGAATGATTCCAACTTATCCCTGATAATACATTCCAGCATTTTACATGCGATGCAAGTTAAACTGACAGGCCTATAGTTCCCTGGGTCAGTACGGTCCCCCTTCTTATATATTGAATTATACTACCCTGCTTCCAGTCATCAGGTATTTCTCCAGTGATTATGGATTGACTGAAAATATCTGTCAATGGTTTATATATAATTTCCCCAAGTTCTTTGAGTACTCTGGGATATATGCCATCCGGGCCTGCTGCCTTATTTGTCTTAAGTTTTTGTCGTTTTTGTAGTACTTCTACATCCCTTATCTCAAAGTCCTCCAAAACATTCCGTGCCTTGTCTATACATTTAGGCATATTTATAACCTCTTCTCTAGTAAAGCTCTCCACAAAGTAACTGTTTAGTGTGTTTGCAATGTCCTTATTATTATAAACCAAAGTTCCTTCCTTATTCTTAATGCACTTAACCTCATCCTTAACTTTCCTTTTTCTACTACAATATTGAAAAAACTTCTTAGGGTTACTTTTTGGCTAATGACCAGCCAAAGGAGCAGCATTCCAAGCAGTACAGCACAGCTGCTCAGCTTTGAGGAAAACCTATTTGATTTCTCTCTTGTGGCGAAGAGACACATACATAAACCGCAAGCAATGTCTGCACTTTAATCACATGCATTAGCAATCCACACATTAATAAGTACTATATGCTGTTTCATGCAGTTAAATAAAGAAGCAAAAGCTAAAAAAGCTAAAAAAGAAAGAGTAAGGAATTCTAACACAGATTCAATTACAGTGATCACAGGTTTGTGCTAAACATCTGAGAAAGATGGAATTGCTGCATTTTACTTTGTAATGAATAATAAATAAAAAAATTATAATAAACACATTAACCAATCATAATATGAGGATAGGAGCCATAGTTATCTTGATAGTGCACTTCAGGTGAGGGAGACTGCAGGTGCAGGAGTGACGCTAGGATGAAAGCATGGTGTTGCGCAAGTCGTTCAGCGAGCACCCTTTCAAGGTCTCATCAAATTCAAATTCATTTTCTTTTCATGTGTTTTATGTCTCCCTCCTCTCATAGCTTTTCTTATGCCCGCCCCCCTTCATTTCACAACAATCTATATGAAATCTTTCAAACCATAGACTGACAATGCAATTAGCTATATAATTAACTATTCTGTACAACAGCAAACAAGATTAACATATAAACTGGATGCCATTTACATGTTTTCCCGGTATTTTAAAATTATTAAGAGTGTTGTCACATAAATATGCATTTTGACTATTAATAGCTTTATCCACCTGATGAACAGCAAACAATTCAACTGAACAAAAATCATTTTACAACTTAAAACAGTTTACTGCAATACATTATTTGACCAGAGACAACTAACAGTGAACCAGAAACAACAACAGAAACTACTAACTAACAACTAACAATCAACCTAAGGAAACATAAATAATACTATAAATGTGACACACTCCCCCGGATAGTTTGGAATAAAAGGCATGCTTCAATTATCAGGAACATACAAATCAGAATCCACAGGAATGATAAGGGACATGGCTGCAAAACCAACTTTTGCATTATCACCCATTGTCCAATACACAGCAAATTCCAAACCACCAGAGCTTGTTGCCCTAGGAGGATTACACAGAACAAAGAACATTGACATCATGTGTGTTTGTCTACGCTTTCCCAAATTGATAGTGGAAGTTACAATTGAGCATTCCAAATTGGGAAGACAGCCTGTTGTTGCCCTTCTGTCAATAATAACCCATTCTGTATTTAGGTGGCAACTACCCAATGTCAAATAATATGCAAATGTGTTTGTATGCACATTTTACTTGACCATAAAGGCTCAAGTAAATCAAAGTACTGTACATTTGAGACAAAACATCAGGATTTTAACTTCGAGGCTGGTTTGTTTTTGTTAAGATCTTGAGGCACATGACGCGCAATAATACAGTACAGTCTGTGCCATGCCTGACTGGCAGTGCCGTCCACCTCTTACTGTGCCTCACACACAGAGACCCTTGAGGCATCATTTGTTCCAGTGGAGACTACATGTGGCCTTCTGCGTGAGCACATCATGGGCCTTTTTAATAACAGCATAGCAACAGTAACTGCAAGCCGTGGCATTTGAGCACTGCAGCAGTGGTTTGTATCGTGAGAAATCATATTTTACTGGGTTGTCAGTCCAAGGGTGAATACAATGAAGGGAGTGCTAATGCAATGCTTCAGGCATGAAGCTACTCCAAAAGAAGCCACGATTAATTAAAAATGATGGGACAGGAAGCCGCAGCACGTCTGTCCTGGCTCCAATTTTCATGGTTTTAAATAACTGCCTTGAAAAGACTGAATGCATAATGTCTGATTATGTCTGAAAACATAGATTTTGCATGTGTCTCTGTATCTGAGTGTGTGTGCGTGTTTTGGTTTGTGTTTGCGTGTGAGTGTGTGTGCAGATGTGTATGTGTATGTGAGCACTTGTAAGAAACATGAAGAAACATATCTTAAGCATGAAGAATTGTCATGATTGTGACAAGTACAGCATTGTGCCTTGTTGTTGTTATCTATGAGAAAATAGAAGGAAGGGAGAGTGTTTGGTTAGCTCCATCAACCCCTTACACTAAATGAACTGACACAGCTCCATGCTAAATTCATAAAATGCAGAAAAAATGGGCCGCCTGGAATGACATACCCCGTTGAGGCATTTATTCTTAATGCCATGCTGTGCACCTAAAATCTGGATCTAATCCTGAACGTCAGGGCCGCTGTAGCCTGGAGCGCCATAAGACATAGCACAACTGGTCACAGTTTCACCCAGGTATCACCCAGGGGGCGAGGCGGCAAGGTATCTCTGTCCCATTGCTTAATAGCAACTAGTCTGGTCGATTGACACCAGCAGTCTGCCTGCACCGGCTGCATCATTTGCTCAGTCCAGAGTCAGTGGATTGCACTTTGAAAAGAAGTGGCAGCTGACTGTGCATGTTTTGGAGGAAGTGTCCATTGTTTTGGACCTTTCCTCCCAATATGGCAGAAGGATGTGGCTCTACGTTTACACCAAATTGTTTTTAACCGGGTATTAACCATTAAATCCATGTATTGTGCTATTCATTCTGAATACCTCCATTTAGAGAGTGTGTGTAAAATTACTGTAAATGTCGCTGTGCTTCTCCTGGCAACTTCTTCACTTTGATCATCCAGACTGTAAATGAGTATGGGAACATTTCTCTTCATCTGGGAGAGCAGGGAGGCAGACCAGACTGGAACGGGCCAAACTGGAACGGGCCAAAACAGTCTACCCCTGTGGACTAGAACACCGGTTGCAGGAGGCATAGCCGCACAGGAGGCAGGTCTTTGGTATTTATGGCTGTCCTCTCCACTTCCAACACTTCGCGCAATGGTATTGATGATAGCGAATGGTCTCTCTACCATGTAGCACTCAGTATCTTCTGCGGATCTCAGCAAACACTTTCTCAGAACCAGGATGATGAAACTTCTCATCAAAGTCTTGAATGATCAGCTATGTAACTGGATGATGCGAGACCAGGACAAGGTGAATGACATCCTCATTGAGGCCACTGCTACAACAAAGGCGCCCTCTGACCCTGACCCAGGAGACGCTAGGCCATAGCCCCTATGTATTTAACCAAAGTCTTGAACTGATCTACATCTGGAACTGTTGGATCTGGTGCAGGAACAGTCTACAGAAGGAGGATTTCTTATCTCATCTTCCTGATCAGTGGGGGTAGGAAGTGGCCCTTTTGGCCATTAGTCCATGGGCCACCTCAAGAAGAAAGGGCCTTGATTCCACCTACTCTGGGAGATCAAGGATGGTCTTGCCTCGCATTACATCATCTGCTGGGTTCTGGCTTCTGCCAGATCCTGAATCTCTGCCACTATGGTTCCCACAAACACCTTAAAGTGGCAGAACTCAGAACTGTTGTCGAACCCGACACCAGGGTGACACAAGGGATTGGAAGAATCAGCTCTCTCTTGAGGGCCTTAGCCAGTTGTGCACCCGTGAGTGCAATGCACAGCTCCAGGTGAGGTATCAACTACTGTTTCTTTGGTGCAACCCTGGATCGCATAAGACATGGTTGTCCTGTTGACTGCTTAGCTTGTCCATCTCTAGCCTAGTATAGCATCTTGGCAAGGAAATATTCTGGAGATTCTGTAATTCACTTTCCCAGATGCGCTAAGCCTGCACAAGGTCTTCTGGTAGATGGGGGTCATCCCACTCCCTTTTCTTGTCCCACAAATGCTGTACCAACACCTTAGCCCGAGTGGTGTATGGAACAATGTAGCTGAGCTGATCGTATTCACTGCCTAGCACTTTGTATATGTTCCGCCTGGTGGCTACAGAGCATTTGACGTCACAATGCTTGTAAGACAATGTGTCAGACAGGCAGTGCTAGTGCAGGCCGAGGGTGGATTCTTGGAAGTTGGACTGACCTTAACAGAGCCACAGCTAGCTGCTGTCTGACCTGGCATCTGGTGGGAGGTGACTGATGACTGTTGCTTTCCCACTGTTGCAGTTTGAAACCTCCTTTTGCCAAGAGACTCTGCAGTTTGCTCACCAGTTCCTTTGCCGCTTCATGGGAAGTGAGACTCCACAACAGTTGTCAACATAGAAGGACCTTTCAACAGTTTTGCAAACATCCTCAGCATGCTGGCTATAGTCCAAGGAATGTTTTAGGAGCACAAAGACTGCACAGCAAGGACTGCAGGTGGTTACGAAGAGCAGGAACTGCTACTCAGATGCTTGATGGGTCGTTCTGTTCTATGTCTCTCCATAGGAATCTGAGCAGGCGCCCATCTTTTGGGAACAACCTCACCTGATGAAACATGCCGCAGATGTTGCAACTGATGGCAACAGTGTGCACCCTCAAGCAGAGAAGTATGGCTAGCAGGGAAGGTCCTAAGGTGGGTCCTGGAAGTAGATACTCATTGAAGTTGTCACCTTTGTAGCAGAATGAGCAGTTGAATACTACTCTACTCTTCCCATTATGTTGCACCATGTGGTGCGGGGTGTGCTATGCTTCCTCTGTCTTCTCTTCCATGCCAGGCTTCAGCTTGAGAGCATAGCCAGCTTGCTCTATCTTGAGGATTTCTGCATATTGCTGCTTGAACCTTTGCTAACCTCTTCTCAATGCAGAGGAGATGTGGCAACACTGCCTCTTTGGGTGCCCACAGGTGGGGCATGTTCTTAATGCACAGAAGAGGTGTCGCATACCTTTGTACTTTGTAGACTTCAACTCGCACTGTTCTTTGCTCGAGCAGGCTGACCACTTCTTGATCTAGCTTGGATTGTGTGATGGCTCTCTCACTTTGATATGGGAGTACATCCATCAAAGTCTCTCAACTTAGCTGTACAGGTTAGTTGAGGGTGAAGCAGTAGATGCAGTGCCTGCTGAGTGGGTCTCAATCCATGAGCTGGGCTCTGCAGTTGTCCAGCCGAGGTGAGTCTTCACAGCTGCAGGCCCATCTGTGGGGCTTTGTCGTACCAGTGCGATGGGGGTGATCAGATGAGGAGAACAGGGCGTACCTTCTCGAACTGTTGCAGTAGCAGACCTTCTAGGTGGTGGTAGTGTTGTTAGAAAGCTTTAACTGGATGAGTGTGTTCAGCCAGGCTTAGTGGTGCAGCAGTGAATGCTCTGGAGATCTGGAATAGCTTCCCTAGCCACAAAGCTGGTGACACTATGAAGGACACAGAAGATCCCATGGAGGATCTGTAGGTTCCTTGTGTGTGAAGGGCTAAGCCTTCTGGCTTACCTCTCAATCCAAGCTGCTGTGCAGCTGAGCGTAGGAGGGTGGTGTGTTCGGATCCATCATCCAACACTGCATAAACCTCTAGAGAGCGTCCACCATTCCGCAGCAGGACCTTGCTGACTTTCAACAATACCATGTGACTGTCAGTGGGCCGTTCGATATAGAAGGTTTCACGTATGGTGTGGTGAGTGCCACTCTCAACAGGTGTGGTTTCATGGGCTTTGTTCTCTGCTCTCACGTTGATTTCATGGAGCACTAGAAAATGCTTTCAGTTTCAGGTTTTGCACAACACTGTGAGGTTACACACAGCCACTTGATAGCCCCTGCCACAGCGCCAGCAATGGTTGTAATTCTTAACAATAGACTTTGTTCTTCTCTTTCACCTTTTTAGATGTGAGCTGTGACTGCTTCTCAGCTGACTTTGTCTGAAGGTTGGCGGAATCCCCTGTGCTGAGAAGGACGGTGGTGGCTTTAGCAGAGGATCTCTTGTCTTTGTGTTGATCCCTCTTCTTTGGTGCAGACTCCCTTCTCTGGTGACCTGAGAACCGTACATTGTCTTCCTGGACCTGGATTTCATATTCCAGCCACTCAGATAGATTGATGAGTGTAAGAATGGGGATTCTTAGAGGGTGGATGAATCTCCTGAAGCTGGATCTCAAGTATGATGGAGCTTCCCCAGTAAACGAGTGACACTTGACTCGTAGTTCCACTCGACCCTTTCTACTCAGCTGCTCCAGCATGCGGGAGCGTACTCGCAGGGTACATACGAAAGGCCTTCACCTCTCCACTTGCAATGTCGGGACTGTCCATCAGCTCGGCAATGTGTTGCAGGACTAGTTGGTTGGGCTGCCCATAGATCTTGATGAGAGCTTCCATGGTATCACTGAAGGGGTACCTGGAATTGCTGTATGAATCAGCCACAAGCAGAGCCTTCTCAAGTTTCAGGTGGTCTGTGAGGTTCTGGAAGCGGTGTCCTCTGGCAGAATGTTCTCCAAGGCTATCCTCAGAGATGAAAACTCTCTGGCATCTGGGTGGACAAAGTCCAGAATAGTATCTGCATAGCATCTGCAGCTTAGTGATACTCAGGTGAGTGGTAGCTGTGCCTTGATAAACTATAGTACTCACGTCTCTCATTGGGGGAAGAGGGTGGTCCCGTGGGGCAGGCCGATGAGAGTGCAGCTGCATGAGGGCGTTGATGAGAAGCCTCTGCTACATAGTCTGGATAATTGCTGTGTTTCGGGTTGTGAGCATCAAGTGGATCGTCGGATCAAGTGTACACCTTTGATGTGGAGCACGAGTTGAAGGAGAGTAAGCCGAGTAGGGCAGCTCAAAGTGTCTCTGTCACAATGCTACCTCTGCCATCACATCTGAACTTGGTGGTTAGGTCTCCCTGACGTAACTGGTGGGGGTTGAGCCTGAGCATGACGGAGCTATGAGTGATTACGGTAGCCCGTAAAATGTGTCTGACTTCGATGAGTGGTACATCTCAGCCATGATGGTGTTGTGCTTGATTCTCCTCTTTCATCTCCTTGAAGGCCCACCAGTTGTTTGAGCCTCTGGTGCTTCTGTGTTCTCTGAGCTCTCACATTACAGCAGAAACCCATACACGAATAGTCATAGTAGCTCTCTATTTAATGCTTTGGAGTTGTTTTGCATCCACAGGCCCTGGCGCCCTTATTAAAATAGATGCATGAACTCCAGCATGTACCAAGACATTTTGTGCAAAAACCTTGTTCCCTCTGCCAGGAAGCTACACCTTTGCCGCAGATGGACCTTCCAACAAGACAATAATCCCAAACATACGTCCAAATAAACTAAGAAATGGTTGACAGAACACAAGGTCAATGTCCTGATGTGGCCATCTCAGTCTCCATACCTAAATCCAATTGAACATTTGTGGTTTGAACTCAAAAAAGCAGTCCACAAACGTCAACCCAAGAATCTGAAGGAACTAGAACAATTCTGCATGGAGGAATGGTTGAGGATTCCACCCAAGAAGGTCCATAACTTTGTATGACACTACAGACGGCGACTACTTACTGTTATAATGGCCAAGGGAGGAACCACAAAGTACTGATAAGGGGTGTGAATATTTGTGATTCTTGATTTTTTGGGGAAAAAAAATTGTAATTTGTGAACCATTCGATTGTGGTTTGTGCCAATGCATTATTATTAAAGAATATCATTTTCTGAATTTCTTTAGCATAAAATAAAGCTCATTACTTATATAGTTTATTTTATATGATCTCTTTTGTTCATCTTTATCAAGGGTGTGAATAACTACTGTAAATATTCTTTGTGAAGAGTAACTATTATTTGAAAAACAATGAAAGACAATTGATATATAATTCATTTACAACTATTTCAATATAGATATTAGAAAGTAAGTACTTTAAAAAAATATTTTAATACAGACTTCAGAAAGTAACTACATTTGCTGTTACTAGATCATTAGGCCAGGTCATTGCTCAATGAAGTATACAACATATGAAACACTTTATCAAATGCAATTGTCACTTCACATTAAAAGCACTACATGCATGATTAAAGTAATAATAAGCAATTACACAATATGCGGGAAAAGACAATACAATATGTGAATTTAAAAAATGTGGTTACAGTAAATATATAATTACAAAGAAGTAGAGAAGGAGAGCGAAATAGGTGGAGAGGGAGGCGAGAAATGTATAGTAAACTGACTGAGTAAAACATGTCTCTTGTATCTTGTTACTTGTGTTTTCTGATCTTTGGTCTCTCTTGCTAATTTTAAATATATAGAACAATTGGGCTCAACAGATCCGTTACAGTTGGGTGAACAAATGTACTGCTCAAAATGCACCAGAATCAAGCATTTAGTCTCTTCATTTCTTTTGAAGAATGTTACGGGGAAGCATAGTACGGTGAGTCCCCCCCAGTGAATCAGTCCAATTTCCACCACTGCTTGCTTCATACTGAACTTAAGAGCTTCTTCCTTTGCGGTGTTACGTGTGTGCATCTAATTGTATGTACAGCTTTTATTGTCAGGACTATTTAGTAATAGTCACATTGGTAAATTTTATTAGATGATGCCATTGCTGGCTAATCAGCATGTTCGCTGCATTACCAATCTAGAAATACGTGGTGTTATGTTACCACGTTATGTGTGTATTCACGCTGTTGTTGTATTCATGAAATTGCATGCGTGCTGCCGTTTTTATTACAGTATGTGTAGAATGGGGGGAATGCGTAGCAAATGTTATGCTATTATGGCTAACGAGCGCTAGCTAGTTTAGTTCAGCTGTGATGCAGCTTTAGTTTGGCTGTAGCCAGCCATTCACGTTTGCAGCATGCAAGGTACTGCGAGTGCTACACGTGTTTAAAGATCCACCACCATGTTTCACCGTTGACATGAGGTGCTTTTCAAACATAACGCTGATGTGCATGTTAAAAAAGATAGATTTTTGTTTAATCTGATCACAAGACACGGTTCCAATTGTAGTTCAGATGTAGTTTGTTGAATTCAAGATGCCTTTTTCGATGAATTGTCTTCAAAAGAGGCTTCCTTCTTGCAACTCTGCCATAAAGGCCATTGTCATGTAGGCGTCATCGAATGGTAGCTTTAGACACCGTTTAACCCCAAGATGGCAGGTTATTTTGGAGATCTTGAACTGTGCCCCTTGGACTTCTTTTTGTCCCTCAAACCAACAGTGGAAAGTGGTATCTTAAACTTTTTAGTGATTTTTTTGTAGCCATCTCCTGATCTGTAGAGGTCAATAACCTTTTATCTGATGCTTTCAGGGAGTTCTTTGCCTTTCACCATGATGATGGCTGACCACAGTATTTCAAACGTGTGTTCCCTCCTTTTTATACCATAGGGAAACAGGAAACCATTGTAGGCCACTGTATAGTTCCATAACCTTCCAATGAACTTCAAATAAGTTGTATATTTATGAAGATTTGTTGCTGTTGGATTACATTTAAAAGAATAGTTAGGGGTGTGAATAATTGTGATCCAGATGTCTTCTGGAAAAAAATATTATTAATAAAACAAAATATGTTTTTCTAAACAATTGTATAGTAGTATTGTAGGTTTGGAATTTTCTGAATTATTATTATTATTATATTATTATTATTATTCCTGTTTTTTCTCCCAATTTGGTTGCCAATTAAACCCTCTATTTATTTAAATTCCCCACCCCCATGAGTCCGTCGCCCGTCCTCCGGGAGCGAGACACACATTCCTGGCCGAGTGTTCCCGCCTCTTCCGAGACGGGAATTCTTCCACGGACACCTTAACCTTCTCCTTGACGGACTCGTGCTGGCTCTCGTTTATGGCTACGCCATCCGCCAGCTGAATTTTCTGAATTTTTTAGCATAAAATATACCTCATTACTTATATAGTTTAATGTATATGATCTTTTTTGTTCATATTTATCAAGTATCTCCTATAAATATTATTTTTGAATCATTTTTAATAATATATTTATTATATAAGTGTGATTGCTTCAGCAGTCTGGACATTGAAATAAATAAATAATCACAAAGAATATTTACAACAAACCTTTTTACAAAATAGAATATTTACAACTAACTATTGTCCGCAATATACAATCCCCATCCCCTCCCGGCTAGCAGCAGGTGGCGCTAATGCATGCTGTTGTTGTAAAATTGACCAACACAGTGAAAGCCGTCACTGTTGTTTACTGTTGTTGAGCTGAACAAGCAACAATTAACATTAGCCCTGAAGTAACAGGTCGCCTAGCTAGCTTGACAAGGACGTAAAGCGAAATTTATGAATTTGTTTCCTTCATTAAATTCAAGCAACATAAACTGGCAATGTCAGAAAGATGTTGATTGATTTGCATGCAAAACAGATGCCATACTGTTAATTTTCTTACGAAATGGCTAACATTAGCTAGCTTGCCCTTAACCCCCTGAGGTCGACGGGAGCGGTGCCGCTCCCAGCAGCAATAAAAGTATATTACTATTTCTAACTTCGCCATATTTTATCATACACACGCGACAAAAACATTGACAGAAACCTTAGAATCGCGACTTTCCGATTTGAGCACTGGCAAATCAAATGGGATTTTTAAATTAGGTTAATTAGACCAAAAGTAAACCTTGTTTTTTACTCTGTTTTTTTACCTTTTAGTACCGTCCCCCTTCTATTGACATGGTAACTAGGTGCGAGTTTCGGGAGGTGTGGGGAGGGGCGTGGGGCCATGTGTGAAAACGCCGGCGTAAACAAACACAAACTGTCCCGACAATTTGAAGCAAGATTTTATACAGACATACAATTTTATTCAAGATGGAAAGATTTTCTGCGCTGCAGTGTTTGAGAGCATCGATGGAAAGCGACGAAGACAATAACTGACGAAGAGTAAGTAACTATATTTGATCTGCCATGTTATCAAATACTCGTATATATATTCAATATATGAATTCCGTGTGTTAAATTGCAGCGTAAACAATGTCCCGACATTATATCGGATCTTGTCTGTGTTTACGATTTGCGAGCTGCCAGCAACAGACGGTGTATGCTGATATTTATTTTATTTACCATATTTTCAAATACTCGTGAAAATATATGAATTCAGCGTCTTGTGACGCTATACGAAAAAAATCAGAATCATTGCGGACTGCTGCGAATAATTAACGGAGGATATTTAACCAGCTGGCATTCTGTTTCGGCGCTTGGACATTATCTAGCTTAGCTTGATAATACCTATTGTGATTAATGTTTCTTGCCTCTCGAGAGAACTTGTTTGTGTGCTTATTGTGGTTTAGATTCCCAGCGTTTAGTTTATTCCGAGATTTTTGATACGTTTTGTTTGTTCCTGATCGTTGGTTATTTTGTTTTGTCTTGTTTATGTCTTTCCGTGTCTTCGTAGACACGGACTTTGCTGGATTTTCCTACAGACGTAAAGATGAATATCTTAAACTTTTGATCATGTGCCTGTGCCCAATGCCAAACAGACTTTGGATGTTGTCAAACTGGCTTCTGTTAGTCGCAAGAAATGCGTAGGCTACTCTGCAAGATGTCTTTGTCTGATGGCCTTTGACCATGATCTTTCAGGTGTGGATCATGAATATTCAGTAAATTAGCATATAGCCCTCCCACAGCCTGAAATAAATGTGACCAGTTCTGATAAAAACAGGTTTTTAGCTATTTAGATCTCATATGTGCTAAAACATTTTTCACACCCTTACATAACCAAGACCTTGATGAACAAACGCACATTGGCAAAACAATTCGTCACTATAGTTTAGTGTGTGCTTTCACAACTTTTGTGACAGCAGAAAAAATAACTATTTTTAACTTGTGTGTTTGTAGATCTATTTACAAGCTGCATATGATACTGACCAAACTATTGATGGCATACAAATGTAGCTGTGATTGTCCTTCAAATAAAAATATTAAACACTTTGGAGTAAATGTGTGTTAAATTGATGAAATTGAGATAAATATCAGACCATGCCAAAATCAAAAAACATCGAAAAGCTTAGCACGGACCTCAGAGGGTTAATAGTTAACTAACTCACTCACTTAGTTCGCTCAATTAGCAGGTTTCCAAAAATAAAAACTCACTAATGTTAGCCATATTTCACTGGGTTTGTGCTGCATCAGTCATATTACTCAATGTATGAATCAATTTGATAGTGCATTACCCTACCTATTGCATTGATCAACTGAGATGTAAGGGTTCCCTGACATTCCCTGTTTTATATTTGGTGGATGAGGAGATCGCGCGATCTGAGCATGCAGATCTAATGCGGACAGGTCTAGTGTGGTGACTTACTCAGTCAAACCTTGTGGGAGCAAAATAGGGTTACTATCTAGCCACCACCGGTTATTGCCGAGTTAGGTTAACCTGCATGCTCAACAATAAAATGTTAAAGTTACAGTCGAGTATCGGACTCGTTCATTAGTTAGTAAACACGACACAGATCCATTTAGTGAACTCCATCCAAGTTCACTAATGAGCCAGAAGGCAGACGAGCTGTGGCAACGTTCGGGTTGCACTGATTGGCTGAGCTGGGTAGTTAGGCTACTATGGAAAAAAATACAAATTAAAGGTAGAATTGAACTAAAGAGAAAAAGGGAGCTGTCTAACTAACGGCCTTTTTTACATGAATAGACAAGTAACTAAATGTAAATTCTGAAAAAGATATGATTCAAGTTAAAACACCAGTTTCACCTGTCCCTGCTAGAGTACCTAAGAACCATGTCCCATTGGATTTGGAGTGCTCCTTTTTATTTACATTTACATTAGTCCAAGTAGGAAATCTTCTGGTTGAAATCTTTTATTCAATTCTATTAAGTTTTTTAAATTCCAATATCCTAAACAAGTCCCCTCCTCTTTGTTTGATACTAACAAGCTCAGAGAAGACACACCTCCACTTATGTAGCTGAATGCTCTTTGATATTTGGAAAGTGGCCCATCATTCCTTTCATTTCTTAATTTTATTTTTAACAAATGGAAAATGATTCAGGTGTGTTAGTAACTGAAATACCCACAGCAGGATAAGGCTTGTGTTCTACATGCAAAGCATGCTCGAAAAAGTTGAAGGTCTTAGCTGCACGGGGTTACCTGATGAGTGATAATTGGAAGGAAAACTATTTTTCATTGAACAGCCCCCAAAGCCATCAGTAAATGTCATGAAAAATAAAGCTATTCCAGTACCTGTATTGACTCCCACTCAATTATCACGCCACAGAACAGGAATTGTAACTGCTTAGTAGACATGTAGATTGTATGCAAGGAAATCAACATTTTATTTGCCCTTTGACAGTCAAAGAAACATCCATCAATTGCATCATAAAAGAATATAAATTAGTTTGTAATTACCCGCTTGTAGTGCCCTTTGTAATGAAACTGGCTGTATTTTCCCTGTTTAATCAGAGCTGCTGGCATGTCATCATTATGTAATTATTCTGAAACAGATGGTCTAATGCGATTTCTGAAATGTAGTGATATCATATTCATCTTTTATTCATAACTCTCCTGTGGCTCCTTATCTTTGCCCTTTTCGATTATGGGCATCCATTTTCTCATATGAATTCTGCAAGGCAACATCCCGCTCCCATTATTCACATTTTCATTTTAAATGCCAAGCCCTCCGGGTCATAAACGCAGTGAGAAAATATCTCCGCAATAAATGCAATATAAGGATGTTTATATCTCACCCAACTGCATTCAATACGTCTTGGCCTCTCTGTCAAGATCTCACAGCAGCCCATTAAATGGTAAATACCACTATCAACCTCTTTATAGATATTAAACAGCAAGACCAGGGCCACATTATCACACTGCATTTGTATTTGCTTAGTAGAAACCCTTGTCCGTGAAAAAGAGTGTAGTTTATGTTTTATCAATTTTATCATATGGTTGGAAATTTACAGTTGCAGTGCCAGAGCAGGACTTAAACATGCAACCTTTTCCATTAAAAGCTTGGTTCTTTTCCAACAAGTTGGAGGAAAACCTACTATAAGACTCTGGCAACAATTTACAAAAAATAACAAATGTCTGTAACTTTTGATTGTGCCCACCTGTGGTCAGGAATGAAGGGCTTACTTTGTAATCAAGATAAATACATTGCTTCTCCCTATATCAATAATATGGCTAAAGTCGTCCCTGGCGCAATTTTGTGTGAGTGGACTACCAAGAAATTCTCAGAGGCTCCTGGGCAAACACGCTTAATAAAGAGAGAATAAAAACAGGTCAGAAAATACTTCAATCTACGACATAGCTGTTGTGTTGGCTGAATTATATGGTGGGATCTTCTCTCCTGAAGGCCGTCTTGTGGTCTGGCCAATATGGTGGTCATATGTTCTGTGTACGTGGGTTTAAGTGGTTCTGTGGGTGGAGGGTTTAATGCTGCTTTCACATGCTACTCAGAAACTCGTTGGTACAACTCGTGAACTGGGAACAACGACTTGCCTGCATTGACACGCTTCAAACTTGGGGAGAGACCACAGTGGGAGTCTTGAGAAAGATGGCATTACTAATTGTGCTGTTTTCCATGGGATACTTCACTTAGAACCAATATTCTCTTGATTATTATTGACAATTAATAATCATTAACTATTAACTATTGAAGATCTTGCCATGTTTTCACTCATTTCCTGTATTGCAGGATGGTGTGGCCAAGCAAGTTGGTAACTCAGAGCTCAGAGATGACACCAGAGCTTCCCACTTGTTTTGAATTTAAGTGCACATAAATGGTTTTTCAACATTGGAAACTCGTATTTACCCGAATTGCAATGATGTGAAAGCAGCATAACAGCATTAATTTACTCATTGAACCCAGTGTGCATGTCGAGGAGAGCGTCCCTGTTCAAGTAGACATGTGGTGTGTGGTGGTTTGGCTGAAATTCTTTGAAATTATTCAATTTAAGTTTTTATTGAATTTATACACAAAAATCTCAAATAAGAAAGTATGTTCATGACATTTCCTGTTTATTTAAATATTATTAAAAATATTAGATATAAGGAATAAAATAACTCGTAGCATTTTATTATGCTTGTGATGGTTGAATATATGATCGTGATGGGGATGATTATTGCTAAGGATGTACATCCAAAAACATGGTTATAGTTAACGCTAGAATTGTACACGTTTATGGACTGTATTTAGATTAGCAGAAGAAAACATGATAACAAATCCAGATTGCTTTTACCACATTTCAAGCACATTTCTGGTGAATTCTACTTGGCTACATTTTGAGGGGTTTGTAATAAAATAATATAAAAAGCAAATAATATGCCTATTCTAATATGTTCTGTTAACTATAAAAATTTGAATCAACAACTCTGTAACTGAATATCAAGTGTAATATCCGGAAGAATTAGCTCTCCTATTCTTTACTCAGATGGTGTTATGTAGCGAAAAATAAGGTGGAGAATAGAGCCTTTTTTAAAATCTGCCGATGGAATGGCACAGTAACATATTTGCAGCTTCAGTGTAGTGGCAACGACCTCACTGCAAACCACCAAGGCAAACAGCAACACTGATCTAAATCAATTGACATTTCGCTCATGCTCGTCCGCTCATTCAGCCCCAGGGGGGGATTACTGACCTCCAGGACGAACGCAAGTGGAGAATTCATTAATAAAAGTAAAACTAAGTGACTGAAGGCTTGACCTCCACCAATCACACAGCGGAATACAAGGAGCCCATTAGGACCACACATCCACTTAGCTGCACTAAATGAACGTGCCACGAGTCACCGCAGGATCTCATTCTCGGGGAAGAAAAATGTCAAACCAGACCAGGAGTGAAGGCCTGAGGCATGCCGGGAAACAATTGGGGGTTCCTCTTACCCCATGCCATGGGACACCTGCGGAGTAAACATGACTGTGCTACCCTTGATGGGCAAATTCATCTTCTGACATTTCTAAGCTGATTGAAAAGCAGCTGAAGTGTGACGTGCCAGGAAATTGGGTTTGGTGGACGTGGGTCTGTAAAGGAGATGATCTGGCACAATGCATGGCCGCTAGTGTGGTGAGTGCAGAGTTCCGCAGAGTGCAAAAGCCCCGAAGCACTAATTTTGTTTTGTTTGCCTTCAGACAACAATTCCCATATGGAGTGTAATTAAATATTAATGACATGAGCATTACACACATATGCTCATCTTCTTTATTTAGTTTTCATTTACAAAGGAGTATATTTTTTAAGATTTGTTTTTCTGTTGAGAAAAAAAGATTGATTAAGTTTTACATGAATTGATATCTGAATGCTGTGGTAACAGAATGGCAACTGATGATGAGGCGACACAGGATGAACAACATCAGACAGCTGCGTATAGCAGTGGAGAACAGGTGTGTTAGATGTCAGTCAGCCGTACTGTCCAACCGATTCTCTATTCGCTATAGAAGTGTATAAATAAGCAGACATGCATTTTTAATATGTGTGTTAGATCAGGACTTTCATAAAGAAAATATGATATGGAATATTATACAGGGTGATTAATGAGCTTATTTAGAAATAAAACAGAATATATATATTTTCCAGATATTTTTTTAATTATTCAATTTGAATGGCCAAATGTATTTGTAGACTTTCCCATTGCTGTGACATTCTCCTGTCAATTTCAGAGCAGGCTAGCATGCATGTCCTTCGATGTACCAAGTACCAAGTTGCACCAAATGATGATAATAAAACATATTGGAATCTTCAAGGCATGTGGCTGAAAAAGTACAGTTAGCTAGTTAATTGTCTTAGGCATTGCTAATTTATTTTTAATTATATGCAGAATATAATTATTGCACATTTTTTCAATAACTACATTTGCTTTTATTTACTCATAATGGGGAATCTCCTCCCTAATGTTGCAATGTAGCAATTGTTGCAATTCTGTCATATTAGTTCGTATAACCAGCTGTATGTTCTGTCATGGTAGTTAACCAGCTGTATAGTTTGAATTAATAAATAAAATATATTACATGTTCCAAATAAAATCTGTAACTTGAGTAGTTTTTAGACCTACTTCCTGTAGTTTGGTAAGATGGCTGCTTTCACTTCTACTTGAGTTTATTTTCCATTAAGTACCTTTACTTTTACTTGAGTATAGATTTTGAGTACTCTACTCACCTCTGCCTGCATTTACCCAAGTCTATTTTCTGCAAATTGCAAATTCAAGAACTGAGTCATATCATTCCGCTATTTGTATATATACATTATTTATTTTCTTAGATCTTCCAAGTGTGCATTGGACTTTTGATATTAAGCTAAAGCAATTTAAAGCACCATGCTCAAGGGTAAAACAGCAGCGGTCAGACTCTGGGTCTAATTAAAATTCTAGTTTTCTAACAAGTACACCATACTCCCTCAGTTATGTTTACTATCACAACATGTGCTTGCTTAAGTTCCCCAGTGGTGTGATTTACTGTGTGTCTGGGCAACATGGTCCCATAACAATTAACATTGGCTTTTTGTGGCTCTTTTTTAACTTTTTGATTGGCCTAAAAAAGAACAAATCCATCTGAACAATCAATCATGTCCACACCTACTTAACTACATGATCCCAAGCAAAGGAAAAAGTAATCCCCAATGATGACAAGAAGTGTTCTAGGGATGACTAGGGGTGTGATGGTTCTCCAAATCCATGGTTCAGTTTAAACGTCGGTTTTTGTACCACGGTTCGGTTCAGAGCAAGGTTTTGTTTGGGGAAAGAAACGAACAAAAGACCCCCATAAAACAGCAATTGCTTTTTCACAACCACATTTAAGTCACAATTAAGTCAGCTATAATTTAGAACATAAAGAACGTAAGAACATAAGACATATGGTTCAATGTTTGGTATATAGGGTCAACTGTAGAGCGAAGCAATAAGGTCAGGGCTTTACAACTGACACAGGGGAGGCCACCAATAGAAGCATTGCCAAATTCAGGCAACAGAACAAGTAAATGGGGGTGTGGGATCCCAACAAGAAATATCTCCCCAGGGGGCACTCCCTCAGGTCTCCTCTGCAATTGGCTGTTTGAGTCTGGTCCCTCATGATGTGAGGGCTTTTAAAACAAGACATTTCTACTGAAGAGCTGGCTTTTAAACAGCCAGTTAAATGTGTAGCTGCATGGACTTCAGTATAGAACATTGGAGCATCATGCAAAAGGTTTGGCCTTTAAATCTTGATGTTTTTTCTTCAATTGGGCAGTTGAAAGTGCTGTGAAAATGACAATCAATGTCTATTAATATAAATATAATACAGTCAAGCCAAAATATTGTGCTTCAACACAGTACTGAGGCTGACACTTGTTATTCACTTTTTTTTCCTTGGGAACCCAAGTGGACGTAGATGCATTCAATGACAAAATGTTACAGATTAGCTCTCATATGACATATATAACACAAGCTAATATTTTGCCTCCAGCAGAGTTGAGATTTCACAATGGTGGCATGTATGGGCCTGTGCAAAAATAACAATTCTCACAATATCACATTGGGATACAGGACATGTAGAGAGCCATTTTAGTATCCAACTCACATTTTTGCATCAATATGCCTTTTTTTAAATGCAACAGATCCCCGAAGGAACAGAATGCAGTATACTCCCAGGGGACCAAAAACAAACACACACCTTTGAATAATGAATCCTTCAGAGGCATTGAAAAGGGGAACACACTGCCGATGTTGTTAAGAGACAGGAAATTACTTGAAATGCGGCCACCGAGTATGAAACCATGAGCAGGAAATTCAATAAAAAAATAGTGCCAAGACTTCACAGAGAGAATTTTGACAGGAGTCAGGCTTTCATCAAGAAAGGAAAAGGAAAGTCCCATGTACGTTACATACCCAACAAAACAATTGTTAAAAGTTAAAAGCAGGGAGAACAATTCAAGATTAAATGGAGGACCTGGGGTATTTTCACAGGCTGGTTGACAGGTAAGGAATGCAAATGCGCCTCCCAACAAAGAATTACCAACTGGGATTTTTCATTCTCTCACCACATAGACCTATATATATATATATGCCATTTAGCAGACGCTTTAGGCAAAGCGACTTACAGTAATGAATATATACATTTTTAATTATACGTATGTACATTATATGACCACATATAACCCGAACCCACTACCTAAGCATTGTTAGCGCCATGCTCAACCCACTGAGCCACACAGAACCAGAACAGACCTGTGTCCATCTTTTTTTTCTAAATAACTTTACGATATCACTTGTCAGTGATATTAAAGAGAAGTATGCAAGTAACAAAAATAATGAAGTAAGCTTAAAGGCATTGTTCAAACACAGCCTTACATACAATCATGTTTTAACATGTGCAAACTGTCTATCATCAAACATAAAATGTTACATATACTGCTAGTTTAGTGCTTACATTATAAGTACTGTTCTATAATGTTCAAACCAAATCTCATTTCACTGCTTTGGGGGTGAAGTTTAATTCAGTTCATATGACCTCATTAGGGCGGCAGGGTGGTGCAGTGGATAGCACTGTCGCCTCACAGCAAGAAGGTCTCGGGTTCGAATCCAGGCCGGGGGCCTTTCTGTGTGGAGTTTGCATGTTCTCCCGTGTCGCGTGGGTTTCCTCCGGGTACTCCGGTTTCTTCCCACAGTCCAAAGACATGCACGTTAGGCTAATTGGAGAGTCTAAATTGCCCGTAGGTATGAGTGTGTGAGTGAATGGTGTATGTAGTGCCCTGCGATGGATTGGCGACCTGTCCAGGGTGTATTCCTGCCTCTCGCCCCAATGCATGCTGGGATAGGCTCCAGCCCCCCCGCGACCCTAACTAGGAATAAGTGGCTGAAGATGAGATGAGATGAGATGAGATGACCTCATTATTCCATGACTCCAACCGAACTGCTGTAAGTGTTAAGTACAGTGTTAAGTGTGTAAACAAGTATGTGGCAGTTAACAATTCCCCACAAAATCCAATTATTGGTTTGGTAGATAATTGAAGGTACATAAAGTGTTTTATTGTCTAATGTTTTTCCTTCACAGAAAATTCTGAGCGCACGTGAAGCAGTCTAAAGAATCCTCCAGGGTCTTGTCTCCCCAGCAGACTGTCTTATCTTGTTTCATTTCATTGTTTAAAAACTTGGTTGACAAGGGATAAAATCTTAAAGCGGAGTGAAAAACTGGAATCTATTTGTTGGCATTTGAAAAAAAGAAATGATGTTCTCTGATCTTCCAGAGAAACACAAAACAGACACTACACAGATCAATTTGCTTTGTATAATGCATTTTATGCTACTGGACCTCCAACTTTCTCTGTGGTTACTTCAATTGAAAGAGAAAAACAAAGCAGTTTTTTAAGATGATTTGAGTTGATTGCCTGTAGTCTGGCAGTTTTTGCCAATACAGTACTTATTGCTGGTGTATGATGAAACACGGACATCTCGCTGACTGACATCCCTCCCTCCTCGTGCAACAATACCGCAAGTTTGCTGCAATCCCTGTTCATCTTCTACCATATACGACCTCAAGCTTTTCCTCTGGGCTAGAGAACAAAACACAAGTGGGCCAATAAAAGCATGTTAGTTCGGTGTGGCCTGTAGTGATGTGATTCTCATAATGTATCTGTAAATATTTATAGTAGACCAAGATTTTGATTATATTTGACTAGCTAATCTCGTATTTACCTCTGAGTACTTTTAGACTTGTCCGTTTTAAATTTACTGTGTGTAAACATGCTTAGTGAAAATGTTTTTTAAGGATTTTTTCATATGCCCAGCACGGTCTTTGAAAGGCACTTTGAAAGGGAAAATAGAACCAAGAGAAAATTATTGGTGTGACATACCAAGGAACTTATTAAATAAAATAATATTATCTTAAATGTATGTACAGTGCCTATAGAAAGTCATCATACCCTTTTGAAATAGTCACTTTTTTTGTCTTACAGCCTGAAATGAAAGTTCATAAAATCCATCTTTTTCCAGCTTTATTTACACATTTTGCCTTACAACATTCAAGTGAAAAAAAGAGGCAAAATTTCAGATAATTAATAAAAAATAAAAAACTAGAATAACAGGGTTGGAAAAGTGATCCTCCAGGATGGCACATCCATACGTGCCGTCGCAAGAAGGTTTGCTGTGTCTCCCAGCACAGTCTCAAGAGCATGGAGGAGATACCGGGAGACGGGCCATTACATGAGGAGAGCTGGACAGGGCCGCAGAAGGGCAACAACCCAGCGGCAGGACCGGTATCTGCCCTACAAAATGACCTCCAGCAGGCTACTCGTGTGCATGTTTCTGACCAAACTGTCCATGAGGGTGGCATGAGGGCCCAACGTCCTGTAGTGGGACCTGTGCTCACAGCCTAGCACCGTGCAGCTCAATTGGCATTTGCCAGAGAACACCAGAATTGGCAGGTTCGCCATTGGCGTCCCGTTCTCCTCACAGATGAGAGCAGGTTCACACTGAGCATGTGACAGACGTGAAAGAGTCTGGAGATGCCGTGGCGAACGTTATGCTGCCTACAACATCATCCAGCATGACCGGTTTGGCGGTGGGTCAGTGATGGTCTGGGGAGGCATATCCTTGGAGGGCCGCACAAACCTCCACGTGCTAGCCAGCGGTACCCTGACTGCTGTTAGGTACCGGGATGAAATCCTCAGACCCATTGTCAGACCTTACGCTGGTGCAGTGGGCCCTGCAGTGGGTTCCTCCTGGTGCAGGACAATGCCCGGCCTCATGTGGCCAGAGTGTGTAGGCAGTTCCTGGATGACGAAGGCATTGATGCCATTGACTGGCCCTCACGTTCCCCAGACCTGAATCCAATTGAGCACATCTGGGACGTTATGTATCGGTGCATCCGCCGCCGCAAAGTAGCGCCACAGACTGTCCAGGAGCTCACTGATGCCCTGATCCAGGTCTGGGAGGAGATCCCCCAGGACACCATCCGCCGTCTCATCAGGAGCATGTCCGGACGTTGTTGGGAGCGCATACAGGCACGTGGGGGCCATACACACTACTGAGCCACATTATGAGTTGTCGTGATGAAATTCACACAAGTTCAATCAGCCTGTGATCTCAATTTTTCACTTTGATTTTCGGTGTGATTTTGAATCCAGCCCTCAATGGGTTAATGATTTTGGTTTCCATTGACCGTTCTTACGCCATTTTGTTCTCGACAAAGTAGACAATGTCATCGATAAAGATTTTCAACTTGAATATTTCGTTCATCGAGATCCGCGATTTAAGTGTTCCCTTAATTTCTTTGAGCAGTGTATATACCTTTTCCCAGACAACTTTTGAACAAGCCCAAATCAGATACACACTATGGTACCTTTTCAACAGTCATATTAAATGTGTTTTAGTCAGATATCTGCGTTTTGGTTGTTTTCCTAAAGAATGTTATGACTGGCATTTTTTTTTCTTCAGATTTTTCCTTTTTTTTCTCCAAATTTAGCGGCCAATTATACTTTCTATTTATTTCGATTTGCCACCCCCACACGAACTCGCCGCCCGTCTCTACGAGGCAAGCTAATTCTCTGAGGGCAGTACTTATGTGTCTGACCATTGCTTTCTGTCTTTCTCCCTCCCCCTCCCCTCTGTGCCTAAACCATCTTCACCTGTTCCTACTGTCCCTGTCCGTCGCAACCTCCGCTCTCTCTCCCCCGCTGCCCTGTCAGCTACTGTCCTATTTTCCCTTCCCCCTACTGATGCCTTCTCTCAACTACCTGCTGAGGAAGCATCATCCACCCTACTTTCCTCTCTCTCCTCCTCCTTTGACTTACTCTGTCCTCTATTCACTAAACCTGCTCGTCTCCGACCCCCCGCCCCCTGGCTAACCAATTCCATTCGGGCTAACCGACTGAAACTGCGAGCGGCAGAAAGGAAATGGAGAAAATCCAAATCCCCTGTAGCTCTGTCTGATTTCCACACACTCCTGGCTTCCTTCTCCTCTAACCTCTCCTCTGCTAAATCTGCATTTTTCCTTTCTAAGATTCAATCTTCTGTTTCCAACCCACGTGAACTCTATTCTACATTTTCCTCTCTTCTCACCCCTCCTCCTCCCCACCCCCTCCTCTCTAACCGCCGATGACTTCTCATCCTTCTTTCACGAGAAGGTTGATGTCATTCGCAACTCCTTCCCCCCAACCTCTCCCTCTCCCATCTCGCTACCTAAACCTCCCACCCCTCTGTCCTCCTCCTCGCCCCTTCCTGACTCAGACATCCTTCAACTTGTTCTCTCCCACCGTCCCACCACCTGCCCTCTTGATCCCATTCCTTCCCCCCTCTTCCAGTCCATTGCTATGGACATCCTCCCCTTTGTCTCCAATGTCATTAACTCCTCTCTTTCCTCTGCCTCTGTCCCCTCCTCCCTCAAATGCGCTCATGTTGTCCCCCTCCTCAAAAAACCCTCTCTGAATCCTGCTGTCATCTCTAACTACCGACCTGTCTCTCTCCTCCCATTCCTTTCCAAAACATTAGAGCGGGCTGTCTATAATCAACTGTCCGCTCATCTCTTACAGAACGACCTGCTTGATCCCAACCAATCTGGGTTCAGAGCAGGCCACTCCACAGAGACTGCTCTCCTTGCGGTCACTGAGGCTCTTCACGGGGCTAAGTCCCGATCCCTTAGCTCCGTCCTCCTCCTCCTCGACCTGTCGGCGGCATTCGACACCGTGGACCACCGGATCCTGCTCTCATCTCTCGTCGAGATGGGAATCTCTGGATCTGCGTTGACATGGTTTGAGTCCTACCTGGCTGACCGGTCCTACCAGGTGGCCTGGAGAGGATCCTCTCCTCTCCTACACCCTCTCTACCGGAGTCCCGCAGGGCTCGGTGCTAGGCCCCGTCCTATTTTCTCTGTACACCAAGTCACTTGGCTCTGTTATTTCTGCTCATGGTTTTTCCTATCACTGTTATGCTGATGACACTCAACTGTTTCTCTCCTTCCCTCCATCTGATACCCAGGTCCCGGCATGGATCTCTGCATGCCTGGCTGACATCTCCGCATGGATGTCCACCCACCACCTGAAGCTGAACCTGGGGAAGACTGAGCTGCTCTTCCTCCCAGCGAAGGGCTCCCCGATGACTGATGCGTCAATCACCGTGGAAGGCTCCATAGTGTCTCCGTCCCAGTCTGCCAGGAGTCTTGGGGTAACCCTGGACAACCAGCTGTGCTTCTCGAGCCATATTGCAGCGATCACTCGGACCTGCCGTTTCTCCCTCCACAACATCCGGAGGATCCGACCGTTCCTCACCCAAGAGGCCACTCAACTCCTGGTCCAGGCCCTGGTGATCTCATGTCTGGACTACTGCAATTCCTTGCTGGCAGGCCTTCCGGCCTGTGCCATCAAGCCACTGCAACTAGTCCAGAACGCTGCCGCTCGCCTGGTGTTCAACCAGCCGAAGTTCACTCACGTCACCCCTCTACTCTCCTCTCTGCACTGGCTCCCCATCGCAGCACGCATCAGATTCAAGTCACTGGTGCTTGCTTTTCAAGCGGCCAGAGGTACTGCTCCCCCATACCTCCAGTCACTCATCACTCCCTACACCCCACCCAGACCCCTCCGCTCCGCCTCCGCTGGCAAACTGACTGCCCCATCCCTCCGGGCGCCTGGCAGCCGCTCCTCGCGGTCTCGCCTCTTCTCTGTCCTGGTCCCTCGCTGGTGGAACGACCTCCCGCAATCGGTCAGGACTGCGGAATCACTTCCAATCTTCCGCAAGAGACTCAAAACCCACCTCTTCAGACTCCACTACCACTGAACACTGTCCATCTAGTCAATCTGTCGTCACCACTGTTTACTTGTTCTACACTGTTTAAAAAATTAAAAAATTAAAAAATAAAAACCCACTAACCTTTTCTTTACCAGTGTTACAGGTATGATACGCAGACGCCTGCAATGATGTCTATTGCTGTTTTACTGCACTGATCTTGTGCGCTAACTATGATTGTTCTTACCTTGTATTAATGCACATCTTGTAAGTCGCTCTGGATAAGAGTCTGCTAAATGCTTAAAATAGGCAGCTCATACTCATAAACAAGTGTTAGACCGCTACGCTATCGGAGTCCCCACCATGAATATATATATAAATCCGGCAGCCCAATAAGCTGCTGTGGGCACACGTTACAATAAAAACGAAATGCATGCATTTTTTATTTTGACTTTTTAACCAAATGTTTATTTAATAAGTACAGAACACAAATAAGGATATATCCACAACTATAGCAGTGTAAAATATAAATCCTAATGATCACTCTGTTACACAGTTTATTCTTTTCTTTTATATTATCTTTCTTCTGTATACCACATGTGATTTATACTGTATGTTAAGGGCTTTGAGATTCATTGTAATGAAGAGCTCTAAACAAATATAATTATTTACTATTATTATTATTATTAATAATAATAATAATAATAATAATAATAATAATAATAATAATAATAACTTCCCTGCCAGTGGTGAGGCAACAAAGACAGTCCACCTGGAAATATTAAATAACTATAAATAGGCAAAGTAAATACTTCTGCACATTTCTGTACTTGCCTATCCTTTATATATAAGTACATGGATTTCATGTGCAACAGTCATTTAAATAAAATTGAAAAATTAAAAAAAAGGAAAAAGAAAATGAATGAAAGATTTCCAGTGAAGGGGCTTTCCTTCTATTAAAATATGGTAGTTAAATCATAAGAGTTGTTGAAGAACATCTGTTCGTATTTCAGGTGGGTAAAACTGAAACTGAAGCCATGAAGTATAATAAACATACGTATATAATATATAACATTTTGAAAAAAAGGGGATACATTGCACCAAATTGGAAGAATATGTTCTAGTGAAAGATTTTTCAGTTGAAAGAAAGGAAAGAGATTACTCATTAACACAGGGTTTGTAGAATGAAGCAGCTTTGCTGTACACCAGTTTGGATAATTATAAATGTGTTATATTCAAGAGGCCTTTAATGTATAATTCAATGCTTTTAGATTAGTCAGTTGTGGACCACCATCCTCATATGAATTGTACATATATTTCCTTTTAATTTTTCTGGTTTATTGTTCCAAATGAATCTAAATATTTTCTGCTCATAATATTTTTTTAAACTATCATCTGGAAAGGGAAGAGACAGAAGACCATATGTAACTTGTGAAATTACTAAAGAGTTTATAAGTGTAACTTTGCCATACAGAGAAAGGTGATTGCCTTTCCAAGGCTGTAAAATCGTATCCAATTTGTTGAATTTAGTTTCAACATGAATCTTTGTCAAATCTCTTTTGTCTTCTGGGATTTATACAATACAATACATCAACAGGACCATCTGTCCATTTGATAGGTGAATTACAAGGCAATTCACAATTTGTATGTTTTAAAGAACCAAGTCTAAGTATATAACATTTTTCATCATTTGGTTTCAGCCCAGATATCATAGAAAAATTGTCCAGCTCCTTAGTGCTATTAATGTTGATGCCTCCGGGCTAATATGAAAGGTGGTGTCATCCGCATAGATAGACGTTTTGGACTCAACACCAAACATTTCTAGTCCTTTAATTTCTGCAGAATTTCTTATTTTTAAGGCTAATGTTTCTATAATGATAATAAACAGATATGCAGATAGAGCACACCCTTGTCTAGCTCCTCTTGACAGTTTAAAGCTTGCAGATATGTAACCATTATTGATACTCCTGTTTACAGGGTCTTGGTAGAAGACATTAACCCATTTAATCAGAGATTCACTTAAATTAAAATATTTCAAGTACTGATACATGAAATCCAAACATACTCAAAATATCAGCCTAGCTTTGTCCTCTGTATCATAATACGTAATTATTTCAAGGATTCGGCGAATGTTATCTCCAAATAATCTGCCTTCCAAGAATCCAGTTTGATCATAATTAATTAAGTTTTGAATCACTTTTTTCACTCTTAAGGTAATACACTTTGCTAATGTCCAGGCATCACAACATAACAAAGTAAGAGGTCTCCAATTATTAATAATAATTAAACTAAACCTTCTTTTTGAGAGTCATATTGATGTCCAGTATAAAAGGATTTGTCAAAGCATGCTAGTAAGGGTTTCTTTTTCATATCCAACTGGTATGCCATCTAAACCTGGTGCCTTACCATGTTTACAGGAAGAGATGGCTTCTAGTAGCTCATCTTCTTCTATCAGACCTTCACACGGCATCTTTTGTTTCTGCGCAAGTCTTGGATGGGGATATGACATCATACACTCTAAGAGAGAGGATCCAAATGAACAAATGTTTTTTTACTATTTATTTTATTTTTTAAATAGATTTATTTATGATTTATTTATATTTTTCCCCATTTCCTCCCAATTTGGTGGCCAATTGTACCCTCTTCTAATTCAACTGCCCCGTCCCCTTGTACGATAAGTTTGCTGCCGCAACCTTGGACCAGCAGTGACAAAGACACCAAACCGCCTCCTCCGATACAGAACTCGGTCAGCAATCAAACGTAACTCTAACACATTTGCACGCAAGCAAGCTCATCCCGGCTTCCGTCCCCCCTCCCCCTGGGGGCGGACAGCCAATCGCTGCCCCCAAGTGGGACTCCTGGCCAGGCACAAACCCAGGCTGCAGTGGGCAACCTCCACTTAGAATAAGCGCCTTTACTGGTTGCGCTACCCGGGAGCCCTTAATCAAATGGTCTGATTAAACTTCTCTATTCCAAAACACTGTACAGTATGTGTAAACATATATAAACATACAAACATAAAAATATAAAGTACGAAGAGCAATAAGAAGCAGAAACAGGTATAGTAATGATGTCATGTTAAAGGTTGTTCTACAACAGTAGATGCTTTCATCAGTCAGACTTTTAAAATCTCCCAAAGATGCATCAATATCTTGTTCATGACTGTGAACATGACTGTGGAGAAAACTACAGTAACTGCAAGCCGTTTTCCCCCTCAACTCTCTACCAATTTCAGGAATGTTATAAATGACCAATTTTCAACCTGAGGGCAGTTTCCATAGAAATTCGTGTTTTTAATGTTCTGGTCATACAGTACAGTAGTGAAGAGTAAATAGCTCAAATTGAAGTACACTGTGTACCTTGGTAGATACCTGATAATATATTGACTGAAGCAGTCCCCAGGGGAGGATGGTGGCGGAAGGAAATAAAATCATATAAAACAAAAAGTAAGCAAACCATTGGTACAGGCTAACAGGCAAAATCAGAATGATACAGACACTAAGGCAGCTTTTTTTGGCATATATTTATCACCCAAATCTATACTATCATTATAACATTACTATATTTTCAAAACTTGATTATTATTGGTATAGCAGCTTTTCTTTTTCTTCATTATTAATTGCAAAGTTTTGTTTGCAAAGTTTCCGGAATTACCCTTTTAATTGCACAAAATGAAGGACGTTCACCCTGCATGGAGTAGCTTATAACTAGCACATTTGGCATAGGGGGGCCTTATGAGGCATTAGCTCAAACAGTCCTCCCAGCTGACTGCAGTTTTATCACTGCAAAAATCCACTTTACCCCTGCTGTGGCTGCGGTCTCATTTACAGTGCCTTCCAACTTCAGCCATCCATCGCACAGATGGAGATGTGCCAAAGCCTCCGCAATGTCATTATCAGTGCCCTGTTGCCATATAATCCGGGAGTGGTGTTTACAACCACAGAATCAATAAAGCAATCAATAGGGAACTCACTTTCTGAGCTAATATCAGTACTACTTGCTCTGCAGCGAGCGAACTAATGACTACATTTAATGGATCTTTTGTGGCCTGTGTCCTGCATGTCAGCAACCACATATTCCTAATAGCAAATGGAGGTTTTAACTGGAGGTTAATATTATTTTAATACATTTTGGTTTAATTCACATACTCAGAAAAAAAGTGATGGTTGTTCAATACAACCGAGAGCGACTGTTGTATTTTGTGTCACTGTTTGCTACTTGTCAGGATCCCCTGTGGTACAGCTTTTATTGTAACGGAAAATGTGTCATACAGTGTTTGAGAATATCCTTTTTGTTTGGGTCTTAAACAGGCAGAAGAGAATCTGACTGACAGCAACGAATCGCAAAAAGAGTCACAATATTTTTCTCCTATAGCCAAACGCATGCTTCTGGCATTTAATGCACATTTAATGCACCATTATGATGTCACTCATTCCTTCCAGAATGCTTGAGACACTTCAGTGAATTGGCATGCTGATTCAGGGACTTCCTCATACTATTGGAATGGTTGCATTTTGCCATATTCACAAAGCGTAAAATGAAACAATTCAGTGCAGCAGAGCAAGTGCCTCCATTCATCACTTTAATTGTGAATAACTTCAGGGTGAGGGTATTTCAAGTGACAGAGACTGAATGCAGGGCAAACTAATCTACATCCAGCGAAACAAGATGGTACATTTGACATTATTTATTTACTCAGTGGACACTGTATCCAGGGTGTCTAAAAATAGCTGGAGATGAGCACATATTATGCATGATTATTACTGGATGAACTCTGAAGGCAATTTGGGTTGCAAGTATCTTGTTCAACAGTCTGACAGCTATGCGACATCCATGATTTGGAACGTCCATGAACCTATGTTCCTGTGGTCCCAAGTTACAAGCAAGGGTGTGCTGGCAAGGGTATGCTGACCTTTCTATAGTTGTAGTCTGGTTGCATCCATTATCATTTTCAGATATGGAATGTGAGTTGATCTATTATACAAACAGTATTGGAAAATAATTTAGAAAGGTATGGTTATGAAAAACGGGTGCTTTCTCTACTGGTTATAAAATGCTGTGCACATGTTTTGGCAATATTAACAATGCCTAAATGAACTAAGCTGCCTGTAAGGTAGGTAGCTAGAAAAATAACCCTGGCAAGCTAGCTAAATTAAATGACTTCACCTTCTCATAGTGCGGGCCCAAAAAATATGAGAATATACATAAAAATGGTTTGCTTGACCAGCAGTATCTCCATTTAACTTGGCCAATTCCCTGTTGCCTCTCCCACTGAACTGTAGTGGCCTCTTCTTTAGGGAGACAGCAAACCAGGCACACTGGCTAGCTAGCTAATTTGCTAGCTTGGTTGAGTTGAAGACACTACTTTCAACTTCAAACTACCAACACAAAGCAACTGACAGTACTATTCTTCTTATGAGATTGATTCAATATGGTAAGACACACATTATTGTATTGTCTCCATGACACCCATATTGTTAATATGTTTCCAATATTGTTGCTGTAACACAAAAATATTTTTAGAAAATGTAAATGTAATTGCAGTAACATTTCTTATAAAACTCCTAAGAGAAGGAAAGCAATAGTGTTGCCATTTATTTCAATGGGAAAACACCACTAATCAATTTTTTTAAAAGGCCTTCCATCTCTGAAACTAAAACAAAATTCTCTCAAAACAGTAATAAGACTACTGGGCCCGTATTCACAAAGCATTTTAAGGGTAAAAGTTGGTCGTAACTCCGCAATTTAGGATCAACTCTGAAAAATAATGGGCGTGTCACTCATAAATGTAGGACTCCTAAATTTTTGGGATAAGAGTATTTCACAAAGGGTTTGAGAGCTAAAAACAGCTCCTAAGTCCAGGAGAAGTTAGAAGCAGCCAAGAGGACTTCTAAGTCGCTAAAGACCTACTGACAGCGATCCGAAAATCTGCTGCTGTCGCAATCGCGTCAACACTGGACATATTGAATGATACAGAGCTCATAAAAAGGTACCGCCTCAATCGCGAGGGTATTATATATATAATATTATATATATTATATATAGATACCCGCTGATTGTTTACGAGATGCAGACATGTAACCAATTGACTAGTCAGTATTCTTGGTTTCATGTTAAATCAGTGACACGTAGCCTACATTTGTATTTTAGAATCTTTATTAGAATATAATAGGGGTGCATCGGATCATTTTCGGATCAGCAAAAAAAATTATAACGGGGGCCAAAGGCGCGTTTCCACCAAAAATGACCAGGAACGATTCTCAAGGAATTGAATGAATGATAATTTCAGTTTTTCAATTTAAGTAAATAAATCTTTTTTCGAAAATTTCACAAAATACATTTTTAGATTCAGTACGCCTTAGACGCCTAACTAGAGTGGTCTTATGCCTGAATTAATTTAATACAAAATTAAAAGATCGCTAATGTTAAAATTGTATTTAATTCGGTTGCGTTTCTAAAAACCTGCCTCCCAGAAAGGCATTTAGTATGAAAAACAAAGCAAAATCCGATGCACCCCTATTATATTCTAATAAAGATTCTAAAATACAAATGTAGGCTACGTGTCACTGATTTAACATGAAACCAAGAATACTGACTAGTCAATTGGTTACATGTCTGCATCTCGTAAACAATCAGCGGGTATCTATATATAATATATAATATTATATATATAATACCCGTGATTGAGGCGGTACCTTTTATGAGCTCTGTATCATTCAATATCTCCAGTGTTGACGCGATTGCGATAACGATTGCCGCCAGCAGCAGATTTTCGGATCGCCGTGAGTAGGTCTTTAGCGACTTAGAAGTCCTCTTGCCTGCTTCTAACTTCTCCTGGACTCAGGAGCTGTTTTTAGCTCTCAAACCCTTTGTGAAATACTCTTATCCCAAAAATGTAGGACTCCTAAATTTATGAGTGACACGCCCATTATTTTTGGGACTTGCTCTAAATTGCAGAGTTACGACCAACTTTTACCCTTAAACTTCTTTGTGAATACGGGCCCAGATCTTTACAATCATGTTATATACTCCTGTATGTGGGGAGGTCTACATTTTTATCTCAAAATAATAAGGGTGCACAGAAAAAAAAATCTAGACTGTTTCCAATCATTTCTCACTGGTGCCGGTTCCAATATTTAAAGAGATTTGTTTCAAATGCAAAGTGTGAAAAATCTATGTGATCAAATGAAGTGTAATATAATTATATGTATTCTATTGCTGGCAGACAGATCTAGTCTTTACTTTACAATTAATGCTTTGTAAATCTGGTCGTGTTACAGAACAGTAATATAAATATAAAATAAAATAATAAACATAAAAAAAAAAAAAATCTACAGACAGTTGTCGTTTTTTCAGCAGCCATTAACGTCATTGTTAATAATGTAACATGCACAAATCATTATTCACGTTTAAGAATAAGTCAGCAGGAGTGAAACCAGGCCTAATAATTGCTATGCTCCTTGGGCAATGGCTAGTATAGTGTAGTTTATTGTGTAAATGTCTCCCCGCAGAATCATGGGAGTTAATATTTCAGGCTTCCATTTTCACTGGATTGCCAGCAACTTCCTTCTCAGACCTCTTTAATTTTAGAGTAAAATGAATCATTCAAAACTATTACACAGTGAAGCTTTAATCTGTGGTGCATGTGGGCAGAGAGGAAGGCTGCAGAGGTCAAACAAGGACAAGTTGAACTATATCCTTGATGTTTTCCGTTTTAGGTCATAGAAAAGTCAAACTGTAAATACAAACTCCATTTAAAAGCCAAGCAGCTTTACTACTATGGCTAATACGGAGGGCATACACTGATTAATCAAGAAAGACTGCAGAGGTGAAACGAGGAGGCAGAGAGAGTGTCTTCCCAATCTGTTCACTCCACCAGTGAGTGAAATTGAAATGTGCTCCCCATGAGGATTTTGTGTTTGCAGTAGAGAGAGCTGCAGCTGCAGAGATAGAACACAGTTCTGGGTTTCTCGCCGTGGCCCTTTTTTAATCTAAATCCGCACTCTTGGGGTTTTCAATGCATGAAAAAAGGTGGCTCACTCTGCTAATATGTTGGGTTTCAGTGGTGACCTACCCCACAATATAGTTCTGAATCCTGACTGAGCCAGTACGGATTGTGACCAGCACTCATGTGTAGTCATAATGCAATTGTAAATGAGAATAGTCAAAACACAGATGGGAGTCTTACACTCTTGGCTTTAATCTGTGCTGCAACGGACACACTGGACATTGATCAATTTCATTCTACTCGTGCCAGGATCAAACTATTACATCTTCCTTTTGTGATAAGCAGATTTTTATTCCCGGGCCCTTGTCTGGAAAGGTTGTAGCACTGAAACCTAATAATATCTAAACAATCTCTCAAGTCACTGGGACCAGACAATTGCAGTAATGGTTTCAGGGTCATGTAGCAGCACAACAGAGCAGTCCTGAAGAGCACAGACACTACTGTTGTGACACTATATGCTTCTAATGTGTCTGTAAAGTTATTCTATGGTTCTAAACAATGGTTCAGGAGAGAAATATCCAGACAACTTCTAATACTTTCACCTCAACCTGCTAAACTGGTTCTCTCTACAGGAATAAAAATTGCACAGAACTTCACCATCTTGTGTCCGCTGTTTACGACATTCCTCCTAATCAACATCTCTACCTCTTTCTTTCCACTTTTTCTTTTATTTTGTCCATGATGTCCAAAAGATCAAAAACCTAACCTTAAGGCCATCCTGTCCCTGGACTCAAGGCCAAAGTTCAAATGCATCAACTACAATTTGCAATACATCTAAATGTTTACAAAAATAATGTTAACCACTGATTCCTTTAATCTGAGTATTCTTGTTTTTGCCTATGAAAGCTATGACGACATCCATAGCAAAGTTATCTTTGAAACCCAATCCTAGCTCAATTTTACACCTGCACAGTGCTGTGACAGGCAGAGATGAGAGTCAGATCTTTGCCCTGGAGGCTAACTGAAGGACTGATATTTTTTCTTGAGGGGATGGGGGGGGTCTGTCATTTAGGGCAATTGCGCCAACACTGCTGATCCATCTTCTGACATGCTGCTTGTCGTTCAAGAGCTGCCCAGCCACTGGCAGTTTAAAATGTGATTCCATCCCTACAGCACTCACAGGGTTCTCACTGCATTGTCAGCACCCACAGACTGCCAAATGAGATGGGTCTGACTGAATGGGAGCAAAAACGTCTCACTTCACAAAATGTTTGCTATTGAGAAATAGCAGGATAGAATACCAAAATATACCAGTCAATTATTCTGGCTTAATTTTCGAAACGGCCAAAACGCCAAACGGTGTAGGGTTCACTCCTATATTGGACCAGAAGTAAAACGTTTTCACCAAGGATACATGTGCAGTCTGCAGCTGTAATGTGTGACTTTATCAACAATAGCAGATCAAATTAATAATTGGGCTAATTAAATTAAGTGCCGAAGTTGTCAAGAAATCCCAAAACAGATTTGCACTTGTTGTGCACCTAAAGAGCTAATGTTCCAGCAGTGTTTCCTTGAACATCAAAGGCGCAATTAATGTTTTAAGTTCACAGCGAATTCCTCTGTTTTAAGTCCCCAGTTGGAGACCTCGTGCAGAGAAACACATGTTCTTTAATCAAATAAGTGATCACCGCTGCGATTCATCTCCAGTAGTGGTTCTCAATCCTGGTCCTGGAGAGATGTAGGAAATGTGGTTTTTGTTTTCACCATAAAATCAACTAATTTATACACAAGAAACAAGTTGAAGTGAGATAATTATGTAATCAACGGCTTTAACTGATCAACAATTATGTGCCGAGTAAGAACAAAAACCAGCATACCCTGTGGCTCTCCAGGACCAGGATTGAGAGATAATGATTTACCGAATCTTGCATTTACATGCTAGTATATAAAATACATACACCCTTCATCATCTTGGACTTTGTGCATCTTGTATGTACTGAGATGCCCTATATCGTCTCCACTTAGACTTTTCAGGCCATTACATCCCTCATATTTCAATGATTGGGTAAATTGCACCTACCAAAATGACCAATCATCTCTCCCCAGGCATTGCACCTCAGTAAACTCTCATCTGAGTGATTCATATGTCACCCATACACTTGGAAGAGAAGTGTTGCTTTTTAAGCCCTGAAATGACTATTCAAGTGTTTGTATAGGGGGGGAAATTTCATTAAAATATGTGAAAACTGAATAGTCCATTGTCGACAGAGGTGAGTAATGTGAGAAATGTGAAGTATAGTGGCAATATTCTCCATAATTCTTAATCTCATTGACACACACCTTTTAATATAATATAATAATAATATATGCCATTTAGCAGACGCTTTTATCCGAAGCGACTTACAGTACTGAATGCATACATTTTCAGTTTATGTGGCCCCAGTGGGGATTGAACCCACAACCTAAGCGTTGCCAACGCCATGCTCTACCAACTGAACCACAGAGAACCACATTTAACTTTTAAATAAATGTAAGCTGTTCCCACAGAAGCATTATTCATCTAAAACTGTGGAGATACCATTGACATTTAAGGTTGAATGTAACATAAAACAGTTATTTGACATGTACACATTTTTTTTAAATGTAATATCACAGACAGATAAATATTAAGTAATTGGTAAAGAGAATCATTTGCATTTCACTTGTTTCACTACCTGTCCAAATTAATTGACATTTAGCAGACATGTCAAAAATATAAATCATTATACCCACAAACAACAAATATTACAACAAATATGCCCAAAATGTGCTATAATACTTGTGTCAAAGAAGTCCTCTGAGCAGTGTCGGGGGGAACAGGTCACAGATTTACTTATCTGTGCAACAGCAAGGGACTCAGAACAGAAGCAAACGTTAATGTGTATAACACGTTTTTAATATGCATATATATGAAACGGGTATTTATGTTAAACGTGTCGTTAAAATGCATATTTAGATGCAACTTTCTAGAAACAATTGTTAAAATTAATGCGTTAAATCTCACCATACACAGATAAATTATACACCAATCTCTTTCGGGTAAAGTGACAACAATTCATGTGCAGCCCAAAATATAAACTTCTCTGAAATGACCGCTCAATGACTTCCACACGACAAGCTCCACAAGCGTCATTTTCTTTTCTTTGTCACATAAGCTTCTTCTTTCAACACGTTTAATGTGTACAGATCAAACTGGTTAATGGCACATACAGTGTGCATGCTGTAGGCTATATTCAGGGCTGTATTGTATATGCTTTTCGGGATAACGCCGTTCATCAGCTATTACTCCTGAAAATTATCCATTAGTTTAGTACACTATGAAATGAACAGCTGGAGGCTACAATGTGAACTTTCACTTGTCTGATATCGGTTATAAAAATGGGAGGGAAAACTAAACTATTCGAATTGACGAAATAATATTTACTAATTCGATAATAAGTCTATACGTATTTATAACTGGCACGGCAGCGCAAAGGATACAACTTTAATTCAAACAAGCCCTTAAAAACAGTTCCTGCAGGATGCAAAAGCTCTATTCGAAACAAAAGCCATAATTTGCTGCATTGCACCTCCCAACGAGAGATAGATGTTGGGTAAAGGCTAACTTCACGTGAACACAGAGTTAATATTCGATAGCAATAAAATGCTTTCGAGTTAATATACATCAATGTATTAACTGTTTGTCGTACATAGGCATTGACTGTTATGGAGACAACCACGATTAGCAGGAATCACAATACATCAGACAATTATAGAGATCATGAATTATGAAGTCAAAACGTAGCGCTCTTCAAATAAGAACTCATCACACGGCACCTGGTGTATCTCGTATCTCTTTAGCTTCTCTCCTCATCGCGCTCTAGAGCAACATCTTAACTGGGTGGGGAGAAAATATATGTTATCTTTCAAAACGATGACAGAAGAAAAATCTTACCTGTGCCCACGGGACTCCTGCAAATATGTTTTTACGTCACTTGCCTATCATTATACTAAGGTACTGAGAGAACACCTAGTATGCGACGACTGCGTCTGATATCTCTTGATGTTTATATCCAGTCTGTGAGCAGCATCCTGGATTTTTTTCATTGCGGGGGCGTGGTCACAGTTACGGAACCGGGGGATGGAAACAGTTTGGTCATCTACATACCTGCAGCGGAACTTTGGAGGACTTCCTAAAAGCTTCATTTTCAAAGGCGCATGAGTTGAATGCACTTGTCATTGATCGCGGATCAAAGATGGTTCGACTATTAAAGAATGGGCTTCTAGATAAAAAGCTGCATATAGCTTCTTTTTCTTCTTCTTCTTTTCTTCTTGGTTGTTTTTAAATTGAATCTAAATCCATTACTCAACTATTATTGCTGTTATATATCAAACTGTTTGGTTGCAACTGGCAATACAACGTTTTATTGGCCAAAGTGGAATTATTGATAATTTTACAATTAATTGCTCTGTTGTCTCACTCTGCTCACTTTTCGCTGGAGACCGGTTTGGTCTCTGCCATTTTTGGATCTTTGGATCTCCCGGCCAGTGCTAGACTGCCATCCAGTATTCCACTGTGCACCTACATGATTCAGCTATGGCTCTCCGCGACGCTCAACACTGGATAATGTGGTCGCTGAAAATGTATTTATCGATGAATGTATTAGGCACATTAGTCAAATTCAAAATATGTGACTCTGCAATTAGATGAATCTTCGTATAGCCTACATTTTGGACCTATTAAATTGTTCCATATATAAGACCCATTTGTCTTATAACATTTCACTGGAGAATGTTTCAGCATAGATTTTCCAGGACATTTTCCTTCTGCTGTTTTGCTATTTATATAGAATTGCCACAGATAATATTATTTCACTGTTTCATAAAAACCCTCTCCAAGTTGGAAAGAAAAACTCCCAATAGTGAAATTTTGAATAAATGTAGGTGCTTTTTTCGATATAGAAATGCTAGCCTATTCTTGGCATATACTCTCCCCCCGTATCACCACTGAATAAAACGGCATTTTTGTCCACTTGGTACACAAATTATTTGGTGTACCAATTGATTAATTCAAATTATTATTATTATTATTATTTTTTAAGTTCCACAATGTTGTGCTTAAACAGATCAATACAATGTACTACGTTTAGCTCATTGCCATTTGCTTTGTCTTAGAACTCTTCGTTTTCCACAATGGTTCAGTTTCAATTACTAAGTGTCCACACTTCCAATAAAGGACTTCAGCTGTAGGTCCATCAGTAAATCAATTGAAAATGTCCTTCTACGAAAGGAATCAATGTCACGCATCACAGAAAATTAAAGCATTAGTTGTCTGAGAACTGATCTGACGGATTAAAAATCTTGAAATGTTCTTTCTTTTTCACATAAATATATTTTTTATGACACGATGTGGCATTAAGAGGGTAACCCATCGCTTATTAGAAATGACAAATGTCTAGGTACATAAAATGACTGAACAGCTCTTTAACAGCTCGTAATTGCAATTCTGGTCGTAAGGAAAACCAGCATACACGGGGTAACCCCGTTTTAACAGAGATCCAACGGAGTCATTATTAAAATCATATTAATACCAGTATCAAATGTAACAATTTCATATTTATTTTTAAAAGCATGAACATTGAGATAACATTTGAATCGTCTGTTTGTAAGGAAACAATAGCTATTGATTTTTGTTTTACGACTTCATTAGGAGAAAAAAGTATGAATACCTCCCATCACTAGGCGGCAGTAAACAAAGTGCTTCCCTGGAGTTCCTCAGCTGCTGGCACATCGTCTTGTTTCGCAGTCCTTGACCACCAGTTCCCAGAGTGACAGCTAAACAGGAACCCAGGTGCTGGTAGAGTGTTAAAAGCGAGCGGAATCCATTCACTTCTGTCTTTATTTCACAAATACAATGGAAGAATATAATTCGGGCGACGAGGTAGATATTCCTACGAGTGCATATGATAAAACGCTTTGAGATTATTTATGTTGATTTATCGGGCGCACAGCGCATGGAAGGTAGCTAGCTGCCTAGCTATACTGTTTGGATTTGACCTGTGCTATTGATAATAATTTTGGACCATGCATACATTTAAATAGTTTATAAAGGGACTGAGGTCATGGTCTGTCTGGATCCCCACGGCTATGGCCATTGCAACGTTTCGTGCGACTGACGCAATGATCTGCTTTCTTCCTCAAATGGTCAGTTTAAACGATTAGTAGCAAGCTACAGTATTTTGGCTAGGAGGTTTACTTGAAGTCTGAAAACTCTTGAGATTCGAGAGCCTTTGGTTCTAGAGATGAGTGGCAAGAACATGTCAAACGACTGACTTTAATTCATGTTGTTTTTAGATGTTCTATGTTTTTATTTTGATTATCAATTATTAAATGCCGCGAGAAAGGGGTCACGCTAGCTAACTTGTTGTAAAATCTAATCCCGCCTGAACGTTAAAGTTCTGAGCTTTGACTGAAGTTGAAAGCGGTCCTGAAAGCTTGGTCACGAAGAGTTCCGTTCTCTTAAGTCTGCACGCACACACTAGACCGTTATTAACATGAATTATCGAAAGTGATGTTTGTTCTCATAATGTCGATATTCATAATCACTAACCCCCTTTTAATTTCCTTTAAATGTGTAGGTGTCCTTCAATCCAGATGAAGCAAGTAACTATGTTAAAGAGGTACATTTGCCTTTCATTGCTATTGCTCCAGTAATGTGTAGCTTTTGTCTTGAAGACTGGCTATGAACTGGAAATAATCGGAATATTCAGTCACATACACTACCGGTCAAGTTTTAGAACACCCCCATTTTCCAATTTTTATTCAAGTCCAGTGAATAACCTGAAATGGTACAAAGGTAAGTGGTAAACTGCCAGAGGTAAAAAAAAAAGAAGTTTAGGTTACCAAAAATGGAAAAATTATGTAATTTTTTTGGCAGTGAGTAGTTTCCTACACCATCAAAAGGCACTTGGAAACTGGAGGAAACTGAGGTCTGGCAGACCCAAAGCCACAACAAAATCAGAAGACAAGTTTCTGAGTCAACAGCTTGTGTGATTGGCAGCTCACGGGACAACAGCTTCAAGCACAGCTTAACACTGGTCGAAGTAAGAAAGTCTCAGTTTCAACTGTGAAGAGAAGACTTCAGAGACCTGAGCTGCAGGTTTGACAGGTCGAGTGGCAGTAAGAAAGCCATTGCTAAGATGGCAAAATAAGAAAAAGAGGCTTGCCTAAGCCATGAAGCACTGCCAGTGGACTACTGAAAACTGGAAGAAGGTCTTATGGGACCGATGACATTTTGAAAGGTTTTTGTAGGACAGGGGTGCCCAAGTTTGGTCCTGGAGATCTACTGGGTGTGCTGGCTTTTGTTCTAGCCCAGCACTAACACACCTAATTTGAATATTCACTGTCTTGACAAGCAGTTGATTAATGAAATTGGGTGTGTTTGTGAAGGAATTAATGAATTCAGGTGTGTTAGTGAAGAGCTGGAACAAAAGCCTGCATACCCAGTAGATCTCCAGGACCGAACTTGGGCACCCCCTGTTGTAGGACATTGTATTTTTCTGTTTTTGGTAACCTAAATTTTTTTTTTTTTTTTTTTTTTTTTTATAAACCTCTGGCAGTTTACCGCTTACCTTTGTACCATTTCAGGTTATTCACTGGACTTGAACTGCTTAAATTTCAGTAAAAACTGGAAAATGGGGATGTTCTAAAACTTTTGACCGGTAGTGTATATAAATCCACACAGTGCTTGTTACTTAACTGTTTTCTCCTTAAATCATTTTCCTTGAGAATATGATGCACAAATTACCACTAAAGCACAAACAATTGAAAATTGATTCCCTGCATGTGGTATTGTATGCTCTATATGTGTTTTTGTGCATGCATTCTCTTAGTGTATCGAGGGGATTATTGGTGGGGTTGACTACAACCAGAGCACAGTGAATCAGTGGACCGCCAGCATCGTGGAGCAGTCCCTAACCCAGCTGGTTAAACAAGGGAAGCCCTTCAAGTACATTGGTAAGGCATCACAGACAGGTGTAACTTGTGAAATGCAAAATGCAAAATGTGAACCTTGAATAATAGTGTCCAATCTGTCCACGCCCACGGCATGCCTAAGGATTGAATATGACTTGTCATTATGGAATGTTAGGGTATCCCTTCTGTATAAAATGCAACATTGCAATTTGTTACAACATTATTTTTCCTGGGGCATGGAAACACGTTTGATTTTCAGAAGTGCTATGACTAATACAGCTGCCACACTGCTGGTATAAACATGCCATAAAAAGCCTGTGATTTTTGATTGCTTAATTAGTGGATAGGCTACTAATTGTCTAAGTGTGTATGCACTTATTTTACAGTTGGCACTTATTATGGCCCACTAATAGCACCTGCCCCACAGGCCACTCGCCTTGGGAACTAGGAATGATTGCAGTTTTGAGTCACTTAATTAAATGTACTTAACTTGATTGAAACTATTTCTTATGGGGCGTTATGAAATGTTTCACATGAATCATAGCGTCCTGTCCTTTTTGTACAAGGATATACCTCTTAACAGCAAAGTACTGTATTTATTTGGATTGTGCTATTTTTTCAGCCTTAATAATTTAGTGAGGCTAGATTATTAAAAGAATCATCAGTGAAATGGTGTTCTATTTTGTTGCCAACTTTGTATTCCTAACTCTGAAACGGCATCACAGTTGTACAAGTTAATACAAGATGAATTACCAGTCAGAGTCTCTAAAATGTAATTTAGGAGTTAGAGTGGTAGCAAATCCAGCAAGGAATAGACATTTTTAATCAAAGTACATCCAAAGGATTCAAACCCATAATCTAGTGACTACAAGTCTGATGGCTTAAGGGTTTTCCAACAAAACTCTAGGACAATCTATTTCTGATATATATTTTTTAAACCTCCAGCTCTGGTTAGAATAACCTGGCATAGGACTTCCAGTTTACGCAGGTCAGCAAATGGTAGCATAAAGAAAAGCTCTCCCGACAGTAATTTAGAAAAAGACCCAAAACTGTGAATAAAAAGTTCTAAAGGTTAAATAATACGGGACGATGAAGAAGGGGGCATCGACAGGAATACGGGGAAAACAAAAGAAAGACCCTCAACAGCCTGAATGTAAGGAAATTCTCCTAGTGCTAGTTCACCCGGACCTAACTTTAGTGATAATGGCGGGGCCGTTTCAGAACAAGGTAACGTTAGCCTTGAGACAATCTTTGATGAACTTCAGAAAAGCCAACCAAAAACAACTGAGCGACATAAAAGACGAAATAAATAAATCCAACAAGAGACTGGAAGAAGTCGAAACACGCATCAAGGGGCAGAAACGCGAATTCAGAAAGTGGAGGAGGTGGTCGCAGAAATGCTAAAGGTACAAGAGGAACTCAGCAGTAGGCTAACTGACCAGGAGGGTCAGTTTAGGCGCGAGAATATAAGAATATACGGTGTACCAGAAGGTTCGGAGGATGGCACTGCCGTGATAACTTTCGTGTAGGGACTGCTGAGGTCGCAGCTGGGTCTCGACCCCTCTAGGGAGCTCCACATTGAGAGAGCGCACCGAGCATTAGCTCCCAGACCCATAGATGCGGCAAAACCCAGAGCCATTGTGGCAAAGGTTTTGAGCTACAAAGTGAAAGAGGAAATCCTGAGGTTAAAAGGATTGAAACCCAGCTACAAGGAGAGGCTCCAGTCCTTCAGGCGCTCACCCCCTCCGGAAGAGATTTGATCGGGACGGATGGTGTGGATTTTTCGCTAAATTTAAGATTTGGTTTACAACGACAGGTCTGTTGAGCATATGTTATGATTTCTTTGAATTCATTTTATTTTATATAACTTCCCCGAACTGTGAACTGTTTACCCAATTATAAACTGCTGGGGAAAGACGGAATGACTACCGTTTGTATACGGCTGACACTTTTGAAGGCCCTCCCCACTGCGCATGCGAGAGAGGCTCTCCTTTCAGAGCATAATTTCCATCCAAGCTCTAACAAGGTCCATTGTGGTAGGACCACTGTGGGAGTCACAATTACATTTTTGTTTGGTTTTGTTTTTTTCTTTATATGTACATGTTTTTTCAGTTCACCTGAAGGTTATGCGTCGCAGTTCATAAAAGCGACAAGGGAGATGATGGGTAACACTATGTTTTTGAGTTGTAATCAAAATACAGGTACTATAGATTATGCTGCAAGGGAATAGACTCAACTAGATTAGAATTACTTCTTTTAATGTTAATGGAGTCCTAAATCCCATTAAACGAGCAAAAATTCTAACCAAATTAAAAAGAGAGAAAACACATACTGCATTTCTACAGGAAACTCACCTCTGAAGTAGAAAATAAGTTGAATAGAATGGCCTTCAAGTTTGTCTTTTCCTCATCACATAACTCAGGGCGCAGAAGAGGTGTGGCTATATTCATTTCTAATGGTGTAAATTATGAACACGCCTCAGAGATTAAAGACAAAGAAGGCAGGTATATTCTGATAAGAGGGAAAATAGAGGGGACTCCAGTGACATTTCTCAATGTATATGCCCCGCCTGGAAGCGAGTGTAATTTTTTCAAAAAGATTTTCAATATGATGGCCTCTGAAACCCAAGGTGTACTCATTTGTGGAGGTGATCTGAATGTTCGTCTGAACCCTAAATTAGATTCTTCTAGACTATGCAAGAACCAGGCGCCATCTATGAGTAGAAGGATAAACTATCTGATGCAAGAAATAGGGATTATAGATGTGTGGAGGGACTTCTTCCCCACAAGCCGAGACTATACACATTACTCTCATCCTCACGCAGTCTATTCTAGAATAGATTATTTCTTGGCTTTTGGGAGAGATAGACATAGGATAATTGACTGAGATAGGGACCATGGATATCTCGGATCATTCACCTGTGACGATCTCTTTATGTTTAGGCAACAGAGGTAAATCCACTCTTTGGAGACTTAATTCAACTATACCTAAGAGCCCTCCGGTACAGGAACAATTTAAAACAGAAATGAGGCTGTACATGGAAGAGAATGATAATGGGGAGGTGTCTCCGTCTGTGCTGTGGGATGCTGGTAAAGCTGTGCTGAGGGGGAGGATTATTGTGCACTCTTCCTTCCTGAAGAAGGTGAGACAGCAGAAGCTTGTCAAATTGCAGACTCAATTAAAACAATTAGAAGAGGAGCATAAACAGAAAATTAATCAGAGCCTTCTCCAAGAAAAAAAAAAATAGAAATGAGATTAATAATCTATGCACCCAAGAATTAGAAAAGAAGATTATGTTCTTAAAACAGAGATATTACGATGCTGGAAGTAAATCTATGAAACTCTTAGCGAGGAGATTATGAAAACAAGAGGCAGATTCTACTATTTACAAAATACGAGACCCTATAACTAAAACAATCCATTATAAGGTACAGGAAATTCAAAGTAGGTTTGAATCTTATTACAAACAGCTCTACACTAAACCACAAGACCAAGGTAATGGCAACATCGAACCCTTTTTACACTCCCTGAATCTTCCCTCTGTCACCACAGATGAAAATGACATGCTTAAGTCTACGTAGAATAACTGTAGAGGAGTTGCATATGGCCGTCACCAGACTCGAGGCTAATAAGTCCCCTGGCGCAGACGGATTTACTTCAGAATGGTATAAAACATTCAGGGAACAACTCACACCAGGCCTGCTTTCATTATGTAGCTGGGCATTAGAAAGGGGAGAGGTCCCACCCTCTTGGCGAGAAGCCATTATATCAGTAATCCCAAAAGAGGGGAAAGACAGGCTTGAATGTGCCTCATATAGGCCAATATCGGTCCTCAATGTCGATTATAAATTGTATACATCCATTATAGCAAGGAGAATAGAAAGTTTACTGCCTGAACTAATCTCCCATGATCAAACTGGTTTTATTAGGGAAAGGCAGACCCAAGACAATGTACGGAGGACCTTGCACATCATGAGGCACATTCAGAAATTTAAAATTGATGCAGTAATCTTGGGTCTGGATGCTGAGAAGGCTTTTGACTCTGTTAGCTGGACCTATTTGTTCAAGGTACTAAGAAAATTTGGATTTCATGACGATGTCATCAATACATTTAAATGTTTATATGATAAGCCGTCAGCAAGAATTAAAATAAATGGGGATTTGTCAAATACCTTGACCCTTGAGAGAGGAACAAGGCAGGGGTGTCCTTGCTAACCACTCCTCTTCCCTTTCTATATTGAACCACTCAGCCAATGGGTTAAACAGAATAACGACATTAAGGGAATAAGTATAGCAGGGATTGAACATAAAATTGACCTTTTGCTGACGACGTACTGGTTTATTTAAATGATCCCTCAACCTCCCTTCCCACATTAATGATGTCACTTCAAGCTTTTGGATCCTTTTCAGGTTATAAAATAAATGTTCAGAAAACTCAGGTACTAGTCTACAATTATGATCCTCCACATAACATAAAGCAAAAATATAATCTTGATTGGAAGGCAGAGTCTCTGAAATATCTTGTGGTGTATTTACCTAAAGACTTGGACAAACTCAGGCCCATCAATTACGATGCCCTGAATTCTGAAATTAAAGTAGATATTGCCAGATGGAACATGGTTCCATTCTTAGGCCTAGGCGCTAGAGTGGAGTCGGTAAAAATGAACATATTACCAAGACTTTTGTACTTGTTTCAAACCCTGCCTGTGGAGGTTTCTGACAAGCAATTTGTAGAGCGGGACAAGCTTATCTCCAGATACTTGTGGCAAGGCAAAAAAACCCAGGAGTAGGTATAAAACACTCCCAACTGCCAAAAATCAAGGGTGGAATGGCATTGCCATGTTTGAGAGATTATTACAATGCAGCCCAATTGAGAGCAATTATATGCTGGTGTAATCCGAATTATTCTGCAAAATGGAAAGATATTGAGGTCTCATTAACAGATGGCATCCCAATCCAGGCTATGATAGCAGATGAACTGTTAAGAGTACATATCATCACCTTCTTAAAATAATGGCCTAAGTAATTTTTTGAGGAAAAATATTTTTTTGCCTAACCCCGCATTCTAACAGGAGGCGATACTAGGCGAATAAATCGCCCAGTGGGCGTTCACCACGCTTGACTGGCTTCCTCAAAAATGCTTCCGACGTGCTTACAAAATTTTTGCATGGTAAACGAATAGTTCATCATAGATTTTGAGAATCTTTATTATAAATATTAGTTGGCTAGCAGTATTGTTTCCTTCAATTATGAACCGCAAACTCAAACTCAGAAGGCTTTTTTTTTTTTTGCAATTACGGCCATTTACTTGCGCTGGAAACAGATCGCAATTTGTCTCTGGTACGTTTTCCAAACGTTTTTCCAAACACCCATGCGATAAAAAATAGCCTTTTAACCAACACAAACATTAAATAAGATGTATGTAGGCCATATAAGTTTAGCTAGCTATAAATATTTATGCTTTTAGGATTAAATAAAGTATGAGGGTACTGCAGACCGCTGTTAACAGTTTCTCCTCACTCATGTTGAAGTGTCAGAACTAGGAACAAAATTTTGGTGTTGTGTTGGTTTCCGCGTGGAAGGTAAAAAGAGCAAGACATGGGCGATGTCGCCCGAAAGTTCCGAATTTTCAACTTTTCTGTGTCGCCGCCACGCCCACAAATCGGCCAATCGGTCAGGCGGCGGAAGTCCCCGGAAGTCGCCCACTCTCATAGAGAATCAATGCATTTCCGGCAGCTCGTCGCCGAATCGCCCCCTGTTAGAATGCGGGGTTAGTCATCTCTTTATGATGCTGGCCACCTCTGGTAAAATTGCCTACATCCTTAATTGAAAAGATCATGCTGTTCCTACCCTGGTAGTATAATGGCCTACGTCAAGAGTGTGACTTAGGCCGTTTTATTTTTTTGCCTAAGTCACAAGACAATGTGACTTAGGCAATTTTACAAGCTTTCAAGATGGCGGCTGCTTGCCCAAGTCACTTACTCCAGAAATAATTTGGCCTAAGTCAGGTTTAAAATTGCCCAAGTCACAACAGCATGTTCGTAAATTTGCCTAAGTAATCTAATCCTCTTATGTTACATAATTGACAGACAGCGTTATTTGTATGTCAATAGTCATATATTGTCATAACCTTTTTGTGTGAAATGATTAATAAATATCATATATTCTATATTTGGTTCAGTTTATTCTGTTTTTTGAAAAACTTGAAAATATGACATAGGCCATTATTTTAAGAAGGTGACGATATAACAGATAGTGATAATCCTTGGATCAATTTGCCTTTGAAAATGTGGTGAAAATGTATAATTTAAAGACCTTAGAACTGTCTGAGGTGGTGTTCCTACGACACCGATTTTATCCCTAATAAGATGGACAGTAGATATAAATTCTGGGCCACTAGGGGGCTCTCAGCCTATTGCACTATCATGACTAATGGTGAATTACAAGATTTTCAAACCTTAAAAGAATCTTAAATTGGAACAAATAGATTTTTATAGATACTTACAGATGAGACACCATTTCCATCAGGCAATCAAAGGGGTGAAAACACGAGAAGCGTATAAGAACAGTATAGTGGAGGTATTCTACTCAGCATACGGGTCACATGGCTCTACAAAAATTATTTCTGCATTTTGTAAGGGATTCTTGAATCAGAAAGGGGATTCTACAATTTACATAAAAGAAAAATGGGAACGAGAAGGTAACTTGACATCTGAAGAAGTATGGGAAAATGTGTGTGCAGTCCAACTGCCTCTCGTAATTGGAGAGAATTCTGTTGGAAGAACGTAACACGTTTTTTTATTACACCAGCTCAGAAGAAGCACTTCTCGGGGGGCTCAATGTGCTGGAGAAATTGTGGAGATTCAAATCCCAATCATTATCAAGTTTTTGGGGGCTGCACTGTAATCCAATCGTTTTGGCAGGCAATACACAATGTGATGGAGAAGGTACTAGATCTTGAGATTCCTTTTAGATTTGATGTAATGTATTTGGGTCACATGCCTGAAAACATGGCGATAACAAGACACAGGTATTTGTTTAAAACAATTCTGGCTGCCAGTAAGAAAACTATAACAAGAAAATGGTTACAGCCTGAGTCGCCCCAAATTGCAAGATTTTATTCACGTGGGGAAGGATATCTTTATAATGGAGAAATTGACATTCTCTTTAAGATTGCAAGCAAGCCGATTTAAGACATACAGTACTGGAGAACATGGATTGAGTAGAGCCTGATTGTTTTATTTTGTACATTTTTAATATAACCAACAACCTGTGTGACTCATCTCTCCACCAATGTATATAGTTTGTGTGTATATGGCAAAAATTTTACTGTATATACAGTACCAGTCAAAAGTTTGAGTACACTTTCCATCTGGACTACGGCTAAGCGGGCACTCCTTCATTCTTGAGCAAGAAAACGACCCGAAACACACCTTGAGGTTGTGCAAGAACTATCTGGTGAAGGGGGAACGTGAAGGACAACAACTGTTAATTGTTTATTGATTCATTGTTTTAAGTGTTTCCATCTGTGCCTCGTTGTCCCTGATTGTTTTTGGTTATTCGTTTAATTAATGTCACCTGTGTCTAGTTTAGTTCCCCCCTACTTAAGTAGTGTTTCCTTGTTTGCTTTTGCACTTAATTGTTTTGTTGTTGTTTTGGTTCTATTCATCTAGTAAAATCTATTATTGTTTTCCAAAACCATCTGTGCTTCTGTCTCGTTCTCTGCAATTGGGTTCACTCAGTCCACCTCTCCTAACAGAACATTGCTTTGATGTTCCTTTTGTTTATCTTTACATGTGTTTTTTGTCATTTTCAAGTATTTAAAGAAACTTACATGGTGTAAAACATTGTCAATTATGAGATAAACCTAGTTTCCAGCAGGTGTACTCAAACCTTTGACTGGTACTGTATATATGTAAGATGACTTTGTAAGCCAGTTGTACTTATCATTTCAAATGTTGAATGTCAAAAAGTCAAATGTAATTATGCTTTCTTAATAAAAACTTGAATTACAAAATAAATTATAACCTGGCATAAGCTATTTTCTCCTCTGTCTAATGGAATTTGAGAGTACAGTGGTCAGTGCTGGCATTGTTTTTCTGGTGGCTTGTTAATCCCTGATTGGTCACTTTGAGTTATGTCCCCCATAGTAAACTGTGCTGTGATGCAGAAGAGTGGCGCTGGTCTTCACACTGCCAACTCGAGTTACTGGGACACAGCCACCGATGGTAAGAGCTGTCGCTTCACATTACGTTAACCTTACTGCCTAAGCAGTTGAGTTCACTGGCAAATACTGTTGTATTGTCAACAGAAACTTGTGTATGGTGCTGCGATATCCATTAATTATAATTGAATAATTATTAAGGCAATGGTTTTAGCACCACATGGTTTAGCAGGCAAATGCTCTCTCGTTTTGAGACATGGAAAGCACTCTGTTTGATTCTTTTGAGTGTCCTCTTTAGATCTTGAAGGATTTTCATGTTTCTTGCTTCACAACAGAGCACTGCTACTGCCCCCCTGTTGTTCCCTAACCTTAACCACACCCTTCCCCCTCGCATAGCTCTGAGCTTGACCCCACACATTGAGTGTTGCCATAGCATCCCCAGGGGAGTGAGGGTTCCAGTTGGCAGGATATGCCCCATCTCATTGCTCATGAGCAAAACCCTGATCAACCATGTGTCTGAAATGTTTCTGCAGCCCTTTCCTGCAGTAACTGCGCAGCTCAGCTAGTGGATTGCAAAGTGAAATGAAGACGCGGCTGACTTTATGCTGTTCAGAAGACGCCCCTGCTGATTTGAAGGACGTTGCAGCAATGGGATGGGCCTACAATTATGATTGGGCATTCCAAATTTGGGGAGAAAATAAAACAAATTTGGGAACAAAAAAGTTGTCAAAATAAAAACTTGATTCAACTTTTGATTTAAAAAAAGTGTTTTCCACAGGGTCCTGCACGGTGAGATGGGAGAACCGCACTATGTACTGTGTGGTCAACGTGTTTGCTGTGGCCGTGGCAATGTAGCCTATGGTGGAGGTTGGGGTCAAAGACTGGGCAATATGTGCACAGACTCGCAGGGGAACCACCAAAGCCTTCCTAGATCTGGTGCTGGACTGAACAACGTGGAGCGTGTGTTTCAAGAACCTCACCGACACCACCGACTGGCTAAAATGTTGACCAATCCTGAGATTGCACACTTAATTTTATTTTTGCATCACTTGATTATTGTAGAGTGTATTTCCAAAAATCACTCAGGCCACTTTTGGTAGAGGGACTTGAGTGAGTTTTGGAAAAACACTCTTCTGTGTGTCCAACATGCTGAGAAACGGTATACTCCCATTATTATTATTATTCGCATTATAGGGTATAAATGGTATAATAGGCAGGCAGTGTGGTATAATGGTTAGGGAACTGGGCTTGTAACGTTAAGGTTGCAGGTTCAATCCCCAGGTGGGACACTGCCGTTGTACCCTTGAGCAAGGTACTTGTTTGTTCAGTTAATAAATTGCTTCAGTTAATATCCAGCTGTATAAATGGATTGTAAAGAAATGTAAAAAACTAAGTCGCTCTGGATAAGAGCGTCTGCTAAATGCCTGTAATGTAATGTAAATGTAATTTTATCATTTTAGTCTTGAGCTCAGAGCAGTATAGACATTGTTGTCTTTTGGGGACAAGGCAATATATGACCAGGTTAAGGCATATAAATAATGCTCAAGCTTTTGTTAATTCAAACTATAAATATACGTATATATATTATTTTTTATTTTTTTACTCAATGTTTGATTTGAACAAAACAGTACAGGAAATAATTAAATCTTTCTCTTCTTTTAATAACTTAAATAGTCTTATCAGTGCTTCATGGTTGTATGTTGTTTTCTTCCCCATTGCAGTGCATGTTGAATTAAAATTGCATTTTTATGTTCTAGATTAGAAAATGGATTTGATCAAGCTCTTACTGAAGAGTGGTGTGACTACTTGCTTGAGATATGAAATGCACGTTCCAATTGGCCAGCAGAATGTTATGATGTTTTCGCATCTTCATAGATTTGCTATCTTTCCTTCCTAGAATACTTTTTTTTTTTTACTCATTTAAACAATTCTCTACCCTTTAAATTAAACAAATGTTTATGTTACTGTTTGAAGTGAATGGCTGAATGACCAGCTTGTATTATATGTTCAGTGTAGGCATGGTCTTTGTTTTGCTATTTTGATCATTGTCAGCCATCTTCCAGCCAACATTTGTCATTTCTTCAGTATGAACTAAAGAGTGGCCCAGTGGTCTTGGTTTTCTCTTTCTCGCTGGAAGTAGTTCGGTAATTTAACAATTGACCATTCATAGATCCACTTTCAGAGCACTTACGAGCTACTGTTACTCAGATTTTATGGCTGGGCAACAGTATGTCTGTCATAAGTAGTGCTTATCTTAACGTTGTATAAACAGATGTAGCATTGTTTTAGCATTTATTGATCTTTATTGGTTTAAAGATCAGTCATTTAAATGTATATGAACACTTTCTGATGATTGCTGTGGCCCAGTTTTGAAAGAAAGTTTTAGTGTTCACAGTTGCCTGCCAGAATGAGCACTAGAGTGTATTGTACATAAGAGAGACGAGTATGCCTTGGTTGCGGAAGACGCTGACGTTTCCTGGTGTCTGCAGACACGCTGGGTCACAATGGTGTCTAGTGTGGTCAACTGGGCTGCCCTGACATTTGGAGAGTGATGGATGCATTGTAGAAGTTTTTCTGCAAGGGTTGCTTGAGTTAGGGCATTTTACCCCCAAGTTCAGGGATTTTTTAACCCATGGAGTAAGTTTCAGAAGAAAATGTAATGGGAGTCAATGATAGGAGGAATGAACGGAGGAATAAATCACAAACATCTGGCAACACCGGTGTCTGCTTCCAAGCTCTGACTCTAAACCAGTTTTATCTTTCCTTTTGCCCTCACAATGGTTGGGCCAGCTGATCCTGGATCAGTTTTGGGTGAAATGTATGTTGTGAAACCAAAGCAGAGCTGTCAATAAACATTGTTAAACCATCAAATGGATGTGCTCGGGATTTTTTTTATAGTTTTCACTTCACCAGCAAATAAGTATGCACTGTACAAAAATAAGTAAGTATACATTTATCATCATTTTATTTAAATAGTGTCTTGTCCTGTAAATAATCTTTATACACAACTGTCATTCTGTAGAAATTTAAAACTTTTTTCAAAAAGATGCTATCAATTTAAAACTATTGGAAAGGTTGCCAAGTAAAGTAGTTCATGGAAAAAATAGTGAGTATCTAGACCTCACTTAAGCTTAATTAACTTGCTTCGTGGACCAAGGAGGTAAACAAATTATTCAAAATCAGGTTGTGTAGTGCGTGGTTTGAGCAAATACCTGCAGACACTGCGGACCTCAAGGCCTGGATTTGAGTACCCCTGATCTAGACATTTTGGACCAGCTTTAAGTGAATTGTAATTAATTGTTGACCTAATTGTTCTTAGCCCTAAAACAATTTAGATAATGAACAAATCATCTTAAATTGATTACCAATTTGTAACATTGATGTGTTTAAGGGGAAGAAAGTAACATGAATAAATACCTTTACATACGGTTAGCACAAGCACCATTGCTAATTATGCATTTCCTTCACAAAGGACTGCAGAAAGGAGTACAGATTTCTGCCAAGTGATGTCCCAGATCAGTATTTAATTACCTCTACTAATAAGAGACCAATTGTAATTAAACTACTATTTAGAGTGTCCCCAGAACAGGTGTTGAGTAACATGCCTATAATAGAAAGTAAAGAGTATAGACAGGTGACCTAAAAATATATTTGTCCCATGGATACGATTTTTTCTGTCATCGGTTAGAAGGATAACATTTAGTTTCTCCTCAGTGAGGGGGTAGTGTTTTTTCGACCTTCTAATTCATGATCTTAATTGTCTGGGGCAGTGATTCTCAAGTTTGGTCCTGGGGACCCACTGTGTATGCTGGTTCTCGTTGCAACCTTTGAATTGTAAGTAGCTGTTAATTGTTCTTAATTATACACTTTTAATTTATATTAAAGCATGATTGACTCTACTCTAAGGCTGTAATATGTAACATTCACATCCCAGGACTTTAAATCAGTCAGATACATGGTGACTTTATGATACATGATTCATTTTGAAAGGGGTTACCTTTTTTTAATTGATTCAATTATAGACCGGCAGGTGAGATCAGTGTGGGCCTAGTTGATGAAAGTCTGGACACCTGGTCACTGAAATTAAACCGTTTGTGGAAAATGAAGTTCAATGACAGAGCAATTGGCAACGAGCCAAACCTGCATTATGTTAAAATAAGTTTAAGGAAGAAATGATGGTAGCAGTGGCGGGCCCAGATCACTTTAACAGGGGTGGCCCAAGAGTAGCACAGAACCACACAGGGGGGGACATTCAAAATCTAATACATTTGAAAAGATGTGATTGACAACCTAATAACCTATAAAGGGCCAGATGAAGTAGGGTGGCACCCAGGGTGGCCAACCAAATTTTTGTGGGGGCAGGTGCCCCTCCAGGCCCCGCCCTGGACACGCCCCTGGATGGTAGAACTTAACAGGATTTCAACAGCCATGATTGATCAAGAGATTGGCTGTAACAAAAACCAGCATACACAGTGGGTCCCCAGGGGCAAACTTGAGAACCACTGATCTGGTGTATTGTGATTCCTGTTTCTCAGTTTTCATCGATCTCCGTAACAGTAAAAAAGAAGCATGCTTGACTTTGCTGTGATTTTTTACAATGTAACCACTAGGTGGCGGCATTGAGTACAGCATGACCTGAGCAACACCTACAAACAACACTACAACAAGTACAAAATGTCCCACAGCTAGGATCAATACCAGTTCTATTCAGACCAGGCGCATGACTAGACATTGAAAACATACGGGGCTGAGCCCAGGACCTAGTCTAGAAAGTAATCGATCATTTTACTTACTGTGCAGTAAACAAAAAAAGTTGAATGTAAACAATGCAACTAACGTATCGTTGTAGTTCTTATATTTATAATGAAATGAAGAACTTGCAACAAAGTTGAAATAAAGCAAAAAGTAACAGCCCATGAGTTTTAACGTAAAGCCAATCCTGCTCATTTTCAATCGCGAAGTGATTTATCGTCATCCCGTTTTCTATTCCTATTGATTGCTTACAAGCCTACACTGACATTGTTAGTGGTTTCACATATTTTCAATAATGAACATTCGCTCTTAAGGCCTAAATATACTTAACTTTGCGCGCGTACGTGTACCCAACACGAGCGGCATTGTTCACATAGGACTCCACTGCATACTGTCTTTTCTGGATGTTTAAAAGCCATATCCACTAAATGGCAGATAAATCGTAACGTACTGTTGCTTTGCCCGTTTAATTTGCATGTGGATTGGATGACTGACACAGATACGCTTTATTAACGTACGTTACAAATGTGGTTTAGCTGCTAACTTTATAAGAATGACCACACATGCTTGTTATAAACGTCATGTTTATAGCGTATGTAATGTAAAGTTTTAGCTACATTTAGTCCTTAACTTTGATTAACATTAGCAAGTGTACCTACCATTATATTTTTATCGATACATCATCGCCATTACTGTGGACTGGAGGCGGAAAATCGAATATTCTCGTAGATTCTTTACATTAAATTCACAACCGAAAAGGGCTAACCGTCAGTTACTATAACATACTCCCAAACTACTCAACGTTAACTTAAATAAACGTTGTGTTTCGAGTGCGCGGACTAAATCGCAGAGAAAAGTTATATTCAGTAATACCCCCAATTGTTAAGACAAATGCTGCATTTATGTGTGTCATCCTCATAAATCTAACGTTAGTGAGTAAATGACGACAATTGTGTGTTAAATATTAAAGTAACGTTTCTCCAGCATTTCCCGCTGTGCTCGGACATAACGATCTCGGATCTGCTTTGTATGTTTCCATTTCCAGGCTTAAACTGTTGGAAATGTCTCGCCAACTATTCAGGCATGCACATTTGTCTCTATGCAGCGGCAATGACATATTGTAGGGATGCGTGTAATTACGGAACCTCTTATTGTCCCGCCTTCTAATTCGCTTTCTTCCAGTTCCTCTTCAGTCAGTCGTAAACTCGACTTTACGTACGCGTGTTTAAAGTAGCCTATATTTAGCCCTTTACTCTCTCACCCGTTCCCCCCCTCTCTATTCTCGCTTCTCATCCATTTTATTTCCCTCAAATCTAGTTTCGGTTGCTCGTGAGACTGTTAGAAAGAGACATTTTTACCAAACCAACCAACTTTGACACTCCAGATGTATTTTGAACTCTTTATAAATTTATTAATTCATATTAATGAATAGAATTGCAATTCACTTAACTTATGCCCCCCAATCCTGGTGTGAACACAATACATTTCCCAGCTAAACCAAATGAGAGCACTGAATCCTGGCAAGGGTGATCAACTGTATTTAAAGCAGTGTGCATTTAGACAGGCAAAACAAAATCCAGAACAAAAAAGCCAGAACAAAATCACTAAGGGTGCATCTGAAATTAGTGAGGGTGCACTAGTAGCTAATTGCAGCGCACACTGTGCTGGCTGCCACAGTCTGCCTCTGTGTCTTTGGCTGTGGTGGCAGTGGCAGTTGTGTTGCTGGTGGTCGGCTTCTGCTGCAACCATTTGAGAATATCCATTATGGTGTTGTAGCTAGCTATATTAGCTATGCCTAGCTAACCATTTGCAAACTGGTCTCGCACACTAAAAAGTTTACTACAGTAGGCCAGTAGGTCAAAATTCTCTGTAACACCAAACAAAAGGCACATGACGATGCGTGATGCAAGATCAAAGAATGTCGCCTGCTGCATGTTATGAGCTTGCAAGGAGGTGCATGCATACGAGTAATGCACAGAAAAATTGTAGTGCTTAAACAATAGAGACTGAGGGTCTCTGGAAATTCACTGGTTGAGTTGGCAGATATGGACTTCAGTGGAAGAGAAGATACATTCCAGCGGGTTTATTGAGGAGACATAGTTTATTTTCTAATCTGTATATGTATGCATGTGTGTATGTGGTCTGAAAAAGAAATAATAAAGGGAAATAATAAATTATTACAAATGTTCCAAATAATATGAGCAAACACTAACTATTGTGATAACACATATTACAATATGTATACTCTCCATGCATCAAGCAGGACAGTAATACCGATTGACATCACATGCTAGCATTAGCTGTAGCTTCAACATGGAAATACCTGTTAACTTGTGTACACCTATCGAGGTGCACACTAACAGAGTATACAATAATAGGTTACATAAGTAAAGCTCTTTCTGTTATTCAATTACAAATAATAATGTTTGGCAATGAAAAAAAGACTAACCAGCTATCACATTTGGATATAGATAACTGTGGGGTTATAGGCTAGATAACTAAAGGAGAATTAGCTGAAGTTTTGAAATAGTGAGAAGAAACAGGGAAGTGTGGAAACCTGTGGCTCTTGGGTGTTCTGTATTGCAGAATAAGAATTTTCCCCATAGGTTTGTGCAGGAAACCACATTTTGAAATACCCCCTGTATAGTGATCAATCCGAATTAGGAGATGTCTCTTTCAATACCCTCTTCCCGTAATGTGATCTGCTCAGAAGAAAGTAAATCCCCAACTATTGCAATAACCAGGTTTATTATCAGTGCAGTGAAGTTAAAAAAGATGTTTAGATTATCCTCACCATAGCATGCACCATATTTACTTCTTAGTTAATATTAAATATACATAAAACTAACTTGAGCAACTTCTGAGATGAGGCATATGTTAGAAAGACTTTATTGGAAAGGCAACAGAATATAAGGAGACTGACTCCACCTTGTACAAACCTGTATGTGTGGTTATTAGCCCTATGTAACTGCACATGAGACCCCTCATACCTGTTCTTGTTCCCCTTCGAATAAAGGCCTTTTAACATATTCTTCATCTCAGATTGGATTTCTTTTCTCTAGTTAAATTCCAATTCTAAATGGTAAGCCTACCCCTTCTCGGATGTCACCCTTAGACCACTTGGGATACCCCTTTTAAAGATATATCAATTTATCAATTGTTTTTTTTTCTCCCAGTTTGGAATGTCCAATCATATATGTAGGCTGCAATGCCCTCTGTCAGTAAGGCAGAGCACATACCAGCATGCTTGCCCTCTGAAGCGCCTGTTTTCACTCTGTTGTCTACCAGCTGAGCTGCGTCACCATTGCACTTCATGCTCAGCTGGCGCAGGTAGACTGCAGGCTCCTGATTGACCAGAGGAGTTGCTATTGTGCAATAAGGCAAGAGACACACTGCTGAATCAAGCCCTCCCTCCCTGTGGCCACAGTTGGCACTACCACAGTCAGGAGTTGATTACACACTGTGTGGGGTGCAACACTGCACCAAGGATTTCTAATTTAGCTGGATGCACCACGAAGGAGATCCCCCTTTGGGCTTTTTTTAAACACAAAGCAGTATTTTAAAATGTATCAATTAGGCCTCTTTGTGCCCAATCATACCCCCAGTCAAGAGCACACATCTCTTACACATCACCCTTAACTTTATTTTAGGCAAGAAAAAAAGCTGAGCTCCTATGGGACAAAGGGTAGGTTTGTAACAAAACTGTTAACTATGTAGAAATATGCTACCATATTCAACAAAGCCAATAACACAGGTAAAGCTGTATTATTAAGAACATCTGGATCTGATTGCTGATTTTAGATACAAATAAACACCTTTACATCCAGAAGAAGCAAACCTATAAACAGGGGTGCACATAAGTGGTACGCCAGTACGCATTCGCGTCCTCAAACGTTAATCACGTCCTCGAACGTTAATTGCGTACCAAGCAAGACGACACATTTTTTGAACATACGCGACTTTAAGTTAATTAACTGGTTATCACTGGTAAGTTAATTAACTAACTAATTTAGTTAATTAACTTTCCAGTGATGGAAAGATCAAACTTAAAGTCTTGTCGTCTTGCTTGGTAGCAATTAACGTTTGAAGACGCGATTAACGTTTGAGGACGCGAATGCGTACTGGCGTACCACTTATGTGCACCCCTGCCTATAAAGTATAATACTGCTGCAGGAAAAAGTGTGGTCAAACATATGACTTCAGTGTGTGCCACTGGCTTCAAGCTTGATCCTAGGTGCAAGTGCTCCCCAGTTGAAGACTCAAGGTGATTGAGCAAGCAGAGCAGAGGGATAATGCAATCAGAATCAGGAGGGCTCAGAAGTTCTCCTTGTTGAAGATGAAATCAACATTGGACTGGGAGTGGGTGTGGCATTGCTTCTCCAAGGCTTTCCCCAGAACAGTTGGGCCACACAGGAAAACTCCAACTTTGGACCTGAGACAGATAGACAAATAGACAGACACACACACACACACCGCCAAAGAACGGAATATATCTTAAGACCTCCAAAGACATCTTCATACAGTAGCTCACATTGCAAAACACAGTTTTGAAGGAATAAACGTCAACAGGAAGAGCATGTGTCTTCTCTTCAATATCATGTGTGGCATCCAATTTATTATTATTATTTAGATCTCATGTCTAGGACAATTGTAGCACTGTGTCTGGGAAACATCTCTGGCTGCATCAATTCATGAATTAACCATAACTTCCTTCATGCCCCCCACATACTGTAGAAGCAACTCACTAAATGCACATGGTTTGATGTGTCAGCTAATGTCCCTGTGTGGGAGGCTCCACCCCTTATGTAAAGGTCAGTCCAGACACCTACTTCAACTAGTTCTGCAAACTCTTCACCCTACAAATGACACATGATCTTATACTCTAAACAGTTTCAAAATTGTTCCCTTTATTATTTTCAGTTACGATTCAGATTCACTGTAGAATATGCCCTGACCTGTTTGCTTACCCAGGATGATTGTTTCCAATTGCTTTGAACTCATTGTCCCAGTTGGGTTTCCCATACCGGGTCATCTGCTTCAGTCCTGTGATTGGGTCATTTTCTGCCTCATGGTGGACTGTGAAGTGGGCCGCCTTCACAAGGAACAAAAACACTCAGTATCCTTGGGTAAAGTTTGAAATTCATAGTTAACTGGCTCATCCACTGAACTGCCAATGGCTCACCTCCGTTTCCTTCCACCTGGTCAAGTAAATGTTGTAGCTGAGGAAGTCTGTCATCCCCTTCTCCTGCATCTGTCCCTCCAGACTCTGCAGCAGGTCGGCGAACCACTCGAAGGCCTGGGTCTCAGGACACAGCCAGTAGAAGTAGATCTGGAACATCAGTGTTCAAGCTCAGCCCTCCTGCTCAGCCATATATTTTAATATTTTCATTTAATTTCAAATGATATTTTTAGCGTGTAGTCTGTGATTGGCAAAGGCATAATGGTGTACAGGGTTATGAACCGCTTGCAAAAATGTATCAGCTAAAGTTGAATGGACAGATTGCAATGTGATAGAATTGAATAGAATCTTCAGCAGCTTAAATCAATTAAATGGGAGAAGGAACACAGACCCTAAGTAATGAGATGCAGATCATTGGACAAAACAAACACACAATTTGGGGTCTCACTCTTCTTACCTCTAAAATGATATTTATTCATAAAAAAACTATGTTTTGGAAACCTTCATCCCTGCTCCGATGAAGTTTGAAGTGTTGAACTGTTTATTAATACATTTAATTTTGGAGTTAACTGAGTGTGCAACCTCAACCCCAATGTCTTAACTCAATTCAAAGCTGAGGAGGTGCAGTAGATACTGATAGCCCACTTCAGTCGTCAGAGAGAGGTCAAATCAAAACCTTGTGTGGTATCACAACTGTTATGTGATATCATTTTAATTAATTAAATGTAAACCTGTAGTTTTGATTTTATTGGATTTCAATCAACAATACTGGAGTGTATTCAGGTACAGAATTAATCAATTTGAAGCCTGTTTCAAAATGGTGTTGGTATTTTACTATCAAATATTATTTTAGACAGGAGTGAAGAACTACCAAAAACAAAAACAAAAAGTTTCATTTCAGTTCATTTCAAATGGATGAAATTCCTTAAAACTGCCACTGAGTGAAATCAGTTGGTTTTATATGTAATATAAATATATGGTAAGATGCTGTACATTGGGAACTACTAACTCCGACCCCCCCACATACACACACCTTTTTGGTGAAGACCTTGGTGTTCTCGTGGACATGCTTGTACCAAACTGACTTTAAGATGGAGGCGAAGGGCGTGACCCCGATGCCAGCGCCCACCAGCATGACCACCTCGTATTGGAAGACATCCTCGCTGGCGGTTCCGAAAGGCCCATCCACCCCCATCCTGCACCCAAGGGGACAGCATCACCATCATCATATTCAGATTCTGAATAGCTCTGTGTACCAGTACAGACTGACACAATGCTGGGCACTCAGAACAATCATGAGACCCTTCCGATTCAGCTCACTCACTGACTTCAGTAAACATAGATCCTCTTGCACTGTTCTGCTTCCCCTTCTGATAATTATTGCTTAACGTAGCAGCAGTCCAACTGCCACTGCCAGTGCCACATCCTCTTCATCAAAATCTGTGCCTTTCTCCCTTAATGTATCATGACATTAAAAACAAACAAATATACAACACTGCTCCCCCTTTTGATTGAATATTCAACCTGTACATGCAGGTAACTGCCAAAATAACAGAAACACTTGAGTAAATGTGTGTACCTTTTTAATACCTTTTTAATCTAGTTTATTATTAGCTAGATTTTAAATTATAAAACACTTAATAATTTATTTATTTTATCCAGTCTTTATTATTTTATTTCTTTAAGTTGCCTTATTCCTTTACTTACATGATTTTCTCTATACCATTTGGATTGTGTGATTAATTTTTTAATTTTATTATTATTTTTCTCTATTCTTTGTGCTGAAATGTAAAAGCACTTTGAGCTGCATTTTGTATGAAAGGTGCTATATAAATAAAGTTTATTATTATTATTAATAATAATAAATGAAGGGTTCTGGCAGCTCTGTTATGGTTCTGGTAGCTCTGTTATTCTGAGGGATCACCTTCATCCTATGGTGAAGCATTTATATCCTAATGGGGGTGGTCTCTTCCAGGATGACAATGCCGCCATACATGATGTAAACCATGTACCAGAGATTCTGGAGCAGTGCCTGAGACAGCATTTTCCACCATCATCAACAAAACACTAAATTATGGAATGTGTTGTGGAATAACTTTATGTTGGTGTTTCATTTATTTTGGCAGTTACTGGTATGTCCAGTATGACCACATATGATTCTATGTCTTATTTTAAGAACTCCAGAACTTTAATGTTCTCTGAATTATCCTCAATAGGTGACCTTATAATCGCCATTTAATCTTCCACTGGGGCTTAAAATAAGAGGTCAAACACATACTTGAAACAGTTGACCCTTGCAAGGCCAGTTTACCAATGCAATGACTTTCCAAACATCATCCATGGAGTCAGATACTTTACTGTAGGTGCCCCTGTAACATATTCATACTGTAAGAGAAAGAAGTGAAAGGTGTCCCTCCCCCATGGGTGTTATAACGTACTTTGGTAGCTTCCAGGCCTCCTGGAAGCCGGGCTTGTCTCCGCCACAGGCCTCATACAGCCCCTGTGTCCAATCACCCACAATGCGGATGTGGACGCTGAACTGGTCTTCCTCTGGGGCAGAGGTGAGGGTGAAGGGGTGCCACTCCAGCTGGGAGACGGAGGGGCACTGTAGGAACACATACTGCCCCACCTCCATCCGGAAGCCCTTCCGCTTCATCTGCAGCTCCAGGGTCTTGGAGGGGTGCATCACCACCTGGGGTGGGGTTTGATAGGTGAACCAGTGCATTATGGAAAGTGACTGGAGAAGTTACTTCAAGCTCAATGTGCACAAGTGCACTTGTGTTAATGTCAAGGCACATGGGCCAGTTCTGTGGAAACACGAATCCCAGGGAAAGTGTTCAGCTGAGCACCACCATCTCCATTGTAAGAACCCATCGACTGAAATTGGTTGGAATGTCTGACAAAACATGAGGTTCAGCAATGCTTAAGGTTCATAGAAATTATGCTTGACTTTTTCCAGGAGAACTTGCACCCAAGAAAAGTAAACGGGAGTGCCACTTGGATGCACTGGTGAAAGAATCCATTCAGAATGGTACTCGTTTGGAGGGTATTTTAATGTAAATACATGGAAATATATCAAGGTGCTCTTTCTAAACGTGCACTCAATTTCAAGTATTTATACATGTATTGAGTGTTAATTCTGAGGTTAGGTTCTGTATTATTTATCAAAATGCAGCTCTTAGTTAAGTACAAGCAGTACACATCCTGTTGGAGCTGTAAATATCAGAGGTTAAAGCAACACTGACCTTTGTTATGACAACCTTCTGTTGCGATCGATAAAATCGCACTAGTCGCTCACATAAATACAGGAACATTGGTCCCACCACCCACTTCCACGTCTGAAAAAGAAAACACACCAAACAAAATATGTGGATATAACAATACGGGAACTATAATCTGCAAAAAACAAATGATGAGTGGACTGTGTTTGCTTACCCCTGGTGGGTTCCCAGCAAAATTGGGCACGGGGCAGAAAGTGCCATTCTTTCCCCAAGTCTGGTAGTATTTGGCGCACAACTCAGGTTTGTGCTCGTTCAAGCTTTCTGATGTCTGACCTCGTACAATGCGCCTGTCCAAACCCAGAACAACAGAGTCACCATCACTTTCTTTGGTGTCAGAGGGGCATAGTGTCTGAAGACTTTTTCCCCAGAGTTGACCACCTTTATTTCATAACATAATAACATAAACATAATTTAATGAGTGGTCAAATGGCGAATATAATGGGAGTCAATTGTCATAAAAACTTCAAAGACCACACACCAAAAATAACCCAGACTAACTTTTAACGTGTTTTCTGGCCATGCATTCCCATTATGAGAATTAAATCAAGATTAATATTGGCTTTATTTTTTTTGCGCAATGCTAGTAAAGCAACTAGTGTTGCTTCACTAGCATTGCTTTTGGATGCTCACGGCTCACAGGGCTGCTTTGGCCTATGGTGCCAGTGAACAATTTCAGAGATTTAATTAAACAAAGGCGAGTGGCACCCTGTACTCTGTGGAGCACCTACCCGACGCCGTGGATCACCAAGCCGATGAAGAAGATAATGAAGAGATGGTGGGTGTACCAGAAGACCTCGAAGTAGGACCTACGAATGACCTCCATGGAGGAAGTGGTGATCAGGATCAGAGCTAGAGTGATTACCACTCCGGTCAGCCCGGCGATGGTCGTGAACATCACGTACGTGGGGTTCTGTACACAGAATTAAGATGATGACACACAATTAAAATAATTGTTGGTAACACTTTACAGCAGCTAAGTGATTAATGTGCAATATTTTTATACAGTGGAAATAAAAAATATTCACCCTCTTTGGCATTTTTCACATTTTATTTTCTTACTTCAGGCAATCAAAATAGATTTCGTTGGGATTTCTTGCCACTGATCACCACAAAATACTCTATAATGTCAAATAAAAAAACAACTCTAAAGCTTTTTGTTAATTAATTACAATTAAAAAGGACAATAATTGATTGCATAGGTATTCACCCCTATTTCTAAGACACACTAAATTCACATTAAATTCACAAAGTTTCTAAATAAACTCTGGTGCAATCAATCTTCTGATTGGAGTACACCTGTGTACAATTAATGTGTTTCAAATTATTTAAAATTAAATACAGCTGTCTCTGAGAGGCCCCGCAGTTGGTTAGTGCATTTCTAAACAAGAGCTTCATCATGAAGACCAAAGAATATTCAAAGCAAATCTGAGAAAAGGTTCTTCAAAAGCACCAGTCAGGGGAAGGAAGACTTTTAATATCTTCTTTTAACTTTTAATATCCAGTTGCACTTTACAGCTCAGGTTAAGGTAGTAAATATATAGTAATAATGTGGTGGCATTTTGCAGTTTCATTTTTTTCTTTTTCTCAATGTGTATTTTGTTATATATAAACAATGAGCAAAGGCAGAATTACTCTTAAATTAATTGGTATTGGAGCTGTAAAATAAAGTGTTACCATAGTAATTTCAAGGATACAAGGCGTCTGTAATTGCTATTACAACACAAGCCCATTACAATGTACAGGTACAGTAACTGCCAAAGTAAAGAAAACACCAACATAAAGTGTCTTTTTAAAAAAAAATTTTAACCTTTATTTAACCAGAAAAGCCACATTGAGATTAAAAATCTATTTTTCAAGTGTGTCCTGGCCAAGACAGGCAGCAAGAAAACAATTAGTTGCATACATACAAAACGTATAACATATAACAGAATCAAAGTTGAAAATTGAAAGAGAGAGAAAAAAATAAAATTATAAAAATAAATAAATAAATAAAATGTATATATATTTAAAAAATAACAGTTTTCCTAATTAAAACATTGACATCCTGATGTGCCTACCTCGAAATCCTTTAGGATAGATTTAAAAGCATTTAACGAAACCAGCTCCTTGAGATTTAAGATAGTCTGTAATTTATTCCAGTTGTAGGGAGCAGCGTATTTAAAAGCCTTTTTACCCAACTCGGTACGGGCAATTGGAACATTTAGTAAAAATAAATCCTGAGAGCGTAGGTAGTACTTTTCAACCTTTTTCTGATGTATGTAATTGCCTAAATATGAAGGAAGGAGGCCAAGAATTGCCTTATAAATAAAAATATGCCAATGATTTAGTCTGCGGGTGGTCAACGCAGGCCAACCAACCCTGGCGTACAAGGAGCAGTGGTGAGTTAAGGCTTTACAATTTGTAACAAACCTGAGTACCCCATGGTAGAGAGTGTCCAATGAATGGAGACACTGCAAGGATGCATGCATATATATAATATCACCAAAATCCAGCACAGATATAAAAGTTGCCTCAACGAGTCTCTTTTTTACCTCAAAGGAAAAACAAGACTTGTTTCTAAAATAAAAACCCAGTTTCAGCTTTAGTTTCCTCGCAAGGTGTTGTATGTGTGGTTTAAAAGAAAGAGAGACATCAATTATAATTCCTAAATATTTATATGTCAGAACAGACTCAATCTTGTTTCCCTGTAGAGAAATAATAGATGGTAGATTTAGTGGCTTTTTCTTTGAGTTGGTGAACATCATAAGCTTTGTTTTGTCCGCATTCAGAACAAGCTTCAACTGAGAAAGGTTATCTTGTATAATATTAAATGCATGTTGAAGCTGACAGAGGGCCTGATCCTGAGTGGGGGCAGAGCAGTATATGACAGTATCGTCAGCATAAAAGTGGCATTGTGCGTTGGTTACCCCTTGATTAAGACCATTAATATAAATAGTAAATAAAAGTGGTCCAAGGACCGGTCCTTGGGGCACACCCTTGGATACACTAAGGAGGCTTGAGGAGAGTCCCTCAGCTTGAACACATTGCATCCTGCTTGTTAGATAGTTTTCAAACCAATGGACATTTTGTTCTGACAATCCAACAGCAAGAAGCCTGTGCTTCATTAAAACATGATCGACGGTATCAAAAGCTTTGGTTAAATCAATAAAAAGAGTTGCACAATGTTTCCTATTTTCCAGAGATTCAATAAAATCATTGACAACTTTTAAGGTTGCAGTGGTTGTACTATGTCGTTTCCTAAAACCTGACTGGTACTCAGATAAAATGTTATTAGTGTATAAAAACTCTTTCAACTGGTCACTCACGAAAGTCTCGAGAACCTTAACCAGGACAGACAGTTTGGAAATGGGCCTATAGTTGTTTAAAAGTGAAATATCACCTCCCTTCAGTAGGGGAATGACATGGGCGGATTTCCAAATAAGAGGGATTTCATAATAGGGTGTTGGCCACCATGAGCCACAAGAACAGCTTCAATGCACCTTGACATGCAGTTTATGAGTGTCTGAAACTCTATTGGAGGGATGCAACACCATTCTTCTACGAGAAATTCCATCATTTGGAGTTTTGTTGATGGTGGTGGAAAACGCTCTCTCAGGCACCGTGTTCATTTGGGCTGAGATTTGGTGACTGAGACGGTTATGGCATATGGTTCACATGCTCAAACCATTTACTGACCACTTGTGCCCTGTGGATGGGGGCATTGTCATTCTGGAAGAGACTACTCAAGATAGAAATGTTTCACCATAGGATGCAGGTGATCAATTAGAATGGCTTTGTATTTATTGCCATTTACCTTGCCCTCTAAGGGGTTGAGTGGACCTGAATCATGGCAGGAAAATGCACCCCACACCATAACAGTGGTGCCAGAACCCTTCACTGTGGGAAACAAGCACTTGGGCCTATAGGTGTCCTTTGCATAACTTTGCACCACTTTACTCACAAACTTGCACTTTTAGGTGTAATAAGGGATTTATGTTCACAGCACAACCTGAGATCTCTTCCTTTAGCCATGGTAGCCAATATAATGGCCAACTGGGCCTGACCAGCATTTTTATACATGATCGTAAGCATTATGGGATGTAGATTGTTTAATTAACTCAGAAACCACACCTGTGTGTAAGCACATACTTTCAATATACTTTGTATTCCTCATTTACTCAAGTTTTTCCTATATTTTGGCAGTTACCTGTAAGTTGTGGCTTATTTTTCCTCTGAACTAATTGTGTAACAAGTGTAACTGCAAGAGACTAATGTGATAAAGAATGGATTGAACAGAACACACGTTTGAACACAGAATCTTAAGTATTAATTAATGATGACTAATGTGGGTGGGTTGCCTACACTCACTGTGTGGAGAGTGTGTCATCACTTCTCCACAATAACAGCATGAGTTGGTCACCACTGAATGTATTTAAACCAGCAGGTCACTATCAATGTATAATTTCTAAGATGTTTGTAACACGCTGTTGTCCCGTTTGATCAACACAGGGAAGCACAGGGGTGAGGACTCACAGTGTCGCTGGTTCTGATGGGGTTCAGGAAGGACCTGTTGTCTCCGTTGCCGATCTGGGAAAGCACAAACGACACCGTGGTGTTGCTATCCAGCTGGGCTCCCATGAACCTCTCAAAGTTGAACAAGTGGGCTATGATGTGGATGGCTGATAGGAACAGAAGAGGCGATGAAAACATACATTTCAGTTCTTTTTTTAACAGATTTTATATTTCTATTCTTCTCTCCCCCTCTCAATGCCACATCCTTTGTCAATTCGGAAGGGTGCACACCAGCACACAGGTCCTCTGTGGCACGTGCAGCCAGTCACTGTGTAACCCACCAGCTGAGCTGCATATCTACTGCACTAGAGGACTATGCGGCTGGCCCAAGCAGACTGCAGTCCCCTAATCAACCAGAGATGGTGCTATTGAGCGATGACACATTGAGCAACAAATGATATTTCCTGGGCAAAGATATGGCCAATTTTGCATCCAGTGGAATTCCTGGCCATAGTTGACACTGACATGGTCAGGATTCAGTCCATACCATAGGGTGCGTCACTGCACTTAGCTCGATACTCCTTTTGGACCCCATATTACAAAACAATGGGTATACTAAGTATTTTAAGGGCACCTACGATTCTCTTCTAACATGTTCAAACCCTGTGAAAGTGTTTGGCTGCATTTCCTTGTAAACCTCTACTTTATGAGTGCATGGCACATGCTTGTTAGGTCCAGCCAAACACTTTCCAAGTGGTTCATTACTCAATACTTAGAACAACACAGTACTTAAATTAATTGAACCAGAAAATTTAAGATACAATTTCAAGCTCCTGCATGTGTAAATATAGACTAATCATGAGTCAGGTGAGCTAGTGATGAACTTCAACTTTAACCATTCAGTGAAACCAAGGAGATCATGAATCATAAAGCCAAACTGGGAAGCAGAAAGTACTTAAAATGTGAGTGATTGGATTGGACTGGATGACTCCCAGTTGTTAAACAGAGTGAGAAGAATTCCAGCACGCAATGAGGAAATATTCCCCTTTGTGTGTGCCCAGATAGGACTGTGGGATGGACACGTGACTACTTTGCCTGTGGCTCTTTGTAGAGACTGTGACGGAGGTGATGGTCTCACCTGTGTGAAAGGCAATCATGTATGCCACCAGTTTGTGAAAGGTGAGGTTCCTGTCTAGTTGTCGGGCAGCGGTGCGACTACAGTGCTACACAGTGAAACAGAAAAATGTCAATATTAAGACTTCTGAAAAACACTGAATATTTATATATGTTAAAATATGAAATCATACATGTAAATTGATTGCAGAGCTGATACTGAATGGCAAACTTCCATCCAGGAAAATCTTCATGGAAATGGACACATAGAGTGAGCACCATAATTCATTGGACAGTGACACATTTTTTGTTATTTGGGTTCTGTACTCTAGCACTGACAATACAATGACAATGAGCTTTAATTTGAGAGTATTTTAATCCATATCGGATGAACTGTTTAGAAATTATAGAACCTTTTGTACATAGTCCCCCCCATTTTCAGGCACCGTAATTAATTGGACAGTTTAACATAATGTAGAATAAATTAATCATTTTTTATATTTTATATCCTTTTCATGCAATGACTGCTTGAAGTCTGTGACGCATAGACATCACCAGATGCTGGGTATCTTCCCTGGTGATGCTCTGCCAGGCCTGTACTGCAGCTATCTTCAGTTCCTGTTTGTTTCGGGGACTTTTTGCCTTCAGTCTCCTCTCCAGCATGTAAAATGCATGTTCAATTGGATTCAGATCCGGTGATTGACTCGACCAGTCAAGGATTTTCCACTTTTTGGCCGTCAAAAACCCCTTCGTTGCTCTAGCAGTATGTTTCAGGTCATTGTCTTGTTGCATGATGAAGTGCCGTCCAATGAGTTTGGAGGCATTTGGTTTTATCCGAGCAGATAAAATATTTCTGCAGACTTCAGAATTCATTGTTCTACTTCTGTCTGCAGTCACATTAATGATGAAGACAAGTGAGCCCATTCCACTGGCAGCCATACAGGCCCAAGCCACCATACCCCCTCCACCATGTTTCACGGATGAGGTGGTATGCTTTGGATCATGGGTCCACAAGACTTTGTTCCACAAGTCTTGGGACTCTTTTAGGTGCTTTTCAGCAAACTGTAATCTCGCCTTTCTGTTCTTCAGGCTGGTTTGCATCTTGTAGTGTACCCTCTGTAGTCCTGCTGGTGTAGTTTTCTACGTATGGTAGACTTTGACACATCTACACCTGCATCCAGGAGAGTGTTTTTGATCTGTTGGGCCATTGTCAGGGGGTTTTCTTCACCATAGAGAGTATTCTCCGGTCATCCACTACAGTGGTCTTCCTCGGTCTACTAGGTCTTTTGACATAATTGAGTTCACCAGTTGTTTTTTGTGTGTTAATGATGAACCAAACTGTTGACTTAGGCATGCCCAGGGTTTTTGCAATGTTCCTGATTGATTGATTTTCATTTCTGAGCCTTATGACGGCCAGCTTAATTTGCATCGACACTGCTGTCTTCCTCATGTTGTCACACCCCAACAACAATCTCCAAAGGCAATTGCAAAGTCTAGAATCAAGACTAGACATCAACAGCTCTCTTCTGCATTCACTAATGACACAAATGAATACACCTGCCTAACGAAACACATCTGTGAAGCCAATTCAACAAATACTTGTAGTACCTTAAAATGGGCAGACCATGTACAAAAGGTGCTGTCATTTCTAAACGGTACATCCGATATGGATGAAAATACCCTCAAATTAAAGCTGACAGTCTGCACTCATTGTCATTGTATCCTTTCAAACTCAAAGTGCTAGAGCACAGAACCAAAATAACAAAAAATGTCCAATGATTTATGGTGCTCACTGTATATAGACATTTGCTAAAGTGTCATTTAGATCATTATGCACATACTATCAATTAATTAGAGGGGGTTCACAGCGGGGGGTTCACTGTGGGCAAAGAGAGGAAAGGAGAGAACATTTACAGGAAATTAAACAAAAACAAATGAGTCTTCATCACTGCCTCCCCTCTCCGTTACCTGTCCTTAGCCAGAGAATGGATGCTTTCTCACATCCACATTTCCTCAACATACATAGTGTATGATCCTCAACATGTGTGATCCTCAACATACATAGCCTACCCACATATACCCACACTCACCTGGATGGATCCACGCAAGAAAGAGAGCAGGTTGCGACATACGGGCAGCAGGATCAGCATGCAGTTGAAGTTGAGGCAGGCAGCGGGGGCTCTGGCCCATGACAGGGCATGCTGAACCGAGAAAAGATCACAGACCCGTTGAATTTCACTTCCTGGCAACTCTAATTACAGCATACACACCTGCGCTGTCTGTCTCTAACCCCTCCAACCACACAGACATCTGCTTCCTCTTTCCAACATGACATGAAAAATGATAAATTAGGTACTTTATGCATAAGGAGTAAACACCATAAACTAGACTTATTGAAACAACCTATGTTTCCTAAAAATAATAAAAAATAAACATATTCTACAGAGTTAGACTGTCATTAAAGTCATCATAGTGCTGAAAGTGTAGAATACACTCTTGTCATACATTAATATATTATAAATATATTTTAAAGGCATGTTCGTGTTCATCAAATCACCAGGATAAATCAGTGACTGAGAACCAGAGTATAACTAGAGATCTAAGTCCGTGTGAATGTATTGTTCCAGATCTTGGCATGAAAATGTATTTTTAAGAATGATAAATCATTAGAAACTTTGGCAAAGCATTTATTTTTGACAGAAAAGCAGAGCTTTAACAATGCGGAGTGTACTTATCCCAATTAGTCCTTTCCAACCATATCGAGTGTATTAATATTGGCTTAGTTCACACCATAAACCTTTTTTCAAATAAGATTCGTAAATGACTGACTGAATGAATGACTGAGAGAAAATGAAACAAGATGCAGTCCACCCATTGGTGCTGAGATGTACTGTCATACACACTCACCCCTAGGATAACCCCGGTGTAGTAGAAGTTGTCCGTGAGGAAGGCCAAGTAGTAGTGGACGAAGAGGAAGACATTGATCCCAAGCCACACAAGCTGAAACAGACCCAGGGTTAGACAGTCAGAACATGCATGGGGAGTGGAAAGGGTTGCGGACCAGAGGCGAAACTCACAATGACAAAGATGGAGAGTCCCTCGTTAGCTGCAAAGTTGCCCATGGTGCGAGGAATGGAGGGAGAGCATGTGAGCCTGGGGAGCAAGGAGAATTATGAGATAAACTGTTGCAGGAGGAAGTAAGGGATGGTGTGAGGCCAGATGCTGAAAGAGAGGAGGAGCCCTGGCTTATTGTTGGCGCCTACCCTCCCTCTGGAGTGTCCACTACACCACCACAGGAAATGTCAGCTAGAATACAATACAGTGATGCTGACACAGACATCTACAGACATCTACAGATACCTGTAAATATATATATATATTTGCATAGCTATATTTTTAAGTATAAGTTTCTAAGTATTTGAATATAGATAATTTCAAGGTGTGTATTGTTTCATTGTTTCTTTCAACACCACTTTTATTTTTAGAGCAATTGTATCTTATCAGGTCTTATCACAAGGAAAGCTGTACTAACTGTAATATGTCTTCCCGTAGCTTTAGGGTCTAAATAAATCATTTGGACCCTAATCTGAGCCCTGAGCCATTTCATGATCTCAATTAAGACCTGAGCTATTTTATCAGAATTTATATATATTGTGAAGGAACAGAATTCTTCCATTCTGAGAGCAAAAGTTTATGAATCAAGAAAAATGATTATTTCTTCTTTTTTTGTTTCACTTCCCTTTAAAAGAGTGGAAACACAAACATTCCTTTGGCTAATCAGTAATGTGTAACAGCTTCCTTCTATTTAATTCAAACTTCAGCGTTTATACATTTAGAAATTAATTGAAAACCTTTTGCAACAGTTTGGACAGTGTTGCTTTTTTTTATTTATGGTTCCATAGGTGATATTGGTGATATGTATTTATTCATATTTTTCACATTTAAAACAAAACCGAAAGCAAAAAACAAAAAGCTTTTCAGCAGTGACAGCAAATGTTTTCACACAATCCCAGATCAATTATGAATCAGAAGTTCAGGACAAATCTGTCATTCCACAATCAGGGCTAGTTTTTAACTAAATGTAACGGCCATGGCTACACTCTAATTGCATTATTTTGAGTGTTGCAATATGATGGCAGAAACAAGACAACAGCAAACAGTTTGAGTGCCCATATAACAGGTTTCTCTACTGATGATTGTTCAGGTATAGTTTGGTCCTTTTAGATTCATATAAGAGCCGCCAGGCTACAACAGAAAGTAATGCTAATGGACACTCAGAGGACCCACATGTCCAAAACCATACAATTTTCTGTCCACGGGGAATTTCTCGGATATTTGTTTTATTAGATAACCTTAAAGCACCCACTTACCCATCAAGCACTTGCTGCTTGGAATCGCTCAAGAAACATCTATAAGTTCTGAAAAACAATCTTGGACAGGCTAGACATTAAAGGAGAACTTTGTTTCTGAACGTATGTATTAAGTATATTGACATCAAGTAGGGGAGATGGGACAGTTGCAACATTTTTAGCATTTTTCACAATTACTCAGATACTATTTGGACTAGACCAACAACATTTGTATATATTAAACTTACATCTGTCTACTAATTACCCATACCATTTAAAGATGATCACATATGACATATAGTTCACAATATACATTTGAATGGAAGAAGTCAGGTGTTGCAACTGACCCCAAGCCTGGGGACAGTTGCAAAAGATCCAGGGACAGTTGCAACATGTTAAAAATACACTAAATTGTACTAATTAGTATATTTTTGTGTCAATTAGCATAGTATTCTCAAAATATGTATGGTTTTACAATAATATTATAGTATTTCTATGAAAATAACAGTTATTGAGCTTTGTTTATTTATGCATAGAACATAGGCCTACCTTACATCAATGTGCAAATGTTGCCAGGTAGGCTATTCAATCTCTTACCATATTTCAGTGTTAGATAGGAAGAGTGGACCCATTTGCAATGCAACAAACAAGTTCAAACTTTTATCTAATATTTATTTGAGTACAAAACTGCAACTTAAAACTGCAAGGCTGACCAACAAACCTCTTCTGAAATCAGTAGCAAACTGTTCAAATTATTTTAATTTAATTCGAAAGAAAAAAAAGATTTTCTTCCTACCCCAGTGAACGTAAACGTATTATTTGCTAATGGACCATTACACCACTTTCGGTAAACAACAAAAAAAACACTGGCTTACATGGGAAGACAACAGTTGACAAATTTTAATATTTGGGTGAACTATCCTTTTAAAATAATTGTATATTAAGACACTTTTAATATTGGTTTCTCCATTAGGAAAAGCGGGACCTAATGTACTTTTTGTTGTTGTGTGGTCTGTTTTGATATGACTGCTTAGCTTGGGGACAGTTGCAACAACATGTTGCAACTGTCCCCAACCCCAACAGCCATGACAAAACCTCATGTGTTAGCTAGATATAACAACCTTGATACATGCTAATCATGTCACTTAGAAGTCAACAAAACTGAAAAGAAAAATGATTCAAACTAAGTAAGTTTGGATTAATTCATGCAAAAGATCAGGACAGTATGACAAAAATACAGCTCATAAAAAAAATTACTTTCACACCTCCAAAACAAGTTTTGTCAATAAATCCAGAAGCAGAGGTCGAATGTGACTCCTTTCTTCCAAGTGGGGGGAGGGTGGGGGTCTATCTGATCATCTGCACTATCAGTGTCATCACTCTAGCATGTTTCTGCTTGGAGTGATAAGACTTGTTGCAACTGCCCCTTGTTGCAACTGTCCCCAGTCTCCCCTATATATGCACGGCTGAGCATTGTGTCCTGTAAACCAAAAACCTGACCCTCCTCGCTTGGTCCATGACAACGGCAGGCCTTCTTATCAGCCTGAACTTGCACTAGAGTAAGATAGGAGATACAGAGAAATATAAGACCCTGTCAAAAAAAGCATTGTTTCTGCTGACAGCAATCTGAACACCTAAAATTTTAAAAGAGTCAATCAACATTCTTTCTTGTAATTTGGCCCACAGATCATCTTCTTCTTCACAAAAAAACATTGGTGAGTGTTGTTTGCACTGGAAAAACTGTTGCATTGCATTTGTCTGAGATAAAGTTAATGACGCAATGCAAAGACACATATATAGGTTACGGTCATTTTGATTGAATCCAAACCTAATGATGTTTTACAAATAAACCCTTCAAATTTGTAGCAACGTGCGCTGTGTCCTTAGTGGCAAAACACATGCTCTCTCAGGAATCCCTTCATTACAGGAACTTCTGAGCTCCATCTTTAGATTTTTTATTTTTATACAGTTTTTTTATTTATTTCAGAGGTCTGACGGTTTACTCCATTTCTGAACAAACAGCAATAAATAAATAAATAACCTTCACCACATTAATTATAACGTTTTCTCTGGATCATTCTCTCACTCTGGAGTATGTACAAAACAAAGGGACTTCAGGTGTGTACCTGTGCTTACAATTGGAATTCCTGTGCCTCACCCAGCTGCATGGGACCATAACCCCCTGTATCTCCAGGGCCACAGGGCATGCCAACAAATTATAAGGGCCATAAGAGCAAACAGGGGACAGTAACTGTACAATCTATCTCTATATCTCAGACTCTCTGTCAAAGAATTTAAGAATGTTGGGAACTTAATGCTGTGGCAACCTGAGGAACCGTGGCTGACATGAACCCCACCACACAGAAAGCAGCTGTTATGATTGCATTCTTAGTTTGAACAAAATAGCTCAATTTTAAGTGCCGAAACACACCAAAAACCAGCATAGAGAGTGTTTTGTTGGACGTACTGTACCTAACGGATGATCCTAAACAGGCGGATTTACAAAAGGTTGGTCCAAACAAATTCCCTAACTTTGTTTCAGGGAGAATTCCTTGGTGCAAATTCAATCTTTGTGTATACATGAATGGAGGTTTATTGCCACACAAAAAAAAGTTATTTATGGACACTCCCATGACCTAGATTGACATCCACAGCAATTTCCCTGCCAGGTCTTGGCAGTTTTACAGCTGAGGCTGTTATGAGCTATCAAAGGTTACTCATTTACAAAGATTTATGGGAAGGAACCACGTTCCTCAACAAAGTCAAGTTAAGGGGAAAATGCATTCAAACATCAAGCAGATGTCAAGAATCTGAGCACACTTCTACATATTCTCTGATTCCACTCAGCTCTTTCCGGTGCCTGTGACCACGGTAACCCGTCTGCAGCATAGGCTTGGTGACATTAGGGAGCAACAGCAACTTATAACACTGGTATACACATGTCCGCACGCACGCACACACACGCACACACACGGACACACACGGACACACACACACACGTTTTGAAGTGCTTTGAGATTCATAAAAAAGATGAAAGGTACCATGTAAATACAATGTATTATTATTATTATTATTATTATTATTATTATTATTATAAATACATGTAATACCATCCTTCACAAGCCTTTTAGTGGAAGTGATGATGTTCATTTTCCTGGTTCTTGGAGTATAAGAAATGCCACTTAATACTCTCCTTCATATGATCATACCCAGACACAAACACACACTCAAACTTCCTGATGGAGGCTGGTCAGGTAAACTGTACAGTAAATACTGTAAAATCATCCATCTTGCATCCAGTAACCAAATTAAACATCATGGCACAACAATGTTAATAGTGCAGCATGCACGTGGAATGTGTTTATTCAGCTGGATCGATTCATTCAAGCATCTTTCTCAATTGCTGTTCTTAAAACAGCAATAACCCATCTGGCATGTTAATCTGTAATCCCATTTCATTTGTGTTTGTATCTCAGTTATTCATTCATTATCTAACCCGCTTATTCCTGGTCAGGGTCACGGGGGGGCTGGAGCCTATCCCAGTATGCATTGGGCGAGAAGCAGGAATACACCCTGGATAGTTTACCAATCCATCGCAGGGCACATACACCATTCACTCACACATTCATACCTACAGGCAATTTAGACTCTCCAATTAGCCTAACATGTATGTCTTTGGACTGTGGGAGGAAACCGGAGTGACCTGAAACCGGAGAGACTGGAAACCAGAGAGACCAGAAACCAGTGCTATCCAATGCACCACTGTGCCACCTCTATGTTTATATCTACTAAAGTTAATGATTCCTACTTCAAAATATCAATGAAAGGCGTCGGTTGGCATATTCTTGCATGTCTGGAAACCCAGCGCTCCTAGTGTGTAAGGTACAGTCAGAAAATATTGATTTTAAACTTTATTGTGGACCCTTCTGAAATTTTAGGGCTGCCCTTTTTACATGGACTAATTATGGATTATGGAGATACAATCAAAGTTGGGAAAGGGTTCCACTGAACAGGTAAACTGACAACCCGCTCCGTTATTTCTCTACAGTATGGCTGTGACTGAGAGACTCAATGTAATAGAGGAATGAAGGAACAAAACAGGGCTAGTTCATCTATGAACTTCAATTTAAAAGTCGAATTATCCAGCCACTATGTCGAGGCACTTAGTAAATCAACAGCTAAACATTATATCATGTTGAAATACTACTCAGATGATTCAAAGTCAATAATGTTCAGGTTAAGGTTTAGTAATTTTGGAGCCCCGATCAAACCTGTCACAGGAGTATATTGAAAAAGCACCAATTTCTAACTCTCAAGTATTTCCAGCTAAACGAGCCACAGGAGCAGCGGATGATGCTCATTTAGGTGGAAACAAGGACTGGAAATACTTGAGAGTTAGAAATACAACGATCAGTCAATTTCTAACCAATTTGATCAACCTACACTGCTTCTAGCACTGGCAATGAATAAAAACATCCGTTAATGTGTCAAACAACGCATTGTTTTATTACAATGTTACACGCCTGTGGAAATTGTTGGTCTAGGTGGGGGGAGAAATCGGGGGGGTTAACGGCCACGCCTACTAGTAGGGCAGCTAGAGCACACAGCTGTGCAGAATTAGTTCATTATACCTGTGTGCTTAAAAACTGCTGTGCTTTCTTGTAGGTGGCCGGAACACGACTGACCGAGAACCAAGAGATCACCAAACAACGCCACTGAAAACTAGGGAAAGTCTGTCTGTGTAGTTAATTTATAGTGTTTAGCAGACGCTCTTATCCAGAGTGACTTACAAGATGTGCATTAATACATGGTAGGAACAATCATAGTTTGCGCAAGAGATCAGTGCAGTAATACAGCGATAGACATCGTTGTAGGCAACTGCATACCATACCTGTAAAACTGGGAAGGAAAAGTTTAGTCATTTGAATTTTTTTTATCTGCAGTTAGAGGAGGGGGGTGGGGGAGGAAGAGGAGGAGGAGGGGTGAGAACGTAGAGTAGAGTTTTCGAGGATTAGAAACAGAAGATTGAATCTTGGAAAGGAAAAATGCTGATTTAGCAGAGGAGAAATTAGAAGAAAAGGTAGCCAGGAGTGTGTGGAAATCAGTCAGAGCTACAGGGGATTTGTATTTTCTCCATTTCCTTTCTGCTGCTCGCAGTTTGAGTCGGTCAGCCCAAACGGAGTCAGTTAGCCAGGGGGTGGGGGGTCAGAGATGAGCAGGTTCAGTTTGTTGTTTTGATGTATTATTTTTAGCCAAAGTGTTTTTGTTTATTTTTTGTACTATGACATATGGTTTACATAATTTTCATCTTCATGTTCTTCAAACCATTCAGTTATCACTCATGCCCTGTGGATTGGGGAATTGTCATCCTGGAAGAGACCACTACCATCAGGATAGAAATGCTTCACCATAGGATGAAAGTGATCATTCAAAATGGCTTTGTATTTATTGCCATTTACCTTGCCCTGTAAAGCCGAAATTATGCTTCTGCGAAGATGCATGTAAATGTCTCTGCATAGCTACGCAGAGAAGGGGTTTATGGGTAACCATAGCCCGCAGAGGCTCGCAGAGAAGCCGACGTGCACACCTCCAAAATTTCACCACACGTCGTGCATAGCTGTGGTCGTGTGCGTCAAACAAACGCTGATTGATTGAGCAGGGAAGTATATCCACCGGGGGTGAAAACAGATTTCCGTTTCTGGGTTTCTTCTTCGTTTTCTGTACATTCTTTAGTTTGAGTAAATGCGACACTGCCCTCTAGTGCAAGCATTAACATTACGTGCAAGTATGTTTGCAAGCACCCATGTATGTTTGCAGATTCGCAGACGCAGAAGCATAACAGCAGCATAAGGTGTTGAGGGGACCTAAACCATGGCAGGAAAATGCACCCCACGCCATAACAGAGCCGCCAGAACCCTTCACCGTGGGAGCACTCAGGTCTGTAGGCGTCCTTTGCATCACTTTACTCACAATCTTGCATTTTTAGGTGGAATAAGGGATTTATGCTCAACCCAACCTAATATCTCTTCCTTTAGCCATGGTAGCCAAAATAATGGGCAACTGGGCCTGCCCAGCATTTTTGTACATGACCATAAGCATGATGGGATGTAAAGTGCTTAATTAACTCAGGAACCACACCGGTGTGGGGGCAAATACTTTCAATATACTTTGTATCCCTGATTTACTGAAGTTTTTCTAAGGGGTTGAGTGGACCTAAACCATGGCAGGAAAATGCACTCCACACCATAAGAGCCACCAGTATCCCTCGTTTAGTCTCATTTTAGCAGTTACCTGCATGTCCTGCTCCCACCAAATTACTTACAACTACCGGGTCTACCGTACAACCATTCCCCAAAATATTAAATATATACATACATTTTTGTTGTTAGTACATGGCAGATAAATCTACTTAAAAACCCATTCTTAAGAACTAGTCTATTTCAGTGGGATTCGAATGGGAAACCACCAATGTTTTCCGTCATGGTGGGCGTGGTCATGATGTTTCACCAAAGTACCCAGATTTATTAACTATCTACACAAATGTATTTATGATCAAATGGCTAGAATGTCGTATTCCCTCACACCAGCAGGGGATTCTCCTGCTTTGAAGGCTCCAATTGATTGGTTTGAGTGTTGGGAAAGCATGTCATTGATAGTGTTAAGTGCATGACAGGAGACCCAGTTAATCATTGCCTCTTTGTGTCATTTAAAACTCATTCTTCAGATGTTTCAGTTTCAAATCAGAATACACATTCATGTATAGAATGTGGTATTCTCTTTAGATGATTACAGAAGAATGTGGTTCTGTGGTGGCTCAGTAGGTAGGGCATGGCGTTGATAATGCTTAGGTTGTGGGTTCAAATGTAGATAGTCAAAACAATTGGACTGAACTTATTGCACATTTTCCCTTTGGCCACTAGAGGGCGGTAACATAGAAAATAATCACTTGAAAAGACAAGGAAATACATTTAATTCAGTTACACTGCTTCAGAGATGTAGCTATTGATACCCTCAGAAAAATAAGACCCCAGACTGAATTAAAATCCTTCATCGGACTAAAGGGGGATCCTCAGAACTGACAGATAAAATGTTCAATAAATATATACAGTGGGTATAAAAAGTACCCTTTGGAATTTTTAATATTCTTTTTAAGTTGCCAAAATGTGCAATCTTGATCTCATCAGACCATATACATCTTTCCTCTGATTGGAGATTTTGAAAAATGTTTTCTCAGATTTGTTTTTAATGTTCTTTGGTCTTCATGCTCTTGTTTGGAAATGCCCTAACCAACTGTGGGGCCTCACATTTAATTTGAAACACCTGAATTGTACACTCCAATCAAATATGTGACCTCAGTGACCAGTTTATTTAGGTGTGTTTTTGAAAAAGGGGTGAATACGTATGCAATCAAAAAATTGCTTTACAGCTGTTTTTTTATTTGACATTAGAGTATTTTGTATTGATCACTAGTAATAAATCCCAATTACATCAATTTTGCCAGACTTTTTATACCCACTGTGTAACCTACTAAAATATTTCAGTATAACCAGTCCCCACATACTATTCTAAGGCAATCATATAGACACATTAGCATGTTAGATTTACCAAGTATACAAATATACACCAAGTATATATTTTTTGCATTGTATTTTTCAATGTTCAGCTCATGCAAAGTTTGGAAAGTATCTCTGACAGTAAAAATAGTAATGGTGTTTTTCTTTGTTTTTCTTTGGCCACTAGAGGACAGGAGAGAATTCAATATTAATTACATATAATTAAATATAAATCATTAAGAAATCATGTCAATTAATACACATTTGCAATTGCTCCATAAACAAAAGTATTTTATTATCTTCATAAAATTACAGGGATTTCATTTGGATACACTAAACTTTAGCGTGAAGATATTCAGCATTTGTAAAAAATGTTAATTTATAACTTTACTTTCATTATTATAATGCAGTTTAATAGCTTGGAATGGCTTAAAATGGCACACAATATTTTCAATACAGTACATTACAATGCAGACATAAATCTAGTACAAAATAGAATGATAAATCAAACACAGCTCAAAGGTCTTTGTTGAGCAGAGGTAATTTTACCTACGACATCCAAACTTAAAAACACTTTCCTATATAGTGCAATTCTGTGTATTTTCCAGTGCAGGTTAGCATACCACCATTTAATGGAATCAGGAATGCAAAAAAAATAATTTAAGTGTTCTGTAAGCAATCGAGTAATAACAAGCATAATGCCCATCTGAGTACACATTAGCTCAAACTTGTCCTGGTCATTTACTAGCATACGGCTGCTGTTCTCAGAAAATGTAAATATTAAGCCTCACACATCAGCCCGAACATTCAAATGATTAATTAGTACATTTCCCCCATTTTGGATGAATACATCATTTTTTGTGAAAATAAAATACTTTTAATTGAAACTGCACTACAAAAGTATTAAGTCTTAATATAACTGCTATGAATTCTAAATGAAGGCTGGATATTGCACTGACGAAATGTAACAATAGGCAGCACACACGCAATCTTTGTCTTCAATATAAACTTTTAATCTTGCAATGTGAGGGTGGTTAATCATTAATAATGGGGTGTCAGATACTGACATTCAGTAAAACAAATGGCACTAGACATTACTCAAAACAACTTTTACAGGGAAGGTGTAAACCAGGATTTTGTATTTTTTTAAATAAATTTGTTTCAGATTTTTTTCCCCGTTTTTCCTCCCAATTTAGTAGCCAATTATACCCTCTTTATTTCGATTTTACCCTCCCCACACGGGTCCGCCGCTCGTCTCTACGAGGCAAGCTAATTCTCCTTCAAGACGGAATTCGCCCACCCACGTTCTGGAGACTCCTTACGTGCTTTACGCAGGACTCGAGCTGGCTTGGGGCAGACAGCCAAATGCCGCTCCCAATAGGGGCTGATGACCAGGGTCAGTCTGGTAGGGAGTTTTGAACCGCATCCCTGACAGGCGTGCACACCACATCGGACCAGCCAAAATGTGATGCGTTAGACCGCTATGCTATCCGCCGCCCCACCACCAGGGGGATTGAACATGCTGCAGTTATTGTCTCGTAACAGAAGGGTGTCTTGTCCTCCACCCTCCCCACATTATTGATGTGCATGTAATGAAAAGACAAAGAAAGCATATTCCAATAAATGACTGACATGCTGCATGGTTGTAAATTCCGACATTTTCCACAGAAGCAAAATGGTCTCTTCATCAGACGTTGGGATTTGTGACTTAAAGCGTTTACGGATTACTGGGCGGCTCACATGAGACATTAGACAGAAAGAGCTTCCTGCAGGGGTGGCAGAATCGGTAAAGAATGAGCATGAAGATGAGGCCAGTGGCGTAACCCGCGAAAAGCTGCAAGGCCAGGAGCGTGGCATGCAATTGCTGGCGGAACTCAGTCTGGAAAGCCCACCACAGCATGATGAGGGTGGCGTTTTCGGCTAAACGCAGCAGGTAATAAGCCACCAAGCGGCGCCAATTCTCAGATCGCCCGATCAGGTCAGGATCAGCAAGGTCCAGCCCCACCGCGGGCCAGCAGAACACGCTGATCGCACCGTACAGGAGGGTCAGGAGGGACAGGGCCACGGTGGTGCCCACACGGGTCAGCATCTTCTCCACATCCTCTGGGAAAGGCGCCCCACTCCGCCAGAACAGGACCCAAGGGTAGAGGGAAAAGACCAGGAGGTTAGTCAGCACCACCGGCAGGACCCAGATCCTCAGGGCGGAGCTGAACAGCACCAGCACAGCGACCCGGGTGGAGATCTCCAGGCTCCTCCACAGGAAGATGCAGAGGTAGGCAGGTGGCCTCATCTCCACCTCATAATCATCGTACTTGATCTTAATGGCCAGGACGTTGCAGCGCAGGGCACCATATACAATCGACAGGAGTGATACGATCATCAGTGTCCCTGTGGAGGAAGGAAACGCTGGTTTAGGATAGGTACACAGTCTCTTGGAGCACCCGAGAGAAAATGTTCTTGGGTGTATTGTGTCTTTATATGCCTACACTGTAAGGGGCCATTGACCGGTGTGGGCTTGGTAGTGTTTTTGAGATGCCATGTTTCCTCCAGACTGAATAGCCGTCTCTGTGTATTGTCGTATGTACCGTTGACTGTTGTATTGTCTGTAACTATTGTGTAGGCCTACTGCTGCTACCATGGCCAGGTCTCTCTTGAAAAAGAGATTTTAATCTCAGTGAGACTTCCTGGTTAAATAAAGGTTTAAATAAAAAATGTCAACTAAAAAACTTCTGTCGTTCATTTTCAAATTCATAATAGTTTTGTCCAGAAATGCTTACATTTGTGTCAAGCACCCATTAGATACATGTTAAATGGTAAATATCAGATACACTATTAACTACACTATGTAGGCTAAAATAAAATAAAATAATAATAATAAATAAATACATACAAATACGTTAGAAAAAGTACATCCACTTTATACAGAAAAATATCAATTAGTAAAACACAAGCAACTGTAAATGACATAATAATCAATAATAATAGCCATGTTTATTTATCATTATTATGCTTATGCTTTTACTACTCTTCCTCCCAATTTTGGAATTCCCAATCACTCCCAATCCCAATTATTATTAAGCCGCACTCTCTGTGAAATCTCCGCTGTCAATTCAGGAGAGAAGCAGATGTGTTCTCCTCCAAAACACGTGATGTCAGCCGGCACTTCTTTTCACACTGCAGTCAACAAGTATAGCTTGCACAGACCTGAGGTGGAGGAAGATGCTTCATGTGCAGCTTTATACCGGCACACCAGTCATGGGTGCCCAATTGAACAGCAGGGGTCGCTGGTGAACAATGAGATGCGGACAACGCAACGATTGAATCCATCCCTCCCTGGGCGACACTACTGCCAATTATGAGTTGACCCATACATTTACAATTCAAACCTGGGATGCAGCTTATCAAATATCTGAATAATTGCATATTTATGTTTAAGAATTATTATTATAGCACTGATGTTATTATTATATAACTATTACATATTATGAAACCATTCATTTTATATAGTTAAATTATAATGTCATAAATGTCATTATCTCATTATTAAGCCGCTTCCGATGCAATTAGGATTGTCTATAATATTTATATTTCTATATCCATCTGCTGTAACTTAAAACTTCTGTAAGATTTCCCCTTGTATGGTAGTTTTGTCGTACTCTGCTTTTTGTGTCTGTGTTCTCCTGTTTAATCCCCTGCCCTCTTTTCTTTTAACCCCCCTCTTCTTTACAGAACAAAAGTATGAAAGTTTAAAAAAAGCTATTGCTGTATTAAAATACAGTTAAAAAGCCATTGGGATCTTTAGTATTACTGATCAGCAAGAATATATGGCATGATTGATGACAGATATGATTTCTCCTTATGTCATGTTTTGACTAAGGTGAAATTACAAAAACTACTATCTATTAATATCAGTTGGTAGTGAAATCCAATGTTTAGAGGCTTTTATAGACAATGCTGATTGACCAATTTGTCATTTGTGTTTGGGTACAGTGCAATCTCCTTTAAAGGTGGTTCTTGAAGATCTGCTGGAACAGTCAGCTAGTAACTTTATGAATTCATTTAGAAGTGGGGGGAGCCAAGTTGTGAGCGATTTTAAACATGAGACATACATGACACATGAGACAACGTCATCCAAACAACTTACTGCAAGTTAAATTGAGTTAGCATCTTGCAATGGTGGCATTGAGTAGGTTTTTTATCAATCAGACTGGGTTACTGAGTTACATGATTCAACCAGGTCTTATTGCTTTCTGCCTTTGAGAATTGAACCCCAGGAACAGTGTTCAGTTAGAGGCACTAAGTAAATGGTAGTTATCCAGCGAATTTATAAATAATTTCTTTGTCCAACTTCCCATGAGATATATCCCCCCCATTATTACACCCTCAAGTGACAGGATCTAACTCTGACTAATGCTGGCAGGAAGTTACACAATGTTAACCCTGTCTATAAAAATATAATCTGAACTTCTTGCCATTTTGGACCAAGCCTCTCTTGTAAAAGAGACAACATAGATAAATAAAGACAAAATAAAAAGAAATAAGCAAAAATAACAGGAAGAGACTGAACTCTAAGTCCTACTTGAAATGGAGTTTACAAACAGAAGTCGTTTCTAATTGTATTCAATTCAAAATATTTTATCAGTGTGGCCTTTTCATATCTTGTGTCTCACTCAGGATGTGCACAGTATGTGGCTTGGATGATAACGCTCTTGCAGACTTCTTGTCACTTCATGGCTGATTATCTCTTCCTATCCAGAAGGTTGCCATGGTAACAGGAACTGAGAACATACCCTGCTGTTTGCCGATCCCTGTATACTACATACCCCTCGGTTGGTCAATCCCCTGTCCTCTACACCCTGTCAGTCTGAGCCAATCCCTACATAAGAACATAAGAATACATAATGACGAGATCCGGTTATGCAGCCCATCTAGGCTCATAACTTTCCTACAGTCTCGAGAGTAACCAGCACAGTGTCAAGACTGAACTTGAACACTCGTAAATTCTCTGACTATACTACATGACCTGGCAAACTGTTATATGCATTGACAATGCTATGTGTGTAAAATAATCTTCCTGATATCAGTGTGGAATTCCCCTTTAATTTCCACCTGTCCTGTTCTGAGCCAATCCCATGTCTTTGCCTAGAGCCACGCCTTGCCTCTTACCTCTCCTGATTGGCACGGCCCTCTGTAGCACGCTGATGTACGCCTGCAGGGTGAGCTGGGGGGCGGAGCCCAGGAATGCTTGGATGACGGCGGTGCGGGCAAAGGCGGCGCGGTGGGTGACCATCTTCCCCTCCGCCCGCCCCACCTGCTCCTCCACCTCCTCAGACACCCCGCCCCTTGGCATCCGTTTCTTCCGAATGATGCTGACGTAGGGCTCCTCCACCTTCCCTGAACTCCCATAGATGTAGAAGGCCTCCAGACACCTGAAATGACAGCACCAACAATCTGTGCTTTCGCCCCGGCCAAAAGGAGAGAGGACGAGAGCAATTTAAACAACAAAACTTTTTACGCACATTTTTCTTAATTCCCCCAATTCGGAATGCCCAATTGCAACTGTAGGCTAAATGAGATGCACTCGTTGTCCTGGAGGACTGTACAACTGAGGCGGGCAGACCGCAAGTGCATGAGCGACCCGAGGAGTAGCCAATGCACGATGAGGTGGGGAATACCCTGCCGACTACAAACCCTCCCTCCCTGGGTGATGCCATGACCCAGCGAGACTGGTGCAGTCAGGATTCAACCCCACACCCTGAGGCACATCACTGCACCAAGGCCAAATACTATTTACTATCCAAATACTTTATTTACAATGTTTTCACACACATCCTGAGTTAATCACAGATCAACTGCAGGTGGCTTTTAAGACTGACTTTCTCAGTTATACGACTGATGTCATTGCATAGTGCTTTTCTTGTTAAATTAACAATTCTTTTTACATTTACATTACATTTTAAGCATTTAGCAGACGCTCTTATCCAGAGCGACTTACAAGATGTGCATAAATACATGGTAGGAACAATCATAGTTCGCGCAAGAGATCAGTGCAGTAATACAGCGATAGACATTACAGGCAGCTGCGTACCATACCTGTAACACTGGAAGGAAAAGGTTAGTAATTATTATTATTTTTTATTTTTATTTTTATGGAGTAAGCAGGGATACATATTGTTGAGCAAGTAGGCAGTGGTGATGACAATTAGCTAGATGTACAGAATTCAGTGGTAGTGGAGTCTGAAAAGGTGGGTTTTGAGTCTCTTGCGGAAGATCGCAAGTGACTCTGCGGTCCTGACCAATTGCGGAAGGTTGCCCTGCCACAGTCAACGCTGAATAGTACTGCTGCAGAGAGGAGTGCACACCAGCACTCTATGATTACACCTGAGACCTGATGGCCTCTTACCAGTCACTATTGCAAGAGCACAGCAGCTTACCCATGATGCAACATTTGTGAGTCATGCTGTTTGGGCAAACTTGCAATTCAACTCACTTTAAAGAAGCGGACAACTTGTTCACATACACACTTAAGATTGATGAGCTTCAGTTCCAACAGGACCAGACTGTATACCAAGGCTGGAAGTTTCAGCGATTGGAAAATCGCAAATGTAAATAACCTGGGGCACATCAATGCAGCTCCAAGACAAACTTCTTACATTTCTGCTTCGCCTTTGATTTAATGGCTGATTGAATGAAGAACTGAAGACCAGACAGTTGGCAAACTTTGTCGGTGCTGACAACAGCACAGATGTATGCTGCTGAGATCTACCTAGCACCCGTTTCATGCGCAGCTTCTTCAACAGTGTAGCCAACAAGCACACTGAGAATATCTCAGCAGTGAAAAACCATAATGAAAACCAGATGGGTCTCACATCAAACACGTATGACTTCTGTTTCGGTCAAGGTGACCTTTTCTTAGATTCCAAATCTTTTTCTTTACTTTTCTTTGAAAAAGGTCACCGTAATCAAAACACTGATTTGTTGCATGCCAGTAATAAAATACAATGTACAGTTTGATGGGAGTAATTTGTTCATTACACATAGTTTCTTGCAATTAACTGTACTGATTGTGGAAATGTTTCCACTGTCATGGGTACTATTCTGAAAGAAACTTGAATGGTTGATTTTATTTACCGTTTTGTTCAGAAACATTTGTAACATCATATCCACCTGCATTCAATGAGATTGGCTTGACATCCTGTATTTGAATAAGGAAGTATCAGATGAGTAGTTAAGCTGATTTTGTTTTTTTTACATTTTTTATAAATCCTCCACCAATAATTTAGCAAACACAGGTTATTGTGAGAACTGCTTTGATTGAGTACAGGAAAGTGTAAGGGCCTTTATTTCCATTCTTATTTTGCACATTCAAGCAGGCAGATGCAACTGAAAGGGATATCAATTGGACCTGAGCATTACTGTATACGGTATATTCCAGGCCTCTGGGTATGCCAATTAAACTGGCACTGTGAACAGTTTTCTGTTCACTTAATTAACATAACCAATTGTGAATCACATGAATAACAGTCTAGGAAAGGTGTTATGATCTATCACAGTCCAACAATTCAATGTTACCATCTGTGTGTTCTCACAGATCAGAAAATCTAAGCCTTTTTATATGGTGTGACCACAACAACATACGGTCAAGTAAAATGGCAGCAATGAGATCCAAACAGCTGTTAAAATCAATGGCAAAAAGAAAATAGTCTTCTCATTTTGCATTTGTGATGTAGAAACATGGCCCTGCTTGTGTTGTAGCTCTGGTCGGAGAGTACAAATTTTTGCCAGCGCATTCCTGTGGCGTGAGGAACAGATGGCCCAACCGTAAGAGGACCGTGATTACTTAGGATGGACATGAATCTCCAAATGTGACTACACTGTGCCCCGGGCTCAGTTTCCTTGAGTCGGGAAAATTTATAGTGGCCCCGTTACTGGGCCCGCTCATTCCTACGGTGTGCATGGCAACCCTTGGTTGTGAGGTCAGGGGGTATTTCCAGAATGAGTCGTCAGCGGGTTTTATTTATAGCTTGAGTCAGTTCCCATTCAGTAAGAAAGGCATACAGCGTGACATTTATGTCAAACTAATGTATTTATATGAGAGCATTTACAGTAATAATGGTCTCAGTGAGGCAAGAGTAAAATAAAGATAAAGTATGACATTAAACAGCAGCAACCATACTGTGCCTTAATTAGCCTGCATTCTTCCAACACAAGAAATCGATAATTATATAAATATTTTATGCTTAACATTATAGACCTCAGATATCACTTTTCATCTGAGAAAAGGTAAATAACTATGTTCCTTCCATTTTGTTGTTGAAATTCTATATATTGATAATGGACACTTTGTATCATGTTACCGTCACTGGCTACTTTTACTGTACCAAATGTTACCAGTGTGCACATAACAAGCCCACTCAAATTACCCATCTCAGATTGATATTTTATTTAAGGAAAATCTTCTCCCTAGTGAAGTTCCCTTGGATCACCTGACTGCTGAATGAGGACAAGGATTAGAAGTGGAGGAAAATAAATTGCTAAATTAATAAGAATGTGAAATCAATTTTGACTTTTCTTTCTCTGATTCTTTTCCCAACATTTATTTTACTCATTTTCTCCAGTTCCTCATTTAAAAATCTCTCTTGAATTTTGGCTCAAATTACCACCATAAAAGCAATCTTCCCACAAAATATTTTAGCAGTAGAGCAGTCTGAAGTTGGATTTTAACCTTAAATGCTGAATATGTTGTGCTGATGAATACTCCTTGCAAACCTTGAACACAGATACAACCAAGCAGACATTCTTTATGCATGCTAATGAAGTTCATTAGCATTGCAAGTTGCAAGGCTGCATGCAAATTGAAGTTTTGCATTGGAACCAGTTAAAATTACAACTGCACCTGGAATATTGGAATTGTTGATGTCAGAAAAGAGGGATCTAAAATGACAAATGCTGGTCGCAAGTTACCAAATTAGCGAGGTACAACTGTAGGCACATGTATTCACTTTCTACCTTCACTTAAAATGAAATGTGATATGTAAAATTAGTATTTCGTGTCAATTACACATGCATATTTTTATCCACAAATGATCTCGTGTCCAAGGTATCCTCCCCAGTGAATACAGCATTATGTGGTAGCATACAGTATAATGGGAATATTGATATGCATATTTTCAGAACTTGCAGCCATGCATACAAATAAAATAACAGGTACATTCTTAAACTTTTACCTTGGAAAAACGCTTGACTTTTCACAATCAAAGCTTTTAATATTCACAGACTATAACCAAATAACGAATATATTCTGTATACAATATCATAAATACAGGGTACTTATTTTGTTTTGCATAACATTGAAAGGACTTTATTTTCATAGTAAAAAAAACATTCGCGAAAGTCTAGGAAACTTGGTTAAAATGCCCCACAGTTGTAGTTACAAATGTTCCTTAAATATAATGATATTAATACATTACCATTGAACCAAAAATGCTAAAGCAACATTAGCTGAATGGGTCTGGGTTGACTTTAGGAAGTTTAAGAATAGGGACTCCTCGAATTTCTGATAAATGTACACAGAAATACAAATATATATAATTCCATCTCTCATACCGACGTCGAGAAACTACGAACTTGAATGCGGATGAAACAACTTTAGATTCTCTTTCATGAAAGTTACTAGTGTTAGCTCTTACCTGACGACACGAAAGAGAGGTAGGTAGGTGATTTGACAACCATTTTTAACAAAACCAAGCTCATTGGGCGATGTGCATTTTTGGGGGCGAAGGCACCACTCACCTGACAATCGGTCCAAGCTGCAAAATGTGGAGCAGGAAGACGAGGGGTCTGTCCCTTTTGAGGTCCCTGTGTATAAAGGTCAGCGTGAGCTGTACCAGCACAGACTGTAGGGTCGTGAAGAGTATCGTGAGTCCCCGGTAGAACCCCTCACCCGTGGAGCTGTAGGTAAAGCTCAGGTACAGAGCTGCGGTCGTCTCGGCGGTGAATAGAAAGACCGATACAAGAATAGAAATGGGTAGTTTCATTCTCACACAGCCATTAGACAAAACGTATTCCTTACAGCGAAGCCGACTCCCATCTCACAACAGGCAAGAGACAGCCCAGAGAAGATGCATACCCTGCCAACTGCTGATTGCTTCTTTTGCGCAGCTGTTTTTAAACCACATGGCGTACTACGACAAAGAATCTCTAGGTGGCGCAATGTTGAACAACCGAACTCTGTATTTTGAAGACCTCTCTGCTTTAATACATGTGTAGTTTGTTTTTAGGCTATTTAAATGATCACATTTCATTGTTATTGTTACAGAATGTTGGTGCTGAATTCCGCCTAATTTAATTTCATTTAGTTTAAGTGTATTTCACCGGTGGGTAAACCTCGCATTGCATACATTTGCACTGTACTGGGGGGTGAGCGTTTGCCCCTCTGTCAGCGATTGACAATCAAGTAGGCTACATTCCATATAAATGCAGTGTAATGTCATGTTAGCTTTGCTTTCGTGTCTTCCTGTCCGTCCTGGCAATCCTCTTGGATCAGGGGTATGTGTGTGGACGTTAAGGTAGCCTATAACTTTGAGTGTTTTTCGCATTTGTAGTTTTATATTTCATTGTATAGATTTGTAGACCAGGGCGTGATCCAATGGATTGCTTTCCCGGCCGACGTAACCCGTTGCGAGTACAATCCATAGGTACGCGCATTGTGTAATATTTCTTAGTTATTTTAATTGGAATCGCTAACATCACACATATATATATATGTGTGTGTACCTGGCTGATGCGAAGATTCGATAATTGCACCGAGTCATAGGTTTGGTACTGGTTTGTTTGTTTCTGAGAGGTTGGTGAGTAATGTGCACACCGCCCGTCCTGCAATGATCTGCCTCCTCTGAGACAGTGGTTCGCTCACCTGCTCTTTAGGGAGGCCTACTGCTCCTCCCCGCGCTTGTGCCGACTTTCCCTCCCCACTGTCTGTCTTCCTTACTACGCATTAGTGATGGGGAGTTCGATTCTTTTTCCTAACTCGTTCGTGAACGATTCGTTCAGTGAAAATAACGAATCTTTCGATTCATCCACTTCATTCAGTAATCACCACTTCACCAGAGCGCATAGGAACCCCTCTATCGGCGAAAGAAGACTCGAAAATGTTGTGATTCTCGTTCAGAGCCCGGTTAACCGTTCGCGGACGATGACTCGAAAATATTGTGATTCTCGTTTAGAGCCTGTTAACGGTTAGCGAACGATTCGTTCAGACACTCGTTCGTTCGTTCAGTGGAGTGGAGATAGCCGTTCTTTGGCGTGATAGATGAACTTGGCTCATGAGTGCTAAACCATTGCAAATGCATCGTTCTGATAGCAAACACAACTAGATAATGTAATTAGAAGAACTCAGGAGTTGTTGTTCTCGAGCCCCGAAAGAGTTGTGATTGTTAATTTCGTTCAGTAGCCTAGGGTAATGCCCATTCGTTAACTCATAAAACACGAGTTTAGGCAGTCAGCAGCTGATGGGTTCACTTTTGGTTTTAGAATGTTATGTCCTGCAACATCGCGTTATTTAAATGCTTTTATTGTGAGCAGCTAGTTTAGCCACAGGAATGCTAGCTGCCCTCCATTTAGTTCGTGTAGCATGCTAGGTGGCTACGGGCTACGAGGTCATCACATGTCCCAGGGGCCCTTGCGGCTAGCTAAACTTAGGCTGTGTCCGAAACCGCTCACTCGTTCCCTATTCCCTATTCCCTATATAGTATATACTATAGTGTACTATGTAGCGAACGAAAGTAGTGTTTTCGGAGACTACAACTGAACGTAATTTGCGTCAAAAAAAGTGCCGTATATTCAGGTGACGCAAGGGAATGCGCCCAGTATCGCTTAGCCATAAACAAACCGAGCACTCATGACAGCTGTTGAAATGTACTCAGGTGGTATCGGGTTTGCATGTTCAGTTTTGAATGTTAAATCCCAAATAAATTGTTGAAATTCTAATGATGTGCAAGTGTGGTTTTGTCAACTGTGGTGCTGTCTGCTAGCCACTGCTTTAGCCACCAATAGCTACCGTTATAGAAGTCGGGAGCTAACTAGCTCGTGTGGAGAAAATAACGTTAGGATAACTCATGAGCTCATGACTAGCACCAACTCCTTCATAGCGATAATAACGGTAGCTATCGGTGGCTAAAGCAGTTAGCTAACGTTACCACCACCATGGTTACTGCTGTTGGCTGAACTTTTCTTGAGGCTTAAACGGAGGTGTATGTATGACGGTATGACACGACCGCATTGCATTGTGGTAGACGGGATCAATTGTAGGGTACAGTCGATGTACACTACAAATCACGGTGAATTGTGGGTATTTTCTCGTTCACTATATAGTGAACGAAATTCACAGTTTAGAATTCGTCGCACACTACAAAATGGCGTCCACACAAAGTAGTGTACTATATAGGGAATAGGGAGTGGTTTCGGACACAGCCTTAGGTTGTGTTCGAAACCGTTCACTCGTTCACTAGAAATCGCTGTTAATTGTGGGTATTTTATAGTGGACTATATAGTGAACGAAATTAACCGTTGAGAATAGTGCACTATTTAGGGAATAGGGAACGGTTTCAAACACAGCCTTAGTGTTCGGTTAGTTATCTTCATAAATATTCAAGTATGAAAACCAACATGTTGAGTGTATGTGACGTTATCACCGTCACTAGGTGTGTATGTGTTGAGAATGACCCCCGTGTGATTCCGATGCATATGCTGTACTTCCCTCTGCTTTATTTTAAATAAAGTAGTAGTACTGAAATGGAAAAGCGAAATCACATGACTCCGTGGCGTCCACCGCTACATTATCATGTTTAAAAACATGTTGGTTGAAAGCTGAGTGCGATGTAGGCGGAGCCGCTCGGTCAATCGAACAAGTAAAATGAACGACTCAACTGAGAAAACGAATCATTACTCCCGAGTCAGTAAAAAGAGTCGTTCAATTGGAACGAATCGTTCGCGAACTGCACATCACTACTACGCATTTACTGCCCTCGTACCACAGCCCAAATCCACTTTCCCTCACACCTAGGTTAGGGTGACCGGGGTGGGTCGTATCCAATATATTTTATTGAAATATGGGACTGAGTCAAAAAGCATAACTGTACCATACAATGTGAGACATGTGGTCACATTCATATGGTCATATGGTCACCCATAGCCTACCACACTACCCTCACTCACACCCGTGCCACCCATCACTCATCTAATGCACTCATCATCACACCCACCCCAGACAGCACCACCCTAAACACCCCACACCAGGCTTTTCTTTTAGATATTTGGAAAATAATATTTAAAGACTGAAATGGATTTAAATGATTTGTGACTTCGCCCTAATAAATTAGTCTGGGTTTTTTTTGTAATTAAGATTTTTTTATTTTTTTTTGTGGAAATTATAGAGCATTTTGTGTTGATCGGTGGCAAGAAATCCCAATTATAATAATAATAATAATAATGCATTTCATTTGATTGGCGCCTTTCTTGACACCCAAGGTCACCTTACATACAAGTCAATTAGATCCATTTTGATTTCATGAAGTAAGAAAATAAAATGTGAATATGCCAAATGGGGTGAATACTTTTTATAACCACTGTATAATTTATCTACGATTTGATTAGCACAGCCTGTTTTTCAGTGATGTTTTGATTTGTGTTTAAGTTGTCATCTCTTTTACAATATTTGCAAAAGGCAGACTGAGCAAAGAAAACCTACATGCTTATACATTGGAGCTCTGTTGAATGTAGCTTTAGGCTCATAATCCTATGGTACTACCAAGTCAATACTCCAAGGTGAGATAAGTCTGCCAAAATTCTGGGGATATGGTTTACTTTAACTGGTCAGTTACTACTTTTGACAAATCATGATGCTGTGCAATTGGAGGCAGCAATTCAAGCAAATTAAACCATTGATATATAACATAAGATTGCAGGAAACAAATCTCACAAACAAAATTTGTTTGTGAGATTACATTTTCCACACACTAGAGTGAGAGCATCTGGGGTCAAGACTATTTTGAATGTAACTCTGAACTCTGACTGGTTATAGGCAATGGGACTCCTTCAAACTGCCTTTGATATTGGAGATATTCTCTGTGCAGAATTTAGAATGTGATCCCATTATGCCATGAATGAGATTGAGCTGAATCAAAGCACCACGTGGACGGAGTGTGTGTTCATCCATCTGGAACAACCTGATCACACAAAATGTTTTGAAGCAATGTTGTATCCGTTAATCCAACCCATTGGGTTAATAATTAATGATGAACGTTTAGATAATTGGGGATGTGGACTTGCTAGGTCAGGTGACATCTGTGCACAGGACCTCACGGATATATCCTGAGCAGAGTGCGAGGAAGTATGTAATGAAAAGAGGAGAAGTCATGGAAAAAGGGAGACATTTTTCACGCAGAATATGTCAACAGAAAGCATTTTTTTATAACTGCCAAAAAACATGATTTTGACATGAAGGTCCTTTGATTCTAATACAATTACAACAGTCACTTTCAAATCTAAGTACTCCAATAACTTTTTTCCACCTGAGATAACTACAACAGCAATGAAATAGAGAAACACCAAGTATGAAACAATCTAATGCCAGTTTAGCATTAGATTCCTGCCTGGTGGTTGCTGTCTTCTCCGCTGTGTGAATGCCTATACAAAGACACTGAAGAGGGGATACTCAGACTTGTCAGGCTGGAGGAGGTCAACCAGGAAGCACACAGTCCCCGAGAGACCCTCGAACAGGCTGTAAACACTGCCCACAGAGCAGGCCCCGGCCTTGAACTTTTCAGTGAAAAGGAACTCCGCAAACCTGCAAGGGAGACACAAGACACTGAGTGACTTTCTCACACAAGATGAGGTGTAGGAGTGATGGGTGAACAGTGTGGGTGATATGGAATGGGTGTGGGGTGATGTGGGGTAGGATGGGTCTGAGGGTGGTGTGGGCTGTGTAGGTATGATGTGGGTGCATTTAGGGTGATGCTGTCTGGGGTTGGGCTGGGTGTGGGAAGTGAGTGAGGGCAGTATGGTGTGGGGTGTGTTTAGAATAGTGCTGTGGGTGTGAAGATGGCATTGGAAGTGATTGGGTAATGTGGTGTGGGTGGGGGAGAGTGTAGGGTGTGAGTGAGGGCAGTATGGGGTGGGTGTGGATTGCAAGTGAAAGTGGGGGGTGAAGTATGATTGAGGTGCAATGTTGTAAACTCAAGAGGGAACTCCACTTTGCCTCTGCGCGCGGTAGATGTATTTGGAGTTTCCGGTCAGGCGGTACAGGAGCAGGAAGACATAGGCACTTCCTGCAATGCCATGGCAGATTCCTGGGCCCTTTTTCAGCAGGCCCTTCTGCCACACCAGCTCCCCACTGCGGATGCAGGTGTCCAGGTATTGCGGCTTCTTGTTGATCAGGTAGGCTTTGGCAAAAAGGTAAGCTACACCTGACAATGACACAAGATCAGAGCTCCAGAGACTCATTTTCAATGTTTCAGCTAAAAAACTAAAACCTAAAGGTAAAAACAGCAACGTGTTGCCAGGCTGATTTCAAAATCCCAAGCCAAAGTGACATAATCTATCCACCAAAGAAGCTAAAGCCATTGCATAATCAAAACACCACTTGTTCTGGAAAAATCCCCAAAAAGCCCAAACTGCGAACTGATTTCTTACAACAAATTAATTACTCAGGAAACAAAAACATGGCCATTTGATCTCAGGAATGAGTCCATCTTTTTATTACAACCATTGTGTTTGAACTGTTGTACAATTAACACAATTGTATGAAAAAATTCCCCCAAAATCAAGATGCCAGTTGGCTTTTAAATCCCACTTTGAAGTCAGTGACAATTCAGCCAATTTGGCTGAAAGAGCCAAAGTTGGCAACACTGGCATCCACTGATGCTCCTGGAGATCCACAGTCAGGAGGGTTTTAGACATACAGTGGGGAAAATAAATATTTCACCCCCTGCTGATTTTGTGAGTTTGCCCCCTTACAAAGAAAGGAACGGAACGGTCGGTCTATAATTTTCATGGTAGGTTCATCTTAACAGTGAGAGACAGAATATTAAAAAAAAATCCCAGAAAATCACATTATATGAATTTTAAACATTTATTTGTGTTTTATTGAGGAAAATAAGTATTTCACCCCCTAGCAAAACAGCAAGAATTCTGGCTCCCACAGACCGGTTATGTGACCAGGAGGCACACAGATTAGTCCTCTTACTTAATTAGTACCCTAATTAAGTACTCGTTACCTGTATAAAAGACAACTGTCCACAGAATCAATCAATGAATCAGATTCCAACCTCTCCACAATGGGCAAGACCAAAGAATTGTCTAAGGACATCAGGGACAAAATTGTAGACCTGCACAAGACTGGAATGGGCTACAGGACCATTGGCAAGCAGCTTGGTGAGAAGGAGTCAACTGTTGGTGCGATAATTAGAAAATGGAAGAAACACCAATTGACCATCAATCTCCCTTGGTCTGGGGCTCCACGCAAGATCTCACCTCGTGGAGTGAACCTGATCATGAGAAAGGTGAGGGAACAACCCAGAACTGCACGGCTGGAGCTTTTTGATGATCTCAAGGCAGCTGGGACCACAGTCACCAAGATGACCATTGGTAACACACTACGCCGTAATGGATCGAAATCCTGTAGTGCCCGCAAGGTCCCCCTGCTCAAGAAGGCACATGTACAGGCCCGTCTGAAGTTTGCCAATGAGCACCTGGATGATTCAGAGGAGGCTTGGGAGAAAGTGCTGTGGTCAGATGAGACGAAAATCGAGCTCTTTGGCATCAACTCGACTCGCCGTGTTTGGAAGAAGAAAAAAGCTGCCTTGGACCCCAAGAACACCATCCCCACTGTCAAGCATGGCGGTGGAAACATTATGCTTTGGGGCTGTTTCTCTGCTAAGGGCACAGGACGACTTCACCGGATCGAGGGGAGGATGAATGGGGCCATGTACCGGGAAATCTTGGGTGAGAACCTCCTTCCTCAGCCAGGACACTGAAAATGGATTTCTAAGGATTTGGAGAGGATCTGCAAAGAGGAGTGGGCCAAAATCCCTCCTGGGATCTGCGCAAACTTGGTGACCAACTACAAGAAATGTCTGACCGCTGTGCTTGCCAACAAGGGTTTCTCCACCAAGTACTGAGTCATGTTTTGCTAGGGGGGTGAAATACTTATTTTCCTCAATAAAACACAAATAAATGTTTAAAATTCATATAATGTAATTTTCTGGGATTTTTTTAAATATTCTGTGTCTCACTGTTAAGATGAACCTACCATGAAAATTACAGACCGTTCCTTTCTTTGTAAGGGGGCAAACTCACAAAATCAGCAGGGGGTGAAACACTTATTTTCCCCACTGTACCTTTCAACTTGATTTACACCTGGGAAGTTTGCGTCCAATCATTGGCTCCCATTATGTGACTCAGACCTCGTTTGGAGCTAGAAACCTGTGGATTTCCAGTTGCCATCAGTGATGGGAGAGTGAGGCTTCATGAACCCTGTAATGGACGAAGGCCCTATACATTGTCAATCACTGCCTTGCATGCCAATCAGAAGCCTTTGACTCTTCAGAGACAATAGCTGTGTTCCAATACTCATACTTGCATGAGTAGAGTTTATAAGGACAAATGTTTGTGGCTGAGGTATCAAGTAATTTACTGTTCCAAAAATTAAGTATGCCAACATGAGTATGCAAAGAAATGCATTCTCATATACTTTGGAAAACAGAAAATCGTAGTATTCAGTGACAAAAACGAAATCCATACTTGTTATACGCAGAAGTCCTTGCTACGTGTTGCTACTTTATTTTTTCAGAATACTTGACTAGAAATATTAAGAGGTATTTATGGCCACTTTTATGCCTGGAAGTTTGATAAATGTACTCAATAAATACATTTCATGGAAAGGTGACGATGTGATGCGTTTCAAATGTAAATAATTGTTTTTGTACTGTGCACTCACATACTCAGTGGTAAGTACACACCACTGTGCATAGCAGTACATACGTCCAAGTGCATGAGTATGTAGTATGCATATTTGCATTTCAGAACGCAGCCACAGCTTTGCTCTCCACAGGAAAATGAAGCAAATGATTGGTTCAAATAAATGAGTCACTGATTACACATGGTACCTCCACCTGGTCAAGAACAGAACCAACCCTGTGATCATTGGTCGACAGCAGGACCAAACCTGTGCTCATTGGTTTGACCAAGGAATCAACACTGATTATGGCTGACAGCAAGACCAAACCTGCGATCATTGGTCGACCAAATAATCACTCTGTGATTATTGGTCGACAACAGAACCAACCCTATTGCTTGTATAAGACCTCTATGCATGGGAAAACACTATTCATTATTCAAAATCATTATTGGTGATCTTTATCACCCTTTATACTCTCAGTTAGAATGGTTACCCTTGGGATGAGATACTGTATATGGATTCATCTATACTGTATGTATTGCTTTTGTTTGTGTCTTGTATAATGAAAGCTTTGACTTAAATTTGTGAACATGGACAATGTAGATTAATTATATTTACCCTGTAAAAACAAGATGGTTGTTACGTACAGTAAGAGAAGTCCGTTTTAGACTTCTTCACGTACAAAAGATGGGTATATCTTCAGTGGGTACGTCTGTATTTACGGGTATATCTGTACTTATTTTTGATATAAAATACAAACATTTACGATGAGCAATGTTGATATGGTACACTGATGTGCTGTGTGCACATCTATAAATGTGTAATGTTTCAGTGTATGTATGATTTATACTTAATGGTATGCCTTTATTAAGCCCAATGGGGGTAATTATGTACAGTGCTGTGAAAAGGTAAATGCCCCCCCTGCTAGTTTCTTGTTTTTTTGGCACATTTTGAATCAAAAGGATATTTTACTGTCACATAAGTCCTAATATACACTATATGGCCAAAAGTCAGTGGACACCCCTACTAATTATTGAGTTCAGGTGTTTCAGCCACACCCATTGCCAACAGGTGCATAAAATCCGGAATGGTTCGTAAAGAGCTCAGTGACTTTAAACGCGGCACTGTCATAGGATGCCACCTTTGCCACAAGTCAGTTCGTGAAATTTCTGCCCTACTAAAATCGCCTATCATCTGCTGCATCACTCACTATGGAAGTGATGGAAGCACCATCAGCACAAGAACTGTGCGTCGGGAGCTTCATGCAATGGGTTTCCATGGCCGAGCAGCTGCACACAAGCCTCACATCACTATGCGCAATGCCAAGCGTCGGCTGGAGTGGTGTAGAGGACTCTGGAGCAGTGGAAACGTGTTCTTTGGAGTGATGAATCACGCTTCACTATCTGGCAGTCGAGATGCCAGGAGAACGCTACCTTCCGGAATGCATAGTGCCTACTGTAAAGTTTGGTGGAGGAGGGATAATGGTCTGGGGCTGTTTCTCAGGGTTTGGGATAGGCCCCTTAGTTCCAGTGAAGGGTATTCTTAATGCTACAGGATACGAAGACATCTTAGACAATTGGGCGCTTCCAACTTTGTGGCAACAGTTTGGGGAAGGCCCTTTGCTGTTCCAGCATGACTTTGCCCCTGTGCACAAAGCGAGGTCCATAAAGACATGGTTAGACGAGTTTGGTGTGGAGGAACTCGATTGGCCTGCACAGAGCCCTGACCTCAACCCCACTGAACACCTTTGGGAGGAATTAGAACGCCGATTGTGAGCCAGTCCAACATCAGTGCCTGACCTCACAGATGCTCTTTTGGCTGAATGGGCACAAATTCCCACAGACACACTCCAAAATCTTGTGGAAAGCCTTCCCAGAAGAGTGGCAGCTGTCATAACCGCAAAGGGGGGTCCAACTCCATATTAATGCCCATGGTTTTAGAATGGGATGTCCAATAAGCTCATATAGGTGTGATGGTCAGGTGTCCACTGACCTTTGGCCATATAGTGTAGATTAAAGATGATGTGATATAGCAAATAACACACAGGGGTGTTCGTTGTCTGACATTTTGTTGAGTAGATAATATAAAAGTTGTAACTTTTTGTGTTATTTGCTATATCACATCACCTTTTATCTATATTACGACTTATATGTTGGCCAAATATCTTTTTGATTAAAAACTAGCCAAAAAACATGAAATTAGCATGGGGGGTACTTACTTTTTCACAGTACTGTATATTATATATGTAAAGCCAAAGAAAAATCGACACAAATCGACAATAAAAGTATTATGTTCTATTTTATTCTACACTATTCTATGCTATTATAGTCTTTGATTTTCACAACAGTACAGCACCCCTATTGTAAGTCAAGGATTCATGCAGTAGTGTTTGAAGAAGCATTTTGTTTACCAGGTGCTCCATGGCACCAGTGCACCAGCTCGTTCTCCCTCTCGATCATGGCCCCCAGCTCTGCAGGCCAGTTGCAGTTCTGCTCCTGGTTCATAAGGAAGTCCACACTCTGCCACACCAGCTCCCTCTCTCCTGTCGACAGCACATCCTGGTAGGACAGCAACATCTGCAGGATGGAGGACAGGCCGTGGGCTGCACCTGTACAGGGAACACAAGCATACACAGGCAAACACACACATACATAAGCATACACGCACACATATACATGTGTGTACACTTACACCTGCAAGATACAGGCACATACATTCAAGTACACACACACACAAAAATACACGCATACACGTGTGTACACACAAGCACGCACAGACATGATACATGCACGCACGCACACACATACACACACATACATATACATATATGCATGCACACATAAACATGCAGTGACTTGCAACAGCACTGATTTACAACAGGGCTCTTAATCATTATGTATCAGGCAGTGTTCACAAAACATTTACTGAAATAGCAAGGTAAAAACATAATAAAAAAAGAAAAACATGTTGGAGTCATAAAGTTCTCACACATTATACATTTAGCTTTGCTCCTACATAAATATTTTGTGAAAAGGATATGATATGCAGCAACAAGATAAGATTGTACTACATTTCCCCACAATTATGTTTCACGTGCTGTATGTTAATTTAAATCTATTTGTATTTTATAAAAAGGAAGCATGAGCTTATCTGTTAGTTGCTGACAATAGTATTTTGCCAAACATTCAGATTCAGTGCTAAGATTTAGCACGTGATAATGTCATCCAGAGCAGACTGTCCCCCAAGCAATAGGGTAGTGTGGGGGAAAACACCCCCCCCCATAAGAAAGATGTACATTTTTGTACTCAATATAAATACATTTTGATAGTAATTCAGTATGTACATGGTGGCCATGCTTAAGCCAATACATTTATAAGAGTAATACGTCAGAACAGTAGATACATTTGTTTTTATAGTACAAAAAATAACATAGTACCCTACTATCTGGGCAAAATGCACCTCCCCGCCCCCCCCCAAAATGAAGAATAATTCGACATACAAGTGTTAAAATAATTGTATCCGTGTTATCTTGGCTATTTAAAGTATGTAGCAGCCGCCCGGAGCCATTGAGGGTGGTTGTAGAGGGGCGGTACATGAACTGATGGAGATGGTCAGCCGCCACCGAGACATATTGAATGAGCCAGGACGTACAGATTTATTTCAGCACCATATTGATACAGAACTGGGGAAGAAGGTAACGCTACGTCCGTATCGCATCCCTGAGGCCAGGAGAGTCGCCATAAAGAAAGAGGTACAAACAATTTTGGCAGCAGGAATCATTGAGGAATCACAGAGCGAATGATGTAACCCCATAGTGTTGGTCCCCAAACCCGACAGAACCATCCAGTTATAATAATAATAATACATTTTATTTAATTTCCGCCTTTCTGGACACCCAAGGTCACCTAAATAAAAGCAACACAGGAATTACAATCAAGGTAAAAAAAATAAAAAGAATAATAATAGTTGGGTGGTGGTGCAGTGGATAGCACTGTCGGCTCACAGCAAGAAGGTCTCGGGTTCGAATCCAGGCCGGGGGCCTTTCTGTGTGAAGTTTGCATGTTCTCCCCGTGTCCGCGTGGGTTTCCTCCGGGTACTCCGGTTTCCTCTCACAGTCCAAAGACATGCACGTTAGCCTAATTGGAGAGTCTAAATTGCCCGTAGGTATGAGTGTGTGAGTGAATGGTGTGTGTGCCCTGCGATGGATTGGCGACCTGTCCAGGGTTTATTCCTGCCTCTCGCCCCTATGCATGCTGGGATAGGCTCCAGCCCCCCCGCGACCCTGACCAGGAATAAGCGGCTTAGACAATGAGATGAGATGAGAGATGAGATAATAGTTCAGACATAAGGACGACATCAACACATGAACAACATAAAACATGTACAATGGGAGACAGTTTTCAGTGGGAAACGGGAGAAGTGTCAGTGATAGGCCATGGTGAATAGGTGGGTTTTGACCAGTGTTTTGAAGGAGGGTAGTGTCTGCGTGTCTGATGTGTGTGGGGAGTGAGCTACAGAGTCTGGGGGCGGCGGAGCTGAATGCTCGCTCGCATTGTGCTGAGTCGGGCTGGTGGGATGGAGAGGAAGCCAGCTAAGGATGAGCACAGAGGGCAGGTTGGGGTGTATTCCTGTAGGAGATCGGAGAGGTAGGGGGGTGCAAGGCTGTGTAGGGCTTTATATGTGAGCAGTAGCATCTTAATATAATATAATATAATATATGCCATTTAGCAGACGCTTTCATCCAAAGCGACTTACAGTAGTGAATGCATACATTTTCAGTATATGTGGTCCCCAATGGGAATTGAACCCACAACCTAAGCGTTACCAACGCTGTGCTCTACCAACTGAGCCACAGAGAACCACAGAGAAATGGGTTGAACAAGTAGGCTTACATTCATATTACATTTCAAAATTCAAATTAAAAAATAATTAGGCCTGGCTATGATTGCTGCAAGTAATACAATAAATGTAATGTCTTAAGAGTCTTAACATTTATAAAATGCGAATCTTTCCTACAATTATATACTGTATATTTGTTTCCACCTAGCATATTTAAATATTAAATATCACTGCATTAAGATTATGTCAAACATCAACCATATATAAAACTCTAAAGAGCTCTTATGAAGTACCACACTCTCAGAACAGCCTTCCTGCCCCCCCATGCCTTCAGTCTTTGAGCTGCACTGTGTGTGTACAGGAGATATGAGGGTAGAACATCTGATTCATTGGACCGTCACTGTGCCATCGCGATGATGCTCCGGGTTTGTGTAGTTGGGCCGAAATGATGATCCGGCTGCTTCGTGTAGCTGGGGCCGATACCAGGCCAGTGCGAGGTTGTCAGTGGCAGCCACACTCCTCCACCACCATGTCTTCACGGTGCCGCATCACCACCTCACCATTCTCGTAGTACAGCATGGATAGGGGGCTAAGCCGGGTAGGCACGCAGGACGGGCACGGCACCCGCGACGGGTGATGCAGCTTCTGCAGGCTCTGCATGTAGGCATGATTGGTGAGTTCTCGTTCACTGGGCTGGGGCATTCGCCCTGGCAGCGGAAGGCGTTATAGCGCTTTGGGTACACAATCCAGTCGTTCCAGCCAATTTGTTCGAAGTCTACCCACATGTCCACCTTCTGACAGAGCGGACGTTGGCTGGCCTCCGCAGTTGCGAAGCTGGCCACAGCGCCCCCCCGCTCTCCCTGCTGCCGTGGTTCCTCTTGTAGCGGCGGCCCACCGGCTCCTGGGTGGGTCGCTCCTGGGTGACGTACTTGGAGTGCTCCATCGCACGGATCAGGGTTGGGGCGCGCTGGCCATTCCGAGCTGCACTCTGTTTGGAGAACACCACCATCATGACTCGATTTGTGGTGAAGTGCTGGATCCTCCTCCCCCGCCCCTGGCTGTGTGGGGAGGAAGGGTGGACGTGCTCACCCCCCCTCCCATGCTGCATAGCTGCTCCCTTCGACCAGTGTCTGCCCCCTGGTGGTGCAGCCAGAACTTGAGCATCGCCGTCACACCGTCTTGAAATCAATGCGGTATTGGACTAGTAACCAGTGTAGCTGAATGAGAGTGGGAGTGATGTGGTCATTGGACTTCATGTGTGTGAGGATTCGTGCAGCTGACTTTTGGATAATTTGCAGTTTATTAATGAGTTTGGAGGGTAGTCCTGAGAGTATACCATTACAGTAGTCCAAACGGGAGGTGACGAATGCATGGATCAGGGTTTCAGCACTGGAGTGGGAGAGTGATGGGCAGTCGGAAGATGTTACGGAGGTGAAATGCAGTGCGTGTGATATTCTTTATGTGGGGTTCAAAGGATAGGGTGTTGTCCAAGGTGACACCGAGGCTTTTGACTACTGTTGACGGGGACAGGGTAGCCATCAATGGGTGTGAAGAAATTTGCTGCTTTGGAGAGGGTGGATTTTTAGCCAATGGGCATGACTTCCATTTTATTGCTGTTTAGTTTTAGAAAGTTAGTGGCCATCCAGGTCTTGATATCATGGAGGCAGTTGGTGGGTTTGTATGTATAGCTGAGTGTCGTCAGCATAGCAGTGGAAGTTGATGTGGTGGTGGCGCATGATTCGGCCAAGGGGGAGGAGATAAATGATGAATAGAAGTGGACCAAGTACAGGGGCGGTGATTGGCTGTCTGTCCCAAGGAGGAGGGAGGGAAGTCGACAGGACATTCGCTGCGCACAGGAGGGGCTCTGTAGTACCGGGTTACGGTCGACGGCCTGGCGAGTGCCGTCTCTGAGGAGACGATACTTTGCCTTCATCACTACCAGTCACAGGGCTACGGCAGTGAACTCACATTACGAGGAGGGGATTGACTTGAAAATAGCGGTTGTAATTGGCTACCAAATTAGGAGAAAAATGGGAGAAAATCCTAAACAAATTAATTTTTTACAAATTGTTATTATTTTTTAAATGGACCGTGTACCCTGTGTACATCCTGTGTAACTGCAGCTAGCCTGGACCGATGATGTTTAAATTGGACATAGTGTTGTCTCAAAGTGAGGTAGGACTTCAACCAGGCTAGCGCAGACCCAGTGACCCCCAGGGAGGTCAGGCAGTCCAGGAGCAGCAGGTGGGAAATAGTATCGAAGGCGGCACTGAGGTCGAGGAGGACGAGAATGGTTAATAGTCCAGAGTCGGCAGCACGGAGGAGGTCGTTGGTGATCTTGATGAGGGTGGTCTCTGTGCTGTGATCTGGTCAGAATCCAGACTGGAAAGGCTCAAGGAGGTGGTTATTAGCCAGGCAGGATTGGAGTTGGGCTGCTGCCACACACTCAAGGACTTTGGAGAGGAATGGAAGGTTAGAGATGGGGCAAAAATCGTTGTGATCTGCACCAGGGGGAACAGAGCCGGACACCAGAGATGAATTGTCCGTGTTAGCAATGGGGAGAGGCCAGGGAAGGCAGCTTTAACCAGAGTGGTGGGCAGTGGGTCCAGTGTGCAGGTGGAGGATTTGGATGCACTGAGGACCTTGATTATGGATGATTCAGACACTGGTGTAAAGGTGGAAATACTGTTTTTAAATGGCGTTGGGGGTGTGTGACAGTAGTAGCTCTTGATGAATATTGTCAATTTTGGTCTGTAAAAATCTTGGAAAGTTGTTGGTTGAAGCAGGTGTTTAACAGTGGAGAAAGGGTTCTTTGAGTTGCCTCTCTCACTATTGATGTTTGAGGAGTGGGAGCTTCTGGCCACTGAGAGGGCATTTTTGTAGAGAATTTGGTGTTCTGAGTATAATGAGTTCTGTAATGATTTCCGTAAGTTAAATGAAATTTCTGAATTTGATGCATACCCAATGCCCAAAGTGGATGAGCTAATTGAGAGGCTCAGAACAGCCAGGTTTATTAGTACCCTGAACTTAACAAAAGGATATTGGCACATCTTGAGTCTCGAGAGAAGACTGCATTCACCACCCCCAACGGACTGTTCCAGTACAAGAAACTCCCCTTCGGACTACATGGAGCCCCACCCACTTTCCAGGGGTTGATGGACCTGCGACCCTGTAGGGAGTATGCTGCCACCTATCTTGACAACATTATAATAAAGGGGGATGACTGGGATATGCATTCGCGACCATAGCCAGCCCCCTAACTGACCTGACCAGAAGCAGACTACCCCAACAGGTGAAGTGGAGTGACGATGCGGACGAAGCATTTCAGGGTCTCAAGAACGCACTCTGTTTGGGACCGGTCTTAGTGCCAAAAACCATTGCTGGTAAAGACTGATGCATCGGAAATGGGTTTGGGGGCTATATTGTCGCAACCACAGGGAGGCAAGGAACACCCAGTAATATACATTAGCAGGAAATTGTTGCTGTGAGAACAGCGATATTCCAACGTGGAAAAAGAGTGTCTGTTGATTAAATGGGCACTCGAAACCTTAAAATACTACCTGTTAGGACGACAATTTACCCTTATCACGGGCCACGCATCGCTAGTATGGATGGCACATCATAAAGAGACTGACACCCGGGTCACTAGATGGTCCTTATCTTTGCAACTTTTTGCTTTTTCTGTGCTCCACAGGTCCGGTGTTACCCACATCAATGCCCTCTGGTGTCAGACCGCCCCTCCCTCCTTGTTGGAGCTGAGGGAAGGGATATGTGGCAGCCGCCTGGAGGCATTCCGAGGGGTGGTAGTAGAGACATAGTCGTAGACATAGAGTACATAGTATCCACCCCCGCACCTTAATGGGAAGTCCGCGGCTAACACGTCCCACCTGAGACACATTAACCAATTCATAATGGAGGAAATAAAAGACGCACATTTTCCACAGTTTAATTGCAAAGTACCGGAAGGGAAATGCGCTGCCAATAGAGAGAGAAGGAGAGAATTGTTTTGGAATTGATTACTGGATTGACTTGGATTGTTTTGGAAAACCCTGTTTGTGTGCTGACCCTTGCTGATTGGAACACCTGGATTGGAATAATGACTTTGGATTACGGATTAAAAACCACGAGAAAGGATTACGGACTGTACTTGCTTCCCTATATTCCGTTTGTGTAAATTTAACTAATAAATCCCTTGTTTCCTATTTTTCTGTTGTACGGTGATTTTGTTATTATTCTTTGGCTGCATTGTAACCCAACACCCCTGATCCTGCCAAGTAGTCTTAAAAGCTGTATTTTATTAATATCCCCACCATGATATTTGTAGCTTTTTTGTTAATTTAACTTTTTTCCTCATAAATCATTTGTACACTGTAAAAATGATTTGTTGTTTCAACTTCACTTAGTTAAGTTACCGCACTGCCTTAGCTCAGTTAAGTTCTGCCAAGTTAAAATATCTAATTTATTCTGAATAAACGTGATATTTTAACTTGGCAGAACTTAACTGTGTTAAGGCAGTGAGGTAACTTAGCTAAGTGAAGTTGAAACAACATTTATTTTACAGTGTAGTTAAACTTATCTTTAATTAGGTCATATTTTGAATACTTACAGTCTCTAAAATGAGGAGGCAAAAAGTCAGGTTTTTAACATTTATTACAAATATAATTAAATGTCAACTTGTAACACTGTTTAGAAAAGTGTGATGGAAATAAAAAGATAAATAAATAAATATATAAATAATCCTTTGCACAAGATTTGTATTGCATCGCCCGGGGGCATTTTGCATCCAAACACAGTCACATCAAAAATTATTCTCTAATTAAAAAACTTCTTAAAAACATAATTAATTATTACTTATTAAAACGTCATTTTTTTCTCTGAACAAGTCGATTATTTCTCCTAACCCCTTCCAAATAACATATCGAAAATAATTTCAGAAGTCTAATTTAATTAAATCATGTATACAACTTTTTTAGGATGACAAAAGATTAGATCAATTTACCTCAAAATCGTTTTGGTGGAATAACTTGACCAGTTGAGATGAGTCAGTAAAACTTTTGCGCTAAGCAGGAGTAGTGGTAGCCAGTGAATGTGTTGAAATACAAATGGCGATATTTGGTTGTTAGGTGGAGAAATACAGAGAGGGGGACTTTTAACCACCGGGGGCGTTTTGCCCCACACTACCCTAATACTGTCAGTGCCATATTAAAATGTATGCATAACAGCAGGAATACATGCAAACACATATGTAGTGAAATAATAATTTCCTCACGACATAAATTATGCCTTACTAAACAAATATTATTATTATCCATGTCAAATTTGATAAGAACAATTATTGCAAAACCAACAATGAACCTCCAATAATAGTATACAATTTACAGTAGATATCTAAAACCCAGATAAAATTATGTTTCAACCATGTCCCATTGTCTACAATCCATTCTTTGAAAACAAACGCAATAAAAAACAACAATAACTGGAACAACAAAGCAAGTAAATCTTGTTAGAAGTAGGAATATGTATGCGTTTGCTTAAAACGGAACAGCTGTAATTTTAGGTTCTGGAAATTCATTTTTTGGTGTTGGGAACAGAATATCCTACATAAACGAATGATCTATGTACTGAACATGCAATGGCAATCCATGGAGAGAATCAGGTTTAAAAAGATTGTACATGCAATTTCAGTTGAAATGGTGTTTAAATAAACCAGAAATAAAATAAATAATTAACAGATTTTTTGCATGATCATTTCTACACCACCTCGTCCAGCAATCTGTGCAATTTCTTCCCATTGTTAATGCTGCCGATTTCATGCCAAATTTGCCATAATCACATTGCTTACTAGGACCTTTGTGTTGGGTGTGAATGTTATATCTTCCCCCTGAAAGACTTCTCCATCCGGCACTATCAAGGAAGAGCAAGGTTAGATTTAATAAGAGAATAAACAACGAACTCAAAGTGTGACAATGATGTAATGAGAGACAATGACTAACATCCTGGAAGCAGTCAGTGGTCTCCTTTTTTCTCAAAAATATGTGTGCATTTCATGTAGTTTGGTTTAGTGTTTAACACAATGTAATTAAGGAAGTCAAAGATGCTAATGAAGGAAATAACATGTTGGACCGTCCTTTTTAAACTGTATAAAAATAAGCTTACCCAAATATTCCGTGCCATAGTACGAGTACATGAGAGGAAAGGCTTTCCTTTTCTTCCGTGCATACTGCTTACCAGACTCAATCATAGCCCGACAAATTGCCTTTATTTGATCTGGACTCAAGATCTGTATGGAATACCAGAGAAGCAGGATTAAAAGTAAGTTTACTTTCACAAGATAAAATACTCCCAAATTAAAAAAATGGTTTAACTGTTAAACGGATCTCTCATGGTTGATGTCCACTTTGTAAACTTCTGCAAGTGCATGAAATATACATAGCCTATTACGTCATGACTTGTCTTCCATAGTTAAGTAGCTGAAAACAAAGCAAGACACTGAAGTATCATTCATTTACTGTGTGTGATGCCAATTATAAAGTGTTTTTGTATTCAATTGGGCGAATAAGCTAGCATAGACAGCACGTGGAGACACTTTGTTTCACTTCATAGAAACAAGGTTCATCTGGCGTGAAGGAAATTAGCCTACTGTATACATTCTCCCTAATGGATGTGAAGATGTACAGGTAACTGGCAAAATAAAGGAAACACTTGAGTAAATGAGCATTACAAAGTATACTGAAAGCAGGTGCTTCCACACAGATGTGGTACCTGAGCTAATTAAGCAATTAAAATCCCACCGTGCTTAGGGTCATGTATAAAAATGCTGGGCAAGCTCAGTTCTCCTTATTGTAGCTACCATGGCTAGACGAAGACACTGTATTTCAGTGACTTTGTAAGAGGGGTGATTCTTGGGGCACGTTTGGTAGGAGCTTCAGTGACAATGTAAACCATATGCCATGGCTGTCTCCGTCACCATATCTCAACCCAATCTGAACACTTACAGGAGATTCTGGAGCAGTGCCTAAGACAGCGTTTTTCACCATCATCAGCAAAACACAGAATGATATAAATTCTCGTGGAAGAATAGTGTTGCATCCCTCCAACAGAGTTCCAGCCACTTCTCGAATCTATGCCAGGATGCATTGACGCTGTCCTGGCAGTTCGTGATGGCCAAACACCCTATTAAGATACTTTGTTGGTGTTTCTTTTATTTTGGCAGTTACCTGTATGCTATTATGACCTCATTACCTTCAGTATTTACAAGATCAGGGGCCTGTCTAACGAAGGAAGTTCAACATAGTCAGGGTATCTTTGCGTTAGCTGGCTACACAAAGTCTAACAAAGGCAATGAAGGCTAACCTGTCTCACGACAGTGGTTATCAACTGGTTATCAAGTGGTTGCTCTGTTGAACCCTGTTTTTTCTGATTGAGCTATGAGCATGTGCACACAAAAGGGGCAGCGTTTGTAACACAGCCAATTGCATGCAACATGGGGAGATCTAGAGCATTGTTTCACAAAGCAGGATTGGTGGGTTAGCGAGCTAACTTTGGGCTTAACCCTGGATTTTCGGTCTCACAATTGTGGCTCACCCAGGGCTGCGGGTGATGGTAATGTGAGTGCAAAGTATTGCACCAATCACTCTGGAATCATATGAGAAAATTACACTGCACTTAATATGTAACAGTCAATTTTATTAATTATTGATAACTATATACATACAACTATATAAACTGTATGTTTGCTCAGGTTCTCTGCATCACCAACGGAATACGTATACCGGTGGCTAGCAAACGTAGGGCAATACATACATACTGCTGCACAGTGGTCGCATGGCTTTGAAGAGTGGCATTTGTGACATGTGGCTCTAGAGGCTTGCAAAGATACACTATTCCTTCCATGGAGAATCTGTATCTATGATATTTAAAAAATGATTACACAATTCTCTAGGATTGGTGAGGCCATTTTCCAGAGAGCTGATTGGTGACGGGCAGGGTTTTTATAGGATTTGATCCATTAGCCTGAACTTAACCTACTCCAGAGCACGTTATGTTCGTAGCATAAGTTACCATGGCGATACAACCAGGTTAAAAGTGAGCCACAGTCGTGAGACCGAAAACCCAGGGTTAAACCCAAAGTTAGCTCGCTAACACACTAATCCTGCTTCGTGAGACAGGCCCCTGGGAGAGCACCAACGGTCATGGGGAGGTAAGTTTTTCTTAAGCTCTTTGTTGTTCTTTGCTCGCGAATCATTGTGCATTCACACACAGGTCAAATACCAACAGGCTCAAATAAGCTCGATGACAGCCATGTCAAAACACTCGTCGCAAATTATCCCAATGCTGGTTGGCTCTAATCAACATCAGCATCCGATTTAGACAATCCAAAATCTTTTGCGGCGCACAAAGGCTGTAAAGGCAGTCAAGTGTGCTGTGTGAACTAATATTAACTGTTAACTTTTCAACCTCACCCATAGAATGTGTTATTGAAACCCCTTTAAACAACCGCACACATTATAATAATTCGCTTAGATCTGCGTTATCACTATTTTCCTTACCTCTATTTCAAGTTTCTGTTTCAATACCAGGGCCGCGCACAGGTAGCCGGCTCTACCCACGAAGAGCTCATCAGAGCCGCACTCAAGGAAATTGATCGGCGCACAAACATCCCACAGGTTCCGAAATTTGGTGAGGGGCTTCAAGTCCGACGAGCCCAAAGCTTTGTAGACCATTGCAGCCACAGCGTATATGCCAGCTCCGCCGAGGAGGAAGGCGGCTCGCATGTTCTTGTCTGGCTCCGCGTCCACGTACCGTATGGACACGTCTATTATCTGCTTCGCTGTTTTAAGGTAGACGTCCCTTTGCTGAGAAAACAAAGGGCATTCTGAGACATAATATAGCATATATGCAACTCCGGCCGGACCATCATACAACCCCCCGTCGCAGTCATTTGAATCAGGGTGGACCTTCTTTAGAATTTTGCCCCGTACACAAGGCACCTTTGTAGTCAGCGAAACGGTTTGCAAAACAGCGCTTGTTTTCCATCACAGACGAAACTGACTGGATGTGTGCAGTAGTCAAAATAAATATGCAAACCCACTGTCTTCTTTTCGACTTGCGCCTTGAGCTGAATTCAAACGAACGTACCACCGCGAATTTGCCAAATTCTTCAATTCTCACACACTTCCCATTGAAAAATACTGTGTTATTACATACTATATAATAAAATGGTGTTTACATCGACCCCGGAAATTGTATTTTCTGAATACCAGTGATTTGTGGGACTTGTATTTTCCACAATAAAGACGATAAATTCAACCTATGATATTGTCAGCACTGTCAGTTACCTCCATCTAAAATGAAAATAAATCATATTAAGAATATCCCACGAAACCGCTGCCCAAATACATCATATCTATCCTAAAAAAAAATTCTGCGTCGAACAATCATTACACTATGTTTACTGAGTGATGTAAAATCTGAAAATATATACCAAGTTGCAAATACACACGCTCACACACACACACGCACCGGCATATGCACACGCAAACAAGACCGGAGTTAATACTGTAAGAGAGCAGAGCAGATAGCAAAGTTGAACATCAAGGCACGCGGGGCACGCATAAATCAAAGCAGGTGTGTATTCCCTGCGTTCCGTAGTGCTGAATGTATCGTCTTTATACGAAGCATTGCAATATGGCCCATCTTACAATAATTTTGTCTTCGATTATGACTTAGACATCCGATATCTGTCTTTGGTGAGAAATATACACATTGAAATTTGAAATTGAAAGTCACTGAGACTATTTTGATTTGAAACCCGTTGGGTTCTTCACTCTGGCCATGAGGAGTAAGCCCACACTGGCAGTCACTCTTTTATGGCAGTCCACATACGGTATTGTTGATGTCCGGGGTTCTGAACAAGAGATCGCTTTAAATAAATTACATTTCTCAATGCTAGAGATTACTCTGCGAGCCAACTTCATAACAATTGTTACGTTTGTCAAACATATATTAGTGTTCATAGAGCTTGCATTTAAAATGTATACTATTACTATAATCCATAGTAATTTCCAACAAGTTAAACCACAGGCTTTATGACTTAACGATTACACCACTCTGCCGAACTGAATAGGGGAGAGCGGGGTATGTTGGCACACTTTCCACTGTGTCTTACCTGTCTTGGGCACAATACATCGGAGTGGTATAAATGTCATACCGAATGAAAGGTGGAAGTCTTGGGCACATATTTTGTATGAATTGCATTTTCATGTATTATTTCAGTATGGAGTTGTAGACAGTTACATAGAGGGTGTGCACTTGGGACGACTTACCCCACCAGTGGGTAAGTTGTCACATTGGATTATCAACAAATAAGAACACAACACAGTAATTGTAAAGAAAACATGTCTTTTTACTTTAAAATTCAAAAAACAACCAAGTACATTTCATTACAGAACTCATCTAATCAGACTCATCTTCCGAGTCACAGTTCTGGCACACATAAATTGTGTGGCCTGGGGTGCAAGCATCATGGGCCCACTTCTTGCATCTCCCACACTGCACCCAAGTCTCGTTTGGGCGGCTGTTCGAGAATGGCTCCATGCAGACTAGGCATAAGCATTCCCCTTCATCCGCTGGTGACTCGTCCAGGTTTCTTTTTACCCTTGCCTTTTATTCCCCAGAAACAGCCTTTTTTAGATTGCGATGTTTCAATTTGTAGTGCTTGCTTCACGGGTGTGTCTGTTAAAATTGCGGTCCTGCGCCGCTTTCTTCCGTTATTAGCTTGTTTTCGGGGACCAGCTTTTGGAAATGGCCGGAGGTCCTCTGGAGTTGGTAGTCTGCTGGGATGGGAACTGACCGGGTCTGGGTGTGTCTCTGTGCCTGTGCTTGTGCCTGGCAGGGCAGGGTTGGTGCTTGTGCCTGGCAGGGCAGGGTTGGTGCTTGTGCCTGGCAGGGCAGGGTTGGTGCTTGTGCCTGGCAGGGCAGGGTTGGTGCTGGGGCCTGATGGGGCAGGGCGATCCGTGACATAGGATGGCGCAAACTCAGTTTCCAAAAAGATGTCCCTGTTGTAAGGCTGTACCCCAGCTACCCTAAAGCCAGCCTGAATGTTCAGGGGGGTTTTGCCGCCACAGGATACGCGATTGCCACAATCCCAGGAATGTCATAAATAGTCATTGTTTTCCCAGGATTGTTCCTCATCCATGCATCAGACGCCGTGTTGATGTGCCTTTTAGCGGCCCGTAGACAGACCTGTCTAAGGGTTGAAGCCGATGAGAGCAGTGGGGTGGGAACGAGACCATAATTATGCCGTTTTCTTTGGCGTAATTGAGTCCATCAATGGACATATGAGATATGTGGTTGTCCAGAAGCAGCAAAGATGGTTTCTCCTTTGAGCATTTTGTATGCTCAGTGAAATGTTTAAGAAAGTCAACAAAGTGCACATCTTTCATCCACCCCGATGGATTTGCCGCCCCCTGCTGCCAGGTGGTCCGCTGTTTAAAAAATGGTCTCGGAAGTTGACACGGGGAATATGAAATATGGAGGTATACTATTTCCTGTGGCTGACACAGCACAGGCCAGTGTGACCAGTGTCCCCTTTCAGCGGAGGTCAGCGACCCTACTTGTTTGAATCCGCGTCTGGCCACTACTTTGTCAGGCTTATGGACCGTGGTCACCCCAGTTTCGTCCACATTCCATATGTCCCCGGTCCAAATCGATGCCTGTCCAGCACATTGGCTAAATTGTCGAAGAAGGCATTTACATTTTCCCGGTTGAAGCTACTAGCTCTGGCAAGGCTCGTTGCCTCAGGCTTTCTTATCGACAGCATTGGGTGCCTTTTAAAAAGGCTGTAAACCATTCGGAGCTGGCCTTTTCTGTTTCAGCCCACGTTGGTGAGAACTGCAGCTTGTGTGCCACAGCAAACTGGTAGGCAAGTCTTTTGGTCTCACTAGGCGACAGACCGAAATAAATGTCCGCTGACCTGGCAATATAATGGACCAGCTGCATCTCCAACTCAGGTGGAAATATCTGCCGTGGCTTTCTATAGCCAACCAATGTTGTTGGCATGGCTGCCTGACTGACAATCTCTTCGCTGGTAATCTTTTCACAATACCGAGCCAGAGTACGGTAGTTTATATTAAAATCGTTTGCTGTGCTTCTGATTGATATGTTCTCCAGCTTCACCTGTCTGACTGCCTTCAGCATTATATCCGGAGCTGTGCTACCATTCTCTGTCTTTCTTTTATAATTTCGCACCATCATCTCACTTTATTTTTGGTTCCTTCGATGGTTTGTTCCTTTCCTTCCTCCCCTCAATGCATATTTCCTTCAAAAACAAATTTAAATTAGCCTCATGTGACAACTTGCCTCAAAGCCATTTAGACAACTAGCCCCAAACGGGCATGTGGGCAAACGTTTGTTAAAAAACACGGTTAGTTCGACAAAATACTGCAGCTAACATATAAATAAACACATTATTGTTTCCCTCATTCGGTACAGAAACATAATTTAGGACATTTTTATACCTAACACGGTTTTATTACATGAAATACACGACACCATTTACTTACTTTTGCAGGAAAAAAGGCGAACGACTTCTGCTTGACTGCAATTAAAGAGGCCTGTGACCACCTGGGCAAAGTAATTCAAGCTGGCCCTAATTGCACCAAAGCAGCTATTCCATTTTTAGCTGGCGCCCCTGTGGTTGGAGGTATGAACAGTGTGACAACTTACCCGTGTGACAACTTACCCTGCTCTCCCCTACTCGTTTCATTGATCGTATATTCCACACATCAGTAATGCATATCCCTTCCAAAATTACACACCTACCACACGTTCATTTCATTGTGATTGAAGCGCAGCAATTCAACGTAATTCTCTTTCCGCTTGACAGTTACTGGGAATATGCTGTACAATATTTTCAGCGCACTATAAATACTTTATAACACACTACATTCATTGTACGATTCAGTTCTGTAGGATAGAATGTATGTATGTATGCATGTACTGTATGTCCACACCAGTGGAAGTGAAAAGTGCACAAGGCTGTTTCTGTTCGTGGAACTCAAGAATTCAAGAAAGCTCCAAATTGTATTATGTCAGTAAGTTGACAGTAGCTTATTCTAGGGGTGTGCCAACAGGTTTGGGTTGTAAGCGGGCAGTTGGGCAATGGGAGTGGAGAAATTCTACATCTTGATTGTTAACATCAGAAAACGAACAAACATCTTTATGGTTGATGGTCGACATCTACAGCAATTGTTTTGGCTAACCACCAATGCTCATCATACACCCCTGCTAACCAGTCTCCTTCTTCAATATTATCAGCATTGATCTCTGTTGTGCCTTCAGGTCCTTTTATGGACTCCTTTTACAACTCTTCCATAAAACATGCCAGCGGGCTTACCTTGTTTGCCTCAGTAGCAGCAATGTGTCCACTTATATCTTGCTGGAATTCCTGTTTGTCCATATAAAGCAAAAGTCACTGCACTTATTATGAAATCAGTGGCTCGCTGCAAAAGCATGAAAGCTGTCGGTGGTGGAGACTATTCTTATGTGAGATCACCTGATGGATCCTTCTTGTGGTTTCAGTGGTTGGGAGAGGGAAGCCTCTTCATCAATGTGGTAGAGTTGGATACTTCGAGGGATGTTCAAGACTTTCTTATAGAATACCCTGCCATCTGCAACACATTGCCTCTCAAAATCAGATTGTCTGCTGCCATTTTCACAGTTCCCCCAAGTCTGTCTGGGGCTCCCTACCCATGGGATGTGGGGAAAATGTTTCATGTGCCTCTCCCAATGTGAGTGGCATATTGGTGAGAAGAGAGAAGTTTTTTATTCTTGGACTGGGAACATCAGACCAGAAATGAAATGTCAACAGATAGAAATTATACCCTCTATTTATTTAGATTTGTGTAACAAGTGTCTCAATGAACACCGCTACTAGAATGCTAGTACTCAATTAGTGAATGGACCAGATAAGCAGATAACAGAGATAAAGATTCGTCAAGAGAGAGAGATGGTCAAGCACAACAAGAATGAACTCACACGGAGACATAAGCTACGGTTTAGAGGTAAGAGAATGGTTTGTGTATTTTTGTTTAAAAAGTTTTGTTTCTCTTTTACCCTTTAATTTATTTATATTTGAGAAAAGTAGAAAAATGGTGCACACAACAACAACAACAGACATGTAAGAATGTAGAATGATTCAATGAGAAGCTTACTGATTTCCAAATGACAATAATCGATACCCTTTTCTTTGTTTACAAGACAATCCAAGACTTCACTTCAATTACTAGGTAAGTATGACCTTACTATTTATTTACCCATATAGTTGGTTACTTTTAGAATCAGGAATCGACAGAGATGTAATATTGGTTACTATAATAATAATTATTATTATTATTCACGATTAGATTTTATTCAAGGTTAATATCAGGGAGGATTCACTGCTATGGTATTAATTAAATGTTTAAAGATGGTAAAATACTTTAATCCCTTTTTATATATTTTTGCTTGCTGTTATTAATTGGTAGCTTTTAGTCAAGGATGCACTTTTTAGATTATTCAACCAGGAATCTTATTTTGAAACCAAAAGTCCTCTTTTAAAACCAGGACTCTTATTTCAAATAAGGTCAATAATTCTTAAACCAGTTCAACAGTTGTATTACTCAACTCTGGATATGAAAACAAATAAAATACCAATTAAAATATGAATATCAAAAGCAACTGTCATATCATTACCAATACATCAATACTTCACAATTGAATAACTCAGTCCTTTAATAAAGTGAGATCGGATCCTCATCCAATTCGCTCAGCTCAGTCCGTGGTTATTGAACCACTTTCCATTGGTTCCGCCGGTGTGTAGGAATGGAAAAATAAAATAACTGTCCTACCAATTTGTAGAAAGCATAATTCAACTGCTCTCTATCTCTCAGTTCAAAGGTGGTTCATTTGGGTGGCTTGCCAGTCTACACTCAGCCACGGCCCCTTCAGCGGAGATGAGCAGGACGCAGATGATATCCAGGATCCAGTGAACTCAACAAAACTACAAAATAAGCACCAACAAAAACCTGGCCTTGCATAAACAAAACCAAAAGCCTACTTTCAAATAACTGCATTATTTACATATTTGTATGACATTCTTAATTGTGGTGGTCATTTAAGTTGCATTATGCATTCAAAATATACAATGCAACACGCTTGTTGTAACCTTCTTGATTTGTTCAATAAAAGATGTTGAAATCCATGTCAATGATCATGTCTCTTTCTATACTTTTATGGTTTGTATACACTGTTTAAATCAGGGGTGCCCAACCTTTTTAGACATTAGATCTACTTTTTCATTTGCCAACCTGAGGAGATCTACCAGTCCCAGTTTAGAGCCCTGAAACGACAAACGAAACGGAAATTAGAGTGTGGGCCTATCACTATAATACCCAGTTGCACATATCAAATAAAAGCTACTCTTATACTACAGTGTACTAACAAAATGTTTTCCATTTTGTAAAAGGAGAAATAAATTAATTTCCTACCTTACTGTGACCTTTGGCACTGGGAGGAGGCAGCTAGTTTCTCATAGTCAGGGCAGTAGCGGCTGGTTGCAAGTCTCAGGCAGGCTACTAGGTGGTCATTTATCATGGTAGATCTGTACTTGGACTTTATGATCTTCATGTGAGAGAATGCAGACTCACATAGGTAGGTTGACCCAAAAAGGGCTGACAAGTAAAAGGCACACCTCACCTCACCCTTCATCTCAGTGGTTGCCCTGGATTTCATCTGAATATCATTTTGAAGGGTGAGAATTTCATTCTCCACTGCAGTTGTGTCCAGGTGAAAGAGTGATGCCACTTTGGAGGCAATGTCATCAACATCTATATCTGTGCCAAATGGAAAACACATATATGTGGCAACAGGCTCAAGTGACCCAAAGTCAATAAAGCGTCTGTCAAACTCTGATGAGATGCTCTGAACTTGCTCAATGTAGCATGCACTGTCAAGCTTCACTGTGTCTTTGCCCTGACGCATATTTTGAAAGTAGCGCAGGTCCTGGCGCTGCAGCTTAGTTGAGAGCAGTTGTAGCTTGCGTTTAAAAGTGTTCACAGAGCTGATCATGCCTATTACATTTTTGTTTTTGCCTTGCAGCTCTACATTCAGTTCATTCAGCATGTCAGTAAGGTCAGTAAGGAACGCTAAATCCAGGAACCACTGCTTGTCTTCTAGCTGTGCATATCCTGCATGTTTAAAGAGCTTGAGAAACTCTTTGATTTCAGGCAATAGCTTCCTAAATCTTGCCAAAAATGTACCTTTGCTCAGCCACCGCACATCAGTGTGCAGCAGCAAGTCTGTGTGTTCTGCGTCAGCCTCCTCCATGTGAGAGCGGAATAGCCTCCTTTGCAGACTTTTTGCCCGAATCGAACACACAATCTTTATTGCAACATCCATCACCTCTTTCGTGTTTAAAATCTTACCGCACGGAGCTTGTTGGTGAATGATGCAATGATAATTAATAAAGTCCGGAAAAGAGTCACTTTGTTTGCACAATCCAATGAACCCACTAGTATGGCCTACCATAGCGGGTGCCCCATCAGTGGTAATGGAGACAAGCTTACAAATGGCCAGTTGGATCTTGTTAGCGAACTCCATGAAAGCTTGAAAAATATCTTCCCCCCGTGTATGTCCTTTCAGTGGCAAAATGGTGAGTAGTTCCACTTTTGCACTCATGTCCTCGAACACCATACTAATAAAAATACATAACTGCGCCACATCTACCGTATCGGTCGACTCGTCGAACTGAAGGGAGTAACACTCACATGCGTCAATATCCTTTTTCAGTCGACCCTCGAGGTCCTCCGCTATTTCCTCACATCGCCGTGTTACTGTGATTCTGGATAATTGAATGTCCTTGATAGCAGCCACAATTTCAATCTTATTCTTAAAATCCCCAAACAGCGAATCTGCAGCCTCAATAAATGCTTCCTTCACCATCTCTCCATCTTTGAATGACTTTTTGTGCTTCGCAAGAACGTGACTCACTTCAGATAATTCACTGGACTTGAACTGTTTAAATTTAAGTAAAAACTGGAAAATGGGGGTGTTCTAAAACTTTTGAACGGTAGTGTATATTACTTAAATTCTCTCTCTCTCATTTTATTAAAGTCAGCTTGTCTGAAGTTAAAAAATTCTAGAGTTAAGAGGAGGCGGTCATAACCTGGAAAAAATATCAAAAGTGACTGCACTGTGATCACTTGTCCCTAGTGGTTCTACTACCTCTGTGCTGCAAAGTCTGTCAGGATTATTACACAAATCCAGTCTTGATTTCCCTCTCGTAGGCTGAGTAACAGACTGTACCAAAAAGCAGTCATTGACCACATCTAAATACTCCTCTTCACATTTACCCTGACCTGTCACTACTTCCCAATTAATAGAGGGGTAATTGCAGTCGCCCATTATTAACGTCTCTCCTTCAGCACAGGTTTGTTTTATGTTACCAAAGAGCATAGTATTTATGTTACTGTCTGAAGCTGGAGGTCTATAGCATACTCCTATATTAAGTCCCTTCTCATGCTCTCCCAGTAATCTAACGTGAGCTGGGTGTAATGCCAAATTTGTGAATCGGTTTAACAAGCTTTTTAACAATACTCAATACAACATTTTAATAAATATTTATATATATATATATATATATATACACAGGGTTGGGTTGTAACGGAATACATGTAACGGCGTTACGTAATCAGAATACAAAAATCAAGTAACTGTATTCAGCTCGCGTTACATTTGAAAAACGAGTAATCTGAATACAGTTACTTTAATAAACCTGAAGTGAATACATTTTGGAATACTTATTGGAATTCTTGGTGGAAAGATTTCCTTACAAACATTAATGAGCTGATATTCATTACTAAAGCTACAGCATGAAATTATCACGCCTACATGATTATCATCACACAGCTCACGAAAACTACAGCCGCTGCACAGAACCAAAAAACTGCGTAAAAAATGAGTTAAAAAAAAAAAGCGCGCGCCCACACTCAGACAAACATTGATAGCGACAAGATGGAAGAAAAGTCAGCTTTTAGTTCGTGGCGTTATCGACATAATTTCCAGTTTAAAGAAGAACATGGGGAAAATCTGTCGGTCCAGTGTACCTTGTGTCTTCCAGGAATAAAGATACTGTCGGCATCAAAGGACTCGACTTCGAATCTTAAAAAGCTGTCAGGACTGGTACCAGAAAACCAGGCGCGGACCCAGAAATGCAAAAACTTCTTTTATTTTGAAAACAGGCAATGGTCAGGCAGGAGTAATCAGGGCAATGCAGGGATCCAAAGAATGGTCGGGACAGGCAGAGTTCGTTCCGGGCTTCAGGGGTATCAGGGGCAGGCAAGGCGTAGTCAGTGGGCAGGCGAAGGTCGAAAACGAGAAAGCAGTCCAGGGAACACAGGGAGGAGCGGGAACGAGACTGGGATAAAGACGAACACTGGAGCACAAGCACGAACACAAACACAATGAAACAAAACGCAGGGAAACAGCGATAACGCTGGAGAGTAGTGTAAGCATACGCAAAGCACAAGACAATCTGGCAACGAACATGGGGAAAACACACAGCTTAAATACATTTAGACCTAACAAGAAACAATCAGGACTAAACATGAATGCAGCTGACTGCAATCAGACACATGAGGAATTAAGTGGAAACGATAATACAATAACGAGACAATCAGGAAATGAACATGGGAAACGAACAGCTAACCACATCAGACATAACGAGAAACAGGTGAAACAGATAATACACTGACGAGACTGGAACAGGTAAGCGAAAGTAAAAACACGGACCAGACAACTAGGAAAACATGGAACAAACTACAAACGCTTAGTTAGGGGAAACACGAACACGAGACGTGACAAAAAGCACTTGGAGTAAGTCGATGTTAGCTAACCTTCAGCTTAATGAACACAGTTCTGCAGTAATTTGCTGTTACCTGACCTTAGCCTACGATTTGAGGCATCGCATTAACTGCTCTGCTAATTTTATACTGCTTTCTTTATTGTTGAAACGATGACATTTTATTTTATTCTTTTTATTTTTCCCAGTTTTCTCCCAATTTGGTAGCCAATTGTACCCTACTATACGTCAAATACGTTATGCACTGCCGAGCATTCGCCGCTACACAGTCCGCCAACACTGGCACTTTTCTAAGCCATATCCCTTACAAGTCGCTGTTATTCCAGTGCCAAAAAAGTTTCAAAAGTTATTACATTGTTTCAGATGTTGTGTTTGAGTTATGCTCATGATGAGCCATCAAAACAGTAAAAGAACTTGCCTTTCAATTTCCCTTTGCTTTTAATTTTTAATCTGTCCATTCTAATTCCATAACATGTTAATGATGATGACTACAACAAAAAATGCAGATACAATGTTGCATATATTTAGCTAAATTGACATCTCAAATGTATTAGTATTTATTATTAAATGAACAGAAGCTGACCTGACCTCAGCACAGTGGAAAGTTGAACATGACATCCTTTTTCAAAGTGTAATGCATAATAACTATTTAAATGTATTACTGATAAAATACAAAAGTGAACATGGTGTGTGCAAAAGTTTGAGCACCCTTTTAGTACTAAGTAGCACCACCTTTGGCTATATAACAGCTTCCCAATGTCTCCTGTACCCCAAAACATACCCATCTGTGATGGAAAAAGTAAGTAATCCAAAAGTATTCTAAAGTAATCTGAATACGTTTTTTTGAGACATGTAACTGTATTCGTATCAGATTACTTTCAGAGCCGTGTAATCAGTATTCAGGCACTAATTACATTTACAAAGTAACCCTCCCAACCCTGTATATACAGTATATATATATTAGTTTATTATAAATACATATATATATACAGTATATACTTTATTTAATTTGATTATAAATACATAAAGGCCTATATATATATTTATTTTAATTTTTTATTATAAATACTTATACTGTATATATATAGTAGCAGAACCCGGGGTGTTGAGTTGCAACTCCACCAATGATCAATAATAAATCAACAAACACAAGTAAATGCAAATCAATGTTGTATATTTTCCAGAGAAAGGGAAGGGAAAAGGGGAAACAGGTTAAGTCCACAATCCTTGCTTGTTGTTCCAGTCCATAATCCAAAGTTTATTCCATGTCGGTTCCTCCTGCCAAAATGTGTTGATAACAAAACGGGATTCTCAAAACAGTCCAATTTTTTATCAGTCACAGTATACTTGCTAATCTCTCTTAGTCTCGCGTTTCCCTTATCGGTACTTAGTAGTAGTGTCTTTATTCAGTCATCACACAATACAATAAATATAAACAGTCCGGACAATATAAGTAAGATAGTGACTAAAAAGGTACAGGCAGAAACATAATGCTTATATACAGTATGCCTATCCTACATACTTATCAATTTAAGCTACCCTCCAAAAAATAAGAAAAGAAAAGAAAAAAACTAAGTAAAAGAAAATCATTTACACTTGTAACCCTCAAAAATAGCTTTATGAGCAATTCTTTTGAAAACCAAAAGCGAATTACACATTCTTAAATTTATATTAGGTGGTGCAGTGGATAGCACTGTCGCCTCACAGCAAGAAGGTCTCGGGTTCGAATCCAGGCCGGGGGCCTTTCTGTGTGGAGTTTGCATGTTCTCCCCGTGTCCGCGTGGGTTTCCTCCGGGTACTCCGGTTTCTTCCCACAGTCCAAAGACATGCACGTTAGGCTAATTGGAGAGTCTAAATTGCCCGTAGGTATGAGTGTGTGAGTGAATGGTGTATGTAGTGCCCTGCGATGGATTGGTGACCTGTCCAGGGTGTATTCCTGCCTCTCGCCCCAATGCATGCTGGGATAGGCTCCAGCCCCCCCGCGACCCTAACTAGGAATAAGCGGCTGAAGATGAGATGAGATGAGATGAGATGTTGTTTCCATGTTAATTTATGATCAATAACAACCCCTAGGAATTTTATCTCAGACACTCTTTCAATTTCAACATCACAGATTTTTAATTTAATATCCCCACCAATTTCTATTCGATTTCCAAAAACCATAAATTTAGTTTTTTTAATATTGAGAGACAATTTATTAACATTGTCACACGCCACGTGACAAACCCTGGACGGGAACAGAGCAGCCAGGAGAAACGGAGTGGAGTTTGTCGGTCTACGGACCGAATTTTTATGATTTTTTTCTTGTCTCTCCCCCCAGACATGGGAGAGAGACAGTGGGAGTAGCAGGTTAACATATAACAAAGACCAACACAAACACAGACACAAAATCTTCACCCTACTCACCGCAAAGCTTTCGGGTAAAAACAACAAACTAAAATAACAAGCTAAAATAACCAAACTTACGGGACACTGCGCCTCTTCCTCCGGAGTTCCCCTGGAACTTCCTCAGGCGCACACATATGCATGGGGAAAGAGAACTCGAACTGCAAAGTTTGAGTGTCTCAGTATGAATGGGTGGGAAGCACTTGAAAGATCACTGGATATGTGTGTGCCAGAGACACTCGCCACTCCCCACAGTGAGAGTTTTCTGGCAACCAGCCCCGAGACACCCTCCACTCTTCCAGTGAGAGTTCTCGGGCTGTTGCCCAGAAACACTCTCCACTGCCCGAGTGCGAGCTCTCTGTCACTAAAACCGAGGTCGAGAGGCGGACCCTCTTCCAGGGCACCCTCTCGCTCTCCACAATCACACCGAGGGAGAGAGGCGGACACTCTTAGTGCACCCCCTCTCCCTCTTCCCCACACACAAGAAGCACACTTTCGACAAACGCACACAAAACTCCACAAACATCAAACATTCAACATCAAACATTCCACAACATACATGTGTGGAATGTGGACAATTTGATTGATTACTTTCCAAGTCCTTTGAATGTTGTTTTTACTGTCCTCTAATATTTTATTATAGCATTCTTTCTTCTGTAGTCTCATAATGGAAGTCAATTTATTCTTATACAACTTATATTTTTCTTCACTTTCACTGGTTCTCAGTTGTAAATATTTCTTATAAAGTAAATGTTTCTTTTTGCACGCCCTTTGCATACTATTAGTCATCCATGGCTTTCCTTTGTATTTATCCTTCACCCAGCACTTTCTAATAGGACAATGTTTGTTGTATAACTCTATAAATGTGAACAAAAATGCATCATAGGCCTGAGTAGGATCGTCAACATACACCTCATCCCAATTGCAGTTTGTAAGGTCCATCTTTAAGGCCTCAATTCTTTCTGGAGTCCTTATTCTTACAAATTTACAAGAAGGCTCACTTACATCAATTGGACATTTAACCTTTAAATTATGCAAAATCACAAATATAGGAAGATGATCACTGATATCACTTAAAAACAAACCACTTGTTGTTGGGCCATTAACATTTGTAAAAATGTTATCAATAAGTGTGACACTTTCCTTAGTTATCCTACTAGGTTTGTTAATAAGGGGCCAGAGACCAAAACTAAACATTGCATTACAAAAGTCAGTTGTTAATTTATGTTCATTCCATTTTAACAAATCAATATTAAAGTCACCACAAACAAAGAAAGATTTCTTATCACATACTTTTCCAAAAATATCAACTATAGTATTCATAAATTCATCAATGCAAGAACCAGGCGTTCTATATATGCAACTCAAGAATATACTCTTAAATTTAGTAGACTGAATTTCAATTGTCAAACTCTCCATGACATCATTAACAATTGTGGTATCAATTACTTTAAATTGAAAATCTTTCTGTACATAGAAATAAGATTTAGAAATAAGATCATGCTGTACAAACACATCTATAAACATTGTCACTTATATTGATCCAGTTCTCTCAGATTCCGTATCACAACCACCTTGGCTTGCTCAGGTGGTCCATTTAACCTTATAAATACTTTTCCATTCCTTGTCCATGTTGCTTGAATTTTGTTTTGCTTTCTGAGGATATGGCCATTCCTAGCTATTTCAGCATTTTTCTTCGTCAGGTGCTCATTTACATACACCCCAGTATCCTTACGTTTTTTGGACTGTCTCATCATTTCAACCTTATGCTTTCGATTTGCAAACTGGACAACAATCGTGGGCTTGTTTGTGTTATCCTTGCGTGGGAGAATGTGACAGGCTGAGATTTGCTGACTCTCTAAATGAATGTTCTTACTGTTCATGAATTGGACCACTTGTTGCTCTAGAGTGTACAGCTCCTCAGGTGGTGCGTCCTCCCCTTGTCCGTCACCGGCTGCAGCCCTGGCATAGCTGCGATGTTTGGTATCCAGCCCAGTGATGATAAGGTCATCAGCACGGGAGTACTGCTCCAAGTCGTCAATCCTTTGTTCCAGCAGTTCAATCCTCTGGTCTCTTTGGTTGATTGTAGCCCTCATCTCATGAACCTCCTCCATTAGACCCATGAGGTTAACTTGCTGTTTTGCCACTTTACTGATCTCCTCAGACATAAAATTGAGCGATTTTTTAATCTCTTCTAATTCCTCTGCCAGCTTTTTGGTTGGAGTCGACGTCTTTTTTCAAGAAGGTCTCAAAAAGTATATTCTGGGAAGTCTTAATGAATGCTGCTCTGTTACCAATCACCATGTGCTCCCAGGTCTTTAACAATGTCCTTGGTCAAGAAACACCAAGTTGACAAAAATATCCAAAAAGTTGGAAATAAAACATTACTGTGCCATCAATCATTGGAACGTGGGCGGGGCTCTGTGTAGTCCGAAGGGTAATTTATTGTACTGGAATAGTCCATCAGGGGTTGCGAAGGTGGTCTTCTCTCTCGATGTCGGAGCTAGGGGTACCTGCCAGTAACCTTTGGTTAGATCCAGTGTGCTCATAAATTGGGCATTCCCAATCCTTTCAATCAGTTAATCTATTCGAGGCAGAGGATAAGCGTCAATCTTTGATATCTCATTTCGTTTTCAGAAGTGATTACAAAACCATAAAGTCCCGTCCAGTTTGGACACCAGCACAATCGGACTGCACCACTCACTTTGGGACTCCTCTATGATCCCAGTGGCCAGCATATCCTGTACTTCCGCTCTCACGGCCTCTCTCCTTGCTTCCGAGATGCGATATGGATGAAGTGTTACCTTTCTCCCTGGTTTGGTGATAATATAATGTTGTAGTTGTATAAGGTCGGTGTGTCCGGGCTTGCTAGAGAAAAGTCACGGTGACTGTTAACCAGCTCCTTCAGTTCCTGTTTCTGTGCCGGACTCAGCTGTTCCCCTAGCGGCACATCGGTGGGCGTGGTATCTGTACCGGTGACCTTGGGAAACATGGTCATGCATGCAACACCTCATTGGCATTCCATTTTTTTAACAGATTGATGTGGTATAGTTGGCGAACCTTTCAGCGATCGAGTTGCCGTACCCGATAGTTCACCTCTCCCACCTTTTCAATAATCTTGTACGGTCCCTTCCACCTGGCTAAAAATGTACACTCCAAGGTGGGGATGAGCACCAGTTCCTTATCGCCAGGCTGAAACTCCTGCAGCTGAGCCCCCCGGTTGTACACCCGTGCCTGGGCAGCTTGCATATGCATATGTTCCCTCACCACTGGCACACAACTTCGCTATCCTGCCCCTCAATCCCTCCACATGTTCCACCAGGGTGTGGTGCGGAGATGGCTGCTGTTCCCAAGCTTCCTTAGCTAAGTCCTCTGGGTTGCCTGCCATATAGTAATTCAAAGGGGGAGAAATCTGTCGAACCCTGTTGTACCTCCCAAATTGTACCTTCCAAGAAGGGGGGCAGTTGGTCCCAGTTTCTCCCAGTTTCTCCGCAGCATGCTTTTCAGGGTTCTGTTGAACCGCTCCACTAGTCCATCTGTCTGTGGATGATAAACTGAGGTATGTAAATGTTTCATTTTCAACAACTTACATAAGTCTTTCATGATGCGAGACATGAATGGAATCCACTAGCCTGTGAGTATTTCCTCCGGAATGCCTACTCAAGAAAATAACATTAGTAGTTTGCGGGCTATGCCTTTGGTTGCCATGGTGCGCAGGGGAATTGCCTCCGGGTATCTGGTAGCATAATGGAGTATCACCAGGATATACTGATAACCACTGATACTTTTTGGGAGAGGCCACACCAAATCCATTGCTATACGGCTAAACGGTGTGGAAAGAATCGGTAATGGGATGAGTGGGCTCTGGAAAACGGGTTTTGGTGCCACCCACTGACACTTCTGGCAATTGCGGCAGAAATTCCTCAACTGCCCTTTTTATTCCCATATTTACGTATTTATTACGTTGCTTCTGTGAAAGGAATGTGCATTTAAAAAATATTGATTAGAATATTAAAGAATGATTGAGGTTAATTTGAAACATCTTTCACTGTAAAATATAATCAATAGCCTGTTGTTTTGGTTTTGTGAATTAGAATAACAGGTGAAAAAAACTTCAGTGCACATGCACAAAAAACATTTTGGATAAAGTTATGAACTGTCATTCAGCAAGTCTGTGGCAATTACACTGTAAAGACATGTTTTTCATCCATTTCTGAATTGAACCAACCTAATATGATACTAACCATGGCCAAAGCTGGCCTAGCAAAAGTGAACTGACTTTTCTGAGAAATAAGACGATGGAATGTATCTGTTCATGCACACACACACACACACACACACACACACACACACACACACACACACACACCATCTCCAAATACATAGTGCTGCAATTAACAGTTTTTTTGCATTATGTTTTACTACAAGAAACATATATAAAAATATACACTACCGGTCAAGTCTAGTGAATAACCTGAAATGGTACAAAGGTAAGCGGTAACTGCCAGAGGTTAAAAAAAAAAGTTTAGGTTACCAAAAACTGAAAAATAATGTAAATAAAAAGTTATAAAAAAGGCCCTTTTCAGGGAACAAGTAATGGGTTAAAAACGTACAGCTGTTCTGCAGCAATGGAAGTAAATTAAGCCTTGAAAGTTGATGCAAACAATTCCTACAGGTGTCCCAACTTTTGTTGATTACTTACAAACCCTCTGTCTGTATAAAAGCAGTGTTGAAATAGACTGTGTTACTACACCCTCTGAAGCATTATTTGAACAATATTGCACTGCAGGATGTAGTATATTGCTATCATAATGGCGAGAAAAAGGCAATTAACAAAGGAAGACAGACAGACCATTATAACCCTTAAAAGTGTAGGTCTTTGCTTTAGAGAAATTGCAAAGAAGGCCAAGGTGTCAGTGAGCACATTTTCCTATACCATCAAAAGGCACTTGGAAACTAAAGGAATCTCTGACAGGAAGAGGTCTGGCAGACCCAAAGCCACAACAAAATCAGACGACAAGTTTCTGAGAGTCAATAGCTTGCGTGATAGGCAGCTCACAGGACAACAGCTTAACACTGGTCGAAGTAAGGAAGTCTCAGTTTCAACTGTCAAGAGAAGACTTTGAGCTGCAGGTTTGACAGGTCGAGTGGCAGTAAGAAAGCCATTGCTAAGATGGCAAAATAATATAAAGAGGCTTGCCTGGGCCATGAAGCACCGCCAGTGGACTACTGAAGACTGGAAGAAGGTCTTATGGACCAATGAATCAAAATTTGAAATCTTTGGTTCATCATGCAGGGTTTTTGTAGGCCGTCGAGTAGGCGAAAGGATGGTTCCTCAGTGTGTGACACCAACTGTCAAACATGGAGGAGGAAGCGTGATGGTCTCTTTTGCTGGGTCCAGAGTTGACGACTTGCACAGAGTGACTGGCACCCTGAACCAAAAGGGCTACCACAGCATTTTGCAGCGCCATGCAATACCCTCTGGTCTACGCCTAGTTGGTCAGGGGTTCATTCTACAGCAAGATAATGACCCAAAACATACCTCCAGGCTATGTCAGAACTACCTTAGAAGAAAAGAACAAGACGGTAGGCTTCAAATCATGGAATGGCCAGCACAGTCTCCAGACTTAAACCCCATCGATCTGGTTTGGGATGAACTGGACAGAAGGGTGAAAGCAAAGCAACCTACAAGTGCAACACATTTGTGGGAACTTCTGCAACAGTGTTGGGAAGAATTTTCAGATATATTCTGATCAATATTTGATTTCCATTGTAGAAAGAATTCCACGAGTGTGTTCGGCTGTTATATCTGCAAAAGGTGGCTAATTTGATGAGTTAAAAATGTAGATTACATTTTGTTAAACAAAATGATTGCATGATTTCTTTTTTATCTCCAATTGTTTATTTGTTCTATGCTTTAATTTCAGAGTACATCGAAACATTAAACTGTGTAACTTTCAATAAAAAATGGAAAAATGGAGGTGTTCTTTTGACTTTTGACCGGTAGTGTACATAAATTATATAAAAAATATATTTATGCTATAGTTTTTGCTATTCTATTTTTGTAATAAACGAGGATGCCCAAACCATGCTAGAATGCAATGAAGGGCACAGTCAGATTGAGTGCTAAAGGAAGGTGTAGGGGAAGTGGCAATTTTCTTACATTTTATTTAATTTATTTAATACACATTTCATTAAATGTTTAAATGTAATGCATTCTACATACCTACACAATTAATTATATTCAGGAGAGTGCTAGCAATCAAGTACACCATACACATGTAGGCGACTATACACCATAATGTGTCACATTCCCTTTGTTCCTGTCTTGTTTCTCCCTTGTGATTGTTTGTTAATTGTTTTATTATTTTCCATCATTCAATTACCATCCCTCATTACTCCTCATCATGTTCACCTGTTACCAATTCCGTCCATTCCGGCACACCAGCTTCCCATCTAGATCATCAGCCCTGCAGTATATCTACCCGGTTTTCCAGTCATTCATCGTCAGATCGTTGTTTTCCCTTCTCGGTAGAAGCTGACTTCTGATACCTTAGATTAGACTCTGTGTTTACTGTTCTCTGCGTGTTGTGTTAGATGTTTGTTTACCCTTGTTCCTGTTGTTCCCCCTTGTGTTCAGGTTCATTCCTCATCCGTCTGCCAGCTCTGTCCGTCCTGCCAGCCCCGCCTGCCTGCACGCTCAGCTGCCCCCCCCGGTTCCCTCATCCTGTCTGTCCTCCTGTGCATCCCTTCCAGTGTCCAGCTCATCGTCTCCACTACCTCTGTCATTACTATTACAATTATTATTAAATCTTCACTCTCCATCCTAACTTTGTCTGTGTCCGTGTTTGGGTTCGTTCCTGTCGTCATAACAATAATGAATGAGTACTTATTGTGGCAATATTGTGCACAACATGGGAAACTGCAACATTAATTCTACAGTGATGAATCCATTTCGATAATATTTGCAACATAACAATTGATGAATCTTAATTTCACTAAAGTGAATTTCTGCTGCCCATAGTGTTTTTGTTTCCATTTCCCTGATTATTTTCATGAAATGCATATTTGTGTTGCTGATGATAACAGATTCAGTTACTACCAGCACTCATAGAGGGGAAAATAAGTGCAATATCTATCTTACATGTGCAATATGTAGCAGGTGTGTGGTGTGAATGTCTTGTCTTCTTAAATTAGTGTGTGTGTGTGGGTGTATGTACAGTGTATCGAACTTTGCCCCCATGTCTATTTTGTCCCATGTCTATTTTGTATTTATTTCTATTTTATATTGGAGCCCCACTAGGAGTGTTGTGTTAATTTCGTTGTAGCAGTACAATGACAAAGAAATCTTGAATCTTGAATCTTGAATCAAATCAAGCTTTCGCTACTGAGACATGCTCTTTCCAGATTACCATATTTGCTGTGTAATACCCACTCACCATGTAACCTACTGTATGAGGAGAAGCTGGTTTCATACCATGCTAACACACTTACACAGTGTTCCTGACACAGACTATTAGGTACCCGGGGGTCCAGTCTGCTCTTTAAATAATTATGACTGAATACATATCTAACATTTCTACGTGGGTGGTCTTGTCCTGCTGCACATAGCTTGATTTATTTTGAAATCTTACAATAGCCTATTTTTTTTGACACTAAGGCAGATTACTCATTCTAATAAACAATGTCCACCTCGTCAAAGAAAAACTGTTGCAGCGTCGTCTAATACACCACAGGCTGACACGATAAGTGTCAACGAACATAAGTGAATTAAGTGGTAATTGAATGAATAACTGAGATTATTGTTGAAATTCATTGGATGATTGTGTATGACACGTAGTTTGAAATAGAGGTTCCATCTACCCCCGTGGTGGGTGGACTGAAACACATGCAAGATAACAACCCGTGATTCTCTTAGATGCCTAATTATAACAGTCATAAACAATACTGCATAGGTACATATTTTTGTGAAGAGAGTATATGATATAACTAATGTTAGCTGTGTGTTACATAAAATTACATAAAGTGTTACATAAAATTACGTATCCGTCAGTGTATAGGCTTCGTGATCCAAACTAACGCATTACATAGTTATCGCTAACTCTCCAAAATATACTGATACTTATCTTCAACCATATAATCATCACTTGTTTTACCCAACATAATGACGAAATTGAATGTGAACACTTCTTTCAACCTAATGTGCCCTCTAGATTATTCGCTGCTGTCAGTGAATGGTTACACAACGATTGTAGCCTTATATAAGGGAGTATATAACAGACCAATGAGTCCATTTCCTGAACGTCACGTGTTACGAGTTGAACAATACGGGATTTTCAGCGGTTTGCTAGTAGGCTGTGCATATGGCTATACAGCGAGGACGTAATAGATAGGTGGACGAGCGAGCTATTTTCATTTTGATAACCAACTTAGTTTGTGCTTGCTAATTTTGGTGTTAACATGCCGCGTTGGACTGCTGTGATTTCTGTTCTGTTGTAAAATGACTAACAACTATGCGCAAAACTTAGCTATGCTAGCTAGCTACGTAAAGAAACGCAAATGTGAGCGCCTCGTTTTGAGGTCTTAACGTTGACATAAAAGTAATGATGCGAGTTTGCCATCGATAGGTGACCGTAAGCATTTGCTTTATTCCAAGGAAGGTTGGATTGTAAAGGACTAACGGTTTTTGGCTCTTACCTTAGAAGACAGACGCTAGGTACTTGGGGATATTGATTGAGATTGAGTTCATCCTAATATTTTGCATGTATAGCTAATGATATTATTAACGTTGTAGCATAGTTTGCTTGCTAGCAAGTCATATAATTGAAAAGTAAGGTTACCTGAAAATACTAAATTACGTTATCTAAACTAGACCGCTAGTTAGGCCTATATACTAGCTAGCTAATAGTACTATATACTAGCTAATTCTGTGTTGCTAGGTAGGTTCGCTCGTTTGTTATGAATCTATCGTCACCAAGATTGATAAAGCCTGCCTTTCTTGCGTTAACGTTATTGAAAAGTGGATATCCAGCCGGCACAGATTTGAAGAACGCAAAATGTCTTCACTGGCTAACGCAAGCTACTTCACAGAGGCAGGCCCAATGCACTTTTCTCCAGTTAGCTAGCATAACTAATGTTTGCATGAGAAGAAGGAAGTTACTTTATACATGCTACTGTATTTTCCCTGTAGTTAGCCATTTTTCTACGGCCGACTTATTTTATTTCTAGCTAACTGACGAAGAAGATGGAGACTGGAATCCAACACCATACGGAACGTTTTGCGCACGATTCTTCCAGCAGTGGAGCTGCGGGTTTGTGTCCAGAAATGCTGCAGGTGGCAGAGGAGGCATGCCGGGCAGGAGATTTCGACCTTGCTGCAGAGATCTATGGGTCTCAACTGGCAGATCTCCCCCAGCCAGATCGGGGACTCTATCTGCGCAAAGCGGACGCACTTGCTCGGTCTGGACGCATAGCCGAGGCTCTGGATTCCTACTGCATTGCTGCTAAACTGAACAGGCTCCGGTCGGATGAGTTAGGACTTCTAGTGGAAAGTATCGCGCGGAGTCTGCGTGAAAGGGAATTGGGTGTATTAGGGGGAGAGTGTGTTCACCAAAGGAGTGAAACGTCAAAAAGTAACGAGGAGAGGGGGATCAAAACCAGTCGCAAATTGAGCGGAGATGGGGCTACTGAGATTGGGGGAGATGCGTTTAATGGCGAGCAAACCCTGGACTTGTTTTCCTGCCGGCTATGCAAGTGCTTACTCTCTGAACCCGCTACCTTACAATGCGGACATACATTCTGCAAACGGTGCCTGGAGGGTGATGGCGTCAACGAATGCACAATTTGCAAACATAAACTGTGCAAAAAGAACGGACAGATGCATCCCTTAGGGTTTCGAGTAAATGTAGTCCTCGGTAGTGTGTTAGATAAATGGTTCGATTCAGAAAGTAAAGCAAGGCGATGCTGGCAAGAGGGAGAAGATATGTGGAAGGAGCGAGACCTCCCCAACGCATTGGATAAGTATAACAAAGCTGTAGAACTAGGTGAGAAGTGCATCATTTGTGTTCATACTGCGACCTTTTTGGAATGGACTGGGTAACCTACTTTTCCCAGTGACACCCAATTACCAACGCTAGGGGGCGACATCGCGTATGTCACCTTGATGTAGCCCATTAGTTCCCAACCTCGGTCCTCTGGACTCACTGTGTATGCTGGTTGTACTTCCAACCTGAATTGTCATTGGCTGTTAATCGTTCCCAATTTGATACTTAATTTCTATTAAAGCATGATTTACACTCAATGCCATATGTCAGAAATGGCTATGCATTCCATGAACAATAAATGTCCCATATTCATATCCCAGGACTTTAAATCAGTCATGCTATATGACACATGATTAATTTAGAAAGATGATATTTTAAAAGTGTATTCAATTATAGACTGGCAGGTAAAATCAGCAGAGACCTAATTGTTGAATAATATAATATAATGATGTATGCCATTTAGCAGATGCTTTTATCCAAAGCGATTTACAGTAGTGAATGCATACATTTTTCAGTATATGTGGAAAATATACCCACAACCTAAGCATTGTCAGTGCCATGCTCTACCTACTGAGCCACACAAAGTGTGGACACTTCATTTTCGACAACCTTAATTCATCAAGAGATTGGCTGTAACAAAAACCAGCATACAAAGTGGATACCCAGGATGAAGGTTGTGACCCACTGATGTAGCCAATAACTTAATTAAACTTTAACTTAAGTACATAGCAACAAGCTTCATTGATATGCATCATTTTATTGTTTGAGTGTTCTTTAATTAAGTGGTTGTTGTTTCACTCCACCAGTGAACTGGACAAACATGTTCTAGAGGTGCCTGGAGCCAATATTGAAAAAAAAGTGTTAATCGGACACTGCAAATGTATACAGGTCTTCACCCTAAAAACATGTTTGTTTATTGATGCTCACATACCAGCAAAAAAGTGCAAATGCAAGAAAAGTGTCCAGGTGCACAAACCTAAAAACAAGGTGCAAATGAAAACGTTTTTGTGTTTGCACTCTCTTTGCTTAATAACATAATAATACTTTATTTATAATATGAGAAATGAAAATGTTTTGGGGTTTTTTTAAAACAGAAAAAAATGAGATTTTAAAGAAGACACAGAGTCTGAGGCCCTAATATAGTCAGGAAGGCTGTTCCAGAGCACTGGTGCCCTGGCAGTGTAAGCTCTGTCCCCTCTCCTCTTTAGCTCAGTGAGAGGTATGCTGAGGAGGTCTTTATTTGATGATCTCAGAGAGCGGGCTGGCGTGTATGGGGATGAAAGATCAGAGGTACTCATGGGCTAACCCACACCTGGGTTACGTGAAAGTAATCATTTAAAATCGATTCTAAAAGAAAGTGGAAGCCAGTGTAAGGATGCTAAAGCAGGGGTTATATGAGATTTCTTATTAGTGTTAGTAAGGAGCCTCACGGCTGAGTTCTGCACTAACTGAAGGCGAGACAGGGCATTGTGACTCAAGCATGTATATAGAGAATTACAATAGTCTAGTCAGGATGATATAAAAGCATGTATGCCCTTCTCAGAATCACTGACAGACAGGAAATTATACAGCAAATTAAATGTGTGTTCTGTGTGGCTCAGTAGGTAGAGTAGCGCTGACAATGCTTAGGTTGTGGGTTCGATTCCCATTGGGAACACGTACTGAAAAATGTATGCATTCACTACTGTAAGTTGCTTTGGATAAAAGCGTCTGCTAAATGGCATATGTTCAAATTATAAATTCAAGTCTGGAATATATATTTTTTTATGTCTAACTCAAAACTAAGGTTTGGGTCAAAGGTGACACCCAAGAGTCCTAGAGTCTGTTTTAATGGAGATAAGGGAGTCCATGTTTGATTGAACCTGCTCAGTCAATGGTTTTGGGCCTAGGAGTGAAACCTCAGTCTTATCTGTGTTCAGTTGTAAAAAAATATATTATAATAATCATTTCTGAGACATCCAATTCTGAGTATCTATAAGACCGTTTTGAAGGGCAGACAGCCGACTCAAATTGTTAGGATTGAATGACCGATACAACTGGGTGTCATCCAGCATAAAAATGAAAGGATGTATATATTTTGTCTGCAAATGACTTGGCCCAGAGGTAACGTATAGATGGAGAATAAAATAAGTCCCCAGGACTGAGCCTCTCGTGCATAATGTGACAAATACCGTGTCAGAACACTGCTGTACTTAATGTTGCATGTATGATCATTAAGCCAAGGTGTAGACCTAGCGACGGTCTCTGTTTTGGTTTTAAACAGGGTGACAGAATCGAGGCTGGAAAAACCGCTTGCAATTCGGATGTGTTCAAAAGCTACATGCTGATCATTCAGAAAATGGTTTTCAGAATGGTCTGTGTATTTTTGATCTTTGAAAAACTAGTCATGTTTGAATCACATTGCCTGCTGGGTATGGAGTTCGGCATGGTTATCTCTTATTTTTTAATATTTTTTTATATATTCTTTTTTGAAATAAAAAATGAAATAAAGCTAATTGGCCTGGTTCCAGTTTGACGGGAGACTGCTAGCAGAGGGCCGAAGCTGTAATGTAACCGAATTAGTCTGGTTGAAAGGCCTGGGTTGTCTTAAAAAATGGCCACCACAGCAACTGTTGATGGATGGAATATGACAGGCTTGCTTCATAAGTGATGCTATCCACAATATTCCCAACCTTAAGCCGCTCCTGCCGTCTAATGCTGCCGCCCGCTTTGCTGAACTTAACTGCAAGACCGTCACAAAGATTTTCTGTAAGTTAGCCAGCTAGTAAACACAAGATTGCAAACCAGCATGAATTAAATTAAACTTGGGTAGGAACACTCTTTGACATGGTTAACCGGAGAGGATGGGACGATGGTCATCCCTCCTCGGTCACATTTAACAGATTGAGTGTTTGATATTGGGTGTTTAAAAAGGGTAAAATATGATATTTTGAAACATCTAGCTATCTAGCTCATTATTTAAATCTCTCACTCATGGTTGATAAGATATGATGAAAAGTCTTGAAAGCTGGGAGAATACTTGTATCTCGGTCGTGACAAAGCAAAATATGAAACAACACAAATAGTTGATATAGGCTAGCTCAAATTGATGCACTGACACAACATTATATTTTAACTGAGCTATAATAACCATTTATGATATCTTTAGCTTTAAAGTGAATATTAGTGTTTACAAAATATTTTGCCTTCATTGCAAGCTGATAATAGCTACTGAAATTCCATTTGGCAATCATCGCTAGTTGGACTGAGTATATTTTCAAAAATTTGTATGAAATATCTGATAATAACCTATCCAGTTGGAAGACATCACTGGGTGACTCCAGTTGTTTATTGGGTACAATTAATCTATTTGGAGTAGCTCACTCTGATGAATTCTAACATTCATAGCAAGCTGGCACACGTCAGTTTGTGTATTTACATCCACGCATTCAGATGTTTAATTACGGTTTTACTGCTTGTAATCTTATGATAAATTGACTAGCTAATTGCTAGCTATGCCTCAGGAGACCCGGCAGTGTCTAGTTCGGCCAGCAAGCTAAAGCCTTGCTTAATGCTATCTGGTAATACACAACATATGGTTGTGCCATGAATATTCTCGATTCAGGAGGGCCTATTTATCTTTGTTCTCTCTCTCCCCCCCCACCCTCAATGTTTATTTCAACATGCCAGTGCCATGTGATCTGTCATTGGAAAAGCCACTTTAAAGTAGGCCAGGTAGAGTTCCTGCTCCTCACTACCATTTCTTTACAATGGAATATGAATGATTGATGATACTCAGGAGGCTTACCCACGCCTGGCCTTAACAGTAATTAAAATCAATTCTAAAAGAGTAATTGATTGCTCCTTATTCCTCACTACAATTTCTTTACAATGATATATTAATGGTTGAAGTCAGAATTACAGGGATCCCCTGTCCATGTCAAAACGTTCTGTGGGGAAAGACGAACGGGGGGGGGGCAGAGAGGTGTGGAGCTCTGGGCATTTAAGCCCCTTGGCCCCTCCGCACAGCTGGAGGAGCTGACCTCGTTTTGTTCAAATCTCAGCTGCTGGGGCTGACCTTCTTACGCTGTAGAAAGCAGGGAGGGGAGGGGCGTTGGGATACTGGAGCTGTGTTCTCTTCCCTGAACCCAGAGAGTGGTTCTGTTAAAGCCATACTTCCCTGTGTACTGGATCTCCCCTTTCCCTGAACCCAGAGAGTGGTTCTCTTAAAGCCATACTCCACCAAAGAAAACCAAATCATTTCCAAAAATCATTAGACATTTTCTTGCCTTGATAGGTAATGTAGTTAATATTTCGATTTAGATATATTTTTTTCTGCTTGCATTTTAAAAAGAGATACAGATTCATAAGTGTTCGGTGTCTCTATATTGGCTGAGTGCCAAATGACTGGTTACATGCAAACGTTCCCAAGTAGCCTACATCCTTTCTGGGAACAAGGACATTTGTCTACTTTTCAGAACTTGATACCTGTTTTAATTCTCCATGAGCACACCGTTGGATTACTATTGGCTTTTAAGATGCAGAAATGCCAATCGTAATGTTGACCATACTTTTGCACACCTTTTTGTTTGTTGCACACCTCCTACACAGGCATATTTACGGTTTTGATTATGCTGCAGATTGCCCTCAATATGTTGAACTCCTCAGTCGACGTAAACAAGCAGGTGGTCTGCCCACAGCCACACTCATTTTCTATGGAGTCTGGAAGCCTGTCTGCTATCAGATGTTATATTAGTTTTATGTTGACCCATCCCAACTTGCTTTTGGTTTTAGTTCTCCATGTCACTTGCTGTATATCTTTAAGGTGTCCAGATTGCATTGTGTTAGTCATAATTTCAACATTATTAAGATAACTGTAAAAGCCAACGTTTCTGGAACAAGAAGTGCCATTTAGGTCTACTCATTTAGTCCCAGGAACAGGGATGCCTAAATGAGCCCAAAGGCAGGGGAAAGGAGTGAGGGGTTTACCCCGTCCAAATGAACATGACCACACACTGCCTGATAGTGGGGGACAGTGACCCTTAAAGCCATTGTTCAATTGTTCACTTTGGGGGGGATTTTTTATTTATTAATTTTATTTTATTTTCTTATGAAGATAAAAATCTATTGTAATTACTTTGTGCTGTTTCACCGTGTAACAGTTACAACTGTTGAAAGCTGAGTAGGCTAGAAGTAAATGCTCATGTGAACTTTTTCACACATACCAGAGTGTGTAAAACTTAGCACAGTGAAGGAGCTCGATGCTACCGAGAATGAGTTAAATCTGTTAAATGCCTGTGTTTCACACTATTGAGCTTATTATTGCCCATCTCATGCATTTTACTGGTGTTCTCTTGTAATGCTTGTACAGCTCATTGAAGGTCAGATCCCGTAATATTCTTGCTTGACTGTTTATTTTCTTTACCTATGATTTTCCCAATGTCATGCTTTTCACTCCTCCTCCTCAGCCCCCTCAGACTGCAGGCTGATTGGCCAGCGTGCCGAACTCCACATCGACATGAAGAACTTCAATCAGGCTCTTCAGGATGGGGACAGCATGTGCCAATTGAGACCCCTGTGGCCCAAGGTAAACCAGCCAATGGGGGATGCCATTTTTGCACGAGCATGCGACCTGAGGAGCCAATGCCAACAGCCATGCTAAACATAGTCTGGAATACATGCACTGGACAGAAAACAACATACTTTAGAATTGTGATTTTTGGATTGTGTTCATTATCTGCTTTGTGGATCGCTCCATCCAGGTTGATAAACTGAACAATATGTTTACCCTTGCGTCTCACTCATTCTTAAAACCATTTATACAGCATTTTGTCCCAAAGCCTTGAGTTCAACCCCACGTTACTCTTTCCCATTGTCCAACGCTTTGACCACTGCTCCACACTTGTGCATTATCTGCTTCTTTCGTACAGCCCGCTTCACTTGGCAGGACACTCACAGGAACAGGCAAACACCCTATGCCTTTATGGCATCTGCTGTTAACAGCAACAGGGAGCCAGCATATGCCATGCCATGTGAGAGGATTTCCCTCCAGATGGTCCATGTTACCCGTGTGAAAATTGTAATCTTGGGCATTGCATGACTATCAGCGTCATCATTCTACATCTCTGCGTCAGGTCTGACTAGACCCATAGCAGGCCCGCCATAGTGCATGGATTGCTTATGAAAAGGGAAATGGCGTTAGATTGAGCTGAAGGAGTAGCCACAGCGGCATGAATACATGGTTGTCATAGATGACACGTTCAGACACTCTAATGAAGTGCTGCGCACTCCTGTGTAAAGCCCAGGAGATGTGCACGTTGACATGTAACCCATCTGTCCATCTGAAACGCAAAATTCTGTGCAATTCTTGACATATAGAATCATTCCTTGGTTTCCTAGCTGTGAAAATGAAGGCGTGTGTGATTGGTGCCCTTTGGAATCCCATCCCCCCCTCATGTGTTGAATGTTTTTTTCTGCGTAGGCCCACTATGTGAAGGCCACAGCTCTGAGGGAAGCAGGGCGGAAGGAGGAAGCGTTGCAGGAGTACCTCCTGTGTGTGGCACTGTCGCCCGACTGGACCTCGGTGAAACGGGAGGCCCAGAAGGTACTGTATCTAGAACTACGTTTCGGGGGAACAAGGTATCATAACACCAAAACTGGACGGAGATACGATTTGCTACCAGTAACTCACTGATTTGAACCATTCATTGTGTTTCGTTGTGAAGAGTAAAACCTTTCGATTGGTTCAAACAAGTCGGTGATTAGCTGCTAATTCTAGCCCCACCCATTGTTTGTGTCATGATACCTCGTTCTCCCATCTCTAACTGTATCCATGTGATTGTATCAGTGTATTTGATATATTCTCTATCCTCCCCATCCTTCTCTTGTGCTGTACTTGGTGGAAGTAAGTCTTGGCTTGTCTTGAGCAGCCAGGAACTGAAGGCATTCCACAAATCCTCCTTTGAGCCTCATGGGCATCAGATTTAGTGTGTGGACTGTGCCTGAACCCTGGCGCTGACCTGGGTTTCCTCTCTCTCTGGTCCCTGGCAGATCCTCAGTGAGCTGTTCTCCTCAGTGTTTGAGAGAGATGGGCTGCTGGCTCCACTGCGCCCCCACGTCAAGCCTACCTCACTCCAGGGCTCCCTCCACTCCTACACTCACAGTCAGAGCATGGGGCCTGGTTCCTCCAAGGTAAACCCCCTCACCCCTCTTAAATATGCACTTAAATTCTGCAGATCTGTAAAAACACACACTCTACCTCTGCATGCATCTCCCAAAACCCTACCTGAAAATGTACCATGCTTAGCACTAAGGAGCACACATTAGCACACTAGCTAAATGCTATATGAAGCTGGGAGTCCATTTTTATTACATTAATAACACACCTACTCTCAACGGTAGCCTGTTAGATTGGCTTTCGATTAGCCCGATACAATGCTGTACCATCAATGTGGCTGGATGTTGCATTTTGTTATTGGGTACACTACCGGTAAAAAGTTTTAGAACACCCCCATTTTCCAGTTTTTACTGAAATTTAAGCAGTTCAAGTCCAGTGACTAACCTGAAATGGTACAAAGGCAAGCGGTAAACTGCCAGAGGTTTAAAAAAAAAGTTTAGCTTACCAAAAACTTAAAGATAATGTACATTTTTTGGCAGTGAGTAGGTTCCTACACCATCAAAAGGCACTTGGAAACTGGAGGAAACTCTTGACAGGAAAGGTCTGGCAGACATAAAGCCACAACAAAATCAGAAGACAAGTTTCTGAGAATCAACAGCTTGCGTGATAAGCGGCTCAAAGGACAACAGCTTCAAGCATAGCTTAACACTGGTCGAAGTAAGGAAGTCTCAGTTTCAACTGTGAAGAGAAGACTTCGAGTTGCAGGTTTGACAGGTTGAGTGGCAGTAAGAAAGCCATTGCTAAGATGGCAAAATAATAAAAAGAGGCTTGCCTGGGCCATGAAGCACCGCCAGTGTACTACTGAAGACTGGAAGAAGGTCTTATGGACCGATGAATCAAAATTTGAAATCTTCGGTTCATCACGCAGGGTTTTTGTAGGCCGTCGAGTAGGCGAAAGGATGGTTCCTCAGTGTGTGACACTAACTGTCAAACACGGAGGAGGAAGCGTGATGGTCTGGGGCTCTTTTGCTGGATCCAGAGTCGGCGACTTGCACAGACTTGTTCCCTGAAAAGGGCCTTTTTTATAACTGAAATGTACATTATTTTTCAGTTTTTGGTAACCAAAAAGTTAATAAAAAAAAAAAAAAATTATTTGATAAACTTCTGGCAGTTTACCGCTTACCTTTGGTAGTGTATATATATATATATGCATTTATAATAAAATAAAACGTATACACATATATATATATACATACAGTACCAGTCAAAAGTTTGAGTACACCTGCTGGAAACTAGGTTTATCTCATAATTGACAATGTTTTACACCATATAAGTTTCTTTAAATACTTGAAAATGACAAAAAACACGTAACGATAAACAAAAGGAACATCAAAGCAATGTTCAATAAAATTGATTTGAAAATTGAATCTTGGATTCCTCAAAATAGCCACCCATTGCTGTGATAACAGCCTCACAAACACGGGCCATTCGGTTAATAAGTTTCAGCAGGAAATCACCCGATATGTCTTCCCAGCTGTCCTGCAGCAATTCCCAGAGGCACTTGTGGGTTGCTTTGCTTTGACTGTTCTGTCCAGTTCATCCCATACAAGTTCTATGGGATTGAAGTCTGGACACTGGGCAGGCCAGGTCCTTAGTTTGAGTTGTCCTTCACGTTCCCCCTTCACCAGATAGTTCTTGCACAACTTCAAGGTGTGTTTCGGGTCGTTATCTTGCTCAAGAATGAAGGAGTGCCCACTTAGCCGTGGTCCAGATGGAAGGTGTACTCAAACTTTTGACTGGTACTGTAAGTATTTATAATAAAATAATATACAGTGGGGAAAATAAGTATTTAGTCAGCCACCAATTGTGCAAGTTCTCCCACTTAAAAAGATGAGAGAGGCCTGTAATTTGCATCATAGGTATACCTCAACTATGAGACAAAATGAGAAAAAAATCCAGAAAATCACATTGTCTGATTTTTAAAGAATTTATTTGCAAATTATGGTGGAAAATAAGTATTTGGTCACCTACAAACAAGCAAGATTTCTGGCTCTCACAGACCTGTAACTTCTTCTTTAAGAGGCTCCTCTGTCCTCCACTCGTTACCGGTATTAATGGAACCTGTTTGAACTCGTTATCAGTATAAAAGACACCTGTCCACAACCTCAAACAGTCACACTCCAAACTCCACTATGGCCAAGACCAAAGAGCTGTCAAAGGACACCAGAAACAAAATTGTAGACCTGCACCGGGCTGGGAAGAATGAATGTGCAATAGGTAAGCAGCTTGTTGTGAAGAAATCAACTGTGGGAGCAATTATTAGAAAATGGAAGACATACAAGACCACTGGTAATCTCCCTCGATCTGGGGCTCCACGCAAGATCTCACCCCGTGGGGTCAAAATGATCACAAGAACGGTGAGCAAAAATCCCAGAACCACACAGGGGGACCTAGTGAATGACCTGCAGAGAGCTGGGACCAAAGTAACAAAGGCTACCATCAGTAACACACTACGCCGCCAGGGACTCAAATCCTGCAGTGCCAGACGTGTCCCCCTGCTTAAGCCAGTACATGTCCAGGCCTGTCTGAGGTTTGCTAGAGAGCATTTGGATGATCCAGAAGAGGATTGGGAGAATGTCATGTGGTCAGATGAAACCAAAATATAACTTTTTGGTAGAAACTCAACTTCTCGTGTTTGGAGGAGAAAGAATGCTGAGTTGCATCCAAAGAACACCATACCTACTGTGAAGCATGGGGGTGGAAACATCATGCTTTGGGGCTGTTTTTCCGCAAAGGGACCAGGACGACTGATCCGTGTAAAGGAAAGAATGAATGGGGCCATGTATCGTGAGATTTTGAGAGAAAACCTCCTTCCATCAGCAAGGGCATTGAAGATGAAACGTGGCTGGGTCTTTCAGCATGACAATGATCCCAAACACACCGCCGGGCAACGAAGGAGTGGCTTCGTAAGAAGCATTTCAAGGTCCTGGAGTGGCCTAGCCAGTCTCCAGATCTCAACCCCATAGAAAATCTTTGGAGGGAGTTGAAAGTCCGTGTTGCCCAGCGATAGCCCCAAAACATCACTGCTCTAGAGGAGATCTGCATGGAGGAATGGGCCAACATACCAGCAACAGTGTGTGGAAACCTTGTGAAGACTTACAGAAAACGTTTGACCTCTGTCATTGCCAACAAAGGGTATATAACAAAGTATTGAGATGAACTTTTGTTATTGACCAAATACTTATTTTCCACCATAATTTGCAAATAAATTCTTTAAAAATCAGACAATGTGATTTTCTGGATTTTTTTCTCATTTTGTCTCTCATAGTTGAGGTATACCTATGATGAAAATTTGCACAATTGGTGGCTGACTAAATACTTATTTTCCCCACTGTATACAGTATATACTGTATATGTAAGTATTTATAATAAAACAAAATAAAATGTATACGAGTATTGTTAAAAAGCTAACCGATTCACAAATTCGGCATTACACCCAGCTGACGTGAGGTTTTTTGTGGTTTTTCGCCCTCTCGGGAGCAAATACAAGAGCAGGGGAATATTCGATAGCTAACTAGCTTTTGTTCGTTTAATTTTAAGTGTTTAACTTTGAGCGTTGAGATATAGATGTTTTGGTTGGCTGCTGTTAGCTCGCTTGCTACAGGCAAACGGACCGACAGTTTGTTAGTTAGCTATTAAAGGGGTTTTGTTGCCATTTATACATTTCTGCACCTGAATGTTTAGAACCACCTCGGTGCTGATCGTATTTTTATTGATTTGGTGTCTCTGTTTTGGCAGTAATTTGTTCAGTTGCAGGGAGAGCAATAGACCAATACTTAAGGGTTGAAAGGTAAGAAAATTGTAGCTAATGTTATGGGGAAAGCTGTGTTCTGCTTTTGAGCTGGAATGTTTACAATGCCGATGTTACTAATGTCACCACAGTGGTCGCATTCTTTTTTATTACTCCTCCTATCCAACTCCTATCTTCATGGTTCTCTTGTGCGATGGAAAAAACGACACAGGGACTCGATCCGGGAAGGGGATAGTTACGGATTCGTACTGTGTGGTGGAAAAGCGGCATTAGTGAAGGGCTGGAACAAAAGCCTGCACACCCAGTAGATCTCCAGGGGGAGGATTCTTTGGTGGATGAATGAATGGTTTATCTCTGATCTGCCAAAATGAGTAAGAGGAAAGCCAAACATTGAAAGGCCATCCCCTTAGATGTTCAAATGGATATCAGAAATTGGCTTGAAAGACGGTAGCGTCTAAGCCAGGGGTGGGCAAGGAGGGCCGTATCCGTATCTGGATTTCATGCCAACTTCTGCTCTTAATTATTTAATTAGCCCAATCATTTATAAGATCTGACATTTTAGCTACATTTCTTGACAAGCCCATAAATGACAGCTGAAGACGGTTCTTGCATTCCCATATGAAACATGTTACTGTGGTCTAATCTGCAAGAGAACCAGCATTGGCGTGTCCCAACTAATTAGCTAATTGAGCCAGGGTAATTGGTAGAAACAAAAACCTGCATACACACCGGCCCTCCAGGACCGGAATTGCCCACCCCTGGTCTAAGCGATATACATACTCTAGGCTACATGCTGAGATGCCAATGTTTTTATTTCCTTTGCAGAAAAGGGCACTCCCCCATTACTGTTGCCAATATTTTGCCTGGAACATATCTTTATTAAACCAATAATAAACACTGTTTAACAAAATTTTGTTTTGCAAATGGTTTCTCAGGAATGTAACCCTCTCTTAAATCGAGATATACTAAATGGAAGACTTGTACATTGTCTGTGCTCTGTGCAGACCAGTTCTGTTCTTCCTAATAAAAATAAGTCCAGCTTTACCTGCTTGTGCGAGTAAATCGAATAAATCACCCTAGAAACTAGACTTTCAAAAAAAAAAAAAAAACATGACTGTATTTGATATAGTTTGTTTATGACATTATACATTTTCCCTACAGTTTTAAACTTCAGTTTATGTGTAATCACAGATCGAGGACCACAATGGAAATAAGTTGGCTTTTTGGTAACTTTTCTGTGTTATCCTCTGCAATTTGTGGTGTGCATTAATGTGATGTCATGTATCAAGGGTGTGTGTGTTCGCATTGTGTATATCAATATTTTTAAATTGTCAAATAAAACTAACAGACACTCTTGAGAGAATATTTTGTTAAGTTCACAGTACAGTAACACTCTCTGTGGTGCACGATTTCTCTAGGACCCTGGGCCCAGTGGCAACAGCGGCACCCCGTGTGAGGACTCCTCTGACCCTGGCGGGCTGGATCTCCTGAGGTCACACCGGTGCATGCCCAGCAAACTTCACTTCTCCTTTGAGGACCCCAAGAGCCTAACGTCGATCATCTCTGGGCTGCCTGCACCCCCTAGCCTCAAGAGGAAATGTCCCAGTGACTCCCCCCGCTTTACTCCCCCCACCAAGCTCCTTAAACCAGGTACAGCGCTCCACTCACAGTGTGATACGCAATGCATGCAAAGTTCTGTTGGTGATAGAATCATGCCAACATTCTTTACTGTTGGCATCATATAGCAGCAATATAGCAATAAGCCAGGTGTTGTATATAGAATGTGTAAATGTATGTATTGATAATGAAAAGACAAATAGTCTTGGGTTAATTCAGATCAAAGCATGTTGCATAGATGGACTTTTATGTGGGGCTGAACCCTGGTTGTTTAAACTCAACACTAACAGACTTTGTTGTTGGTTGAGTTATGTGAACCTCAGTTTCTTTTGTAAATTGCAGGCTGTTATGTTTGTGTCCTCAGGTGTAGCCCACTTGTCCGACACTGGAAACGTGTTGTAAATTGCAGGCTGTTGTGTGTGTGTGTCTGTGGGTGTGTGTGTGTGTCGTCCTCCTCTGACAGTCTAAAGTGGTTGTAAAATGCAACCTGTTATGTTTGTGCATGTTCCTCAGATATAAGCTGTTCGCCTGAGAGGCCCTCTACACAGTCAGGGGGCAGGGAGGTCCCTCCCCAGCTGTTGGACAGTGCTGATATGGAGTGCTCCCTCTGCATGAGGTAACGCATACCCAGCCTGTGAGCTCTCAGGAGACGGTGGGCCAATCGTTTCCATAATAAAATAACCACCTCGTCCCTCGGCCGTCCCATCCCCCCCAGGCTGTTCTACGAGCCAGTGGCCACGCCCTGCGGACACACCTTCTGCCTTAAGTGCCTGGAGCGCTGCCTCGACCACAACCCAATGTGCCCGCTGTGCAAGGAGAACCTGTCCGAGGTAAAGACTCTCTGCCCTGCTCGCTCCCTTTCTCTCTCTCTCTCAACTGATTATGAAAATAACACAATAAATGTCTACAGGGCAGGGCCATGTCTTTTCCCTGGCATTTTTAGGGCTTAGGCGGCGGCAGACACGGCGGACGATCAACCCCTTGCAACGGCTGTCATTGGACTAGCCCAGGGTGGGCAATCTTACCCTGTGTGGGCGGTGTGGGTGCAGGCTTTGTTCCAACTGAACAGTGACACACCTGATTCCACTAATCAAAGCCCTGATTGAAGACTTTGATTAGCTGATTAGTCAAATCAGGTGAGCTACTGCTCGGCTGGAACAAAAGCCTGCACCCACACCGGCCCACACAGGGTAAGATTGCCCACCCCTGGACTAGCCGTTTCCCATGTCAACGTCATTCTTTTTGTGAATTTTGATTAGTCCAGTGAGAGCCGTGAAGTGAATTTTGTTGTCTACTGTATAATATGGCAAGTTTAACCCAAAGAAAATTTGCTCCCCCGATTTTACCCCGGTTTTTCTCCCAATTTGGTAGCCAATTACTCCCGCTGTGCTTAGTTCAATCCCAGAACCCCAGAACCACTCCTGTGCGCAGCAAACTGTGTCGGCTTCCCTCTCCCCTCCCTGGGGCGGACGGCCAATTGCCGCCCCGATGGCACTCCTGGCCAGAGCCAACTCTGGCGCGACGGGGAATCGAACCCCGGTCGTCGTGGCCAGCGTCGGACGTTGAAACCACTAGACCACACGGGGGCCGGCAAGTTTTACATTTTGACCAACTGCTCCCGTTGCCTGTCTTCCGTAAACCGGATCTGGCCGCGATTGCAGCGGCTTCACCATGGCTGTGTTGTCCACTTTTCCCGTGAAACTGGATATGTTTTCTTTATGCGTTATTTCCAGTGTAAATTTAACTTAGCTCGTACAATAGTCGTGGAAACTGCCGACAGTCACGGCAGTACATGACATCTTTGCCATGGTTATATTCCAAATTATTTTTTCCATTCATTTCTGAATTTTCGATGCCTTCTTTGCTCATAGTCATAATCTGGCACATGAGCATTCCTTGCGTTATTAGACTGTTCTACGGGATTCCCTTTGGCAATGAAGCCATATTTCAGTTTGGAATTTGTCCCTTCGAGAAAACTGCAGGTAACTTGACATGTATAAACAAAACGAAAAAGAGAAAACACTCACACACTTAAAATGCTCCGAAACTAATTTAAAGATGTTTTGATCCCAGTGTGCGAGTGTTTTCTCTTTCATTTATCATTCTCCGCTTGGCACCTCACCTAAGAAATAAGCTTTATGTGCGTTTGTGTTTCATCATTCTTTTTATCTACACAAAACACCACAATGGGAAGCAAGTGGAAATGTGGGAAAGAGGATTGGTTGGTATCAACTGGGTTGCTATCAAACCTAGTCTGTAGTCGGAACACAATTCTCATTTTTAATAGCATTTTGGGGATATTTAATATGTCTAATGTAGATTTTGGTCTAGGACATTTCTATGATCTCGCAGGCACTGCCAGTGATACAGTGCTGATCTTGTTTGTCTCTGTCTGTCTGTGCGCATTTGCAGTACCTGGCCACTAGGGGGTACAATAAGACACTGCTGATGGAGGAGGTGTTGCTGCGCTACCTGTCTGAGGAGCTGGCCGAGAGGAAGAAGATGCACGAAGAGGAGATGAAAGAGCTGTCAAAGTGAGTGAGCCACGCCCCAGCCTCATCCCTGCCAATCACCTCACTTCCTGTATGGGCACTTTTTAAAGTTTTTGCACATCTGATGTGTGATTTAGTTTTGGTCATTGGTCATTGTTGTAATCAACTTGTATGGTTTCCAGTCTGTAACAAGTTATTTAACTTTTTCAAATTGCTGGATGGTGCTATGTTTTCCCAGGGCTAGTACATGTACACCTGTTTTACACACATATGTACACCTCTGTGGATGTAAATGTACATTTATAATTGCAACTTGGACACCTGTGTATTTGCATCCGCTGATCTGTGTTCAATACTCTGGCCTTCTCTGTGGCAGCTTGAACCAGGAAGTTCCCATCTTCGTTTGCACTATGGCATTTCCCACAATCCCTTGCCCGCTGCATGTCTTTGAGCCTCGCTACCGGCTCATGATCCGCAGGTCCATGGAGACTGGAACCAAGCAGTTTGGGATGTGCATTGTTGACGAGCTGAAGGGGTGAGTGAGGGCTCTAGCTGTGACAGCCGGAACCCAGAATTTGTAACGGCAATAGAGCACTCCCAACAATATGGAGTGACATTGCCTCCAGCCTCCAGAGGCAGGACCCTGTCTTTTTAACCAGTAAATCTAATTTGTATTTAATATAGAACTCTTTAACAGAGGAATTTGTGCATTGAATATGAATCAGTTCACTGTTCCAGGTGATGCTTTCGGAACAGAAAAGTAATAATGGAAGAGTGACTGACATCATTGGCCTAAACAGCCTCTTTTTGATGTACAGGAGTAAATCTAATGAGATTGCCTTGTTCCCAGGTTTGCGGACTATGGCTGTATGCTGGAGGTCAGGGATGTCAAGTTCTTCCCCGATGGTCGCTCAGTCGTGGACACCATTGGCGTGTCTCGCTTCAAAGTGTTGAGCCATGGCCAGAGGGATGGATACCACACGGCCAAGATCGAGTACCTGGAGGACAAGAAGGTGTGTGTGCGTTCTGTGTTTGTATCTGTGCGTTTGTGTTGTGGGGGTGGGGAAGAGGTCTCTACGTAAGATGTATGTTTTTGTGTTTCTGTGTGGGACAGATCCATTGCCGTACACCTCTGTCTCTGACTGCCATCCGATTGTTCTCAGGTGGAGGGGGACTTGCTTGTGGAGCTTTTGAAGCTGCATGACTTGGTGTATGACCAGGCCACGGCATGGTTCACCTCGCTCAAGGAGAACATGAAGAACCAGATCCTCAGTCACTTTGGGAACCTGCCAGTGAAGGATCCTGATCCACAGGTACTACACTGTTTGACTGATGTCTGTGTGAGCTAATGCTCTGCGACTAATGCTCTGTGTGATCTGACCCCACTGGTAATGTATGTGCGTTTTAACTAAATACCTTTCCCTTGGACCTGTGTCTGTGCTTAGAGGTTGTGTAATGTCAGTGTAGGTGTTTTACACTGTTGTCTCAGTCACATGACCTGAGCCTCAGGCTGATGACCAATCAGTCATCGAGGCTGCAGAGTCGGTGACACTGTTACAACAATGTGTTTAGCCATGCTGCTTGTTGTGGTGCACCCAGCTACTGCTCAACATTTCTGTCACACTGCAGTGCCATGGTAGCGTTGCTGTAATGTGAGCTGTGCTCCTCACGCTGCGGCCTCCTGTCTCTCTCTCCCCCTCAGGGTAGCTCCAGTGGCCCAGCGTGGTGCTGGTGGCTCCTGGCCGTCCTGCCGCTGGAGAACCGGGCCCAGCTCACCATCCAGTCCATGACCTCCCTCAAAGACCGCCTCATTGCCATCCGACTGGTCCTCGGTTTCGTCTCTCGCAAGCGAGCACGATGACCGCAAAGCCTGTTTTTCATCACCAGCACAGGGCGTGCTGCCTGGGTCACATGAAGAGGGTTGGGGTTGGGGTTGGGGGGATGGGGTTAAACCAAATTGGCACCATGCTTTGTTTCTGTTCATGCTTTTAAAATCTGATTTGCTGGTTCCGGGAGCCGTCGGTGAAATTGCACATGCAGCTGCTGCTGCAGTGGTGAAGCGCCTCGGTGGAGCGCCTCGGTGGAGCGCCTCGGTGGAGCGCCTCGGTGGAGCGCCTCGGTGGAGCGCCTTGGTGGAGCTTGCTGTTGAGTTTCATTTGTGATGTTTTAGCCCGGATAAGCATACACTTAGTGCCTGGACACCTCCACCTCCCCTCTCTCTGTCTCATAGACTCCCACAGCATGCGGTCTTTTCTCTCATGTGAAACGGCTTCTTAAAACCACTGGAGACCTGGCACAGCTCGGTCTCTCAAAGGCATGTTAAGCAAATTGACGTCATCGCTCAGTGGCGGGGCAACTTCCTCGACGAAACACGCTGGAACGCATACAAGCTGCAGTCCAACCGTTAGCCACACCGGCGCTAGTCGTTCCTGTCCACCACCCAGTTCATGTCCGAAGAAGAAAAAGAAAAGAATAACATGAACTAGCTATGGAACCTAAAAGCAAAAAAAACTAACATTGAACACAAAAGGTACTTGGACGGATGTAGAAAATGTGTAAACAATGGAGAGGCATTTTCGAGATTGCAAGACCTGAAAGTGGCTCAGATTATTAGCACCGATGCTGAGATCGTATCTTTCCTCCGTGACAGGTGAGCAAGGCTGGTTAGCATTTGCTAGGATGGATCACCTATAACAAGCCTACCTCGACACGAATATGCATTTGCAATGGCTACTAGGAAGGGCACACTTGCCACCGCTGAACAGGTCGAGCTATAGTAGATTGTATGGGCCTGCAAATTAGTGAATGCCTAAATACCAGTATAGGAAATCTGTAATCAAATAGGTTTACACATGAATTTCCTTTCTATAAAAAAAATCTCTTGATATTTCTCATCAGTTTTGAACGGTCAACTGGCAACGTGAGACTATGGTCCAAAGGCACTTCTGTTGTCATGTGTTTACTGACACTACCTCTTGTGCAGTGATGTTGAATCGCTTAGCATACCTTTGAAGAACAAGCAAGTGTACACCTGAACACTGAGGATGAGAGACGATGTGAGACCCATGCGCCCTGCGTTACGCACTGATGGAGAGTGACTGACACTGAGATCTGTCCCTCAGTGCGTTACACACTGAGAACGAGAGAGACCTGTCCATATTCTCATATGTTGTGTATTGCGTTAGGAAAAATATGCAATATTGAATTGAATTGAATTTGAAAGGCTGGATAATTTGAAGAACTGAAATAAAAATCGCATGTTGATGTCTTCCTCAAGAGTGCGCTGCTCCTGAAAAAAAACCTAAAAAACCCAGAAAGTGGAACAGAGTTCGTCGATGAGGTGGCTGTTCGTTACTGGCCCTGAATGGCGCACTTCATCCAGTGGCTTTGACATTGTCTGTTTGAACTTTCGACAGTTCCTTGCTGAAGCTGGAAAATGTCGACACGATTAACCTCTGCAGTTGTTGCACAACTTTGCCTCAGGGTGCAATTTCGATGACTGAAAACTTGTGACTGACGCGGGAGGTGTTCTGAATCCCTTGACTGGCGGAGGAGCTAAACCTCTTTTTAAACCAATGAAAGGGTCTCCCCGTCAGGGACCAAAGCATTTTGATTGGTTTAAATCAGTGCTGTTATTGGCAGCGCGTGCTAGCTCCGCCGCTCGGGCGGTTTGCGAAGCCGTGTTCGGCTGTCACCGTTGGCGTAGAGCAGTGAGGGACAGCCCTGCAGCTGAACTCGTGCTTCATTTCCCATGGGTTTGGAGGAGCTACTCTGCCTGCTGCTTTGCTGGGTCAGAGTACCCATGTATATTGAAGTGGGTTAACTTGTTCGGTGTCCCTGTTGTTTGAGTGTTCATCAACACAACGGAAGGCTAAATACTTTTAGGTTACATGCACATTCCTCTACCTCTTTTGCGTACTTTTATCTTCGGATTGCTGCTGAGGTGGTCAAGACGCTCTGTCCCCCATAAGTTGCCTCTGTATGAGCATGGCTCTCACCATGTCTGTGAGACGCATGACCAGCAGTCAGCATTGTGTGCGGTCAAGTAGATGTGTGTGTGTGTGTGTTTTTTTTATTTTTTATGTGTATATTCTGGTAGCTCATGGTCTTCCTCACCAAATACTTTCTTTTCACATTTAACTGAAGTGAGTTCCCATTCCTACTGTTCTCACGCATACCGTGTCACCCAAAACTTCATTAATAGCTTTCTCAAAGAGGTCGAACTTGTGGATACAAAGTAAAGTATGAGCCATTCAAGTTTGAATTGTCAGATGGAAATCTCAAATTATTTTAAGCGAAGAAGAAGCTTGAACTTCAACACACCCCAGCGAAGATATACAAGTTAATAGAGGATTGAAAAGACTGAAATTAGTTGATTTCATACTGAAATTGCATGCTCAGGTTGTTTTTATTTGAAATAAAACCTAAAGGCAATTTATTAACATGTATAAATGCTCATAAGGGATTAACATTGCATCTTGACCATACAAAAATTGCACTCAATTTTGTTTTGATTCAATTTTGAATCTGTTTCACACATGCTGTCTGAGTAGTTAAGTTTCAGCATGAATTTTGTTAAAAGCTTTTGTGTGTTTTTGACTTCAGTGTATTTGTATGGTTTAACTTGGGCGAATAAGCAGTTAAACTTTGTGTTTGAAGACCAGTGTCCAAAGTGAGGCCTTTTTAATGTTATGTGACGACTTTTCACCCTTGTGTGTGTGACCTGTTAAATTTTTCTGTTTACTATTTCCTGTAATCACACAAAAATGCTGCGTTGAAATATGTACAGTTTACTCTTAAAAAAAAAAATATATATATATATATATATAAGTTCTATTTGAAATAAAATGTGAAAATAAGTTATATTGCAGTGAGTTCCTTCAGTGGGTAACAGGGAAATCTCTGTCATGTACACGTGAGGATATCTGAGATGGAACATGACTGGCCTAGATTCTTTGGCGTGACCTGTTTTCCTATACCATATAGAGCCATATAACGGATTGTACGCAAATTCCTTTAAAGCCAAGACTGGCTTCATTCTTCAACACAGGCAAAGGGGCGTGTGAGGATGCTTGTACAGAATGCAGCACATAGTAGCACTGTATAACACCTATGGATCATGAAATCATACAGTATAATTTTTTTAACTTCTTGTGCCTTCTCCTACCCTGAGAAATGTCTGTCCACAAAACCTTGAAGCTGCTGATAATTCAAATTCCCACCAAATCAATGAATCAATTTAAGACCAAGTAAAGACCCACGTTAGAAGGAAGGCAACATAGTGGATCTCCATTCGATCAAACCTTATAAGAAGCCATATCATTTTTTTTTTTTTTTTTTTTCAGATACTACTGATCCGTCTCTTGCTTCATTGAGAATGGTCAGATTTAGCTGCTCCACTTTGACTTTACATTACTGTAAATGTGCCAGATTTAGCCAAATGGCTCATTTGTAATCCCTGGGCAGGTGGATGGAGACATATAAAATGCAAGAATCACCACAGCCACATAATTAAAAGAAAGCAACATTAGGACACAATTGGGCAGCATCACAGCACGCACATGTCATACAGCCAGACACAATCAGTAGCAAGCAGCATCCCTGCACGTACACAATGCACAAATAACCACATAATTATTAGAAAGCAAGCCCACAGTGCATGCAGCAGGCACAGACAGATACACAGTTGGAGCATGCAGCATTAAAACACAAATACAGAGCACACATAGGCACATGATTTGTGGCAAGCTGTATCAGCTGTATTACCGATACTAGCTTAGTGGCAACCCAATATACAGTAGTGATGCTTTAAAAAATAAAAAACAACTCGCTTTCTCTCAAATGCAACACAGTAAACTGCAACACTAATGTAACTAGTAACTAATTAAACTTTTTAAAATGGAGCTTACTCACATTTCGTGTTGTCCTAATGGCAAACCTCAAGTTGTTGCCCCATGTGAAGTCGCCCCCAATCGCGGATCCAAGATCAGCTCTTCTGAGGAGGTTACTGGTAGGGTATGAGCTGTGAAATCCAATTGCAGATCTGCAGTTAATGCCTATTTCACAGTTGGCACGTGTCACGACACCAACGCTTGTTAATTATGAAGAACAATCCAAAACAGGTTTAGGACTATTGTTAGTTTAAAGGCAAGTTCTCTCATCAGTTCACGAGTCGCTACTGCGTGTGACACGTAACGCCGTTTCCATAGTCACCATTCAGCTAATTCTCAGACAGCAAGCCCTCAGATTACCATCTGATTACATTTGTTAAAAAGCACTCACAAAAAAAAAAGCACTCACCTCTAAGAGATTGTGATTTGTTATATTAAATAGTTGACGAAGGGACAAGAGCTCCTGAAACATGCTTTTAGCAAAGTGTAAATAACAGGTAGGATAGACCAAAGACCCCCCATTGGCTCTCCTCCCAGCCCCACCCTCTAGTGCTTGCTTTTTTATTACATATATTAATTCAGGTGGTTTATTGACTTATTTCTTTATAGGATATTGGATGTCTCTATATGTATGTTTTTTAAATTTGCACCACATTTCTAGGATTAACATAGTTAACCTACAGTGCTGCTTTACCGATGATTCACGTTCACTCGCTGGTCTGGGAGTGTTGTTCAGCCTGGTCTATGTCACTGTGCTCATATTGCTCTTGTGGATGCACTGATGTCCTCTTGCATTGTAAGTCACTCTGGATAAAAGCATCTGCTACATCAATATGATGTAATGAGTCAGACACTGGTGAGCTGCACAGTATAGAACCATCCCAGGGATTCTTACAAAGCTGTGCTGCACAAAAAAAGGCCTAACATAACATGTTTATTGCTGTCTTATTGTTTATGAATCTTTACTAGGGATACATTTCCTTATATCATGTGTCTGATGTGTATCCTGTAACCCAGTAATACAACAGTTTTTTACTGGATTAATTGAGTGTATCCTCGTAACACCGCTCAGGGGTGGGACTGCTGCGCCTCACATACTTCCCTGCTCTGGCGTTCAGTTCCCTGAGCACCGGGACCTCGGTGTTCAGCAGCTTTGAGATTCTCTCATACTCCCAATCTTTGAGATTCTCTCATACTCCCAATCCCACTGCATATATAATTTGTCTCATATCTCTCTTTTTACTAACTAACTGTTATATCTCTATTGATGGCTCCATTGGCTTGTTTGTGTGTCTATATTCTGGTGGCTTATGAAACACCTTTGGCGGCAGTGTACACTGCTTGTATTTACATAACTTCAGCGCTGGGAACTGTTTATCTGAGATGTTGCTCACTGCAGAATGTGGTGACCCGGTTCGATTGTGAAAAAGGCCTGACTGTGAGCATTTTCCAATAATAGACCCTGAAAGACTGGCATTGTGTAATCAGCACAGAGGGAAAATAAAACACACTGCACATTTGTTCTTGATGTTCTGTCTGGGTGAAAAAAGTTTGATGGCTTCAGCAAGATTTATAGTAAATTTATATTCTTGGAAGTCGTTTATATAGTCCACATATTGTTGCTGTTGCTGGGCAGAAAGTAAAGTTATGCCTGGAGGGGAAGAGGCTGCATTGACAATATTTGTCCACAGGGTGCCGAGATTGAGCCAGGTAAACGAGCCAGACGGCAAAGATTTGGGCAGGTGCTCCTCAGACAAAAAAAAGCCTTTTTTCTCTTTGTGCCTCAAAAACCGACGAACGAACAACGCCCCAGTCTGTGTCTGTTGCCTGTCTGCGAAAAATCACACAGAAAACTGTTTTAAGCAGGTTGAACTTTCAAAGTGGAAAGACCTTGGTACTATTCTCGATGCAGTCATTTAACATTTACAGCCATTATCTTCTCACGAAAAGTGAAAAATCTTTGCTGGATGCTGAAGAGGCTGTACGTGACATCCATCTGTCATGGAGGCAGAATCAAAAGGAAGTTGCCATGATGTGGCAATCAGTGACATACTCCCTATGGTACAAATGTTTTGAATCTTCTCATTGGTTTCCCTTGGTCACTTTTGCATTTAAAAATGGGGAGAACGGTTTTGGAGATTTGGCATTCTGTAAAATGAAATCTTTGCCTTATTTGTTATTTCTCCAAATTGCTGTTCTGGGGGGTGTTTGTTGGCAGGAGGAGCTGGCAGAGAGAAGGGCGATGTGGTGACTCAGATGTGTCTAAAGCTGACGAGTTGGCTGATTGGATTGGAAGCTTACTGTGTGCCTCTGTGTTCACCAGAGGTCACAATAGCGCAGATTAGGCCGATCTGGGCTTAAACTGTGCCCTCAGACCACTGTCATCATCGCCATCACGGTGCTTTGACCATGCAGTCTGCCCAGAAACACGGCAACGGTTGTTCCCTACATGTGTCAGTGTTGACAAATCAGTCTCCAAAGGTCAGAGCGTTAAAAAATAAAAACTCTCCTTCCCGTTTCCCTCTTGCTCTCCCCTATGCTCTACCTACCTGTCTCATTTCTCTCTCTCTCCCTTTGTCTCTCTCCCTCTTCCTTGCTCTTTATCTTCTTGTCTCCTTCTCTTCCTTCCCACATTAAAACCCAATTCCTCCTCCTTATCACAGGATAGGATTAAATATATTAAATAAAATCTCACTAATGGAGCAGAGAGTTGGGGGGCCAGCGCCATAAAGACTTCTTCTCGATAGGCTGTGGATGATGAGTCAATGTGCAGTGGAGTTTGGTCCCTCCTCCCCTGTCTGGAGCAGGGCCCCAGGCCCCAGGCCCCAGGCCTGATCTTACAGCAGACAGCCTGCACATCCTCCCCATCACCATCACCTCCTGTGTTCTGGAGCGGAAGTAGAACCATGACTAATAACAACGATGTATGCTCAAAGGTACTACTCAGAGTCCAAACATTTGACCTAGTGAGAGACAGATTGAGAGACAGCCATGGGACGCCTTCAGTGGGACTGAGCTACCTACTGTGTGAATAAGCACAGAATGTGCCCAGAATGGGCACTCTTCAGTGTCCCCTCTGTAAATGCTTGGCGCTATTACTGAAATATTCACCTCAGAATGCAACTGGGAAACTGAAAGCACATGATCGCAACAATGAGCCATTAACAATTTGTTGTTAGATATGCTAGTGAAATTGAGCACTGGTGGTTTTCGGTAACTTTCTGTGAAATGTGCTCTGAAACCAGCCACCAATTTCAGTTAGGAGTTCAAGTAAGGGTATCGAGTGATCAAGTGACATCATTGGCACTCATTGTGGATACTGAATTAAACGGGAATGATTTCTCTTTGTTTGATTTTGGTAAGGTACTTAACCAATTGCTTCTGTCAATATCCAGCTGTATAAATCAACTGCGTGGAAAACGCAAGCTTCTTAAGTCTCCCTGGATTGAGGTGTAAATAATGCAGCTAATTGGCTATCAGAACAGACCTGTTCCTCTTTTCGCTGTCTCTCTTTCAGGTGCTTCTCTGCAGGATTACCACAGACCACGCCCTCTCTCCAGGGAGAGAGCCAAAGAGCCACTGCCTCCAGTAAGGGACAGCATTGTCCTCTCCCCACAGCACACTGCCGCATCCTGTCCGCCTTTTCCCAATGCCCCTTCAATAAGACATAATGTGGCAAACAACCAAAAGGGGCTCTAGGAACCTCTGTCCTATCTTTTCTTGGGATACAGGTACAATGCCTGGCTTTGAAAAACTGCTCCCCCTTTGTAGCAGTAGAGCAAGTGACTGTGTAGAATGTGGTGTTGGGGGGGGGTCGCACCTTTTAGCCCCCGTCGCCTGGGAGACAAGAGAACACAAAAACCCACACAGGCTGTTCTCCTATTGGCTGCATCTGTGTTTACCCCCCGCCCCAGCAGCGTCTCAGGGGCTGCAGTCCTTCCTTTGTTGCTGAGAGAGAGAGAGAGAGAGAGAGAGAGAGAGAGAGAGAGAGAGAGAGAGAGAGAAAGACCACTCTGACGTGCCCTGGCTTGAGGAGGGACTGAACACCCCGGCCACATTCCAAACTGCTCCCTCGCTCTGCCTCGCCCTTGGAGTACCGTCTTGTATGTTCCTGACGGAACCTCTCTTTCAAAGTGCCGTCTCATCTTGTCACCACAACCAAAAACTAAATCTCAAGCAGGGAGGTGTGGGGAAATTCCTATTCTCCTCAAAGTCAGGTCTGATTAACATGCACAATACACCATAACAAAACAGAATAGCAGCGTAAAGACTTAAAATGCGTTCAGGATTGGCATGGTTTCAATTTTTTTAAACTTTTGAATCAAAATCCAACTTTTGGACATCTGACCTAAATTTATTTTCTTAAAATGCAATTAGTTTACTAAAACTGAAAACCTGTCATATTAACTCCTACCAAATGGCATGGCATCGTGGCATCAAATGTCACAACTGGATCTACTGCAGTATGATTCAGGTGGACAAGATGGTCAAAGACATATGGAACCAGTCTTTGACATTTTAGATCATTTCAGCCTGGAACAGAGGGGACCTCATCACCAGAACGCCTGCCATAAACAATGTGTTATGGCGGTACACAAGGCCCAGTGGGAGGGTGTCCTCAGCTCCCCTGCCCACACAGGCCACTCAATGCCCAGGGAACAGTTCCCAGGACAACCCAAGACCGCAGGGGGGAGGGCCCTGGCGTTCCATCAGCTTTCACACTCTTGTGTTGTTAGTGTCTGTGCACTCCCTTGTTTTGCTGTGCAAATTGTTTTGTTCCTCTGCCCGAGAGCTGTATCTTCACAATGAGATCATTCTTCAATCTGAAGATGACATCGAAGGCAAAATAAATACCTTGGTACCCCAGCTCAGATACAATTACAGAATACCTGCTGTGCTGAACAAACTCTTTCCCACACTAATTCTCTGATTATTATTCTGCGTCCAGAAGCACATAGTGGCACTCAATCAAGAAACAGCTCAGTCTTCTGTTGTCAAGGTTTTTCAGAGTCATCTGTGAGCAGTAAAAGGTCACCGACTGATTGAACGGAATATCCAGATTACAGTGAGCAAGGTGCGGCATGTCGACAGTGTAGCCTGCTGATTAACCTGTTGTACATCTACTCAGTACAGGTCAAATCACTTCATATTCTGGGAAATATGTGACACCGAGATGTTGGTGAAGGAGAAGAAAATAAAATGTATCGGTCACTCACCGATACAGATTATGAAAAAGTATCTGAAAAGCTGTACATTTTATTACCTTTAAATAACATGGGTATGTAGTGTGTCAAGAGTTCACAGGAAATGCTATTGTGGTTAGACTGGGCTTTGGACCTGGACTGAACTATGAGTAGAGAGAGATGTCTTCATAATGTTGTTCTGGTCTGTATTACATGGTGCAAAGAGGGTAGGACCTGTTTGCCAATTAAAAGAAAGGTTTGATTTAGTGTTTTATTTATATGCACCTTGTGTGAGAGATATCTATCTTCAGGGGAAAGCAGTTGAGATTCTAATGGGCACAGTATGTTGGGCTTGCACACGATGTACTGAGGGTGGTTAAAAATTATTTCAAGTGATTCGTGTTTAAGCCTGTCAGAATGTGGCATTGCAACAATGTGGAAGATAATCACAAAGTGAGATTAATTACAGTATCCACTTATTTGAATTTGGCATTTTGGGAACTTCCAAAACATGGGTAACAGTAGACTCAGTTTTTATTCACACCCTTGATGATGAAAAAATAGATCATATAAAATTTGAACTTTATTTCATGCTTCATGCTCATGCTTTCATTTCTGAATTTTTTTAGCATAAAATATACCTCATTACTTATATAATTTATTTTATACGATCTCTTTTGTTCATCTTTATCAAGGGTGTGAATAAAAATGGAGTCTACTGTATATGATAAATGAGTCTTGGTGGCTGGCACCGCAGATACATTTGAGATTCCCTCCTCCAGGTTTGTTACAGTTATCAGATATCAGGTGGTGAAATTATAACTCAATTATAATTCAACAGGAAAGCTGATACAAGCCTCCTAATACTATTTCACACACACACACGCACAGACAAAGAGACACACATGCTTGCATGTACACATGCACGTGGACGCATGCACAGGCACACACAGGTGCACAGACACACATACACAGATGCTCACAGACACACACACACACCGACACACATGTACATACACTCACAGGTGAACGGACACATAAGCCCCTTTCCCACATGCACCTTAACCCGTAAATGTTCCGGTAATTGTCCATGTTGGCGTTATGTGGGAAGAGGAGCCTGAGTCGCTTTTCCTTGTAGACGCTCCGGCAATTTCCCTGCTCAGGACCTAGTAAGATTTACGGAAATCTTCTGCCATGGCTCTAGTGGGAACAAAAGCAGCAACATTGCCGGATAAAGCACGCAAATGATTACAATGTTCTTACGTATTACGGTTTTATGACGGTTGCCAGATAACAGTGCATTCATAATATAATATACAACAATATAATATAAGTTATGTTAATGCACTAGCTAGCTAGCTAGTTAAATGATCAAACCACACATTTAAACTATTATTTTAACAATTTAAATTGCGAGTTAGCAAACTAGCATTTAAAATCCAGCTAGCTACTGACGCTAGTTTATGGAGGCTATTTTCCTAACATTTCACATCCATCTATCTGATAGCAATTAACTGCGATATAAAAATCAGATGACATTATGCAAATGAATAGCGATGTGGCATAGGAGCATTACTAATCACATTGCCAAATAGTCAATATTAGATAGCTAGCCGATTGATAGCTGAGTAGTATTTAATGTTGCCTGTAGTTTTGTCTTCTATGTGCATAGTTAAGAAATGTGTAACCTTTGTCAGTTGACTCTTGAAAGGTCATAAAATGTGTTATGCCAGCATCAAAATTAATTGTAACTCCTAACGGTAGTTAGCAATGTCTTTGTTCTAGCTACTGAACATGTCTGGAAATTGGACCGACTCCGAGACAAGGGAACTTTTGCCTATCCGCGCAGACCATGAAATTAACTGACAGCTCTGTGGCACCGTCAGAGATGCCGTAGTCTACGACAGAATAACAGACATCCTACACGAACGAGGTATAATGAGACAGGGCCCAGATCATTAGCAAACTGAAAAGTCTGCATAAAACATTTCTTCAAATAAATACATCCTGCATTGACTAATCTGTCCGGAACGATCATGTCATGTGGGAACAGACTCTACACGAATATGACAATGAGTTCACTATACTCCAATGGCCTCCAAAGTCACCAGATCTCAGTCCAATAGAGCACCTTTGGGATGTGGCGGAATGGGAGATTCGCAACATGAATGTGCAGCTACAAAATCTGCAGCAACTGTGCAATGCTATCATGTCAAAATGGACCAGAATCTCTGAGGAATGTTTCCAGCACCTTGTTGAATCCATGCCACGAATAATTCAGGCTGTTCTGGGGGCAAATGGGAGTAAAACCCGAAGTAAATGCCTAATAAAGTGGCCACTGAGTGTATAGGAATGATGAAAAACACTACCTTACTTAATTGAACCCGGCAAAGGGCTATAGACATCACACACACACACACACACACACACACACACACACACACACACACACACACACACACACACGCACACGCACAGGTGAACGGACACATAGACACACATACCAACACACACAGGTGAATGGACACATAGACACACACACACACACTGCCTGTGGCTATATGCAGACAGTGACCTGATTGAAGCCACGCAGGAGGATATTCTGTGTCGGGTCACCTTGATGTAGAAAATCACCTGTGGCAAAAAGGCTCCTGACAGAGTGAACAACGCCACACAACAACCATCGCTCCCTCTCTGCAGCCCAGTGGGGGATCTGAAATCAGGGAGTTCTTTTTGTCTCCCACGCTGTTTGGCCTCCTATTCCTCTGCATGGTCTTCAACACCCCTGGTTCTTCTTCTCTTGCACAGTGGTTTAGGTTAAAAATGACCCCCTGTCTGTGTCCTGGTCCCCTGCCAGATTCAGCTGCTGTATACGTCGTCTGAGGCCTTGGGGTGCTTGGCTTGTTTGTTTGCTGGCATTACAGTTATAAAACCGTTCCTCTTTATTATTTTCCTACCGTTACGAGGAAGCGCAGCTGTGTGTGACTGCTCTAAAACAAACACAGCAACTCATAAATGTATCACTGTCCTTGTACACCTGCGGAAGTCATCAGAGTGTCTGTCTATTGTTCTGGTAAAGGTCTGAGTTAATAAGTTGCTTTGATCAAGCACTTGCGCTTGCCAGGGCAATTCAGTATAGAGAGCTACCGATTGCTAAAACTGCTTATATACATATTTCTGCTGGAGGACTGAATTACAGGCTAAAACAAAACTGAGCTGTAGAAAATGCATGGCCTTACCTACGAGACATGTTTGTCAGGGTAAAATTAATCGAATGCTTCCTGGAACTTGTGAGGCAGCTGTGTGGCTCACTGTTGACTTTAAACAGACTATATGATTGTTATTTTTTCTCTCGTTCTGCTGGTGTTTGTGGTGATGTTCCTCTGGAGTAGCGGAGGACGTTTTTTCGTATGCCGTCTCTTCCCCTGGGCGTTGCAGGACCGGTCAGACCAGACCGACACTGACACTGACAGTGGGATGATCTCCAGGTGCACTTCACAGCTCTGCTGGTGGGAGCCTTCAGGACATCGTCAGTCTTCTCAGCAGCCTGCGGCCGGGTGAAAACGGGTTCAAATCCCACATATATCTATAACACCTACACACACACACAAATCTACACACACACACCTACACAGGCACATGCACTCACATGTACACACACACATGCCTACATATACACATCTACAGACACTCACACATCTACACGCACACACAACCCCCTCCACACACACACACTCTCACAAGCCTACATATACACATCTACACACACACACACACACACACACACACACAAACCTACATACACACATCTACACACACACACACACACACACACACACACACTCACATTCTCTCACATACACACAGAAAACCACACACACACGCTCTGGGGATGCTTGTTTGTCAATCTGCAGAACAGGAGTACTCAAGCTCAACCTCTCCCCGACTGAACTTTCCCTCTGGACAACCCAAACAATTTCACTACGTTCCAAAACAACACTCAGAGGCTCAGAATGAGACTAGGTGCACAAATGTCTCCCACAGCCACACCAGAGATAACAGGGCAATTTAGAAAAGAGCGAAAAATGACATCATTGATGAACTGCTGCGGAGCACATCCCCTAACACAGGCCTGGATAAAACCAAACCAATTGGATTATACAGAAAACTAACAATTTTCAAACGGAAGTTCATGTTATAATAATAACAATAATAAGAAGAATATATGCCATTTAGCTTTTATCCAAAGCAATTTACAGTAGTGAATACATACATCTTTCAGTATATGTGGTGCCAATGGGAATTAAACCCACAACCTAAGCGTTGCCAACGCCATGCTACCTACATCCAAAGGCGTTTTATATTGGCAGTGCTAAGTGGTATTGCATAACAAACAAAAAAAAATCTAATCCTCTAAATAAATATTCTATTTGTCAGAAGCTGACACATCCACAGGTAACTGCCAAAATAAAGGAAACCCCAAAATAAAGTATCTTAATAGGGCGTTGAGCCACCACAAGCTGCCAGAACAGCTTCAAGGCACATTGGCATAGATTCTACAAGTGTCTGGAACTCTATTGTAATGATGCAATACCATTCATTGACAAGAAATTCCATCATTTGGGGTTTTGTTGATGGTGGTGGAAAACGCTGTCTCAGGCGCCGCTCCAGAATGTCTCATAAGTGTTCAATTGGGTTTGGCATACGGTTTACATCGCTATCTCAAACCATTCAGTGACCACTCGTGCCCTGTGGATTGTGTATTGCCATCCTGGAAGCGACCACTCCCATCAGGTTAGAAATGTTTCACAATACAATGAAGGTGATGTTATGACAGTCTGATGATATAGTTTCACTCATTTCTAGGGCTGTCCCCGACTAAAACAAATCTTGGTCGACCAACAGTCGTCCATTTTTTCCGATTGGTCGAAACTTTTTTTCTTCTACTGTATATGACATACCCTATTTGTTTTAATAAATACAACTATGTGCACACTGCGCTTGTCTCATGTTTTATAACCTTCTTAAGTGAATGACACAAATGAGTAACAATAGGCTAATGACTTTATGGAGCCGGAGTTCAAGAAAAAAAACAAAAAACGTCTCCATTCCGAGGCTCCTCTCCATGCTGCCCTTGCAGATTCTGCCGTTGCGCTTGTGAAGTTGCGGTATGGCCATATAATATAGACTGATGCTTTTATTTGACCACAACCATAACACATTCTAATGCGTAGACTATGTTTTATTTAATTAACCAGGTTGGTCTCATTGGGATTTAAAATCTATTTTGCAAAAAAATTGGCTAACAAACGAATGATCACACATAGCCTAATGTCTTAAATTGTAGCCTAAAGCTACTATATACTATACTACTATAAAACTATATAATATAGTGGCTATAGCCTATCGAAAATAACTTACTCGAGTCGGAGACCATCCGATGGCCTACTTCCCCAGTCGTTTCATGTTATGGCACAGGAACACTAGCTTGTGCACATTTTTTGGCAAAAGGCTGCTCCTCGTTTTATTAATGATCAACCCTGCCTTGGAAAACGCGCTTGCAAGGTTTACATTCCACTTTTTTTGGATCGTCCGCGACTAAAACGAAATGCTGCCATACTCCAGATTTTTTTCTTTGACATTATGTTCTTAGGTTATATCGAAATGAGTAATTAAAGTATGCCTATATCACTAATCTTAACTGTAGGCAAATCCTAGGCATGCACATTTATGCACATTCGCGTGCCTAAAACAAGAAGGATACAATATAGGCTACATGAAAGGGGGTGTTACGCATGTTAGTTATAAATATATAAACCATACAATTAGCAAAACACATTTATTATAAAATGTTACTTTTATTAGTTTTGCTGAATTATTCACAACATTACTATTACCTTAAGAGTGAAGGACTGTCACTGCCATACCCGCAGCATCCAGAATGGATTAGCCTATTCTATTGACAAGAATCAAGGTGTCTCATGCTGCGTGTGAGAATTTCTTTATTATTATTTATTTTTTTCGCGCGACTGCTCGACCAAAACAAATCTCGGTCGACCAACAGCCCATCAACCAAACAATCGACCAGTCGACTAAATGGGGTCAGCCCTACTAATTTCAGCTAAGACTGGGCCCAGAGCACTCTCTCTTGGGCATGGTGTGAAATCCCCAGCTGCTGGCTCCTGCAGGTGGACAACAACAACAATGCCTCTGATGTCATGGGTAACAGTGAGGAGTAGTGATTAGGTCAGTGGCTCCCACACTTTCTGAGGCCACAACCCACCAGGACCCACCTCTTATTAAAATGAAGGGAAATATATATTTGAATATGATAAAATAATTTGAATTCAATATGTTCAAGTAACTCCGCACACAGTCAGCATAACTAGTGCAATGCATGTAAGAGGGACTTCCATTTCATTTAACTGTGAATGTCAATGGAAAGTGTAAAATACACAGTGAGTTATTTTTTTCATGTGTATCTCACAACCCACCTCACCCACTCCCACAAATCCACCAGGAGGTCCCAACCCACAATTTGGGAACCCATGGATTAGGGTGCTTAAAAACAGAAGGGCGTGGATTTAAATCCCAGATCAGACACGTCTGGTGTTCCCTCGAACAAGGTAACTTGGTGAGAAACTACACATGCCAGGTAGAGTCTAGGACTAGGCACCGTAACATGTCCTAAACTCGACTGATTGCTTGCCACCCTAAAACACAGACTGCACAGCAGGTGGGTCATAAGGGCTATGAGGAAAAAATCAGGTGTGAGATACATTCACATCAGTGAGTTACCTTGGCTTCCATGGAATTTCCCCACTCTACCAGACTGCATAGTTCTCTTTTACAATAGCACAGAGTAAAAAGAGGAATGTTTCAGCTCATAAAATAGGAAACAAAACAACAGGTTTTGTCCTGAAAGCTGCCCACAAATAAAATGTATTATTATTATTATTATTATTATTAATAATAATAATAATAATAATAATAATAATAATAATAATAATAATAATAATAATAATAATAATAATAATAATAATAATAATAATAATAAACAGTGATGATGGTTGCAAATGTGGATAAATCCCTTCCCAGCAATCATAGTCATTGATTTAGGACAGCATACAACACCCACAAATGCCAGAACACTGAGGCAAATTAGAAGTGTATTCATTCCTTCAAGGTGTTTTCAAAGGATGAATATATTCATTAGGATACAAACTTGTGAAATAGGCTCAAGGCTTAAAGAAAACTATGGCTACATAGTATAACAATGGTACAGAATCAACTGTGTGAAAATAGGGTTAAATTACAGTACAAATTGTGGAGCCATTTCCGAGTAAACATTATACGAAACACCATAACAAATAAATGATTTGAAGTCCCTTGTTAAGAAGTTCCCCATGGTAAGGTACTGCAAAACCTTATTTTTCTTCCCACAGACAGAATCACAATGCCTTTCTCTAATTTAGACAATCCCTTACAGCCAGTGGTATGTAATGTACACATCTATTCTTAGCTGTATAGAAACTTTGATTCGTCACATTGTGTGAGAGATTTGGGACTGGGAGCCACTGAGGAACTTTACTGATAAGCCATGGGAGCCAAATCAGCGTGTCTTGTTTCCTGTAGAGATGCGCTCTTGGGAAGTGAAGGGGAAGAGGGCTAAAAGCAGATATCTCCTCAGCATCCACGCACATCATTGCATGAGTGTTGTTTGGTGTGTGTGGGTGAGTCACAAGGCACACATTGAGAATATCACCCAGGAGGAAGGCCTACAATCTTGGGATAGTATGGGAAGAATTGGGTCCTTGCTAGAACTCCAGAGGAACTTCACAGCATTTAGGTTTTCTGTCAGAGGAGCTCCTCATGCGGAGCTTCCAGGGTACATGGTGGCTGTGGCGGGGAAGCTCTGGGGAAAGTAGTACAGTTGACATCAACAATGAAATATCTTTCAGGAAATTCCAAACACAGCTGCCATTTAGCACGCTCTAATTAACCCTAACCTGATCATACCAGCTGGAGGTTTATTGTTTAAACATATTATGTTTTTTTTTTTGTTTCCAGGCAAAATGTTATAATGTATGAGAGCCCGCTTGCAGATCACTGTCTGGGCTTGAGAACAACATCCTGAAAAAGACACTAGGACATAGATTGGGATCAAGGAGAGTATGCAATATTATGTTTAGTGTTGAGATGTGGCCAAATGCCTCAGCTTTGCAGTTAAAGGCTAACAGCCATGGAGCTTCGTCTATTAACCTGTATACTGTTTCTTGAGTGCCTCATCTACTACAACATTACATCATAAGGATGCTCCTTCTTACTCTGTATGGTACCTCTTATCATGTCCTTTGAAAGTAATCAGTTTGTTTGCATTCACGAGTCCATGTGACTATTCTTGGAATCTCTCCCACGTAACTTTTGGATTTTTTCAAATGTAACACGATAAACATACGCACTCCAAAAAAGTCTTAGCATAAGTGACCTATTTAAAGAATAAGACCCGCAGACACTTATTTGAAACTCCAAAAATAACGTATAATGCTTTATTGAAAGGTGCATGTTGGTTAACTTTTTGACCCTTGGGCCTTGATGAGTCTTATTCTGTCAATTCTAATATGTTTGAAAAATTAGGAATAAGAGTGATCACATTAGAAGAGGTGTGGGAGGTGCGCTGATGAGTTGCTATACCTCATGATGGTTAGGCATTATACAATTACGTTTGTGATCTCTGTAACCACATAACAGCAAAGGAGTGCAAAGATGTTACCACTAATTATAATTAATAAACCAGACCAGGCCCCTGCCACTCTCAATCTAATAGCTCACATCAATCTAAGCCTTCTATCTCCAGTGATTCTCTCAGTCCTCTCAGAGTTGGACTGGTAATACAGCGTATAATGTTCATTTTACAACCGTTTCCTTTATATTTTAGCGTGACCACATTCACAGTACCCTGCACACCTGACAAATATGTCCTTACAATATTGCAGTGATACTGTAGCAAAACACTGCTAAATCATCACAATTTCACTGAGAAAACGCTGCACTAAAGTGAACTTAGCCAGGGAGGGAACAGGGGGAAATGGCAGTGTGGAGTAATTCTCTGAGAAATAAACTATAGGGTTATCAGCAGCAGTGTAGGGTAGTAGATAGAGTACAGGACTGTGGACTCAATAGTTGTGGGTTTAACTGAATAGTTGGCAGAGTATTTTTCAACTGTCACAGAATAAACAGTATGTTGTTTTAAAGAGCCGCCAATGCTACTGTGTATGCTACGACCTAGCATTTACTAAGTGGGAGGTAAAAAATAATAAGGCATTCAATGTCGAATCAAAATAAAAATACTGGGAAGATTAAACAATTTCTCTGAACGGCACTTCAGATCAGCCAAATGATCTCAAAATAAACGCAATACAGCCTGCTATTTTTGTTTCCTGGCCACACCCAATCGCTACTAATATTGATATTGATACCTCGGGGTGTGTGTTTGGGATCTTCCGAAGGGGCCCAGCCCAAGAGCAAGACGAAAAAAGAATAGTTAACGTACGGCGCGTTTCCTATCATTTATCCTGCAGGGGAATGGGGGAGCTCTTTTTCAGTTTTCTCACCATCATTTTCCCTCTCGTTCTCTCTCTCTCTCTCTCTCTCTCTCTCTCCAGTCAGTGCGCCACGGCCCTGCCTTTTCTCCCTGTGATTCTGCTAACCGGCTTCCTGTGTTTGTGAGGCTCTCGCAGTAAGCGGAGAGAGAGAGCGAGCGCTGAGGTCTGAAAGCTGCTGCCAGCCTGCCACCTCAACATGGTATAGTCGCGTCTCTTCAACAGTAAGAGGGAACACAAAGAGAAATCCGCGTCGAACCTTTACCAATGAAGAGACACGGCATTGCACAGATACAATCAGCGTGAAAGAAGAAGGATAGATACTGACATTTTATTTATTATCTAAAAGATGGCGAACGACTCTCCAGCTAAAAGTCTGGTGGACATAGACCTTTCCTCTTTGCGGGTGAGTGTTGAACAATTATAGCGCCTCGTTTTCCATTGCTAAGCGCAGTAATAAAAAAAACGAACGGCATTGTCGCATACAGTGGATACAGTTTAAACGGATACCGCCGTTTCATTGCGGATATTTTTAGTTGTAGGGGGTAAAACTCTGTTGTTTTTGTTATTATTGAGACCGAGAGGGTTGGAGAGTTCCGATCTTTCCTTTGTTTGCAATGTATGTGCAGGAGAAATAGGGCGCAACAGCTGCATTTGGCTGGTATCCACCCTTATCACAACTGTTACAAAAACATTGATCATACTCAGGGACATTTTTGCAAATGTATATTTGTTCTGTTTCAGGATCCAGCAGGGATATTTGAATTGGTGGAAGTAGTCGGCAATGGCACCTATGGACAAGTATACAAGGTTAGTTACAGCACAAATGTATCTTTGCTACACTCTATTTTCCCTGTACAACATTTCATTATTCCCCTCAACAGTTTCACCAACATGCATTTTTCTCCTGTGGCAATGTTACATGGCAGTTATGCCATCGAACCCCAGTATGTCCGAGAAGCATATGTGATTTATACGTTATAATAAAACCTAGCGACTTTTTCCTCGTGCTCTGAGGTTGGGAGTGTTTGGATTCACTTCGAAACAGTCCAGTTGTATCGTCAACAAGAAACAATGTGGTAAGCTAACTGGGCAACTGTCCGCACTCCGTCGACGTTCCAATAAACAATTTAACGTTTCTCCTCGTGAGCAAAACGGGTCTGCAACGTTCGTTTTGCGTTAAATACATAGTCACTGTTTGAGATAAATGGTGGTCGTTGACATAGCGTCAATCATCGATTAATAAGCCATTCGACGACGGAGAGGGGACCCTGTTTTCAAACACCCATCCCCAGTCCCCTAAAGTGAATGTGCTGTAGTCTACATCACATCCTGTTATGGAGTTGCTGTTGCTTGGGAAAGAGGAAGGGAGACGCGAAGGGAATATTGACTTGACTATACCCGGACTGGAGCAAGGATTCCACTGCATAATGGATTGTGATTTATTAAATGGGGTCTCCAGGAAAATGGGCTTGTCAAAAATAATGGATGTGAATTCATCATTAGTAGGCCTATTTATTTGGTCTTGGAAATGTTTCTTATATCTCTTACAATATGCAACTCATTAGGAAAGGCAGTCATGGAGTAGAAACGAGCCAGTATGCTGGCTCCCCTCTCTTTCCTCTCTCATTAACTAACCACCTAATGAGAGAGGAAAACGTAGATGTGCAGGAGAGTTTTTGTTTAAAGAAAATAAAAAATAATGACATTGTATTATAGAACTACACTACCGGTCAGAAGTTTTAGAACACCATTTTCCAGTTTTTACTGAAATTTAAGAAGCTCAAGTCTAGTGAATAACCTGAAATGGTACAAAGGTAAGCGGTAAACTGCCAGAGGTCAAAATAAAAATAAATAAAAAAGTTTAGGTTACCAAAAACTGAAAAATAATGTCAATGTTTTGGCAGTGAGTAGTTTCCTACACCACCAAAAGGCACTTGGAAACTGGAGGAAACTCTGACAGGAAGAGGTCTGGCAGACCCAAAGCCACAACAAAATCAGAAGACAAGTTTCTGAGAGTCAACTCTCATAGGCGGCTCACAGGACAAAAGCTTCAAGCACAGCTTAACACTGGTTGAGGTAAGGAAGTCTCAGTTTCAACTGTGAAGAGAAGACTTCGAGCTGCAGGTTTGACAGGTCGAGTAGCAATAAGAAAGCCATTGCTAAGATGGCAAAATAAGAAAAAGCGGCTTGCCTGAGCCACGAAGCACCGCCAGTGGACTACTGAAGACTGGAAGAAGGTCTTATGGACCGATGAATCAAAAATTTAAATCTTGAAATTTTGAAAGGTTTTTGTAGGTCATTGAGTAGGCGAAAGGATGGTTCCTCAGTGTGTGACACCAACGGTCAAACATGGAGGAGGAAGCGTGATGGTCTGGGGCTCTTTTGCTGGATCCAGAGTCGGCAACTTGCACAGAGTGACTGTTAACCCATTAGTTGTTGTTTTTATAACTCTTACATTTTTGGTCACCTGAACTTTTTTTTTTTAAACCTCTGGCAGTTTATCGCTTACCTTTGTACCATTTCAGGTTATTCACTGGAGAGAATTTCAGTAAAAACTGGAAAATGGGGGTGTTCTAAAACTTTTGGCCGGTAGTGTATACATTGAATTGATGGGCACTCTCTCTGCACATATCTGAAATATCCATGTCTGGGAAGTGTGTGTTAACTAGAGTAATTATTAATCATTTCCAGGCTGGTCACATGATCAATGCGTCAAATAAGTCTTACAAGGGTGCAGGTGGCTAGGTTTTGCCCAGCATATGAGTAAGCGACATAGATGGGAGAAACTGCATGCAAATCCTTTGAAAATAAATATATATATATATATACACACATACAATGGGGGAAATAAGTATTGAACACATCAACATTTTTCCCAGTAAATGTATTTCCAATGAGGCCATTCAAGTGAAATTTGCACCAGACTTTGGTATTAACTCAAGAAATCCAGACAAAAAATCTAAACATTAAAGTCTATATGTAAATAAAGTTATGTGTAATAAAGTGGAATGACATAGGAAAAAAGTATTGAACACACTAACTGAAATTAATTCAATACTTAGTGGAGAAGCCTTTGTTTGTAATGACAGCTTCAAGGCGCTTTCTGTATGAAGTAACTAATTGCCCGCAGTATTCAGGTGTGATTTTGGCCCATTCCTCTACACAGATTGTCTTTAAATCTTGAAGATTGCGGGGGGCCCTCTTGTGAATCTGGATCTTCAGATGCTTCCACAAATGTTCAATTTGGGCCATTCCAACAAGTTGATTTTCTTTCTCTGAAACCAATTGCGAGTTTCCTTTGCTGTATGCTTTGGATCGTTGTCCTGCTGGAAGGTCCACCCACGTCTCATCCTCAGCATCCTGGTGGATGGCAGCAGGTTAATCTCAAGAATCTCTCTGTACATGGCTCCATTCATTGTTCCTTCAATGATATGAAGTCTGCCAGTACCACGAGAGGAGAAACAGCCCCACATCATGATACTTCCACCTCCAAACTTCACTGTTGGTATAGTGTTATTCGGGTGATGTGCAGTGCCATTTCTCCTCCAAACATGTGTTGTGTGACAACCAAAAAGTTCAATTTTGGTCTCATCTGACCAGAGTACATGCTCCCAGTAGTTCACTGGCTTGTCCAAATGTTGTTTGGCAAACTTTAAACGAGCTTCAACATGTCTTTTTTTCAGTAGTGGAGCCTTGTGGGCTGAGCGTGCACAGAGGCCATGGCTGTGGAGTGCATTGCCTACTGTCCTTTCTGTCACAGTTGTACCTGCTGCCTCCAAGTCTTTCTGGAGCTCTTTCCTTGTGGTCCTTGGCTCTTTGGCTACTCTTCTAAGTATAAGACTCCCTGATCAGAAATCTTGCGAGGAGCTCCTGTGCGTGGCCGGTTGATGGTGGAGTGATGTTGCTTCCACTTACGGATAATGCCCCCAATGGTGCTTACTGGAAGATTCAGAAGTTGTGAAATACGTCTGTAGCCAATTCCATTTTCATGTTTTGCAACAATCTGGTTACGAAGGTCTTGAGAGAGCTCTTTGCTTTTACCCATCATTAGATGTTTCTTGTGTGGCACCTTGGTAACAAAAAAAACCTTTTATAGCCCATCAATATATTCTAACCCAGCTGACATTAATTAGCACAGATTGGAGGTAGAGTTGCCTCCTAATTAGTTATGGTTTTCAGCTGGGTCCTTGCCTTTCCTTGCTGTGGTGTACTGCTTTTTCTTAGTGTGTTCAATACTTTTTTCCTGTTTCATTCCACTTTATTCCACATAACTTTATTTACATATGGACTTTAATGTTTAGATTTTTTGTCTGGATTTTTTGAGTTAATACCAAAGTCTGGTTCAAATTTCACTTGAATAGGCTCATTGGAAATACATTTACTGGACAAAATGTTGATGTGTTCAATACTTATTTCCCCCATTGTATATATATATTTTCTTCTGTAGTTCAGTTTCTACCTTCTACTTAAGCACAGGCTACCCCCTTTACCATTATGGTGTCAGGAGGTGTGATGGCTGTCTGGGTAGTTTCCCCTTTAAAAAAGCAGGCAATTCAGCTAAGGCTGAGCCCACAGAATGGAAATAGCTGTGAAAAGCACTTCAGTTGAACCTGCGCGGTGGCCGTGCTGTTCTGACCAGTGTTTCATCAGATGGCTCCCAGGGCCGCGGAGAGTGCTGACTGACAGAAATGGACTTGGGATTGGAGGGGCCACCAGACAGCTCTTCCCCCCCCACCCACTCCACTGGCTCTCACAGTGCTCCGATGTGCACCACCCTCCCAAGCTACCTGAGCTGTAATAGGGCAACTTAAGTGCCCTCAAGATGACATTTATCTGAAGGAGTTTGATGGAGGTCAAGTCCTTTGACGTTGCACGATCACTTGTCCTTTCGTTCAGTATTTGTAAAAATGCCGATAGGCCTAATTTAGGCACGTCTTGGCATTCGTGTTGGTCAGATTTTTTGGTCCTTTCATTGATCAGCTTTGAAAATTGTTTACTAAAGGTTTGCATGGGAGACAGAATTGGAGTAGGCCTAATATGGATATATTATATTTTGTCTAATATTAATGACACCAAATTACTTGATACTGAACGTTTAGTTCAGTGTGTTCCCATTTGTTAATTTTCCTCAGATCATTAATTTCCACCAAAATCCCATCCTCTCGTGAATCTTCAAACAACTGTAAAATGATCCTTGTCCCCTGAAGTTAGGAATATAATGACACATTCATTTTGCTTTTGGTTCTTCCCTGTTTCTCCCCCTATGCATTCTGAAAACTTCCCTGCACGCCACTCTCTTGGTGACACAGATGGCATCTTGGAGCTTGTGTATACAAACCGTCTTTGTTACTTTTCAAGTCACTGTTGGATAATTAAATCTGCTTTGTTTTGGGAAACTGCCATGCAAATTCTTTGCATAAAAATGCACAAGCATGTTCCTTTCTATATATAGCTTGGTGAAACCACAATGCGTTACATTGCTGAAGTGGGCCCTCCTATGTGCAGGCCCTCAGGGTACTAATGTGCAGGGCCTATTCAGTCATTAAGATGGAGTCTTCCTCGCATTTGTGTGTGTGTACCCGCATGTGTGTGCGTGTGTGCGTGCGCCTCTGTTGAGCTGAAGAATAAAATGTGCTGCTGTTGCTGAACGCTCTTCCATACACACCCCAAAGGAGGAGGGAACGAACATTGTGAAGACAAACTGCCAATTTGTAAAAGTCCCTAAGAGGTCTAGTGTTTTCCATAGCTCTAACAGAGAGCTGTTCACTCTGCTATGAGGGTATTTCATTTGAAAGGAAAACAAAATATTCCTACTGGTGGGTTCTTAGAATCAGATTTGCTTGTTTTCCTCCCTTATACTTTTCTACTTTCAAACATTTCTGTACATACCAACATGCTACATAGTATGCATTTCCGTGATGTCTGCAGCCAGCTCCCGGTAAAATATGTTGCAGTTTTGAAGCATCTTGTGAAAAAGCTTGCCATTTCAAAGAAAAAGTTACTTTAGGTGCACACTGTCTGGCCAGTCTGTTTGTGTTTGTTAATTTTTTTAAAACCTTTTTGAGCAGTAACCCTGATTGGTCGGAGTGACTGCATTTGTCAGGCTAGCGAATGAATGCATAACTGGGTTGTTGGTGGTGACCTGCAGCTGTTGGGGCCCATCGGGCGTCTTAACTACTTTACTACAAAGGTGTTTTTGTTGGGATTGCTGCAGTGCATTTGACTCTGCTGGTGTTTTCAAGTGGAGCACACACACCGCTTTGTCAGGCTGTGAACAGCAGTAACTCAGGTCAGAATTCTACCTGCTTGGACTTAACAGTTTGGGTGTTTGTCATAATTATACTGTTGCTGCATGTTTTCAGTGAACCTTCAAATCGAATTTGACAAATTAGAATCCACCCCCCCGCAGTAAACGTAATTCAGTTTTGCGTCATTACTCTAATAGGTTCTTTGAGGGACACCAGAAAAATGTTTTAGTTTGATTTGACTAGTCTGTCTAATTGGAAGGGGTGAAATGTTCAGTCAGTGCTACTGTTTGGATGTAGTCATAGGTTGTCAGTCAGACAATGTTATAGACATGTTCTAATTCTTGTGTCCTTTTTGAATTCAAAGGTAGCTTTACTACTGGCCATGCTGTTGGGTGACTTGGAGAGCACAAGTGAAAATGTTTCGGTGTAGCCTATTTGCCTTATGCCTATATTTTATTGTTGGGTTGTTCTTGGATGAAGTTGTACCAGGTTTTGTGGATGCTGGTGATGCCAATGACATCACCAGCATCCACAAAACCTGGTACAACTTGATCCAAGGCTTCCTGATCTGTGGTCTCACCAAGAACAATGGCCTCATCCATTGAAACCTCTCTTTGAAACCGATCATGGCTTTTGTTGCCACACGTATTGCATTGCATGTTTTGCATTTTAAACCTGACTGAATTGTAACGTTTTGTCACCTCGGGAAAGTGGGGTGGTGGAGGGACTGACCCGATCTTGTGGTTTTTCCCTTTCGCCAGTTGGAGTTGTCATCTTCCCTTTTTTCGTCTTTCTCCCAACCCACTGCCAGGTGATATAACTCAGATAAAGACTCTTCTTCTGCTTCCCTCTCTCCCCTTTCAGCTTTAAAAGAGATTAAGGAGGAAGTCCAAGAAATGGCTATCAGATCTGTTTTGCAGGATTCAAGAACTTGGCCACTTCTTGTTTTGAGCAGTGGAGTTGATGAGTGCCCCCCCCACCCTCCGTCTATAAAGACAATTGCTCTGACCTCTGCTCACCCCTCGGTTAGCACCGCTGCCTATAGCCTGAATAGGAGATGGGGGGTGGGCTTCTGAAAACACACGTGTAGCTCTTATGGCATATGCTGAGCTGCGGAACACAGCACAGGCTCCATGCTCCTTGGAGAAGGAGAGCAGCAGGTCACATGCTCCTAGTTACCCATGATTATGGCGCCATGGTGGATGTCACATGGTTTGGCGAGGAGTGCGGAAGGGGGTGCGGGCAGGCGACGACTGTCAGTAATCCCACTGCAGAGACCATATTGCCTCAACAGATGCAGGGAGAGGGATGGAGGGATGGATGGAGAGAGAGGTAGAGGGAGAGATGGATGTCTCTCCCTCTTCTCCATTATTGTCCATTTTCTCAGCAGATGTCCTGGGATTAGGGGTCAGCAGGGCGCCTCTGAGGAGGCTGAGCGTGAGGGCGAGCATCGTCGGGCTCGTACCTGATGACCTCATTTAGAGAGGCTGTCGGCCTGGCCACCTGCTAGGGCCGTCCTCGTTAACTACCCCCAAATGAAAGAGGGAGCATATCTCATTAGCTCAGCATGTGCACCGTTTTATTCATTTTTTTAAACGTATTTGTCCTAATTTAGATCGGGTCCTCCTCGACCCCTTTACCACTGTCACTGGCCCGGACGTGGGCTACTGAACCTGTGCCCCCCTCCTCCCTGCCTCTGCAGGGGGTGAGGCCCCTCCCTCACTCTGACCCGGATTATGGAAATGATAGAAGCAGAGGCCCACAGGAAGCTGGGAATCGGTCCGTACGAGCCGCGCACGTGTTCATGTATTTTTCACAGAGGCAATTACGCCCGCAACCTGCTCCCTTGTTTCTCCCATTAGCAGGCTCATCCGTTCATTTCTTCCAGGGCTTTCAGTCCTCTGTCTCTCGCTTCAGTGTGGGGGGATTATTATATAATGCACTCTGTAATGCACAGGGGCACTGCGGTCCTATCCGTTGGAGCCGTTAATCCTGACCATAGACCTATAAGGACAAGCCCCCACCCCCTTGCGACGGCAAGCGTTTGTGCTGTTTCACGTCTCCTGTTGTTCTCCCTGATGTGTGCCCTTTGTGCGGTTTGTTTGTGTGCGTCGGTGCAATCCGTTTTGGAGGGAGCGAAGACATTTTAGGTCCCCCAATAACACAGAAGGTATTGATTTTGAATTGAATTGAATTGGTTTTCAGCAGGTAGTGCACGTGGTTTTCGTTCTGTACCTCAGGCAGCACAGTGACCCCAGACAGCACACCTGTCATTTATTTTTCGCCGTCCTTCTCTTGACTGATTAGAGCTGGTGTAAGAAGAATTCCTCTGGCCCTGGTGGTGCGTGACTGTTGTGCTTGTGTGCAGTGGCAGTCTTGAGAGAGGCTCCGCTGTGGGTGGCTAAGGGTCTGCTCTCTTTGTGTAAGCAGGAGGGTGTGATCCACAGCACCGTTTTCGCCCCTTGCATACTTCCATAAGTCATCCTCTTTTCAGGGCTGGGGCCTGTAGCTGCCTGTGTGGTGTGCGAGTCTGCAGACTGGGATGGAGGCATTGGGTTGTCCCCCCGTGGGGACATACAGCACTTGAGATAACAGCCTTCTTTATTTTTGCCTGTTCTTTTCTTAATGAAGTAGGGTGGCACTTGTGACCAGACTGAGCTGAGGAGGGCTTTTACATTTAAGAAGATGCTTAAAAGGTCTACTGTATGCAGACGGTTTGTGGGCACAGCCATTTTAATGAGGACACAAGTAAGCATCCAGAGGAGCAAAGCAAATAAAGAATTGTAGTGTAAGAAGAAACCAGACTGAAGTCCTCAGATGCCCACACACAGCAGAACAATTAAAATCCACTTTTAGTCAATTGAGCTTTGAAACCATCTGGCTTTTTAAATGATTCAAGACGCAAAAATGTAATTCGGTTGGATTTTTACCCTCTGCGCATAATTCTGCTCTGTGTGAGTGGAATTACTCTACAGGCATAATGCATAATGGCAGGTTATTCCAATTTATTTGCGCTAATCTAACTGGCATATTGCAGTTACAACCCACAAATCCTTTAAAGATCTTATCACCACTTATGAATGGAGAGGCGTTTTTTTATTTTCTGCATCTTAATGAATTATTGGTAAATTAGTTCCAAACCAGCAGCTTTAAAAGGACATAAGCAGTGGAGGCTAATCCATTAAGTATCTTTTGTCCTCATAAAGACTCTCACAAACTTCTCATTGCATTGCTAATAGTCTCAGCTGAACCTCTGTGCAATGCTTAACACTGCTCGCATTGTATCCTGCAACCCATTTTTGTAGCTGGACATTCATTGGAGCCTAGTCTAGTTCTTTTTCCAGTTTTGTCTGATGTTCCAGCTTTGGCTCTTTCTGTGGCAGAGAACTGCTCTATCACGTTGGTTCTTAAATGAAGTTCTACTGTTCATGGCCAGTAGAGACTATGACCATACGAGCGTGTGATGTGGTGAGTATATGAAAGTGTGATGTACGGGTGTTGTAATGAAGAGTGTGTTGTTACATGACCTGTGATGTACAGTGGGGAGAAAAAGTTTGTGAACCCATCAGAATTGTCTGCATTTTGCATGAAGTTGATCTAAAATGTGATCAGATCTTCATCCAAGTCCTTCTAAAAGATGAAGAGAACCCGATTAAACAAATAACACAAAAAAATGTATTTACTGACACAACATCTAAATTCTTTGTTGGAAGAAGTATGTGAACCTCTACAGTTATCAGTTCAATTAAGGGGGTAATTAAAGTCACCCCAATTGGTGTCACAATCAATGGGATGACCATCAGGAGTGATTTTGGGTGGCCCTGCCCGATGTAAAAAAACATAAAACTGGGTCTTCACTATCAAAGTCTGGTCTTTACCACAGGTTTGTAGAAGCGTGCCATGCCTCGATCAAAGGAGATTTCTGAGGACCTCAGAAAAAGTTTTCGATGCTCATCAGGCTGGAAAAGGTTACAAAACCATTTCGAAAGAATTTGGGCTCCACCAATCCACTGTCAGGCAGATAGTGTACAAATGGAGAAAATTCAACACCAATGTTACTCTCCCCAGGAGAGGTCGTCCAACAAAAATCACTTCCAAGAGCAAGGCGTACAATATTCAAGGAGGTCACAAAGAACCCCAAGGTAACGTCTAAGGATCTGCAGGCCTCTCTTGCATTGGCTAATGTCAGTGTTCATGAGTCCACCATCAGGAAAACACTGAACAAGAATGGTGTGCATGGTAGGATAGCAAGAAGGAAGCCACTACTCTCCAAAAAGAACACTGCTGCCCGTCTAAAGTTTGCTAAAGATCACCTGGATGTGCCAGTCACACTGTTTCTCGGTGTATTATCACAGATCAGCACAGCTACTTTGGAAGAATGTTCTGTGGACGGATTAATCGAAAATATAACTTTTTGGCTTAAATGAGAAACGATATGTTTGGCGAAAACCAAACACTGCATTCCAACATAAGAACCTCATCCCAACCGTGAAACACGGTGGTGGCAGTATCATGGTTTGGGGCTGCTTTGCTGCCTCAGGACCAGGACGGCTTTCCATCATTGATGTAATTATGAATTCTGGATTGTACCAGCAAATTCTGCAGGAGAATGTCAGGGTATCTGTCCGTGAACTGAAGCTCAACAGAAGGTGGGTCATGCAGCAAGACAACGACCCTAAACACACAAGTCAGTCTACCAAAGAATGCTTGAAAGTGAAGAAATTTTGTGTTTTGGAATGGCTGAGTCAAAGTCGAGATGTTAATCCAATAGAAATGTTGTGGCAGGACCTGAAGCGAGGAGTTCATACCAGGAAGCCCACCAACATAACTGAGTTTAAGCAGTTCTCTAAGGAGGAATGGGCCAAAATTCCTCCAAGCCGATGTGCAGGACTGATCAACAGTTACCGGAAACGTTTGGCTGAAGTCATTGCTTCTCAAGGGGGTCAGACCAGTTACTGAAAGCAAAGGTTCACATACTTTTAACAACAAAGACATGGATGGATCATTTTGTTCAATAAATACATGAAAAAGTATCATGTTTTTTGTGTTATTTGTTTAACTGGATTCTCTTTATCTATTTGTAGGACTTACATGAAGATCTGATCACATTTTATGTCAAATTTATGCAGAAGCCAGAAAATTCTAAAGGGTTCACAAACCTTTTATTGCCACCGTATGCCACTATTTGACCTGTGATGTGTGTGTTATAATGAGTGTGTGTATGAGTGTGTGTTGTGTGCTGTAAGGAAGAATGTAACACACTGTGCCTGTGATGTGAGGACGACGTAATGGAAGGAGCACTTGGAAACTGGAGGAAACTCTGACAGGAAGAGGTCTGGCAGACCCAAAGCCACAACAAAATCAGAAGACAAGTTTCTGAGAGTCAACAGCTTGCGTGATGGGCGGCTCACAGGACAACAGCTTCAAGCACAGCTTAACACTGGTCGAAGTAAGGAAGTCTCAGTTTCAACTGTGAAGAGAAGACTTCGAGCTGCAGGTTTGACAGGTTGAGTGGCAGTAAGAAAGCCATTGCTAGAATGCAAAATAAAAATAAAAAGAGCCTTGCCTGGGCCATGAAGCACCGCCAGTGGACTACTGAAGACTGGAAGAAGGACCGATGAATCAAAATTTGAAATCTTGAAATTTTGAAAGGTTTTTGTAGGCCGTTGAGTAGGCGAAAGGATGGTTCCTCATCCACTGTCAAACATGGAGGAGGAAGCGTGATCTGGGGCTCTTTTGCTGGATCCAGAGTCGGTGACTTCCACAGAGTGACTGTTAACCCACGTTAACCCATTACTTGTTCCCTGAAAAGGGCCTTTTTTATAACTGAAATTTTTGGTAACCTGACATTTTAACCTCTGGCAGTTTATCGCTTACCTTGTACCATTTCATGTTATTCACTGGACTTGAAGGACTTTTTTGCAACTGCAGTTTACAGAAACATTAGCATTTTAAGTACAGGTCTCTTTAAAAAGCCCAGGCTTGTTTTTTTATGTTGTACATAAAACTAATGTTTCTGTTCAAGTTGTCTTTCATTTTTTCTTAAAAATGATTAACTATAGCTACCATGTCTATTTGAAAATGTTTTGTTCATACGAATGTCTTGCTGAAGTTGTTTTCCCCCCATATTTGGTTATAAGGATTGTTGTTAGAGGTAATGGCTCTTTTCTGTGGTTGGCGTCCTTGCAGCAGGTCCTTTGACTGTGTTCAGTCATACCGTTTCTCGGTTTGGCTACGATCATTGCAGATCAGCACAGCTACTTTGCAAATCCCCGATTTGCAAAAATAGCTGGTTTCTGGCAATCAAGCTGATTAAACTTTGTTTTAATTTGAATGTTGGCCATAAACTCCTTGGAAATAACAGCTCTTTTTTTCAAACTCCCTTTAGGCCTGTAGTGAAGGTCATCTGACTAGAACCGTGGAATCTGATTTGATTAGGCTTACCAAACACTTTTCTTGTAGCTAAGCAGATTATTACCTCCCATGTGAATGCCAGAAGGCACACACAGACACACGCTCATTCCGTTCCTTCTCTTGTCTCTTGAACGCAGTGGTGTATCCAGACAGCTAGCTGGTTGTCTGTGTTTGTGTTGTTGTAAATGCAGGTTTCCAGTTAGATGGCTCATCGACTGTTTGTTTTGTTGTTGTAAATTAGTTTTTTCAGCTGGATAGCTGATCGACTGCGACTCTACTGATGGAGAAAATGGGGCTTGAGGGACTCATCCCAAACACCTAATGGAATAGATATGCCGATATGCAGATATCCACCTGTTGGGCTGTATGGTCCTTTTTGTTTGCAGACCTTCAGTTTCAGCATCAAAGTGAATCCATACTTACCATTGTAACGACACCCTACACATTCTGTAAGCCCTTTAAACATCTGATTGGAAGTTGTATTGGAGAAGAAAAACCTTATTTCTCTGAGAAGTCACCTTGCTTTCATTTGCAAAGCATGAGAACTTTTATTGGCTCAGATCCAAATATGAGTTCTGTACTGTAACTATGTTTGAACTGAAACCTAATTATTATTATAATTTTTTTTTTTAAGGGATACCTGGGTACTTTGACCGGGCACATAATCTTTCCTATGGTAGAATTTATTTTTCCAAAGTGCAAAATATTAAGACAAACATTACACCATCATAAACATAAGATAACCTCTTGCAAAAACATAGCAGAGAATACGGTAGGCTACTTAAAAAAGGATATGTTAAAAATGTCTATTGCCAACATTGTTATTGAAATGTCGAATCTACCCATTCATCTTCAAAAGTGTATGCAAATTCAAAATTAGATTTAAATTTGAATATAATGTAACAGTCCGAACCGCTACCTTCCAGGACTATTCTATACAGCAACAGGCTGAGGAGACCATTGTCTGTGCTCATGGCCAGTGTGCGTTGGTCCTGTCTGTAATGGAGCGTTCAACTCAACTCCAGGTATGGATCGAGTGATTCATGGTTGGCGTACTGTAGTGTTCACCAGTGGCTGTAACAAATACCTAATCCAGACCTCCACCCATTCCATTTGCACGTGCAGTACCCACACGGATGCCTAATACTCACACTCTGCTTTGACTCTTGGAAGTATGAGGTGGTGTGAGTTGGTGTGAGTAAGTGGAAAGGAGGAGACCCAAGTTTGGGCATGAACAGCGGCCAGTATGGGCTGGGTGAGGGGGGTTGATGGGTGTTTGCGGACTGGAAGAGGGGAAACCCCTACCAAGATCCTCAGCCATTGAAGCACCCGGCGTGTTGTATCCCAATTCACGGCGCGGACATTCGACTGCCGCGCGCCTGGTGTGGAAAATATGAGTCAGCGTGCGGGGCCTAAACGTTTATAACGGCCGCGCTCCACAGCGGCCCGCCGTTGGCTCTGGGATTTTTAATTCCACCAGTGCCTGGGAAGCGCCCTGCTGGTGGCAGTGTCACCGAGTTCCCACCAGCGCCGGGCGCTCGCATCGCTCCCTGTTGTCTCGGGGACAAACGGCAACGGTGGTCTCGCAACCCTTCAGCGCCATGCCGCTCCAAAACCGCTGCTGTGTAGGGGGTCTGTGCAGACGCCATGGTTTAGGCCACCGTCCTCACTCCGCGCTGTAATCAAGCCCTCCGTGTTTTCTGGCGATTTAAACAAGCCCCTGGCAACCGCCTTCGTTTTCGTCCCATGGAAACCCGCTAGGCAGGCCGGGATGGGTCCTTTTTTTGGCCCCGGCTGCGCTGGGCAAGCCGGCCCGATGGGACATGGGAGGAAAGGGTTAATCGTGTTTCTGAAACGGTTGCTGTGTGCAGCCTGTGAGCCGTTTGTGCTCCCTGCAGCATCGCTGCCCTCTCCGCCCACACCACCACCCACCATGCAGTTCCAGCCCCAGATCAAGTAGGTTTATGGGACACGATTATGATCAACATAGCTGACCTTTAAAAGAAAGGTATACCTAGCGAGCATATCTGATTCATTGTGAAACATATGATCATGCAATCCAGGTTATAGGGTGAGGTGAGTTGTGTGTATTGCTGCAACTGGTCTGGGGGGTATCATGATTTTGCAATTATAGCAAAACGCGTATTGTGGTAAGGCTGTAATCGGGGAATTTCCATCATGCAGTCCCAGATCTGAGTCTGAGTACTGTTTAATATGAGTTTACAGTTGTGTGCGTGTGAGAGTGCATTAAGGTTTGCATATGGGTGTGTTACTGTGTGTGTGAAGGTATAGCGTGAGCGTTAATGTGAGTGTGTGCTTTGTAAAACTTCCCTTGCTTATCCTGATTAACGATGGAGGCGATGCTCTGGGCGTTAAGGATACGGGCCAGGTGCCTGCTTGTGGGGCTGGGCACTGCTCAGGGTGGTCTCCGTGCCTGCGCATTGGACTGCATTCAGGATGAGCTGGAGGCAGTCTCTGTGTGGGCACAGACCGCCGACTACAGCATGAATCTTGTTTGATTTTGCAACTGGGGTTTAAAAAAATAATTAAAAAAAAATGTTTTTTTTAAATGTGTCGATTGTTAAAATGGTGGTAATTATGGAAGCTTTTAAAGATTGTATTGAAAAGAGCTGGAAAATATGTTTAACCCCCTGAGGTCGACGGGAGCGGCGCCGCTCCCAGCAGCAATAAAAGTATATTACTATTTCTAACTTCGCGATATTTTATCATACACACGCGACAAAAACATTGACAGAAACCTTAGAATCGCGACTTTCCGATTTGAGCACTGGCAAATCAAATGGGATTTTTAAATTAGGTTAATTAGACCAAAAGTAAACCTTGTTTTTTACTCTGTTTTTTACCTTTTAGTACCGTCCCCCTTCTATTGACATGGTAACTAGGTGCGAGTTTCGGGAGGTGTGGGAGGGGCGTGGGGCCATGTGTGAAAACGCCGGCGTAAACAAACACAAACTGTCCCGACAATTTGAAGCAAGATTTTATACAGACATACAATTTTATTCAAGATGGAAAGATTTTCTGCGCTGCAGTGTTTGAGAGCATCGATGGAAAGCTTACGAAGACAATAACTGACGAAGAGTAAGTAACTATATTTGATCTGCCATGTTATCAAATACTCGTATATATATTCAATATATGAATTCCGTGTGTTAAATTGCAGCGTAAACAATGTCCCGACATTATATCGGATCTTGTCTGTGTTTACGGTTATGAGCTGCCAGCAACAGACGGTGTATGCTGATATTTATTTTATTTACCATATTTTCAAATACTCGTGAAAAGTATTCGACTGCTGCGAATAATTAACGGAGGATATTTAACCAGCTGGCATTCTGTTTCGGGCGCTTGACATTATCTAGCTTAGCTTGATAATACCTATTGTGATTAATGTTTCTTGCCTCTCGAGAACTTGTTTGTTCGTGTGCTTGTTGTTGTTTAGATTCCCAGCGTTTATTTTATACCACGCTTTTGGATACGTGGATTTACCTGTTTACTTTGATTTGTTTGTTCCTGTTCGTTGGTTTTGTTTTGTTTGTCTTTCCGTGTCTTCGCAGACACGGATTTTGCTTTCGCTTTTCCGACAGACGTTTAACGATAAATATCTTAAACCCAGAAAACGGGCTACTTTTGATCATGTGCCTGTGTCCACTGCCAAACACTCTGGATGTTGGCAAATTGGCTTCTGTTGGTTGCAATAAATGTGTACTCTGCAAGATGTCGGGGAAACAGCGGTTTGTGACGTTCCCTTGTGTCTACAGTTGACCAGAAACTGTTTTGAGAAGTGGCACCAAAGACTGTGAAAGAACAAATTGTCTCACCATGTTTTAATTTGGAATGTTTTGTATATAGTTTGTTTTCAATGAATCTTCCCAAATGAAAAAACTTTCTGCATGGCTCACTGACTATTGCTTACTCTGATGGCTTTTCTCTTTGTCTGGCGGCCTTTGAGAGAGAGATGGCCCATCTGACAGATTTTACAGGTGTGGACAAGCCTCAGGTGTGGATCATGAATATTCTTGAAATTAGCATATAGCCCTCCCACAGCCTGAAATAAATGTGACCAGTTCTGATAAAAACAGGTTTTTAGCTATTTAGATCTCAGATGTGCTAAACTATTTTCACACCCTTACATAAACAAGACCTTGATGAACAAACGCATATTGGCAAAACAATTCGTCACTATAGTTTAGTGTGTGCTTTCACAACTTTTGTGACGGCAGAAAAATGTACTCTTTATAACTTGTGTGTTTGTAGATCTATTTACAAGCTGCATATGATACTGACCACACTATTGATGGCATATAAATGTAGCTGTGATTGTCCTTCAAATAAAAATATCAAACACTTTGGAGTAAGTGTGTGTTAAGTTGATGAAATTGAGATAAATATCAGACCATGCCAAAATCAAAAACCTCCTCTAAGCTTAGCACGGACCTCAGAGGGTTAATATATGATTAATATCTGCCGGTACACTGCAGAGTCTTGTACTGAGGCTGGTTTAAAATGATCTGATAGAACCTTTGAAATTGCGATTTTTTCAATAATGTTTTTGTTTATACTTTACGAGTGATTTATTTTTTTTGCCTCAAATTTTGGCTATTAAAAGACAGTATTGTTTTTTTGGTAATGTCGGGCACAGCATGTTTAGTTTTTTTGAGCCAGGGTAAACAAATGACATGACCTCATCCTGGCGGGATATAAACAGTGGTGACAGTCAGGGATGATGCAAGAGTGTGGTAAGGTCCGTCTCCTGTAGGTCAGAGTTGTTTGTGTTTTTGGCTGTCCCCCTTCCCACGTAATCCGGTCACCGTTTCACCGTCCGTCTCTCCATCACTGTCCAGCTGTCTTCTCTTCTCTTCTCTTCTCTCGCGTAATGTTGTCCCTCCCTTGGTCTTTCTTACTGCGCCCCTCAGCTGTCTGTGTGCTTCCACAAGGGCAAGCCCGGACATGCTCAAGAGAGAGGGACGAGTTTGCATCCCATTTTCATGAAGATGGAGGGACTGGCGTGACCTGGAGTAACGTGAAGCTAGAGGACGGACAGAGATGATTTGCCAGCAAGGAGTTGCAGTAGTCCAGACGTGAGATCACCAGGGCCTGGATCAGGAGTTGGATGGCCTCTTGGGTGAGGAATGGTTGGATCCTCCGGATGTTGTGGAGGGAGAATCGGCAGGTCCGAGTGATCGCTGCTATGTGGCTCGAGAAGCACAGCTGGTTGTCCAGGGTCACTCCAAGACTCTTGGCAGACTGGGACGGAGACACTATGGAGCCTTCCACGGTGATTGAAGCATCGATCATCGGGGAGCCCTTCGCTGGGAGGAAGAGCAGCTCTGTCTTCCCCAGGTTCAGCTTCAGGTGGTGGGTGGACATCCATGTGGAGATGTCAGCCAGGCATGCAGAGGTCCGTGCCGGGACCTGGGTCTCAGATGGAGAGAAGGAGAGAAAGAGTTGAGTGTCATCGGCATAACAGTGATAGGAAAACCATGAGCAGAAATAACAGAACCAAGTGACTTGGTGTACAAGGAGAATAGGACGGGCCTAGCACCGAGCCCTGCGTGGACTCCGGTGGAAAGGGTGTGAGGAGAGGTGAGGGATCCTCTCCAGGCCACCTGGTAGGACCGGTCAGCCAGGTAGGACTCAAACCATGTCAATGTCGATCCAGAGATTCCCATCTAGATGAGAGATGAGAGCAGGATCTGGTGGTCCACGGTGTTGAATGCCGCTGACAGGTCGAGGAGGAGGAGGACGGAGTAGAGCAGTCTCTGTGGATTGGCCTGCTTTGAACCCAGATTGGTTAGGATCAAGCAGGTCATTCTGTAGGAGATGAGCAGACAGTTGGTTATAGACAGCCCACTCTAAAGTTTTGTAGAGGAATGGGAGGAGAGAGACAGGTCGGTAGTTCGAAATGACAGCGGGATTAAAAACACACACTAAAGGCAGGGTGTCATTCTACAGCTTGTCCCTGGCTGAGCACACTTCTTTTTTTCTTTTCTTTTTTTGAGGGGGTGTTACGGGAAGTTTGACCTCTTAGACAATAGGTATTTGATTGCTGATTGAGGCCATGCTCCCAATGCTTGATTGCTCCGGCGCTGATTGGACTGTCCCCAACTGCACTCTCCTCGACCTCGTCTGGCCATGCCCCTGTCTGGAGTTTATAGGGGGTGGAGCGGCATTTATAAAAATAAAAAAAATTAAAACATCCTTTCTGTGATTTCGTGCCATTCAGCTGTGCCTTTTTGATGAACTTTTACAGAGATCTTTACCTTACTTGCTTGTCCGTTTTTCTTGTGGATCTTTTTTTCCTTATGTACATTTTGATAGCTAGGGAAGCGTAGAGTAGGGGAAGCAGTCTGCGGAAGACTGCGTCCATGTTGATTTGCACGGGAGTTCATTTAGAACCTATCCTCTCTGGTGCTAGGGCTTAGTCAGACTGTTTTATTGGTTTTTAGTATATCCCTCCGTGTCATGTGAGTTTGTCCATTATCTGTCGTCTCTCCTATATAAATCCTGTATTCTTTTTTAAGACTCATGACTCAAAGGAATATTTGTTGTTGCGTCCCATCTTAGTTCACCATGCGGCTATTGAAGTACGGGTGGTTTTTATGGGTTTGTAACAGGGGTGTAATAAATTCCTGTATTCCCCCATTTGGTGTTTTTCAGCAGCTTGTGTGACTCTGTATTCTTTGTGGTTTCTCTGAATGACTGTCTCCTGAGGTTTCTCTTAGTGATTCTGTACTTTCTGTGGTTTCTCTTATTAATTCTGTATTCTCTGTGGTTTATCTAAATGACTGCATTCTCTATTCTCTGGCTGTTTGGGTGCACTTGGTCTAATTTGAATGTCGGGTGCAGAGTTTAGTTTGGTCTTTGGCGGGCTGTCACAGATGGATTGACGCTTGGGCCTCGCACTCAGGGGAAACAGCTGGACACCAAAACGCTGCTAACTGGTGCGGTCTGTGAGTACGTGCATCTCCCTGAGTGATTGACGTTCCCCTCACACCAGACCCACTGGATCAGGAATGCAACCAGCAGATAAAGACATGGCTGTTCTCTGTAGAAATGTCAGACATCCTCCTCACAATTACCGCATTACGTTCATAGCTTAGGCTGCAGAGTACAGCGCATTAGAATCACCACAAGGTTAATCAACGCCAGCCCAATGGAAACGCTCTGATTTGAATCACATCTTGTCTGACAGATGTCGGATGTGTCACTGACAACGGGAGCTCACTGTGTACTGCAGGAAATGTGCAGGAAGTAGTTGAGGGGCTGGGGTTCGAAGCTGGCGCTGTCAGGGTTAAGTCGTTTTCGCCGTGTGTTAAGGACTGTGATTCCAGTTGGGCAGAGTATTATGGTTTAGAATGCAGAGGGGGGGGAGGGGCTGCCATTACATTTAATGTGCTGCTTCCCTACTGCGGGGTGACTGAGAGGCCTGCAGATTTAATTTCTCACTCATTTGCACTGATGCTTGTATTGGGGTTAGTGCTGATCGCTAACCGTATGCTAAACCTCCCCCCTCCACCCCAGACCTGGCCTCTAGAACCAACCTCTTCCTAAACGTCCTGTACCACCCCAAATGGGTGTATAGTCGTACCAAAGATTGAAAAAAAGGCACCCGTTGCCTGTGCTATATGTAGAGTGGTCCCCTAACGCAAAGTCTGATAGTGCCATCTAAACTCTCCCCTTGGGAGCATGAAAACCAGGACAGAGCAGGACACTGGTCTGGTCCGGTGTGTGCCAGGTCTTGTGTTTTTTTTGTTGTTGTTTTTTTTTACTTCAGAAAAGTGTCAAGAAGGGTTCTGAGAGCTTTAGGTGGCTGTGGGACCAGGTCAGGGGTAAACAGTGAACAGTATTGTAGGGTTTTTACCATTACAATGACACTAGCTTTACCCGAATGCCTACGGTTGAATGTGCCACCCTCTCGGAAGCTTGCCCAAATTCTCGCCCACTGCCTCGTCCATCAGGATCCACTATCAGAGCCTGTCAGAATGTGCGGGGGCTCTGTTGAATCTCTCTCTCGCGCGCACACACACCGTGTCTGTGTCAGAGTAGTGTGGGTGGTACAGAGGGCTTACTGAAAGGTGTGTGCATGTGGGAAGGGCACGCACAGTAGCGTTACAGAGAAGTGCGTTTGTGTGTGTGTGTGTGTGTGTGTGGGTGTGGGTGATGCATAGTTTTGGCTGTAGATTGGAACCCCCCCACCCCCACCCCTCTGGCATAGTCTTTGTTTGCCCTCCCCACACAGGACGCCCCTTGCGTAATGGGTGTCACAAGACCCGCGCTGCCCCTGGTCCTCTGCGGCGCTGCCTGCACAGAGCGCGGCTTTGTGTGGGAGGAGGAGCCCCCCCACACCCCACTCTGTAGGACTTCATTATCAGCCCAAAAACATAAACTAAAAGGGCTGTCTGGACTGAAGGCCAGGCTGTGTTGCCTCTACTGTAATCTTGTCTCCAGGGTCAGGTTTCACTTTCAGAGTTTGCCCGTTTATTTCTGCTGGCAGTTAAAAAGAGCCCCGTTTCGAATAAACTGCACCTTACGCTCCTTCACCCACGAAGATCCTCTATTATAGCTTGCTGTAAATACGATACCTCCTTTATTCTCCAGCCTGTGTTTATTATGACCTCAGGGCTTTGAAGGCACCATAAAGAGTGACTGTTCTGGAAATTTCTGAGGTAATATATACATTCCACAAAAATGGAGTGCGTCAGGCTGTTAGAAGTGTTCACAGCCGTTTCACTGCTGAAAATGATCTCAAGCTGTAATTACAGGCTTGCAATTATCCAAGGGAGTTTACCGTTTGTGGTATGTACACTGTGTAAATCCACTGTGTCGCAGTATGTGAACAAACCCCTGTTCCACAGTGTTATTCCGAGGGATGTAGCATGTAGAGAGGCTTTCGCACTGGACCCACAGCAAGTGACAGTGCATCGGTTTGGGCTCACAACGCAGCTACTGGGTCTAATGGGAAACTCGAGCCAGTTGACTGAATTTGATTGCCACTGTTCTCCCAAAGATGGAGGATTCACAAATAACTTCTAAAGTGAACACATTTGGCTATGGGAGTAGCCCATTCCTTATGGCATGTTGACGAGTTATTTGCGACCCTCCAATTAATGCATCAAAGAAGATGTGGCTGTTTGAGGACTTCCTTCCCGCTGTAATCTGCCTCACACTCAATTCAGTTCCCCAGTACCATTACTGTACCAATTCTGTAAACAAAAAACAAGCTTTGGGACCGGAAAATAAGTTTGCGATTGCTGGAGTTTATCAGTGATTAATACAATATTTTGCATGGAACGGAGAATATGCAAAGCATGATTTTGGCAGAAATTCCTCTGAGGTTTCACCTTCATGCCTTCGACCTGCCTTCAGTAAGCTGATTGCCTCAATTTGAAAATACTAATTTCACTTTATAAATATGTGATTCCAAGTGGCGTATTTGCAAGTCGCTTAATTGCACTGTATTTCACTACAGGAACTATGTTAGGTATCTCTAGGACTGCAAATGGATTGCGTTTAACCAAAGTGAAATGTGAAGGCGTCCGGGAGCCTGAAATCGAATGGCACTTTTGAAAAGGCTTTCTTTGTGAACCCACGTGGATGTGTTGGGTTTTCTGAAGCGGCGTGAACTTTCCCTGAACTGAAGAGCGACACTTGGGTGCACTTCCCTGACAGGGAGTTCTTTCAAAACCTTAACCGCCCCTCCGATTGGTTTAGGCCCTGAGTGATTTGGCTGTATGGCCTGAAAACGAGCTCCGCTAAACGTCACTGTCTGGCGCGTGAGGTGGTCAGAGAGAGGCAGCTGGTAGTGGTCTGGCGGCGTAGGGGGCAGTGTGGCCTTGTAATTACCTTGCTCTGGCGAGGAGGAGCAGGCGAGACTCCTCGCTGTGTAATTAGTAATCAAACGGCCGCTCGCTGGCCGATGGGAACAGACTGAATCTGCCTGCAGCGGTGTTTTTCTTGCTCTCTTTCTTTACCCCTCCCGCTCGCCTTTCTTTCTCTGACTGAAAACAGACGAAGATCCCTGGGGGGGTGCGCATCGGTGATAGGACAGCGAGGTCCCCCGCTAACTCAAAAACAGCTGGAGCTGTTGTCGTCGTCATTATCAACGACGCGGCTGATTTGAGCCAACCGTGGTGTTTTTCTACGGAGACTCAAGACTTCATTGCGTCGCGTGATCGACGGGACGTAGCAGCTCCGCCGTCAGTGGGGCTCGTGACCCCGCCGTACGTCCCATGTGGGTTCAACACGTTTCTTTAGGGAAATGAGAAAAGGTGGAGTGCACTCGTTCTGTAGATCCAAATGTGTGCTCTGGTTGGGTTTCCTCTCCGTCACTTGCAGGACAAATGCATGATAAATCTCCTCTGGTGGCATATGTGCTTTAGAGAGACGGGGATTCTAAACATCGTCTGAATGATAAATGAACCCGTATCTGGCTGTTTAATTCCCCCGAAACACAGGAGCTTCAGCTGTGGAAGGAGCAAAGATCGTTCGCTGATGAAGTGGGTGAATGCAGCACATCACTGGTCTGTGTGTCCTGCTGAATGTTAGTGAGATAAATATAGCGTGCACATACACACTCATCCTCTCTGAGAACAGCGCACTACCGTGCATCTCTCTCCCCCTGCTTGCCAAGCATTCGGGTTCAGTGAGTTTGAGATCCCCGATTTATCTCGGCCTGCGTTGGTCTGCTGTGTGTGCGTGTGTGCGGCCGTGCCTGCTGGTCTGTTTTCCTGGGAAGACCGTTAAAGATGCACTTGTCTCTTTCTTGCTGTGAGCCTGCTTGCATCGCAGTGGCGAGATGCTCTAATTGAAAGCACTTGCTGGGCTGTCACAGGTTTGGAATTGGGCGGGGCATGGATTTGTCAGGCACGTGTAATCCTAGAGCAGGGAGAGAGAGAGGCAGCAAAGGAGAGGGAGAGAGAGCCGTGTGAGATCCTGTGCTCGGAGTGGGCCCGCTCTAGACCGGTTTCCATGGTGATGCAATCCTTTCGCTCGGCAGTGCAATGCGAGCTGGATCTCCCGGGGGATTCAGAGGGAGGCTCCGTGCAGCGGGCTGGAAGTTAGAGAATAGAAAACACACACACACACCATCAGAAACAAACACACATACACCATCACAAACAAACACCATCAGAAACACACACACACACACACATACACACACCATCAGAAACAAACACACATACACCATCAGAAACACACATACACACACCATCAGAAACATACACACACACATACACCATCAGAAACAAACACACATACAACATCAGAAAGACACACCATCAGAAACGAATGCACACACACACACACACACACCATCAGAAACAAACCATCATCATCGGTCACTCGAGTCGAGTATGACTGTCCTTTGTAGGGTCATCTACTGGTAGGTCTGCAGATGGCGGTAAAGGCCGATCCGGGATCCACATATTCTGGTGCAGTGTGGGCAAGGGTGAATGGTAGTTGTGGTTATTGCTTGGGCCTTATTGGTGTTCAGTCTCTCCTTGCGAAGCTGCCACTTTTTCTCTGCGGTATGGCGTAGGTCCTTTTCGTGTAGCGCAGCTCCCTCTTTAATGGATTTTCTCCAGGTGTGTCTGTTGAGTCTGTTTCTTCCCAGTTACTGGTATTGATGTTACATTTCTTCAGGCTGGTTTTGATGTTATTCTTGTAGTGCTTCTTTTGCCCACCAGGGCATTGATGACCTTCCTTCAGCTCGGAATGCAGGATCTGTTTGGGGAGGCATGAGTTAGGCATCCGGATGACATAGCCTGTCCATCAGAGTTGGTGCTGCATTATTGTGGTGGTTATGCTGTTCATGTTAGCCTCTTCCAGGAAGCTGGTGTTAGTGCGTCTGTCCTCCCAGCTAATCCTCTGAATCTTTTGTGGTGATCTTTGGTGGTGTTGTTCCAAGGCTTTCAGGTGCCTACTGTACACTACCGGTCAAAAGTTTTAGAACACCCCCATTTTTCCAGTTTTTACTTAAATTTAAGCAGTTCAAGTCCAGTGAATGACCTGAAATGGTACAAAGGTAAGCGGTAAACTGAGGTAAAAAAAAAAGTAATGGGTTAACAACTTACAGCTGTTCTGCAACAATGGAAGTAAATTAAGCCTTGAAAGTTAATGCAAACAATTCCTACAGGTGCCCCAACTTTTGTTGATTACTTACAAACCCTCTGTCTGTATAAAAGCAGTGTTGGAACAGACTATGTTACTACACCCTCTGAAGCATTATTTGGACAATATTGCACTACAGGAAGTAGTATATTGCTATCATAATGGCGAGAAAAACGCAATTAACAAAGGAAGACCGACAGACCATTATAACCCTTAAAAGTGTAGGTCTTTCCTTTAGTGAAATTGCAAAGAAGGCCAAGGTGTCAGTGAGTACAGTTTCCTACACCATCAAAAGGCATTGGTAACTGGAGGAAACTCTGACAAGAGGAGGTCTGGCAGACCCAAAGCCACAACAAAATCAGAAGACAAGTTTCTGAGAGTCAACAGCTTGCGTGGTAGGCGGCTCACAGGACAATTGCTTCAAGCACAGCTTAACACTGGTTGAAGTAAGGAAGTCTCAGTTTCAACTGTGAAGAGAAGACTTCGAGCTGCAGGAAAATTTGAAATCTTTAGTTTATCACACAGGTTTTTTGTATGCCGTCGAGCAGGCGAAAGGATGGTTCCTCAGTGTGTGACACCAACTCTCAAACATGGAGAAGGAAGCGAGGAAGGTCTGGGGCTCTTTTGCTGGATCCAGAGTCAGCGACTTTCACAGAGTGACTGTCACCCTGAACCAAAAAGGCTACCACAGAAGTTTGCAGCGCCATGCAATACCTTCTTGTCTACGCCTAATTAGTCAGGGGTTCATCCTCCAGGCTATGTCAGAACTACCTTAGAAGAAAAGAACAAGAAGGTAGGCTTCAAATCATGGAATGGCCAGCACTCCAGACTTAAACCCCTTTTTTCTGGTTTGGGATGAACTGGATAGAAGGGTGAAAGCAACGCTAACATTTGTGGGAACTTCTGCAACACTGTTGGGAAGAACTTTCCGAACAATATTTGATTTCCATTGTAGAAAGAATGCCACGAATGTGTTCGGCTGTTATATCTGCAAAAGGTGGCTATTTTGATCAGTCAAAAATGTGGATTAAATTTTGTTAAACGATTCCATGATTTCTTTTTTTATCTCCAATTGTTTATTTGTTCTATGCTTTAATTTCAGAGTACATTTGACCAGTATTGTACGTGGTCCATGATTCGCCTCCATACAGTGGAGTGGAGAGGACTACTACTAGGAGTTTTGTTTGGACCTGTAGGTCACGGTCTTCAAAGACTCTCTTCCTTAACCTCGCATAAGCCCCACTGGCACAACTCCGGTGGTGGTTGGTCTCGGAGTCATTATCTACTGTCGCGGAGAGAAGGCTGCCAAGGTAGGGAAAGTGATCTACATTTTCCAGGGAGATATTTTCAACTTTTATGATGGGCTGGGTAGATGGCTGGTTGGGTGGAGGCTGATGTAGAACCTGTGTTTTCTTTATATTCAGGGCTAGATACAGGACCCTGTATGCCTTGACAAAGGCATTCAGGATGAGCTGAAGGTCTGCTGCAGTGTGTGCTGCGATGGCATTGTCGCCCACGTACTGAAGCTCCATGATGATGATGATAGTGGTGCTGATTTTACTCTTGGTCTTGAAAAGGTTGAGATTGAAGAGCCTGCCATCTGTTCTGTACAGGATTGGGATCCCCTGTGGCAGGCCTTAGCCAATGAGGTGGAGGATGGCAGAGATGAAGATGGTGAACAGGGTGGGTGCAATGATACATCCCCTTTTGACCCCCGTCTCCACGGTGAAAGGCTTTGACTCTGAGCCACTGTTGCTGAGCACTGTGGCTGACATGCCATTATGGAGTAGCCTCAGTATTCACACGTATCGGTCAGGACAGCCGTATTTTGCTAGTATGCGCCAGAGAGCTTAGTGGTCCTCTGTGTTGAATGCCTTTGTTAGGTCTATGAAGGCCGTGTACAAAGGCTGCTTTTGTTCACGCCATTTTTCCTGAAGTTGGCATGTTGTGAAGATCATGTCTGCAGTGCCTCTGGATGGGCGGAAACCACACTGCGCTGGTCCACCTTCCTTGAGGATCTCTGCTGGGATCCCATCTGGACGGGCGCCTTTATTGTTTTTCAAGCTCCTGATTGCGTCTTGCACATCTGTCACACTGGGAGGTTCCCCCATGTCTTCTCTCATGGGTTTCTGCGGGGTTTAGTTAATAACCTCCAGTTCGGCTATGCTGTCGCGGTTGAAAAGTTCTTGAAGGTGCTCCCTCCATCGGCCGTTGATTGGCTCATGGTCTTTCATCAGATTCTGTCCATATTTTGAACGCAGGGGGTTTAGACCGTGGTAGCTTGGACTATAAACTGCCTTTCTTGCACTAAAGAAGCCTCTGGTGTCTGCCAGTCTCTGGATTTCAAGGGCCTTCTCAGTCCACCAAGAGTTCTTCAGCTCCCTCACCCTGCACTGGACATCTGCCTTAGCTCTCGAGTGAGGCTCTCTTTTGGCCTTGTTACTTATGTCAGACTGCCAGGCACAGAAGGCTATCCTTTTCTTTGAGATGAGTTGTTCTAGCTCCATGTCATTCTCATCAAACCAGTCTTGATGTTTTCTAGACTTGTACTCAAGGGTACTTTTGCAGGTATCGAGGATGGTAGATTTGAGGAGACTCCAGTGTTCTTCAGTACCCTCAGGATATTCCTGTTGGAGGCTTGAAGGTGCTGCTGGGTGGCAGTTTCGCCCAGGCAATCAAGGTTCAGTCTTGGCCGGATCTGCTTCTTTGAATCCTTCTCTTCCTCATGAGTCTTGATGGACATTTTAGATTGAATGAGGCGATGATCTGTCCATCAGTCATCTGCATTGATCATGGCCCTTGTGATGTTCACGTCACGGTGGTCCCTAGCTCTAACAATGACATAGTCAATGAAATGCCACTGTTTGGAATGGAGGTGCCTCCAGGATGCCTTCAGTTAGTTTTTCTGTCAGAAGAGAGTGTTTGTTATGGTGAGGTTGTACTCAGCGCATTTGGTGAGAAGGAGTACTCCATTGGAGTTAATGTTACCAATGCCTTCCTTTCCTATGATACCCCTTCAAAGGTTGTGGTCCCTTTCACCTCATCCTGTGAGTCTGGCAGTGTAGTGTAATGGTTAGGGAGCTGGGCTTGTGACTGAGAGGTTGCTGGTTCAATTCCCAGGTGGGGCACTGCTGTTGTATCCTTGAGCAAGGTACTTAACCTGAATTGCTTCAGTAAAATATCCGGCTGTATAAATGGATTGTATGTAAAGAAATGTAAACTGTCTAAGTCGCTCTGGATAAGAGGGTCTGCTAAATGCCTTAAATGTAAATGTAAAATGTAAATGAGTCCAGGGTTGGAGCATAGTCATTTAACTGTCACCATCTGGTTGTTCGCAAGCGCCAGACAGATAGAAGGTATAACCACCCTTCTCCTCCTTCAGTTGCCCTTTGTCTGCCAGACGGGTCTCAGAAAAGGCAGCTAGGTCAATCTGGCATCTCCCCAGCTCTCTGGCGACAATCGCAGTTCTCCTCTCTGGTCGATCACTGGTTGCACTGTCCATAAATGTGCGCACATTCCAGTAAAAAAATTATAATAATTCCGACCGCATGTGGTGCTCAGCCGTGGGTGCAGCTTAGAGCAGCAGTGTTTAGAGCAGCAGTGTGAAGCAGTGGTCAGAGCAGCAGTGCGGAGCAGTGGTCAGAGCAGCAGTGCGGAGCAGTGGTCAGAGCAGCAGTGCGAAGCTGTGGTCAGAGCAGCAGTGCGGGCAGTGTTTAGAGCAGCAGTGTGGAGCAGTGTTTAGAGCAGCAGTGTGAAGCAGTGTTTAGAGCAGCAGTGTGAAGCAGTGGTCAGAGCAGCAGTGCGGAGCAGTGGTCAGAGCAGCAGTGCGGAGCAGTGGTCAGAGCAGCAGTGCGAAGCAGTGGTCAGAGCAGCAGTGCGGAGCAGTGTTTAGAGCAGCAGTGTGGAGCAGTGTTTAGAGCAGCAGTGTGAAGCAGTGTTTAGAGCAGCAGTGTGGAGCAGTGGCCAGAGCAGCAGTGTGGAGCAGTGTTTAGAGCAGCAGTGTGGAGCAGTGTTTAGAGCAGCAGTGTGAAGCAGTGGTCAGAGCAGCAGTGCGGAGCAGTGTTTAGAGCAGCAGTGTGGAGCAGTGGTCAGAGCAGCAGTGTTTAGAGCAGCAGTATGGAGCAGTGTTTAGAGCAGCAGTGTGGAGCAGTGTTTAGAGCAGCAGTGCGGAGCAGTGTTTAGAGCAGCAGTGTGGAGCAGTGGTCAGAGCAGCAGTGTTTAGAGCAGCAGTGTGGAGCAGTAGTGTGTGAAGCAGTGGTCAGAGCAGCAGTGTGGAGCAGTGGTCAGAGCAGCAGTGTGGAGCAGTGGTCAGAGGCATAGGCTCTGGACATCGTGGTCACGGACTCCAGTCAGTGGCTAGACATACATTTTCTTGTACCGTTGGGCACTTTAATCGGTCCAGTTAATATTCAGATATATGAACGGTGTAATATGGAGGGTCGCTCAGGGGAAGGGCATCTTCCAGTCCAGTGATTGATAATACTGGTGGACAGCAGCGTAATCCCTCTTTGAGTCCGGGGCTTGCGTTGGTTTGCGCAGCGGCTCAGGGCCGGCTTACAGTCCCGACAAAGAGGATGAGAGAGCAGGCTGAGCCGCCACCCGCCCCAGGCTGTTTGCACTGGGAATCCTCCTGGGCCAAAGCACCGCTACCTGTGGAATGCAGCGTTTAAACAAGCCTCCCGTGCCTGTCCACTCCACAGAGCACGGAATGCAGCCCGGATCAGGAGTGACTGCGGGGGCTCGGCGAGACCGATTGAACGCGGTCCAGGAGAGCTCACTTTTCCCCATCTCGTCAAAGCCTCCTGCCGCTGACTCGCTGGCTCACTGCCCCACTTCCCGGAGAGAGGAATCTCCCGCACAGCAGGTCACCTGACACGAGTGGGTTTGAAGAAACCTGGGCTTATGTGGGTTCGTCCGCGTGCCTACGCGTGTGTTTAAACTGCTTTCATATCGGCTCGTGTCTGTCTCGCTCAGTGTGCATGACGGACTCGCTTCAGGACTTGTAATGGGTCGGAGGGACAGAGGCATTATTTGGGCTATAGCCTATTTTTTTTCTTTAAAGTGCAGTCTGGCCAGGTCTAGTTTTACAGAGCCTGTGATACCTTTGTGTCTCGTATTGAAAGAACATTATTGAACGAACTGAAGAGAAGCTGGGGAGCAGTGTTTGTTTCTCTGCTAGCTCTATCGAGGGGTTTACCTTCAGTTACCCATTACCTTTTAGTACAGTTTCAGAGAAGTGGGATTTCAGTGTACTCCCAACTACTACAAACCTCTTGGTGTTGATCTGCCAGTGCGTAAACAGCAGTAGCACCCTACCATTCAGCCACTCCACAAACATACAGCATTCTTACATTGCTACTTAACACCTTAGCCCAATGATAGCATTGATGGTGAGACTGATTTATTGGTGGGACCTCAACTCTAAAGGTTGTATCTAATGTAGACTGGACCATGTCCCAAGTACTGATGACAATAGTGCAGGTTCCCCTATACTTATTTTTTAAATAAAAAAACAACAGCATTAGTTTTTTTTTTTTTTTGTATTTACTATATTATTATTTTTCCCCCTTTTCCTCCCAATTTGGTGGCCAATTGTACCCTCTATTAATTCAATGTAACCCCCCACCACGTGCAACTACGGGACCAGCCACTACCCTGGGACTGGCAGCGACGTGGGTTGGTGAACCGCCTCATTCGAGACGGACTCCGCCGAGCCGTCGACCGCGTTTCCGATACCCACTGATAAGCCTTCTGTACATGTGGCGAGCCCGTGCTGGCTTCCTCCCCCCTTCCTCAGGCGGACAGCCAATCAGCGCACCCTGAGCGGGACTCCCGGCCACCGAACCCTGGGCTGCAGTGGGGAACTTGCACTCCAGGCGAGTGCCTTTAACGTTACGCCATCCGGTGGCCCCAGTTCCCCCTATACTTGTGCTTGTAGTTCTGTTTTCTTCTTGCAGATCTCAGGTCAGTTTCTCGCCTTGAGGATTTGATTCCAGAACGAACATTCAGTGACCGAAGATGTGTTTTATTAGGAAAACACCGTTGGCGTAAAAAAGTCCTTGTTTAACAAAGTACTGTCCAGGGTGCTGATACGGACGCGCCCAGCGTGCCGTGATGTCCGTGCCAGGGCTAGCGCACGTCCATGTTTATTTGGTGAAACTTCATCTGTCTTGTGGTTGCACAAACCGTAAATACTTTCATTGTGGTTGAAAGTTGTTGCAGTCTCGATTACATTGCCTCAGATCATTCTTTAGTGCTACGGCGAAGGCCACATGATGTCCTGGGCCAAGGCTCTAAAGCGCTCACAGCACTGTAAACACCAGCGGTGCTGAACACACACCGCCCTGTCGGATACGCGGTCTCATCACTGAAGCCAGCGCCTGGTTCTCCCACCGTGCATAGATCTCATTTAAATTCTGCTTGTGCAAAGGTGGTGTGATAGTGTGGCTAATTTGAGATGAAAAGTAAGAAGCAGGAGGCAGGAACGGGGAGACTCAATTATAAGACTGAATTTTACCCAGTGCGGTAATATGGTGGGCTTATGCACTAATCGATAGTTTATCATTGACTCGACTCCACCGCACATGAACATTACTCCCTCCACCAGTCTGGCTGCTTTTCTTGTCCTACTTACATAAGGCTCTCTGTACAAATAAAGTGCCCCACGGCCTTTGTAGCTTTGACATTTTACATTTTCAGCAGTGCTACTCTGTTCACTGCAGGAGACTGCAGCTGCAGCCTCGTTGCTGCCTTTTTGGCTGTTCTCACCTATATTCTGTGCAACAAAGCCTCCTGCTTCAGCTGGGACACTGAGAAAACTGGAGGGAGACGGTTTCTACACTTCTCACTGAGAGTGATGGGCTGGAATGCCTGAATGGTCTCCCAGGCCTCTTAGCAAATCCTTTGTGAGACTGGCTCTGTCACATGATTCAGCAGGCTGCGGCCTGACCATAGAGAGAGTGCGTGCGTGCGTGCGCATGTATGCGTGCGTGCGATCCACACATGGTCTGTGCTTACTGATAAGACTCCTGAAAAATGAATGGTGCTTGTCAGTGGAATACAGCCCCACCCCCACCATGCATACACACATGTGCCTTAACTATCAATACATGGCTGGAACTTTGGGGAGGATGAATATTTTCTGGTCAACATTTGCATGCATGGAGGCGTGAGGTTCCCTGTGGCTCAGTTGGTAGAGCACGGCGTTGGCAACGCTTAGGTTGTGGGTTCGATTCCCACTGGGACCACATACACTGAAAAATGTATGCATTCACTACTGTAAGTCGCTTTGGATAAAAGCGTCTGCTAAATGGCATATATTATTATTATTAGGTTTACTACATTACATAGCTGCTGTTATTTAGCTAAGGCGATTTAAGTTTTTAATGAAGCTGAGTGGTTGATTAACTTTTCATACTTCCCAAATTCTAGTCGCTAATTAGTGTAGCTATGCAGTCGCAAATTCAAAACAAAATACAACTTGTTTTGTTGGTTGAGGAGTGGGAGTGGGAGATTTTGTGCGTGCGTGCTCCAAAGATCTAGAGGTGGTGTCGCCCACCACCCGCGTGGCCACTGAAATGTCACCCAAAACACTTCCACTAATACCCCTCTGTGGCCTTTAAACCTTTTGAAGCTGTCTCCTGGGTCCCTTTGAAGGTAGATACTTTTGATGTAATCAGTTTGTGAAATCTTCTTTAACAGGTGTATTTGAGGGGTTAAGCCTTTTACATTGGAAAGGCAGGTTTTTCTGAATATATTGTTGGTTGATTTAAATTAACCTCTTTCAGAGAATAAAGTTTCATGGTGTGTTTTTTTTTTTTGTGTAAGTTCAAATTCAGCAGAAGAGAGTAAAAAGGGTGACAGTAGTGGCTCTGTCCAGTTTATAGGATGGCAATTATCAGTATTTGACCTTCCTTAAGATGGCTCTGGCGTGGCTACAGGACTGACACTGGCCGATATCTCGAGAGCTGCTGACACTGGTGCTTTGTGGGGTGGCCTTTTGATACACCGACATCCCTCCACACCTGCCTTGACAAAAACATCTTATTTGTAGCAATTTGTCTTTAAAAAACATTAATTACATTAAAACATTAACATTAACACATTAATCACGTGACTTTGGCGATATGGGCTTTTCTTCTTTTTCAAATTTCACTTCAGTATGCCTCAGGATTCTTTCAAAAATGCTAATTTGGAGCAGTCATTGTCACCGGTTAATATTGATTTAAAAAATGGATAGCTTTTAATGTAAACATGAATTATTAATGTAAAACGAGACAATGCATATTTGTAGTTAGATTTATTTTCATGCTGTAAACCACAAGTATATAAAAATGATTGTGGCTCTGTTAGAGTGAACTTGTTTGTGTTGGGCGGGTGGGAAATTGATCTCCTTGTCGGACAGGGGCAGATTTGGCAGCGCGTGTTGGCTCTGCACGGGGTCACTGAAGAAGAGAAGAGGGCACATCTGTGCCTTGTTAGTGTTGAGAGGGGGTCGGAGACCCGGGTCCCTGCAATGGGACTGCAAGCGCTGTGAAGCCTAAGCTCAGATGAGGAGTGCGGCTGGGGTGCTCCTCTGAAGCACTTCCTCTGAGCCCAGCTTCCTGGGGGAGTCTCTTCTCTTCGCCTGCTGTCCAGAGGTCCTCACCCCCCTCCCTCCCAATAGAAACGCCAGGGAGTCGTGGTGACAATTAAATCGTGCGTGCGTGCGTGCGTGCGTGGCCGGGCTATGCCCTGCCCTCACTGAACTCTTCAATGTAAATTTGCGGTCCTTGTGCTTGTAGATTAGTTCAGCAAAACACAGAAACGGCCAAGCAGGAGGAGACGAAGCACAGCTCTCCCCCTGCATCCGAACATATGTGAGCCATCTGTGCTCATTAACCTCTCTACCAGTCCTCCTCCTCTCTCTTGTTTCCCCTCCTTCTCTCTCTCATGGTCGGTTTGCAGGGTGGTGTCCCAGTCTGGTCGCTGCTGGGTCGTGCCTGGGTCCCAGCGGATCTCTCTGGTCAGGGAGGCTCGCAGGAGCACGAGCGGGAGCTGGAGAAGGGGGACGAGGGTAATATGGGGGCTTATCTCCACTGGTGAAAAGGGGATACAGGGGAAGGACAGGTCCCCTTTTTACAGCCCAGTGAGGCCCTTTGAAGCTTTATTTAGGAATGTGTTTGGATCTTCCCCCTCCATCTGGAACTAGGTCAACAGGCATGCCTTCCTGGCTGCTTATCTGTGCTTCACCACATGGACGAGAGAGAGAGGGATTGCAATAGCCAGAGAAAGGGGTACTGTAACAACTGGAGAGGGAGAAAGAGAGATACTGTACCAGCTGGAGAGAGAGATTGTAACAGAGAGAGAGGTGCTGTAACAGTTGGAGAGAGATTGTTACAGAGAGAGAGAGAGAGAGAGAGAGATACTGTAACAGAGAGAGGGACAGAGAGAGAGAGAGATACTGTAACAGCTGGAGAGAGATAAATGGCGTATAAAGATACTGTAACAGAGAGAGAGAGATACTGTAACAGCTGGAGAGTGATACTGTAACAGAGAGAGAGAGAGAGAGAGACATTGTAGCAGAGCGAGAGAGAGAGAGAGAGATTGTAACAGAGCGAGAGATACTGTAACAGCTGGAGAGAGATGTGATAACAGCGGGAGAATGTGTGATACTGTAACAGCTGGAGAAAGTGTGTGATACTGTAACACTGTTTTAGCTGGAGGAGAGTTACTCTAACACCTGGACTGGAGTGATCATTTTTCATGCCATATGGGATAAACATTTCTTCCACCCTCAGAGTAGGGTTGATGCATGTTCAGGACTGTCTTATTGCAGATTAACGTTCATTCTCCAGACACGATCCCAGATCCCAGCTCTTCTCACAGAGTAATATAGAAGGGTGCGGTCGTCACTTCTCAGTGGCATGGGTGGTAGGTGTAAATGCTCTGAAACTGGTTGTTGCTTTAATCTGCACTGCACTTTAAAGCACTGCACAAAGGGTGATTAACCAAGGGGGAGAGCCGCACAGTGCAGCTGTCAAGGGTAACCCTTTCCGTGCGCTGAAATTAGACGTTTCTTCCAGCAGTTACACGCACGCACACACACACGCAGTGAGGGCGAGGATTCCCTGAAGCCTTTCTTTCACATTGACGTTCATCACAGGCCATTTGTAGAGCAGCTCAGCACCGCACAGCCATGCTCTGTCCTGTCAGGTGTGGTCACGTGACTCACCAAGGGAGCGCAGCGTGCGTTGCTGCCGCAGGGGGCTGAAATCACCAGCTCACAACCGTGACCTCATCCACGCCTTTCCCCAGCCCTCCTCTTTGGCACAGACTCAGTGGCCTGAAAGAGATACGTGACAGGGCCGTGCACTGCCTCGCGCTTTCCGCTCCAAGTCTAACGCAATTTTCTATTTCAGTGCGACAATTGGCAGTAGATCATCTGTAGACCTGGAGCTGGTTGGGTGGGGGAGAAAACGTATACTCCTACGAGGGGTGACATTTTTAGATTGTCCACCGACGAATCCCTGCGCGTCCTCCAGCTCCTTGCAAGCAACGTGTCGCCATTACGCTGGGCGGCCGTTACGCGTCGTGTGGCTGAGGTTGAGGCTGTCCCTTTGAAGTGCGTCGGAAGCTGATGAAACGCGCCGTACGAATGTAACGAATGAGACGAAATGAAGACGTGCCGGCAGATTCGTCAACTTAAGGGCAGTTCCCTTCGCAGCGAGACTGGGCCAGTGCGCGCTCGGGCTGCTTGGTGGTGCGCAAATGAGAATGAGATAAGTGTTCACTGTCAGACCTCCCAGCTGGGCCTCTGGCCTCAGGACAAGGGGGCCTTTGATGCGTCGCTCAGTGCTGGGGCCGGGCTCCAGGGCCAGGTGCAGGCCCGGAGTGCTGCGACGGTGAGAGACACACACCCCCTGTCCTGAGCCAGCCTCCAGGGAGGGTGTGTGTGTGTGTGCGTGCGTGCGTGCGTGCGTGCGAGTTCGCGTTTGTACACACACAGACGCCAAAGTGTGATCATTACACATGCCCGCCCTGTTGGGTTCCATCCCCTGCCACACCTCTCTCTGACTTTCCCTGTTTTGGAACACCTTATATCAGCTTGACTGCTCCCAAGAACACACACATACCCACACGTAAACTATGTAGAGCTCCACAGACTAGGTTGGGCTGTTCCTTACAACTCAGTGCAGTGCTCATGAGAGGGACCTCATGGGCTTATATATATTTTTCACCGACTAAATTCCTCAGATTTTGCTCGTAGTTTGGTTGTTGAACGGGCTTTGCAGCGTGAAAGCCCAATACCCAACCTGCAGCGGTGCTTTTTAACATTATCTCTAATGCTGTGAAATATGACGCCACAGTTTTAGCTACCATGCTGCTTTTACATCGTCGGGAGGCAGTCGAGAAGCTGTGCAGCAGTTCGGAACGCACAAGGAGGTCAACGCAGATTAAAAAGGAATGTAGGCTTTTTAAAACCTGCTTTGAACTTTCCCTGAAAGAATCCACCACCGCATTCGTCAGTATCCCTGTGAGCAGGTACTTACTCTTGTGGATTGGTAGTGCCCTGATTATATCTTCCGTCTGCCTTTCCACTCAGCCATCAAAGCGCTCGGCTCCACGGATCAGTGAGGGACCGTCGAGTAATTAGCACTATTGCACTCTCAGGCCATGTCCACACTAATGCGGATAAATTAAGAATTTTTTTTTTTTTTTTTTTTTTTTTTTTTTTTTACATGTTTAAAAAAAATTCTCCGCTTTGGCCTTCCGTCCACACTAAACCAGCATTTTCACCACCCGAAAATGGACCATTTCGAAGACGCTCTCCCAAGTGGATACATTTGAAAAGGTCTCGCATTGTAGTATAGACAGGGAAGACTGAGGTTTTCCAAAACGCTGATGTATGATTGTCATTTGATCCAGGCTGTAGCCAAAACATTCAACGTGGTGGGTGAAGTTGTGCAAGTGCTGTTCTCTCTACTATCTAATTTGACTGCTTTATTGGAGTTAAACATAGCTTTGTACAGTATAATGTACAAGCAGCATTCCTACGTAAGAGACAAAGCGAAATATATTCACAGCTGCTGTGCAACGGATCTCCATGAGGACAATGGCATTACAAACGGGAGAAGAGTGAGAAATGTACTCAAAATGTATTGATCCATGAAATATGATCAAATTTATGTCTAAACAGCAGTCATTTTTTACTTCAGAAGCTTACACTCTGTCTATTTCCTAGCCTGGACAACTACCAAGTGTTACACTAAATGTGAATGTGAAATTTTCCATTTTAAAAATGACAAGACAACGACATATTTTCTTATGTTGTCGTTTATTTTCAATCATTAGATGTATAGTTATGTTAGAGGTAGGTTTTTTTTTGAACTTATAGGCCAAAACACAAGGCCATGTGGCTACGGTGCGTGCATCTCTCCTGTGAGAGAGGAGGAGGGTGAGGAGGGATAAACTCAGAGAGAACGAGCAAGAGTGGAAAGAGGTAAAGGGGGTGGACAAACGGGGAGAGAGAGAGAGGGAGAGTGATTGGAAAGGGGATTCAAATGGCGGTGTTTTCTGTGGTGTGTGTGGCAGTGTGGGAAAGAGAGCGAAAGAGATGGACAAAGCGGCAGTCTGGTGTGACTTCACCCCCCAGGCATTTCCTCAGGGAAGTCCTGCGCTCGTCCTCTCAATGTTATCTTACTGTCCTCTCCCTGAGAGGCACAGGATGATTTTTGACTCTCCATACTATTGGACCTCAGCCAGGCTGTCCTGTCACCTGGTACAAGCCCATAATCCTCTCTGCCTCTGAGAGCTTTTACAACCAGAGCTTATTTTTAGGCTTCCAATGACAGACAACCACACAAAAGTAAAAACAAAAGTATAGTATAGTTTACCATTACAACTATAGTATTTGTATAGTTGCAATGGTAAACCACAATACTTTGCATACTGTAAAATGTATACTGTACAGAATAACATGAACGGCTTCTAGACCAAAGACATGTTTGTGTTAACCCGGACAATCTGGGATTAAATCGATCCTTATGGTATTATAAATTGAATTTCTCTTCCAGTATTCCATTTGATTTATTTATTATTATTTTTAATAACCCATGCAACAAAATGTAATCAGGGCTTCTGTTTGTGCAGTTAGGCTAAAGTTCCTCCAACGGGTAATGCGCACACCGATTATTTAAGATTAACTATGCTTTTACTGATTTCAAAACCAGAAAAACACAATGGCAGATAGCGTAGATTTTTTTTCTGGATAGTTCATTACAAATGTGTAGACAATTATGTCTGCAAAATCAATTCTTTCCACTTCTGTCTTCAGTTAAAGAAATGTTCAAAGATGGAAGTCAGCTGTAATTTCTTTCCGTGCACCATGTGTGTTGAATTATTTTATTTCTTTAAACTAAATCCAAAAGGAGCTAAAGAAATAGCCTCTTTAAAGTTTGTGGCTTCACAGCTGAGATGCAGTTTATGCGAGTCCTACACCTTCTATTGGCATCTGAAAAGCTCCAGGATTATGGACTTGTGTATACTGTTCCTCTCCCTGACTGATATCGGTGGTTCTAAGAGGTGTCCATACCATTCCCCACCCTGACTGATATCTATGGTGCTCAGGGCTGTCCATGCCATTCCCCTCCCTGACTGATATCTATGGTGCTCAGGGCTGTCCATGCGAGTCTTGTCTGTGACTGATATCTATGGTGCTCAGGGCTGTCCACGCCAATCCTATCTCTGACTGATATCTATGGTTCTCAGGGCTGTCCATGCCATTCTTATCTCTGGCTTATATCTAGTGTCCTCAGAGCTGCCCATGCCATCCTTATCTCTGGCTCATATCTATGGTCCTCAGAGCTGTCCTTGCCAGTCTTATCTCTGGCTCATATCTATGGTCCTCAGAGCTGTCCATGCCATCCTAATCTCTGGCTGTTGTATATGGTGCTCAGAGCTGTCCATGAAATTCATCTCTGTGACTTCTATGTATAATCCTAACTGCTTCCCTTTCTGTTTTTTTTGAGGTGCAGTCCTGATATTATTGTGTGCCATTCCTGTAATCATGTGTTTATGTTTGAGCTATTCACCCGGCTGTAAGGGCAGCTATTGATTGCTGGATTATTTAGTGTTGTCAAGATGCGCTGTTGTTTTTCTTCCTCTGATATATTGTTCAGGCATTCGTTGGTCCGTTTTGTAATATCGACATGGCCCTTGTGCCTCAGCGGTAAATCATTTTGATTGGGTCATTTTCTGAGCAGAACGCTCATGTGTGGGTGTTTGACCGAAGCTGGGCGACTCGGTGGGAATTCCCCGGGTCCGGTGATCACACCTCGACAGCTCCTGCAGGAAACACGGCCCTGGCTGATAAGCCCTGATCGGGGGGCTGCGTTTGGCTGTCCGCCCCAGGGGGGAAGGGGGAGAGGGTGAGCCGGCACAAACTAGCTGAGAAGCATGTAAGGGTGACTCCAGAACGTGGGTGGGTGGGTCTGGGGGTCTGTTTTTAAGACTCTGTCCTGGCAACTTGCTACCCAAAATCCAAACCAATGTGTCATGGATGCATTTTGTTTGTTTTGACTGTCCTGTCATTTGGTCTTTTTTGGATCTTTTTGGCTGAATGTTTCTGTGTGGAGCGAAACTGCAATGTCATTTCCAGGGTCAGGGCTTGCAGAAGCTGTGGTCAGCTGGGCATTACTGTCAGAGCTGCTCCCGGTCTGATGCCGCGTGTAAGTCCGGCATACACATGTACGGAGCAGCATTCATCTCTCTTCACACCTCTGTCTGCACGGGGGTATATATAGAAGTGTGAAGTAACAGGATCTTAAATCTCAAGACTACAATGTCTTTCAGCTCTGCCAGTTTAGATTTTATTTTTTACATGCACCATGGCTCTGCTTTGAGAATAAGGAATCACACAGTTAGAATTTAATCAAATTGAATCAACAATTTAATTGTTTGAGTCACAGCTTTCTGGCGGATTTCAATGGGAAATTATCAGGTTTTATTCTCTTCCCCTCTCAGTATGGAACGCATTGGTAGAGCGCATTACTCGCATGTTTTGTTTTCCCTCCTGAATGTGTTTTTTCCTTTTTTCTAATCCCTCCCTCTACCACCCATCCAGGAGACCTCTGGTCACAGAACACAGTGACAGTTGTTAGGTTTTTTTGTTTAAATAAATGAACATGGCTTTATTCATTGTGTGCCAGTTGTCCATTCAAAGCTTGAGTTTTTGGAGTCGGGGAGCAGACTGTTTATAGATGCATCTCAGTGGGATCCCAGGTTGGGTTTAGCATGTGTCGTGTAGCCATCTGTTAAAGGGGGCGGGGGCGGCTGTGAGCTCCTGGTGCCTGTTTGGGGGGCCTTATCCATCTGAGCTGAGCCGAGTCCTCCCGGGGTGTCCGTGCCCCGCTGGCATTCGGTTGGGAGGACAGGGAGGTGGGCATCTTCTCCTCCCTCTCTCTCCACTGCTCCTCTGAGGTTCATGTTTTACTGCAGCCGCCATTTAAACACTCCAGATCTCGGCTGCGCCGTCCCGTTTTCAAGTGCGCCGACGACATAAAACTGGGAGGGGGCGGGGCAAGACCACGAGCCAAATGGTTCCACGGCTCCTAATGAGCGATCCAGATCAACTCCATCTGCTGCGCTTAGAGCCGCGACCCCGGAGTTAAGATGTGGGTTAAATCCAGAAGGATCGAGGAGGACGGCCCCCCGACTGAACCGAGGGGCTGCCGATTCACCGCGGGAGCGGCAGTGGCAGTGGCAGTGAGATGCTGGGAGGCCGACCACCAGGTGCATTAACATCCCACATCCCATCCGCTCATCCCACACGGTGAAAACGTAACATGTCTAATCGCACACGCTGCGTGCGTGTGTTGTAGGAATTCCCCAAGAAACGGAACACATCTGATAACATCTGTCCTCTGTCAGCCCCTCCTACAGAGGGCCTCGTTGTTCTAATTTCAGATTGTTAGGAGACATTTTTGTTTTCCGTTGCATTGATGAAAGTTTAAAATGTTAAAGCTATATTGCAGTTGCAGCTTGCCCTGTCTGTCGCCAGCCCCGTCTGTGGGTTTTGATGCAATTTTTTATGGAGCGGGTTACCTCAGAGTGAAACGTGATCCCTGTGAACCACGGGGTGCGCTGTATTGTACGGCCGTGTTGTGAAAGCCGCATAAGCGCTCCTGGCTCAGTTCATTATGCGTTGACATTCTTTGGTGATTTAAAACGTACACCCCACAGCATTGTTGAGATTACTTTTTTGTTTTTCAACACATGATTAATGAAGAAGGGGCATGCACATTCTCGTGGAAAGCATCCAGACACTCTTGCCTCTGGTGAAGGATTATATATTCTGGGATTGAAAGACATTCAGTTTTATGGTGACTGAGTGAAAATGTGATTTCCCAGCATTCGAGCAGGAACAGTGTCCCAGGACTGTGTTTCAGGGTGGGGAGAGGGGGGAGGAGATTGTGAGGCAGTAATGAATGACATATTCTGCATGCTGCACATTCAGCTTTTTTTGGAACAGTGAACTCACAGACAGAGGGAGAGAGAGAGTGAGAGAAACTACTAGGGAGAACATGTATAAAGGCTGTAATGGTCATGCATCTGTGTGCGGCCAACAGTGGTCAGTAGATATTAGATAATGTGCCTAATTGGAAATGTTCATTAAACGCTGAGTGAACATGCATGTGAGCTGGGCAGCCATGTTAGACTTACTGGTGCGCTGGTAGGGTGGTGAACCAGCGTGGAGTTGAAGGTTAAGCATGCCGCTTATCTGTTCTCTGTGGGTCCAGCTGTCGGGGGCCGAGAGGACAAACAAACGGCTGTGGCTGTGGAACGAAGACCAGACTTCAGTAGAGGCCGGCTGCAGCAGCCATAACGAGGCACTTAAACGGGCTGCGTGTGGAATGCGCTGTGCGTCTGTGCAGCTCGCCTGTCCAACAGGAACAGCTGCAGAAATGTCCACGGCGAGAGCAGATGAAGCTGGAAAAATTGAGAAATTCCAAAGAAATTCAGATTCAAGGGGGCCAATGCAACTCTCTCACGCTTTGCTGAATAGCCACACACAAGATGGCGCCGATGGAGGGCGACGTCTCGCGTACAGCTCTGAGGAGTTTTACCGCGAGTAAGCATTTCATTGTCGCAATGCATTCCCCTGTATTGTATGCATATGACAAATAAACTTTACTCTTTGTACTGTGCAGAGTTTAGCTTCATTTCAGACGTGTGCTTAGCGCTCGGCGGGTCAATGAGGTAGATTGCTCGTTGTTCCAATGTCCTCCGCAAACGGCCTGGACGATTATTTTCAGAAGACTGTAGGGCTAGTGGGTTTGTAGGTGCTGTCTAAAAAAAAAAAAAAAAATTGTCAAAACCTGCTTGCAGATTGATTTCTGAAGCATTAATGTGAGACAATTAGGCTTATGAGCTAGCTGCACATCAATGAATTTGGCTTGTATTTCGTTGCGTTTGCTAGCTACATTGAACATAATTTTCTTTAACTCTGGTGTGTGTGTGTGTGTGTTTTCCTGGTTGCATGTGCTCATTCTTTAACACAAGACAATCAGACAATATTGAGACAGTCTTCTGTTTGGGTTGAGGGATTCTGGACTCTTGTGGGTATTGGTGGCATTGCTGCATTTCGCTGATATTATGTGAATGTTATAACGTTACATTAATGAGTACTGTGGTGTCCCCAGGGTTTGGGCGACACACACAGACCTTGCAGAGGGCGTAGGCAAGTTTAAGAACACAAAGGAGGCAGTATTCAAAACAAAATGATAATTTATTAAACTAATACTTGACAACACAAAACAAAGGGTGGGGTCTTTGGGGGAATACAAACACATAAAGTCTGCAATCCTTAGCTCATTGTCAATGTCCAATCCAATTCCAAAATCCAGTTCCAAGTCCACAATCCAGTCCATAGTCGATATTCAAAAGGGGGTCCTCACACCATCCAATTCCAAACACAAAACACTCCAACAATCACTCTCTCTCCAAATACTGGCTGGTCAATAGACTTCACAGTACTCACTCTCAAACACACTCCGCAACTCCTTCCCAAACACGTTCCTACTCCTCTCCCAGTGTGATGAGAATCAGACCTTTAAATAGGCCTTGAAATGGCCTTCAGCTGGTTGTTAGTCCCCATTGCTTGACTTGGCTCAGGTGTGACTGTGGCCTGCTGGGAAATGTAGTGTTTCCTGGCTCCCATGTGTTGTAGGCCAGGCAGCCATTTTATTGTGCAGCCCCTTGGGCTGCCACAGTACATTTTTTTTATAACTGTTAATCAGAGCTCTTTTTGGATATGCCTTGTCAGTGGAGGGTTAACGTGTGCTTCTTTAGACTCACAGGGACACGACTACAGTGCTCCAGTCATTGAGTGATTAAGAGGAGAAGGGAGAACTCATGGGACATGATCAAACAGAGTAGGCACAAACTTCTGCCAGATAACAGTTACGACCTCTCCCTCCCTCCCTCCATCCACTTTTGAACCAGCAGATAAAGTGTTAATGTTAAGAAAGATGTCTCCTGACTATAAGAGGTGGAGGGCCAAGTGAAGGTCTTAGGAGCAGGATGTGGTATCCGGGTGATGGTTCTACAGCTCTAGTGCCCCTGTGTGTGGAACAATCAGAGCCGATGGAAGCAGCATTAGCACAAAGTGGTAGCTTAAAATTTCACCCTCCCTCCACCACCAATCTGTTACATGCAGTCGTTTGTCTTCCTGGGCTGTATCTCAGGGCCTACGTATTAAGGCGGAACTGCAGTGTCATCTATTTGCCCGCACCAGAGACTCCGAGAGAGTCGTTTGAAAGTGTTATGGTGCACACTTAGTTTTATCGGTGAGAAGGTCTCCTTCACGTTGTGTCCCAAACAGCCCCTCAACACAAGACCTGGTTTGCCTTCGTCCGGCCCTCTCGGTGCTTCTGGTGGTAAAGATGACAGTGATTCTTGTACCGAAGATGCAGAAGGTTGGGTGTTGGATGTACAACATGATCACCTTGAGACATGGCGCAATGTGTGTTTGCTATGGGAAACTGGCCCAGCAGGGGCACAGTCCACCCAGGACGTATTTGCATCAACTTCTCAGACACTGGGAAATGTATGTCTGGGTTTGGAGCTGGAGCCCCATTTTGTTTTGGGGAGGGGGTGCTTGACGCTTGTGAAATGCAGGAACCAGACTCCTCAAGTCCTCTGACCAACTTAAATGTTGTGAGGGTCACTGAAGGACTGACTCGTGGGGGGGATTCTTTCATATTACACGGTCAAGAGCCAGGGCTCTCTGTTAATATGGTCACCCCCTTAAGAAGCCAGAATGCTACATTTTAGGCCTACAATATGTGGGGCAGTAATGTCCCCTCCTTGAATGGGGGGAGGGGGTGAAATGCACTGCTTTTAGGGCTGCATTGCCCTCTTGCAACATGCCCCTGGACAACCTTTTTTTACTCTGCGTTTTCGATCAGGCGTATCCCCTTCTGTCAAGTGCCTACCACACCACCCTCAGCAGGATAAATCACCACCCCAGTTGGCCACCATTCCTGCTATGGCCGGTAAGAGGTCTTCAATCTGCGACTGCATCGATTGCTGTGTTTTAGGAAGGGAAGCTCTCCAAACCTCTCTCCAGACTCCTGGACTCCTGGCTCCTGGATATTATTCACCGCTCATTCCCCTCCACCTCTCAGTAAAGTCTGCTGCCGTGTTTAAGAGAATAAGATGAGTGGGGTTTGGGTTGAGACCGCGGTGAACACCCGGCCTAATGTAGAAGAGTGTAAATCACTCAGACGGGACTGGCCCTTGAGCTTGTAGGTTCACTGAAAAGGATACCCACTTGAAAGTGCCATATGGTGCATACAACTGATCTCAAAAGCTGTAGAGACATTTTCCTGTTTCTCTCTCGCTCTCTCCCATCCCGCCATTTCCACACACTCTCCCTACAGAGATCATCCGATTCTAAAATGTGAAATCTGAGATTTGTCTAAATCAAAGGTTACTGGCGCAAACTGTATACCTCTCTGCTCTAGAGTGGCAAATGCCCCAGACCAATCACGTCTATGTGCCTTGTGGCTCATGTAACCTCATCTGAGGATTGAGGATTGAGTATGACCAATCTCAAACCAACAGCCATTGTCAAGTAGACTGATATTCCCTTTAATTTAAAGAATTACACAAAAAAAAACATCCAGCAGCGATCTCTCCCCAATTAATTAACCCTGCGTCTGCGCTGAAGTGGGTTAATCCCTCATCACTTCCCCCCCCACCTCCCCGGCGTGCCGAGTCCAGCTCAGGTGACCGCTTGGATCAGACAAAAGAAACCCAATCCCAAAGCTTGGAGCGTTGTGTTCACAGGCAGATTAACACCAGGGCGGAGACACCCATCCGCCTACCTCCGCTGGAGCCATCACTCGTTAACCCTCGGGGGGCCTGCTGGCTCTGTGGACTGTGGGCCACCATAAGGGGTTTGTCTGTGGGCTTGTGTTTCAAATCCACTGTCTGGGAACAACACTCAGATGAGCTGGGATTTTTTCAGGCCTTTCCCAACACTAGCTAGCATAGCTAACCTCTCTAGCTTAAATCTCTGCTGTTGTCTCAGTGTTGTTTTTTCCCATGCAACCTGACAGTTGGTCACCAACTGTCACAGCAAGCCTGCACAAAAACATCTGACAGCCTTGGGGAAGAGTAGCACTGGATGGACCATGTACAGATAGCCTGTAAAAAAATAAAAATAAAAACTGATGTTCTGCTGTTATTTTGACTGAAACTTTGGGGTGGGGGGGGCCAAACCCCTGGAATGACGGATGTTTCCACCATGTTCTGGTCACCTGATGCTCCTCTAGTCCTCAGCTAAGTGTCCCGCTCTTAAAGAGTATCCCGCAGGCTAGTGAAGTCTGCACTCAGCCTCACTGGCACCAGGATAACAAGCTATTCAAACCAACGGACTTAAAGTCTGACCACAACCCTAAAGGCAGTGAGGGAGGGCATTGATTGCAAAGGTAGCAACCCAGATACAGCAGTTATAACCAGGTCACAGAGAAGCCTTTTGTGTGAGAGCAAGTCACAACAGCTATGGCTATTGCCACAAGTCATACAGTGGCCACATTCAGATGGCTTCAGCGCGGTCCACCGCAAGGGTGGGAAAATTAGAGTTTTATTTCACTTAACTATAACTTCCTGGCAAGTGTTTCCTCTTTAATGAGAGGGAGTAATGGGTGAAGGAATGGGGGGGTTCTTGTTTCTGGTTCTGTTTGTGTTACAAGGGTGGGATGGCACGAGGGAGGGAGCAGTAAGAGGGAAAAGTGTGGGAATGTTTTCATAGGGGAGTTACTGCAGCCCAGTGGCAGACATGCCTTGGGGCAGATGAGGGGGGAGGAGGCTTGGGAGGGACAATCACATGGGTGGAGGTTGTCACAGCATGTCCCGCCCTTATCTCTTCATTAGGAATGAAGTTCCTCATCTTCAGCTGATTTTGAAAAAAAAAAAAAATGTATTTGCATGTGTTGTATAGCTCATTGAGCATTGAGAGTCCTCGTGAGAATGAGGCAATGACAGACAAACTGTAAGTGTGGAGCCGGACGGAATTCCTGCAGGTCAAGGGAGCACTGCGATCAGAGGGTAGGGGAGAGGTGGGCCGCCTCCTCCTCCTGGCTCCTACAAGGCCAGAGATGGGAGGGGTAGTGTCAACTATACACAGTTTTTCAAACTACAACCACCCCACCCCACCGTTTCTAATACCTCCCTGTGGGCATAATGGGCCTTGCATAATCATCAATGATACTTCCTTTGTCTCATGAGAATCCAAAGATGGCTTTCTGCTCATTTCCATTTGAAAGAATGGATTGTTTTCCTGTAAGAGTTTTTAGTGCACATGCTTACAGTATGTTAGCGAGTCGGTGTTGATTCAGATCTGCGTAGATGCCCTTCTGTGCCCACAGATAAGAGGCATGGGAGTGCAGGATGCCTCTTAAAATCCCTTTCAGGGCAGCGCAAAGGAGGATTTAATGTAATCCAGATAATTGCGCTGGTCAGGGTGAACTGTAACGACAAGTTTAGGGAGGGGTGATGGATCAATGAAACATGTTTTTGCCCGTTGGACCAAAGTCTGTTGATGCACCTTACGATCTAAGGGGTGTTGAAATATGCAAGCTTTGTCCCGCTGATGATTGTCACGTTATCTTCTATGCGAGTCCTCACCACAGGACTGTAGCACTCGATAACGGGGTGCATATTCCACAGATAACAGAGCTCCTGCTCTTAAAGGGTGGAAAAAAGACCTGACCCCTTCTTTTCTTTCTGTCTGCAGGGGCGGCATGTCAAAACTGGACAGCTGGCGGCCATCAAGGTCATGGATGTCACAGAGGTAAGAGTGCGCTTCACCTGTTCCCCTTGAGTGGGGAGCTTTGATTAGGACTTCAAAAGAATCAATCGCTGCCCGAGTTCTGTCTGCACACATCAGCCAAAAAAGGTTTGCCAGGGGTGACCTTTCAATAGCAGCTGCCTGGTTTTCTCACTTTGTCTAGAGGAAAGCCATTGGGGTGCGGGTCAAGCTAACCTAATGTCTTTTTGCCTTTGGATGAAAGGGAACATTTTAAACTAGATGGCTCAATTCTGATTTTAGAATCTTAAGTTTATTGACCTGTTCAAGAAAATAAGTAATTATTTCCTGTTTTGGTGATTAGTGTGTGGTAGCAAAGACACGTTCCAACCATCCAGGGCCTATGCCGTGTATCCCACTACCAATGACAAGCAAGCAGGTACTGCCAGGTGATTGGCTGCTTCAGTGAAGTTCAAAGTATACACAGTGTTTGTGTCTAATGCTGCACAGTGGCTATTCCCTATATATAAGAAGAAATGTACATGTAAATCTGGTAACCATGGGAAGATGTTAATGTATATAACCATGCCTTATTCTTTTAATCACACTAACACACACTAACTATTATGCCTTTAATCACACTATCTGTTGCAAATAAGGCTTATTGGAAACAATTTCATTGTTTTTGCTGGGAGAGCGAGCAAGTAATTAACTTAATGAATTTAAAATGGGAAGGCCCTTTTTTCTTTCTTTTTTTTACAGAAAATTAGCAGCGATAGCGTGGCATGTGGCGCAGTAGGATAGCTTATGATTTGGTTGTGTCAACGAGCGGAAGTTGCCTCCCATCGAGATCTATTTCCCTCCGGAAACGGGACCTCCCAATTAGAGAAGGGGTGCAGTGGCCACCCACATAGGCCCTAACGAATGCCCGTCCCCCTGCCCACCACAGGACCCTAATCATAGCCTGAGACGTGCTCGCAGGCCAGCCTGTGCTGTTCACTCCCGCTCCCACACCCGCTGTGGAAGGTTGGAAAATCCCAGCCTCCCAAGCTCCCTGGAATGTGGAGGTCCCGTTGTTTTTGCTGCTAAAATGTCAGCCCACACTGCGGGCTTTGGTGCGAGTGGCCTCTGTCTCATTTCACTGCAAGCACAACATGGCACGTGAGGACGCCACACCTTGTCACCATCTTTATCTGATGGTTTTGCATTCACATCAGCTTTACAATGTGCCATTTAATTTCCTGTTGCGCCAACAGTCCATATAATCGCCAGAAACCAGTAGGTCAAAAATCCTGACCTTTGCAGGAACGATTTGCGTGAGAAATGGGCCTTCCTGACTGGACTGTGAGGTTAGGGTTGGAGATACAGCAACACTTTTGCGATTACATAACTATATAAATATCAGTTTTTGACTGATTCAGGAGTTAAACGTAGTTGCATCCGTATACCTGCCCCATATACTGACTATGTTGTAGGGAGAGACAGAACTGCTCTGTAGTGTAAGCCAAATCAAGCTCCCCTCTTCCTGAGCCTCCAGTCTCACCCCCCCCCCCAAATAAATATTTGCCATCCTAAAATAGAAAGTAATGTCAGTTGTATGAATGTTCTCTTTGAAAAATAGACCTCCTTGGTGTAAATCTTACCTCTATCTACACAACACTGGCAGTTTATGCTGTTATGACTTTGGTTTATCTAGCACAAGCCCTTATATTGCATGACTTCCTTTAAATAGGTTTTATTTATAATTTCAATTTTCATACACTTTCCTCAGATGAGTTATTATTATTATTATTATTATTAATAATCAAATAAATTAACTATTCATTTGATTAAAATTAGTCACCTTTTTCTGGTCAACCAAGTGAAAAGCCAGAATTTTAGTGACATTAACATTTTCTGGGGTTTGAAATTTGGTCCACTTTACAAAAAAACGTAATGTACACATATGGTCAACATATTGGACGGTCCAGCCACTGGCTAATATCATCCACAAGGCTGATATTAAAAAGGAGCATCTGGAGGATTCTGTCAAGCACTCAAGGCTGTGTTTTTAGGCTCACAGAATGTCTGGGCATATTGTTATTATGTATGCATCCGTTTATCGGAGGTATAAAAGCAAGATGCATTAGATTAGATTAGCCTGTTGCGCCTACGTATTTTGTTATTTAGAATAAAAAGTATGTAGGTTTTGAAATGCAAGCGTTGATGAGCGATGGTCTTAAATGAAGTGTCCCGCTCAGTGATCGAACCCACAGCCACATGCTCATATGTCCATTACACTCATAACTGCTCATCTAAAATTTGGATGGGACAAATGGAGGAAATGCACGCACACTTCTATATTGTCAGTGGTTTATACTCTCAGTATATAGAGCTGAGAGGAGAATGCTGTCACAAGTGCAACGTGGTGATGCAATCAGATGGGCTTGACCTGGTTTCAATGTAAGTGGTTAATTTGCTGAGACATGCTGCTGCCTCTCCTCCTCGCTGTTTGACACGAACACGATTGCGACGTTTCCCCCCCTGGGTGTTTGAGTTCCGATGCGTCACCGGCCCGGTTCCACGGCTGCAGCACCTGTACAGGTGCCTGGACCTGTCCTCCCACTGATGAAAGCTCGTGACCAAGCGGATCCTGTGTCTCATGATGAGGTTGCTATTGCTGTGATGTGTCATTTGCCCGCTGCAAAGCATAAACCTGTTGTTCCTCTTAAAGCTTGGTCATTCATTGTCTGATCATTACGCCACACTGTGTAAGGAGAGAGGGGAGTGCACCTCAGAAGAACGTTAAGCCATCTCTGCTCTCCTGTGTGTGGTCGATGCCAGTGCATATTTGCGCCATCATGGATTTTGACATGAATGCCTTATGTGAATGGTGTTGCAACTTGTATAATCTGTGCCAAGGCGCACTGAAGCCGTTCTGGTGCCTCAGGGTAGCCCAACACCTTATAAAGATACTTTACTTTACAGTTACATGTACATTCAGTTCAGATTTCGAAAAGGAGTTGTAACAAGCGTTGTTGTTTTGTTCCAGGTTCATTGGCTTTTAAGTTATGCTTTGGGGTGTATGCCAGAATGGCAGAGGCCAGTTGTTTATTTGTGAAAATCTAGTTCCAGGGTGTAGTGGAGTGGATGTTCCTGTAGGGGGCTCTGTGGATTCACACAGTCCGTATAAAGCCCTCTAAGGGCTTCACTGTGTCTCCATATCTCAATTTTGTAAAAAAATATATATAAATTTTAAAAAATGGGGTGGGGAGTGAAAACATTGCAGGACAGTGGTTTAATTGTGACTCCAGTGGATGTTTTTTGGTGAACTCTTGGGCCCTTGAACTGCCCTGATGTGGGGTACTTAATTGTGTTGCTTGTCTCAGTGCAGTCATTAATGCAGTTTTTATTGTCATTAGTCCTGAGAATGTAATGTCTACAGGTATGACAACTATAGGGGGACATTTGCATACAGTGGCAATGGTGTTGCTAGTGAAAATATCATAGCTTAATTTTTGTTTAGCAAGCAGATTCCTGTTGCACTATAAGCATTATGCCACCCGTTCATACAGACAGGATACCTGATGAGCTTCAGTTATAGTTGCCACCTTTGACTTTGAAAATCCTGGACACTTTTTTGGGGGGTGGGGGGTTGGGGGTGGAAACCATATGCACTTTGTAACCATTGTAACCTACTCTTATGCTCTATTCCGATGTTACATAGTAAAGCCTCTTACCTATATTTGCGCTGACGTACTTGCACTCTCAGAAGCACTCACACTTGTAGACGCACTCGCTCTGGCCTCGGGCTGCTGTCCCTTTCCACCAAAAAAGAATGTGTACCATTGTTTAAAGAGAGGTATTTAATACATTAGCTAATATGGAAAAAATTATTGCTGGCCAAAATTAACTAATGCATTATTGGCACCATAGGCACTAATTTGACTGACAGACAGGCCATTACTTTCTGTGATGTTAACAATCTGCTCCTAAATAGCTCTGCTAGTTTCCTCAGGGTCTTCGTAAAATTCCAATAGTCCATACTTCACACCCTCTGCTTCATGGAAAAACTGGACTGTGTATGGGTAAAGTTTAGCGTGGCCAGAGTTTGATGCGTTAGAACACACAGAAAAATAATCGTAGCTAATCGTTCCTGGCTGTAAGGTTTAGCACTAACCTTACAGCCACAGTCTGTAGATAAGTAGCTGTGTCCATGCTGCACGCCATGATATACTGAAGTTAATTCCGCTACTGCAATTCTGTCCTCCTTGGATGAACTCTTTTTTGTCATGAATGTTGCAATGCTCAGATTCTTGCGTTTACTTTGTACAAGACTCTGATGCTTATTTGACTTTGCGTGCATTTCGAGTGCCGTTTTGCCTTCATATTTGACTACTATTTTGGCTGGACATACAAGACAGGTTGCAGAAAATGGATCACCTTGGGTAGGCCTTAAGTTTCTCCCCCCATAATTTGGAAAAATATAGGCAACAAACTAAAATGTAAACGTGTAAATGTTTTTGAAAAGCAGCTCGTTTGCTAACGTTCCCGTTACTGAACCAACGTTAGAACTGTCACACGCACACGGAACCCAGGCAGTTGCTAGGCAATAAGGTAACACTCTCAGTTTGGCTTCCAATCAAATAAAATTACGTGATTTTGTTTTTGTGACTTGTCATTGGATGCATACGATAGTCACATTGACAGTCAGGAAGAAAACAGCACAGAGAGAAATGAAACAAGTCATGAAACCTCAGATTTCTTAGAAACAGTCATGAAACGATAGAAGTGCATTTTGACTAAAAACCGGGACAATTAGTGTCCCGGAAAGGAATACAGATTTTCCGGGACAGTCGCTCAAAAAAGAGAACAATCCCGGAAAATCCCGGACGGGTGGCAACCCTAGCTTTAGTGAAGACCGGTTTCTTGCTAACTAGTCTTGTGGCACAGGCCATTTGTGTGGTATAATATGGGCATCACACAGGTGGAGAATCTCTGTAAAAGAGTGGTTATTGGATCAACTGAAGCGCGCCGTCCCTGAGTCTGGCTGGCAGGCCCTCCTGCACTGCATTGTGGGTCGCGTGCTGTTTAGACTCTCCACAGGCTCATTTCAGCATGTGTGCTTTGACCCAGATTCCCTTTCCTGTTCTAGATATTCCAGCCCACAGCCTTCTGCCAGGCAGAGTGAGAGAGAGAGGGAGAGTGAAAAAAGGAGAGAGAGAGAGAGGGAGGGATTGTTGTCATGTATGTATTTTAATGCTTTAGTAAGGCAAGTTCACTTGCCATGCAAATGGAGCAAACTGTTGAACGGGACCTTTGGGAGAGAGTGGAGTGTTGGGTTGTAAGTTATCACTCAGCTTTCAAGCAGAGGGACTGCGCATTTCCATGCGGAAAGTGATCAGGACCCCCTTTCTGCCCTTTGGCCTACATGAGGCGTCTGACACACCTCGTCTCGGTGACCGAGGGCAGGAGCGCAGTCCGTCCTCGGCCATGTGGTATCGCGCTGCTGATAAGGCGATCGTTTATTTCCCCCCGCCCCCTCCCGGACTTCATGGCCATGAATAACAAATCCAAACAGCTGCAGGAAACATGCCCAGGCCCGGAGAGAGAGAGAGAGAGGGAGGGACAGTGACGTCACCACAGAGCGGGTCATCGCTCCTTGTTGCAAACAGCTTTATTTTTAGCCCTGCCTCTGTGCTCTGTGTCATGCCATTCTGTCTATGTGGAGCATATGGAGGAGAGGGAACCAGACCCAGCTTTTGTGTCTCAGCATATAAGCCAGCTGTTAGACTGTCACCACTGGAGCTATTGCGTGAGGGTATACACAATTCTGGGTGCTCATACTTGTATACTGTTACCTATAATGCTTTATGGTGCCCTTTGCCCTCGTATCCATGGGGAGAGGGCTGGTACAGCCGCCTCGTGAGATGCCTGCTGAAGAAAAGGCTGTTTTTCTTGGGCACATAATGGAAAACTATTTAGTCTCTTAGAGATCAGTTTGTGTTGACAGTATCACGCCTGACAGTATCATAGCTCATCCCCGTGCCATTGTCATTTGTTTTATTTACGAGGGACAACTACTGTCTTTTGATCTTTTTGATCTCCTCAATCCACCTGAGGGTCCAGTGGAAAAGTTTGTGGCACTCTTGATGCACCTTCTCTGTTGCAGGGCTGGAGTTGCAGGCTGGCTCTCTTGAGTTCAGGGTTTGCTTTGTTTTCTTCCTTCGTTGTGCTGACCTGTGTAATCTCAGCACGTCTAGCTCTACTCGCGCAAACCTACTTGCAAGGGGAGCCGGGGGCGAAGGCAGCGAGCTGCGTGACAATGTTTTATGTTCCCCGGCACTAAAACTTGAGAAGATAAACATAAACCCGGAACGGAGGATAAAGCATGCTGCCATCCCTGATCGCAACATCAGCATGGGTAGACGGAAGCAGCACGGAGTGTCTTAACTGTTAGTGGGGGAACCCTCAGCCCAGGCATCTTAACCTGGGCAGATGCCAGGACTCAGTATGACGTCATGAGTTACAGCTCGGGTTGTGGGTGATGCAATGGAAACGCTGTTGTGCTGCGCATTTTGTCTCTGGTTTGTGGTAGCCTGCTTTTATCTGCACAGCGGAAAAGGGGTGTGGGTCTGTGCACATTAGGCAGCGCCTCTTAAGGAGTGTGGCTCTCTCTCTCGCCCGCTCTCTCTCGCCCGTTCTCTCTCGCCCGTTCTCTCTCGCCCGTTCTCTCTCGCCCGTTCTCTCTCGCCCTCTCTCTCTCTCTCTCTCTCTCTCTCTCTCTCTCTCTCTCTCTCTCTCTCTCTCTCGCTCGCCTAACATCAGCAGCCATATAGAGGCTCTCTGAAATGAAGTATCTCTTTACCGTTCAAAATGTGGAACCGATCACACGTGACGTGGGTCACATAACTGAGCCCATTTATGGTAATGCCGCCAAAATCATGCATGGTGTTATCAGTTCTTTTGTGTCTCAAAGTGAGTGTGATTTGTCAGATGGTGTTTATTCCTCAAATGTATTTACTAAATAAAACTTTCTCATTTGTGCATGTGTTCCTTAGGATGAAGAGGAAGAAATTAAACTGGAGATTAATATGCTCAAGAAATACTCGCATCATAGAAACATAGCGACCTACTACGGTGCTTTCATCAAAAAGAGCCCCCCGGGGCATGATGACCAGCTGTGGGTGAGTGTGTATGGTGTGCCCCTGACCCCCCCCGGAAATCCCCTGTGTCCCACCACTCAGGCACTCCCCTCACAGTGCTGCCCAAACGCTGCAGTCTTCAGTCATTCTCCACACTTACTTGTTTTCAGGGCTTGTGTTACATTTAATGGCCTTCTCGAGACCCTTGTGGGGTTGTTTTTCCACTGGGAGATTTGGATGCTGTTTGAGAAAGAGGAAAATGCGATACCTTGAAGAGCCTTACCCTTGCTTCTTAATTTTCAGTGCTAATTACGAGCACCATTTATACCATTCTTACTGCTGTGACTAACTGTTATACTGTGTGTGTGTGTGTGTGTGTGTGTGTGTGTGTGTGTGTGTGTGTGTGTGTGTGTGTGTGTGTGTGTGTGTGTGTGTGTGTATACGTGTGTGTGCTCGTGCATACTTCTGTGTGTGCATGCTTGTGTCCGCGTGTATGTGTGATGGTGTGATGCGTGTGCGTAGGGGTATGTGTATGTGTGTGTGTAGGTGTCAGTAACTCTGTCTGTATCTCCAGCTGGTGATGGAGTTCTGTGGAGCTGGCTCCATTACAGACCTGGTGAAGAACACCAAGGGGAACACACTGAAAGAGGACTGGATCGCCTACATCTCCAGAGAGATCCTTCGAGTACGTCACCTCTGTTCTACCCATCTACGGCCTACAGCACTCCTCTACCCTCTTCCATATCCACTCCCTTTCCTCTACTCTCTCCTTTCTCCACTCCCTCCCCTCTACTCTCTCCCCTCTCTGCTCCTCCCCCTACATTCTCTCCCTCATCTCTCTATCTGCTACTCTGCTCATCTCTACCTTCCAATGACTTGCTCCTTTTTAAACCTTTAATACTCTGAATGTCTCTGTGAAGCAAAAGAAAGTCAACCCTTTGGAACCAGTCACCTAAAATTTCTACCACAAACTGGGTGATAATTCCCCTCTACCTGCATGGACTCATTGCGTTACTGCTTGTGCTGTAGTACTTCATTTTTTCCATGTTAATGAGGATAAAGGGCTGTGAATATGTAGAAGCTCAATTCCTGCAGTTCTGCCCATTTAATTGTGCCTCTGTGCTTTGTGTGCACTGCCTCTCACTGTGACACTGTAATACCGGGGTGCCAGTCTCCATTTAAACAAGCACGCTCAGTGCACTTCAGCAAAGCTCCTGTGGAATTCTGGGACGGCAGTCTCATGCAAGTGTGTGCTCTCCCTCTCAGGGGCTGGCCCACCTGCACGCTCACCACGTCATCCACCGGGACATCAAGGGCCAGAATGTCCTGCTAACGGAGAACGCAGAGGTCAAGCTGGGTGAGTGACATAATCCTGTCTGCGATGGGAGCTGGGGGCCCAGTCTGGAACCAGCCGTCTTGTCTGTCTGTATGTCTGTCTGTCTGTCTGTTTGTCTGTCTGTCTGTCTGGTATTCAAACACACGCTGTCCTCAACATGCTTGTTTTGCGACAAATGGCTTTGTTGTCCTACAATTAAACAAAGGGTTGGTGCTTTTAAACATTGCGGTCATTTTGTTAGAATTTTTTGGTGCCAGTGAAAACCACCAAAGAAAACATTCCTTTGGCACATTCTTTAAACAGGAGCAGAGATCACAAAATGTGTGATGAAAAACGTAGCATAAAGTAGCTGGACAATGGTGGACAGTAGTCCTGTGGCGGATTGGAACTGGTTTAAACGGGCCTGCTACGGTCGTGTTCCGCAGTGGACTTTGGCGTGAGTGCCCAGCTGGACAGAACTGTGGGCCGCAGGAACACTTTCATCGGGACGCCCTACTGGATGGCCCCCGAGGTCATCGCCTGTGACGAGAACCCGGACGCTACCTATGACTATCGAGTAAGACGGCCCACGCGCAACCAAACACACGGTTACACCTGTGACTGTAGAGTGGGCCCCCGCACACACTGTTACTGCTTTAATTGTATGTTCATCATCGAGTAAGGAGCAAACCCCACACTTCCCCTTTTTCAACTGTGTCCTACTGCTTAAAAAAAAAAAAAAAAATAGAATAAATCACAGCATATGGAAAGCCCTCATTTCCGTCAACTCTAAATTATAATGCCATAAATAGTTTAATATTTCACTGTTCAGAAACTTGGTGTCAATGAATTTTGGGCGTTCAAAACTGGCATTTTTTAAACCCTGTATTAGCTGGTAGTGTGTGCGATGCATGGTCTCACTGGCTTTCCTCTTGCAGAGTGACTTATGGTCCTGTGGGATAACAGCCATCGAAATGGCTGAGGGAGCGCCTCGTAAGTACCGCTTTTCATTTGTTTTAATTTATGTTTTTTTTTTTGATCTGGTGGTTTTTTCTCTCTCCCTCCCCAGTCTGCTTCTTCAGGCTTTTCAGTTTTCAGCCATCTCCTTTTTCATTTTAATGACACATTTATACTGGTTAGTGAAGTTTTATGAAAATTGCAATGTACAATCTAGGAGATGCTTTTTAATCAAAGCGACTTACAGAAATGCATTTAAAAATGGCAAGAGACCAATCACTAGATCGGTCAATCTACAGTCCGAACAGCGACATCGTGGCAATGCCAAATTTCTTTATAAAAAAAGATATATGCTGATGACTTATTATTATAATCATTATTATTAACATTAATACCATTAATGCCAATAATAATATTGGTAGCAGTGGTTGTTGTTGTAGTAGTACTGTTACTTCTACATGTGGTTCAATTCCCATTTAGCTTGTGTTTGTTGTACTCTTTAAGGCCATTTGTTTGGAATGCTTTTGGCATTTACATAGTGAGGAGATGGTGGGTGTTTTAAGTCTGCAGACTCTGGTCATATTTACTGCGCTTGACGTGTGTGTGTTTGCTCCCGTTTTCCAGCTCTGTGCGACATGCATCCAATGCGAGCACTTTTCCTCATCCCCAGAAACCCGCCTCCGAGACTCAAGTCCAAGAAATGGTGCGTACTAGCGTAATGCAACACTGAGGCCTGCCCGTGTCTGGCCCTACCTGACAAGAGGCAGTGGTCATGCTGTGATTGGTCTGGCAGCAGTGATTGGTTTAGTCGGTGAAGTGTGACACATGATTGGTTTATATGGGGCCTCCCCCTTGGTAGCCGGTCCTTTGAGAAAGGCTGGGTGGTTACCACTGCCTGATGTCTCCCACGGGTACTGTTCCATCTTGAAATATAAAAAAATAACGACTGGGTCAGTTATCATAAGAACATAAGAATACATAATGATGAGAAGCTGTTCGTAGGGTTCCACTTCCCTCGGAGGAAGGGCTTGGTTCTCCTCAGTTGGACTGCAGAGTCCCTGGTTCCTGGGACATGGGCGTTGTTCTTCTTATGCCGCATTGCACTGATGTAGTTCTAATGCTTCCCAGTAAGGCTATTTTCATTTCAACTGATGTCGTCTTATGCACGGTATAACTCAGCTGCTACAAACCGCTGAAATGCATTTAGCACTTTTTTGATGAGACCACTTTAAAAAGATTGCCAATGATGCTGATTTACTTGCAGATCTGGTGTACAGCAAGCCAGATGGGTGCTTACTTATTTTCCAGCATGGACCTTGATTTGAACGTGATACCTAGCGAGGGCTAAGCATTGTTAAAAACCTTTTCTGTCTGTATTGTTTCACAGGGTAAACATGCCTACTTCTGTTTGACTTGCCTTGGCTCTGGGGAACCTACTTATTGTATCAAGGGTTTGGCCAACAAGCTCTCGGCCCAGTTCAGTGTGCCACCCCCAGCTTGCCTCAGATGTAACTGGCTTACAGTTCAGCTTAGCAGGGCGGTGGAAAAAAACACTGCTTTTTTACCGTTTGGTTAACATTTCTACAGGCCATTTTCAATTGTTTCAGCTGCATCAGCTTCAGAATAAACTGCATGCATTCATAACACATGCAGTGCAGAAAACCTGTTTGTTCCTCCAGGTCTTTAATGAGTGTGTGGCACTGTCGGTGAACGTGAACATGCCCTGTGCCAGGGCAATTCCATTTCATAGATCTAGAGCTGCTTGAGTGAGTCTAGCATTCTGCCTGAAATTTCCTATACAGTCTCTTCCACAAGGGGCGTGGATGCATGCAAACACAGCCACAGTAGAAGCCGATGTTCTAGAACACCAAATCGGCTTCAGTCATATATTTGGAAGAACCTTCCTATACACCATGGCCATCCGTAACGTTGGTCGTGTACATGTTGTCAGTAAATCTTTCTTTGCCCTGCTGTTGAAAAGGGGTTGTGTACAGAAACTTGTGTGCAAGACTCTCTATGCAAGACTGGTTGTGTAAGCCTCTCTCTGCCCCAAACCAACTGCGGGCCTCTCTCTCTGCCATATTTATACATTTGTGTCTGATGTTCTTTCTCAGGTCCAAGAAGTTCTTTAGCTTTATCGAGGGCTGTCTGGTGAAGAACTACACCCAGCGGCCCCCGACAGAACAACTGTTGAAGCACCCCTTCATCCGGGATCAGCCCAATGAAAGACAGGTCCGCATCCAACTCAAGGACCACATCGACCGCACTCGCAAGAAGAGAGGAGAGAAAGGCGAGTGTCATATGATTGCTTTATTTATATATATATATATATATATACACATACCGTGTGTGTGTGTGCGCGTGTGGGTGCGTGCGTGCGTGTAAAAACTTGGAATTGATGCACACATACATATAGTTAGATGTACCCAACTAAGCTAAGTGAGCTTAGAATTGCTTCTTGCAACCACATTTTTTTTTTCATTAAACTTTTAAATACCTAGTTGACTAACAAACTCTTTTAATGGATTTAAGTTACCAATTTTGTCTATAAAGAGCAGTGGCACCTGAAACAATGACCCAGGGTCCAAACACAGCCCTCTACATATTCTGTTTTGAATCCGGCAACGGCTATTAAGGATTATCTTACTGGTAATTCAGATATAGAAAATAGTCTGCCAGGCTAGACTACTGGCTCAAAAAAAGCCATTTACGTACCTTTGAGATCATGGTACTGTTCCTGTTGTCTTTGTTGGTAATTATGCCCTGGTCCAAATCCACATCTTGCGCTGTCAATAAAGGGATATAAAACTGCCACCGAGTGAATTTTCCTTTTGCTCCCTTATTTACATTCTTCTACTGAGCCCACAGCACTGCAGTGCTGTCAATGAAGCAAACTATTGCTGGACAAGGTGTTGTAAATGACGTTTTGTGAATTGAAGTAAATGGCGTTTGAAGTAGTGAAATCCGCTGCTGTTATTAACGATCAACCAGATAATCCTGTCATTTGAAATGGGGAAACGGAATATGGTTTTCTGGCCTTTGTTCACGTCCGTAGAAAGCGCATTTATTCAATGTTTGAAAACGTTCAAACACGAGGGGCAAAGTGGGAGTGAGGAAACATCATAATATTGAAACAAAATACCCTTCGAGGATTCAGAGGGTGTTTGAGAGCCCCCGTATTGGTTATATTGTTTCTGAAACAGAATGAGTTTTTCCTCCTGAAGAAGGGGCTTAGGCACCACCATGTTGTTGCAGTCCAGTGACAGTGTTAGCATTGGGCGCTCAACGTGACGTGACGTGAACGCTAACCAGGATAGCCTGTGACCCCTGCAGATGAGACGGAGTACGAGTACAGCGGAAGCGAGGAGGAGGAGGAGGAAGCTCCAGAGCAGGAGGGAGAGCCCAGGTACTACTGCAAACACAGCCACTTCCTCCACCATTTATATACCACACTCCTGTTACTGACGTACCATTTATATACCACACTCCTGTTACTGACGTACCATTTATATACCACTTTACTGTTACTGACGTACCATTTATATACCACTTTACTGTTACTGACATACCATTCATGTACTACACTCCTGTTACTGACCTACCATTTATATACCACTTTACTGTTACTGACGTACCATTTATATACTACACTACTGTTACTGACGTACCATTTATATACCACACTCCTGTTACTGACGTACCATTTATATACCACTTTACTGTTACTGATATACCATTTATATACCACACTCCTGTTACTGACGTACCATTTATATACCACTTTACTGTTACTGACGTACCATTTATATACCACTTTACTGTTACTGATATACCATTTATATACCACACTCCTGTTACTGACGTACCATTTATATACCACTTTACTGTTACTGACGTACCATTTATATACCACACTACTGTTACTGACGTACCATTTATATACCACACTCCTGTTACTGACGTACCATTTATATACCACACTCCTGTTACTGACGTACCATTTATATACCACACTCCTGTTACTGACGTACCATTTATATACCACACTACTGTTACTGACGTACCATTTATATACCACACTCCTGTTACTGACATACCATTTATATACCACACTCCTGTTACTGACGTACCATTTATATACTACACTACTGTTACTGACATACCATTTATATACCACTTTACTGTTACTGACATACCATTTATATACCACACTCCTGTTACTGACGTACCATTTATATACCACTTTACTGTTACTGATGTACCATTTATATACTACACTACTGTTACTGACGTACCATTTGTATACCACTTTACTGTTACTGATGTACCATTTATATACTACACTACTGTTACTGACGTACCATTTATATACCACTTTACTGTTACTGATGTACCATTCATATACCACAGTACTGTTCCTGACATACCACTGTAGCTACAGTTCTGTCTGTGATACGTACACTACCGGTCAAAAGTTTTAGAACACCCCCATTTTCCAGTTTTTACTTAAATTTAAGCAGTTTAAGTCCAGTGAATAACCTGAAATGGTACAAAGGTAAGTGGTAAACTTACAGGTTAATACAAAAAAAAAGGTTTAGGTTACCAAAAACAGTAAGTAGTTTCCTACACCATCAAAAGGCACTTGGAAACTGGAGGAAACTCTGACAGGAAGAGGTCTGGCAGACCCAAAGCCACAACAAAATCAGAAGACAAGTTTCTGAGAGTCAACAGCTTGCATGATAGGTGGCTCACAGGACAACAGCTTCAAGCACAGCAACACTAGTCGAAGTAAGGAAGTCTCAGTTTCGACTGTGAAGAGAAGACTTCGAGCTGCAGGTTTGACAGGTCGAGTGGCAGTAAGAAAGCCATTGCTAAAATGGCAAAATAAGAAAAAGAGGCTTGCCTGGGCCATGAAGCACCGGTCTGGAAGAAGGTCTTATAGACCTATGAATCAAACTTTGAAATCTTAAAATTTTGAAAGGTTTTTGTAGGCCGTCGAGTCGGCGAAAGTATTGTTCCTCAGTGTGTGACACCAACTGTCAAACATGGAGGAGGAAGCGTGATGGTCTGGGGCTCTTTTGTTGGATCCAGAGTCGGCGACTTGCACAGAGTGACTGTTAACCCACGTTAACCCATTACTTGTTCCCTGAAAAGGGCCTTTTTAATAACTGAAATGTACATTATTTTAAATTTTTTGGTAACCTAAACTTTGATTTTTTTATTCTTTTTATTTTATTTTGTATAAACCTCTTGCAGTTTACCGCTTGTACCATTTCAGGTTATTCACTGGACTTGAACTGCTTAAATTTCAGTAAAAACTGGAAAATGGGGGTGTTCTAAAAACCTTTTACTGGTAGTGTAGCTGCACATCCTCTGAGCAAGGCCTCATTATTCATCAGGCTGCCATACGAGTGTGCTGATTCTGATCAGTCAGATCTCTTGTGTATGAGCTGAGCCATGGATAAGTGCTGAGGTCAGGCCTCCTGCCCACCACAGCCTCATCCTGGTCCAGGGGCAGACTCCTAACCACTGTGGAGCCAGATGATATCCAGTATGACACAGCATTGCACAGAGATCTCAGAATGGGTGGGGCGTGGGGATTTTTAACATCGCCTACACTTTCACAGATTGCACATCCTTCAACCCACCTGGACATCTGGTTAAACCAGGCGATTTCCATTTCAGCAGCGCTGTCCCGCGCTCACCCGATTCAAACACACAGGTCCACAGTCCAGCGCCCCGAACGCTAATCCTCCATCGTTCCCTTTTCTCACAATGCCTTTATGCCCCCCCTTCCCTCCCCCAGCGTAAGCAAGCGATTTGGCTGACATGTTCCCCCTCCCATCCGTCCTCTCCTCGCAGCTCCATCGTCAACGTCCCGGGGGAGTCCACCCTGCGCAGGGACTTCATCCGCCTGCAGCAGGAGAACAAGGAGCGGTCGGAGGCGCTGCGCAGACAGCAGCTCCTGCAGGAGCAGCAGCTCCGGGAGCAGGAGGAGTACAAGCGCCAACTGCTGGCCGAGAGGCAGAAACGCATCGAGCAGCAGAAGGAGCAGAGGCGGCGGCTGGAGGAGGTTAGAGTTAGGCCCCGCCCCCAATTCCCACCTTGCACGAGATCATAACCGGCAAAACTGAGTCCGTATCTATGCAAAATTAGTATGTTCTTGTAGAGAAGGTAGCAGGGCTTGGGCAGGGGAGGCCATTGGCTTTGTCTTGCCATGTGCGTGAATACGTGCACATACGCACAACCGCAGTTCCAGAATCTGATACAATATTTAAGAGTCATCTCTGCAACAATTCCTCATCACTTAAAGAACACAGAATACATGGAGGAGACATGGCGCGATTAGGTGAAAAGTGCATGTGATGGTGCCGGACCAGGAGAGATGCACTTGTCCTGGCTTGTTATTCGTCTCTGAACAGCCAGACCGGACTAACAGACTGAGGAGTAATGTTCAGACCTAATGGCCATAGAGACGTGTTACTGGGTCGTACTTTTCTAAGAGACCTGACTAATGGAGAGAGAGAGAGAGAGAGAGAGAGCACAGTGCTGCTGAGTCATCCTTTTACTCTTCTATCAGACCTGACTAATGGAGAGAGAGCTGTGTTGCTGGGTCACCCTTTTACTTTTCATTCAGACCTGACTAATGGAGGGAGCGCCGTGACGCAGGATCCTCCTCAGTACTTAGTTTTCAGACAGGACTGCGGAGAGAGTGATGGGAGAGAGGGCCCGAGTTCTCCTCCTCGTTGGCCACTTTCCAGGCAAACCCAGTGAGAGTCCTGCTGTAGCTGAGAGGACATTTTCCAGTTCCGTTACTTTGCAGCTCTCGCATAAAGCCAAGTCAGGCTGCGTTCCGAAAGGCATGCTAGCATACTACTACTACTTAGCATAACAATTAGAAGTATGGAATTCGTGGCTGATGTATCAAGTGCAAGAAAGAAAAGCGGCGATCAAGGAATTTTTTTTACAAATGTTGTTCATTAACAAGACTTTGTTTTCTGGACGTAATTGATCAGAAAGATTACTATAGTGCATTCCAAATGTAAACTATTTCGTTGGTGATGCGCGCTTGCATGCTCGGTGGCACGTACTCACCAGTATGCGTGGTAGTGCATATTATCAAGGGCATAAGTGTGTATTGCATATACTTGGGTTTTGGGACTTGGGCGTCCATTATGACGCGGCCTCTGAAAGCTGCTCTCTGTCGCCCTCCTCCGGTTACCGCAGCAACAGCGGCGTGAGCGGGAGATGCGGAGGCAGCAGGAGCGAGAGCAGCGGCGGCGTGAGCAGGAGGAGAAGCGGCGCGTGGAGGAGATGGAGCGCAGGCGCAAGGAAGAAGAGGAGCGCAGAAGGGCCGAGGAGGAGAAGAGGAGAGCTGACCGCGAGCAGGTGCGAGCCCCGGGCGACTCCTTGAGCGCTTACTTAAGCCAGCGGTGCTTATAGCCAGCCGCTCATGGGCTTTCAAGAGGAAACGGGAGGATTGTCTCTCCGCGATTTGCAAATGTAAAAAGTCCTTGTGATGTAAAGAAGGCGTTTCGTACGTTTCCTTCAGCCCATTCAGTTGAAGAACCGAAGCCCTGAAGCGATTGCAGAATCTGTGATCTTAACAACAATGGAAGTAAGCCATACGGAAGCTGTAGTGGTGTGCAGTCACAGCCACCAGCGCCATAACCGATGAGCAGCACATGAGCAGACCCAAAGACCGGGTTTGGGAGAAAGGGCAAAGAGTCAGAGCATGTGGGGCGCTTTGCCGCTCACCTGGGGCCCTGTGTTTGATTGGCAGGAGTACATCCGTCGCCAGCTGGAGGAGGAGCAGAGGCACCTGGAGATCCTGCAGCAACAGCTGCTCCATGAGCAGGCGATGCTACTGGTAACCCCCTCTATACCTCTCCTATTCTCTCTGTCGTTCTGTTTCTCTCTCTTCCCACAGGGCAGAGGAGACGGACACAGGCTCTCACAAGCACACCGCGCTGTAGCACACTTCACAAAGGCTGTTAGGGTCAGCGAGGGGGTCACCGTTGGCCCAGGGATGACATTAGACTGGAAGTGGCTGTGAAATAAGGGGTCACAGCGATTGTAGGGGTCATTTCTTGGTGTTTGCTGCGAGTGGTTTTTGTGATTCGGAGAGGTTTTCGCGGTCTTATGTCGAGCTGGTGAGCTGGAGTTGCAGCACGTTTCATTACTGTGCGGATAGTAGCGTTTATGGAGGATCCAGTTCTGTAGCTCATTGGGTAATGTACAGCAGGAAGGAAGTGACCCCCCCAGTCTCTATCCAGATATCTCTACAAGTAAACAGTTTGTCGTCCTACTTTATGCTTTGCTTTGAAGTGAGTTAAACTGTTTGAGGCCTCTTTACATCTTGGGGGTAGCCTGCCTGCACAAAGAGGAAATGAGTAAAATGAGTACCGTCCTACCAATTCCATCCACACTTTCACTGACCCCTGCGTTTTGTCTTATTTTCCCCATCCGCTTTTTGTCTTGACATTTTTTTCCACACTACAAATTTCTCACTTGCAGTCTAATAGATTAATCCATTTTGCTATTTCGAAACCAAATCATTATTTTTTGTTGATTTGTTCATTTCAAGAAACTGTTTTTCCAGAAACGAGTTAAGCCGTTCGTGTCCTGTGGTATTTTGGAGCGGTTAAACCTGTCAAACGTTAATACAGCCGTCTCTGACATGGATCCCAACACTAGTCATTTAGTCATACAGGCTTAATGTTTTTTTATATATATATATGTATATATATACATATATATATATACTTTTCTTGGTTTAGGTTCTTTTGTTTACTTTCTGACTCATCAATGCCAACAGCATAATACTGAACCTGGAGCCATTCAAGCAGCTGGACCGTGGGCTGAAACAGAAGCAAATGTAACTGCCTGTTTGGAAAAAATCTATTATACATTTTTTCAATGTTAGCACTGCTGCTTCGGTGGGAAAAAAAGAGCAACCTGTCAGTCCTACGCCATTTCAGAATAACACACGACAGCAGAGACTGACCCCTGACCCCTCCCACTGCAGGGGCTCCCCTGGGTAGCTGGTAGCACAACACTCAACTCCCCGCCTGAGCCTTTTCAGCATTTCCTTTAGTGAGACACTTTCTCTGAGTGCTGTTAGGATGCAGAGCTGTCCCCTAGGATACGTGCCCCCCCATCACATTCTCCCACCTCGTCCCCTCCTCCGGCACTATGGTAGCGTAATACCCCCCCCAGCCGTGTGCCTCATCCCTTTACGCTCTCTGCATGTCAGGAGTACAAGTGGCGGGAGATGGAGGAGCAGCGTCAGGCCGAACGTCTCCAGCGGCAGCTGCAGCAGGAGCAGGCCTACCTGCTGTCCCTCCAGCAAGACCACAGACAGCAGCAGCAGCAGCAGCAACAGCATGCTGCTCCGCCCACCGAGCCCAAAGGCCCCGCCCCTGAACCCGAGCCTGAGCCAATCGAGCGGGTCAGAGAGGTGAACCCCGGCCCCTCACTCCGCCTTGTGCTGCTTCTGTCTGCTCCACCTTTTTTTTCTAACATGGCTCACCACAGGCCTTGGGCCCTCAGTCAGTGCAATGTGTAACAAATAGCTTGTGAGCGCTGAACTTCTGGTTTTCTTTTTACCCATTTTGTTATGTGTATATTACTGGAAGAAGTTTTGTCTACTACTGGAACCGTATATCTTCTATACTGGGCTTTCACAATATGCCGATAGCACTAACATACCCGCATACTTCAGTTGCTTTGCTTGCTGTTCTTAATACTTACTCCCTACCCCCTTCTCCTTACTGTCCCCTAGCCCCCTAACTTCTAGTTTTGGGGCTACAAGTGGAGAAGGCATAACTAGGGCCAGCTTGACATGGTACATATTCTCAACTGTAGCCATCGGTCTGCAGTCTGTGAAAGAAACCGCCATCGATGAAAAGAAAACAACTTGCTCACATCAACCATATCCTAAAAAACTGCTTTTTATTGTCTTGCCTCTTCAGTAGAAAAAATGCAGTCGTGCTTTGTGAAATTTGCTTGCTTTTTCTGCTGCTTCCTCGGCTTCTACTAAAACTTCTTAAGATGAAACATCATTTTATTTTGTTGTATGATCTCAAACTGGAAGGGGCTCTTCTGATTGATACTTGCGATTAGGCATATTTTTAACTGTTAACAGTTTTTACCTTGGTTTTTTACTTTATTTGACATTCTTTTAAATGTCTAATGTCTTTCTAGCACACCTGTTTCTAAAATGTTGGGAAGAGTATGTATAATGGACACACACTTACAGTAGGCTCCATTTTTATTCGCACCCTTGATAAAGATGAACAATAGAGATTGTATAAAGTAAACTATATAAGTACTGAGGTATATTTCATGCTCAAATCTACATTACTAATACAATTGTTCAGAAAAACATTTTGTTTTATTCATAATATTTTTTTCCAAAAAACATCTGGATCACAATTATTCATGCCCCTAACTATTCTTTTAAATTTAATCCAACAAAAACAAATATTCATAAATATACAACTTATTTGGAAGGTTATGGAACCATACAGTGGCCTACAATGGTTTCCTGTTTCCCTAGGGTATAAGAAGAAGGGAACACATGTTTGAAATACTGTGGTCAGCCATCATCATGGTGAAAGGCAAAGAACTCCTTGAAAGCATCAGACTAAAGGTCTACAGATCTCTACAGATCAGACTAAAAAGTAAAAAGATATTACTTTCCACTGTTGTGTCAATTATTAGGACGTTTAAGGCCACTGGAACAGTGGCTAACCTGCCAGGTAGCCACTCTTGCCTTCACGTCTAGTGAGACGGATGGTTTGAGAGGCGAAAAGAAGTCCAAGAGGCACAGTTCTCCAAACCGACCTGGCATCTTGGGGTTACAAGGTGTCTAAAGCTACCATTCGAAGACGCCTACATGACAATGGCCTTTATGGCAGAGTTGCAAGAAGGAAGCCTCTTTTGAAGACAATTCACAGAAAAATGCATCTTGAATTCTGCAAACTACATCTGAACTACAATTGGAACCGTGTCTTGTGGCCGAATTAAGCTTTTTGGACATGCACATCAGCGTTATGTTTGACGTCCAAAGAATGCAAGTAATGTTGAAAAGCACATCATGCCTACGGTGAAACATGGTGGTGGATCTTTAATGCTTTAGGGTTGTTTTGCATCCACAGGCCCTGGGGCCCTTATTAAAATAGATGGAACCATGAACTCCACCATGTACCAAGACATTTTGTCCAAAAACCTTGTTCCCTCTGCCAGGAAGCTACACCTTGGCTGCAGATGGACCTCCCAACAAGACAACGATCCCAAACATGCGTCCAAAGAAACTAAGAAATGGTTGACAGAGCACAAAATCAATGTCCTGTCGTGGCCATCTAAGTCTCTAGACCTGAATCCAATTGAACATTTGTGGTTTGAACTCAAAAAGCAGTCCACAAATGTCAACCCAAGAATCTGAAGGAACTAGAACAATTCTGCATGGAGGAATGGTTGAGGATCCCCCCCAATAAGTTCCATAACCTTATACGACACTACAGAAGGTGACTACTTGCTGTTATAATGGCCAAGGGAGGAACCACAAAGTATTGATAACGGGTGTGAATATTTGTGATTTTAGATTTTATTTGTGAAAAAAAATTGTGAACCATTCGATTGTGGTTTATGCCATTGCAATATTATTAAAGAATATAATTTTTGGAATTCTTTGAGCATAAAATATACCTAATTACTTACACAGTTTATTTTATATGATCTCTTTTGTTCATCTTTATCAAGGGTATGAATTAAAATGGAGCCCTACTGTAAGTATCGCCAAAACTATCGAGGCTTTAAAATGGCACATTACAGTACTTTGTAGGGTGGCCTGTTCAGGTAAAGTGAATAGAAATTACAATTTGCTATTTTAAATCTTCTGTGAATTTTCACCGTACATTTTAGAAAAGCTGTCCATAATGCATACTGTCCTTCAGTCACTTTGGCTTTTTGTTTTGTTTTTTCCTATGAATCATCAGAAATCTTAACTGAAATAGAAATCTTCAAATTTGCTCTGTCCAAACTTAAAGCCACACTGTATTTCAGCAGCATCACAGCTAGCTCTCATTTCCAAACGCCTTGCCATCTTTCACGGTTAATACATACTTCTTGGTTTGCTGGCTTATATAAACCCTTCAAGAGCAAAGCGCATTTGATCACGTTTCAAATATTTGGTTTGAAGATGGGAAGGGAGACAAGGAGATCAAATTTAACTTCAATTCAGTTGTGTTCCATTTCGGGACACTTTTTTGTGTTTAAAAAAATAGTAATTCCCCACAGTCTTGCTCCCCGTGAGATCAGAGTTTCCACATTCTGGACCAAAACACTGTCCAAGGACTCATGAAGCCTCTTCGTATTCCCTAGTCTCGCCCCTGCTGGCCTGTTTAGAAATTGGGGTGAGAGAGGGTCGGAAGGGCTCTGAGTCAGCAGGGTGAGGGGTGGGGGGGTGTTAAACCCGTTAAGCCCTCTGTCCTGCAGGCACAATGAAAGGCTGGTCTGGCTTTGTTTACCTCTGTCAGTGAAACTAACAGGCTCCCTCTCGCCAATGCAGAGGAGTCTCTATTGGCACATTGTAATGTAGCTGTAATCCTACAGGAATGCTTTGAACCTTGTTGCTGCCAAAGCCTGAACCGATGAGGGCTTGTCATTTCACGATGGAACAATTGCAAACAAAGATTGTTGGATCTGGATTAGTATTCATTTACATTGTTTTGAGTCCTTCTGTTACACAGTCGACATGCGATCGAAAGGAAAGGAATCTTAAGCTGCTGTGACGTCGTCGCTGCATGTAGCACATAGAGCTGCGATGGTTTTTGTATTTCTGTCAGGTCAATTAGTGATTGCAGTCCGTGAGAGGTGCACGTATAGGTGGGTGCACATCATTCCTAATTAGCGGACTACGTGACGTCACATTGGTTTGTGTCAGATGAGATGTCATCACACCAAAAAAAATCCGGGAAACATGCAGCAGTGCTTTTTTGGTCTTACTAGAGTAAGCAGTGTGAGGAATCAACTGTCAGGTGTCATGCCTTCTAAATACAACATTGGTTGTCAGAATGCAGTTTTTAGCAGCATTCTAATAGCATTTTCCTGCTGCAGTTTTTTAAACCTTTTTTGTACGATGCTGTTGATATGCAGTCTTACCACACTGAGCTACACTGTGCTGTACCACAGCAGTCGTGCCGTCTTGCCTCTCACCGGCCTGCTGAAGAGACTACAATGTAAGTGCCATCCTCTGGAGAGAATTTGATGGCAAGGAACAGGTAAAAATTGAAAGGAACTGGAATATTGGAATTCAAAAAGAAAACTAGGGCCTCCCAGGTGGCGTAACGGTAAAGGCATTTGACCGGAATGCAGGTTGCCCACTGCAGGTTGCCCATTCCCCGGCTGCGCCAGTCCGGTTCTGGCCGGGAGTGCCGCTAGGGGGCAGCAATTGGCTGTCCGCCCCAGGGAGGGAGGAGGGAAGCCGATATGAGCTCGCTGTGTATCAGAGTGGCTCTATGTGTACTGGACTTCGCCTTTGTCGCTGCCAGTCTCTCGGCAACTGCAGCGAGCTCACAATACAGGTGGGGGGGGGTGATAGTTGACATGAAAAGAGGGTACAATTGGCTACTAAATTGGGAGAAAAATATTAAACCAAATCTAATAAGGATTAAAAAAAATTTAACTATAAGGATAAACTGTGTGAGAAGCAGTTTCCCCTGGTGGGATAGATGGTGTAATATCTGAGTGAAACTGGAAAACTCCAGTTACTCCACCTTTATCTCCCTGAGGACAAAGTGCCAGTCCATAATATGTGGTGCTCTATAGCTGGGTGTTTTGTTTCAGCTGAAAAGTCTGTTGCTGTTTTTATTTTTTATTTTCTTCCTCCCCCTTGGCCCTCCCACCAGGGAGTTTAAATATCACCTCATCCATCATTGTGTTGCGCCCCCCTTTAGAGAACCATAAAGCCACATGCCATGTTCTGTTTATGTGTGTTGCCACGTACATGCTTCAAAAGCAAGTGTATCTCATTCTCCCCTCCTCTCTGGTTTCCATCGGCACCCCCTGCAAACATAGAGAAGGTAAATGTCTTGAGACAAAGAAACCCTCTTTGTGATTTGTGCAGCATATTTCTCCGCTGGACTCGATATTTGTCCATTTGTAATAACTTGCCTGATGATTTAAACGCAAACAAGGCTTGGTTTCCTATGGAGGATCTTGCAAAATATTCTCCAGGGGAGATGGTTGTTCCTCCTGTCTAATCCCACATGTGTCCCCAGAATCCAATGTGATCCAGTCTGCTGTGGGGCCATCGAGCGTGACGTGTTCCCACAACCATCGCCATAATGTTGTCACAATGTCACTGCGGTGCCGTGAGAACGTGGTGTGTGTGGCTGTTTAGGCCCTCAAGATGTTTCATCTCAAGAGTCTTGTCACGCCATTAACATGTTTCGGCCACTTGTCTGCAGTGGAGTTTCCACAGGAAGCGTAAGAAACCGGTGGCCGATGGCCTGTCATTGTGCGACTTCCGTACACATATCTCTATACGACCTGCTGCATTCAAGATCAGTTTGAGTTTGAAGATGTCCCCTCGCCCCCCTTATGGATTCCGATCTGTCAGGATGAAATGGGGCCTGCCCTGACAATATAGAAAAGAAAAGAAATCTTTGGCTTGAGCTGAGCTTCCTATGGAAACTCCGCTGTTGTCCATGCAGTTGTTTATGTCGATGGTGTCCACCGAGCAGCTAAAGGAATGGCGCCGCTTCATTGATTGACACTGCCGCCGCCAGTGTCCTGGTGTCCATTCCTCTGGAAAGTCTGTGATTGAGGCTGTCCCTTTGTCTGTCCACCTAGGCGGACGAAAGGTTTCGAAAGAATGTTCAGGGCTCTCCTCAAGCAGCCCAGTCCAAGCAGCCCCCCTGTGCCCTCCCGCCCCGAACCCTTCTCTAACGGCAACTCCTCCGAGCCTGCCCCGCCCACAGTGCACAGGCCCATGGAACCACAGGTAACCCCTGTAACCCCCCCCCCCCTTCTCCTGCCACTCTCTCTCTCTGTCTGTCTGTCTGTCTGTCTTCCTCCTTTCAAGTCCTTTTCCAGGAGGTGCTGCACTGTCAGGTCACATGACGTGGGTCTTTCAGAATAAAAGAGGGATTTTCTTTTCTTTTACTTCACTCTCATTATTAATACGTTTGGGCATTTTTGCGCACCGCCGTCACAGCGCCGAAGGAATGGGAATCTCCTCCCCCCTCTAGTTTGACATCATAATTCTCGAGCCCCATCCACTACCCCCACCCCCAAATAGCAGGCAGGTTTCCAGCTTTGGTCTGGGTGACAGATGGCTCTTTCCCTAGCTTCTGTAAGGACAGTGAAGAAACCCATTCTGCATGCTTTTTGTTGCTGAACCACACCCATCATTCTACTCTCTCGCCCTCTCCCCCTCTCCATCATTCCTCTTTTGCCATTGAACTGTCAGGTGTACAGGAACCATTCAGGGAATTAAATGGGCACGCCGGAAAGGGTCTCAATATATTCCCTGTCAGGTTTCCCTGAATAGTCAATGGGTCCAGCTGTCTGTCAGCGATCCATTCAGTGGCGAGTCTTATGCATGATTATAAGACCTGTGCATCAGTCCTGATTCTGCTTTGCAGTTACCTGCTGCCTAGAACAGGCACAATTAGTTCAGTTTCAGAAGTTTGAAGTTAGAATTATGCATGAGAGAACAGAGTGATGGCTATAGAGAACTAGCAGCAGTCCGTTTATATTCCATAAAATTGCTTTAATTAAGATGTTTATTATAATCAACACTTGATGCCGTAGTTTCTTAACACCATTTATGAGTAAAACTGGTTTAATCATGTTTTCTTATTCAGCTGGATTTCATTATGCACAGATGTATCTTTGTGTCTTTGACGTCTGCTACGTGACAGGCATTTGTACTCCAGCACGTCAGGATTCAGGGAGCTTGTGAAGTTATTCGAGACGTTTGCCTGTGGGGAACGTCTGTAGATTTTTACAGGCTAATGGAAAGTTTGGGAGAATAAAAGAAATGAGAATGCGTCAAGACATGCACAGGTCCAGTGATCACATAACACCTGATTTTTTTGATTGACACAATAATGATGCGACACTCCCAACATTGTGTATCATGCTTGTGCGTATGGGTATCTATAACTTGCTTTGATTTTCAGTGATGTTTCTTTTGAGTTTGCGTGCCTGTATGCACATCTGCACATGTCTGCATGTCCACATGTTTCTACATGCATGTGTATCTGCGAGTGTGTGGCTGTATACATGATGAGTGAGAGTGAGTGTGTGCGTGTGCTTGTATTAAGTGTGTGTGTGTGTGTGTATTGAGTATGAGTAGGAGTGTGTGTGTGTGTATTGAGTATGAGTATGAGTGTGTGTGTGTGTGTGTGCTTGCTTGTGCGTGTTTGTTTACTGAGTATGAGTATGTGTGTGTGCGCTTGCTTGCGACTGTGTGTGTGTGTGTGTGTGTGTGTGTGTGTGTGTGTGTGTGTGTGTGTGTGTTGTGCGTGTGTGTGTTGTGCGCGTGCGCGCGCATGTGTGTATTGAGTATGTGTGTGTGTATTGAGTGTACGTGTGTGTGTCTGTGTGTTGAGTATGAGTGTGTGCGTGCATGCTTCCATGCACCTCATCATCTCTCTCCCTGGCTGTGCTCTGGTCCCCTGCACCCTGTGGCTGTGCTGACCCCCTGTTTGTTCTCTCCCCCTGGAAGGTCCAGTGGTCTCATCTGGCAGCTATCCCCGTGTCTCGCTCCCATTCCTTCAGTGATCCTGTTCCTAGTTTTGCACATCTCCATCTTCGCTCTCAGGACCCATACCACCCACCGCCTGCACGCAGTGATCTGCTACCCCACTCAGAGCCTAGGGCTGAGCCCCCAGAGCCCGGCCCCAAGGACAAGCACCCAGGGGCCTGGGCTCGGGGCCACAGTGAGGAGGTTCCTCCCAGGGTAAGGACAGGCCCGCAGGACCCCACTCCAATCCGCCCCGTTTACCCCCAGCCCTGCCCAGTGAACAGCAGACTCCTCAGAGCCGACCGCTGTTACCGACCCCAGATCAGTGTGATCTGTTATTGTGTGCCTAGACCAGCCTGTTTGTCCTGTTATGGTGTGCCTGTACTTTGAGCCTGACTACCCTCTTCCTTTAGTCCAAAAATAAATCAATATATAGGGGCTGCTTCGTGACTCATCCTGCTAATGTGTGGATGAGCCCGACAGTCTGTTGTCGAATCCTGACTGTGCCCGTGAGTGCCAATCCTGGCAGCCCCGCAAGGTGGTGTACAATTCTGTAGCGTCACCCAGGGAGTGAGGGCTTTTGTCAACAGGATTGCCCTCGTCTCAGCGTGCAAGAACGACTCCTCTGGTCAATCAGGCACCCGCAGTCTGCCTGCACCAGCTGCGCATGAAGTGTACTCCTCCGATGCAATGACTGCACAGCTCAGCAGGTCTCAGCAGTACCCAACCTGTGGTCTACTGCTCCAAAAAAAGGAGGGCTTATTTTCACAATTAAAAGCCCAATGGGAGAGCTTTCAGTATTATATATCTCTATATGGATTACTAATATATACACATTGCTGCCGGTCTCTTGTGTTCAATGATCTAGTCATTCTAACCTCCCCCTCCCATCCCATCACGACACAATGTGAAGTATAATTTTCTGTACTGTCCTCAACCACTTCCTGTTTTCGTCCTGCACCTTTTAACTGGATCATTGTGTCTGTATTGTACTGCACAGTGCTTTTCTATCCTGTCAGTACCATTTCCAGCCGCCCTCCCACCTGCACCTTTCAGACATGGAAAAATCTCCCATAATCCTCCACTCTAGTGTCCAGGTCCAGTTGCACATCTGTCCAGCAGGCTGCTCGATAGCCAGTTCTCACAAATTTCTCTCAACGTTGCTGTTGACATTGAAGTAACAGGATAGCATGGCTTGCTGTCATTATGCGAGAATGTTGCAGCTAGCTGGGAGTGTGATAATAAAATACAGAAATGATCTTACAATACTGTGTGCACAGAATGATGGAGGATTAAAAAAAAAAAAAAAAAAAAACCTTTTCTATAGATTGTAGTCCCATGCTGGTTCTGCTGGTTGTTCCACTGTCGCACTGTTATTTACAACGTGTTTTAGCAGTTCGATCCCATATAGGTCAGTAGTTTGAATGTAGTTCAAGTGGTTGTTCAGCTGGTAGTTCGCTTTGTAGTTCAGGAGCTGTTAAAAGCAGCAACAGATGTGTTTGAATTTCTTTCTCTGTGTGCGGTTTCCTGAGGGGACGTTTTAAGCATCAGATAATGGGACCAGTTTGAATGCAGTCCCTCATATGCTTTACCAATAGCATTGTGTGATCCTCGCAGTTGAAAGGGCGCTTTGCTGGCAGTGGAGAAGTTGATCCTGCTTAATGGGTGAACAGCGCTGAATGAGTGTTGGGTGTTGGGGCCGAATGCGGCCTGATGGCGCCCTCTGCTGCTCCACCTGTGAGACTGTTTATTTTTTGGGAAAGGTTCCAGTGAGGACAACATCGAGGTCCCCCGTGCTCTCCCGCCGAGACTCTCCCCTCCAGAGCAGTGTGCAGCAGGGCAACCAGGCGGGACAGAGGAACTCGTCCAGGTAGGCACATCCAATGCCTGCTTATCTTCATCTGTGCCCTTTGGGCATCAGCCCGGATGAGCAACGGGTCTCAGGGGAGAGGAGCTGCGTGAGCGCGTTTTTGTTTCTCTGTGCCATGGAGCCGTGCGTGCGTTATTAGTTCCTCAAATACTGACCGAGTCTCTCATTGGCCTATGTCATTGTCAGCGCTGATATGTCAAGGCCCTTTCATAAGTGATTGCTATCATTAAAAGAAAGCATGCATGTGAGCGTGTGTATACTGACTCCATGCCTCTGTCAGTAACGCAGAGCCGCGCCTCTTATGGGACCGTGTGGAGAAGCTGGCCTCCAGGCCGGGCAGTGGCAGCTCCTCTGGCTCCAGTAACTCCAGCTCTCAGGCAGGGTCGCAGAGCGGCTCCGGGGAGAGGTTCCGGGTCCGCTGTAAGCCTGTTGCCCCGACACACATACGTTTCACATACTCTTAAATACACACACACACACACACACACACTCATATACTCTTAAATACACGCACACACACACACACACACACACTTTCACATACTCTTACATACACACACACACACTCAGGCATACAAACACTCACACAATACAAAATGACACACGCATGTACACCCACCCACTGCTCCCCATACAGTACGGACACTGACCCTGGCCCTCAGTATGTGACGCGCTACCTTGCGCACATGCTTTCGCGCACTGATCGTCAGCAGACCCTCACAGACACACACAGCCATGTACAGAGAGCTTTCTGCATGTCCATGCGCAGAACGTCACCTTCCTCCACCTGGCACTTATCCCTGGAATCCATTCTTTCTTGTTCCACTTCAGCCTCCTCAAAATCCGAGGGTTCCCCGATGCAGCGTCCGGAAAATGCTGGAAAGAAGCCAGAGGAGAAGAAGGACTTTGTTCGACCGAGCCGGCCAGCGGTGAGTGTCTAACGCTTCCTCTCATCTTCTCCTCGGCGTCGTTCATTCTTGTGCTCTCCTCAGTGTTGGCCGAGCTGGTCTGTTCCTGGGCTCCAGGACTTCCGCTGGTCCCCCAGGCGTTGAAACATTGTGGTTTTTTAAATTCCATATGTCTGGAGAGAAACATGAGTGGGTATGACCTCATCTCCATCCAAGGACATTTTAATGGAAACAGCCTGCGGGAGAAAACGTCACAAAGAGAGAGTACTTGTAAAAACGTTGAGCTGTTCCAGACATTGACTACTTTTTTTTTTTTTTTTTGATAGACGTCAGAGAGTTTCCGTAAGGGTCGCAGTCATGGATGAGAGAACTGACAATGGTGTTCTGACGCATTGTTTTCTTTTTGGGTTTTTTTGTCCTCTCGTTTTTCCACCGACTGCTCTGTGGATTCGGCCATTCACGGCGTCACATGACGTAATCATGTGACTGTCTGAATTCCGTAGGGTGACGTGGTAAGTGGGGGTAGATGGAGTGTGATCGTTCCCATGCTGGTCGACGTGATTTGCTCTCCCCATCGCTGTATGTTCCTGGGAGCCACAGGGAACATCCGCTTCTGTTCAATGTCTCCTCACCTGAGCCACACATTTCTACCTTATTGTGCTTTTTAAGAAAGGTAGCATGGCCTCTGTTATCATTTTCATGTCTGTAGGCCCAGTGTGCACTTGCTACATCCTTCTATGAATTTCCCTTTTCTCTTCTCGGATCACATTTTCAGATCAGTCCTTGTTCATGTCCATTTTCACTGTGTTATTCTCATGAAAGTCTTGTTCTTGTAGTTCTTGTAGTTCTTGTTCTGGGTGAGGGCATCTATCAGAGCTTTTACACAGGGTTCTCCACGTAATCTCCACCTTACTTCATCATGTCTTTTGCAATCGTAAGAAAGCAGAAAGTATAGATTTCAGTGGCTTGACTTTACAGATATGGATTAACTTCTGTCTGTATGCCTTTACTGACATGGGCAAGCTCTGTAATCTCTGGACTGTAGATGGCCCTGTAAGATGTTTTTAAGGTTTTGCTTCTGTACATCAGTATATACGGAGTATAGCTTGTACGCATCACTTATGTCTAAGGGCATATGTTTTTCACCACCTCTCTGCAGCTGCAGGTCCTTTCTGATCCTCAAAGCGCTGTAGGCACTCTATTTGCAGTAATTAGTGGCAATTACTCAAATGAACATGACCAATTATACAATTAAGTGCCAATCTGAGTGTTGGTGCAAGGGCGCAAGTCTACAAACTGAGAGGGGATTTCAAGAAGGGCTTTCCTCTTATGGACAAGTTTCTACAACAAGTCATGAAAGATGAGAACAAATGATCTGGCAGTGATTAAATTCAACACCAAATATAAAATATTGTGCTTGCTTAACTGAATTTTTTAAATCGAGGCATCCCATCAATAACAATTTTGTTCTTTATATTTTTATTTTGCCTTTAGGCTGTCGAAAAAACATTTTCCTTTCAATTGTTTTTATAAGTTTGTGTGGTTTAAAAATATCTGCCCACTCATTTCAATATATAAATGTCTTTGCTCCAGAACTTTCTTTGTCCTATAGAAGTGTCAACAGACACTTTCACAATTGAAAGCAGTACCCTATTTACAAATCAATCAGTATGATTATGTGTGGGTGTGTGCAGCGCCAACTGCTGACTAGTCTACTACACTGCAATAGGCACCTCATTTGTGGTAATTGAACGATTACTTGAGATCGTAATGCATTGATTGCTTAACAAGTAGCTTCAGAAAGTCCTCCATCCACCTCTTGGCGTTGGAGGACGGAACTGCAGGTTCCTGACCGAGGTGGTGAAAAACGCATGTCCTTACTCATGTCCATCTTCGTTTTGCTGGCCCTTCACTGACTGGCCCTTCATTGGCTTGCGTACGTCTTTACCGGTTTTCACTTCCTCTCTGCAGCTTCCTGCTTCCTCCCTGCATTGCCCCTTTGTAACATCCTGTGAGATGAGCTGCCCCTCAGGACCAGGAAGTCATTTGCGAGGGAGGATAGGGAGAGGGAGAGAAATTAATGAAATTTAAATGAAATTACGTGCTCAGTGCGTACCAATATGTACCTGACTGAAGAACACATTTGTATAGCGGGTTCGATACGCAGTGTTGTCCACGAGTGTTTTCCTGGCTGCTAGCAGATGCTCATCGCTGTGAGGTTGACACTTACGTCACCGCCAGCTTTGTTTTGATGGCGCCAGTGGGCGCCACTGATTTGCGGCCCCACTTCCTGCAGCGTGTGCATGACCTCTGACCCCCATCTCCAGGACCTTACTGCTCTGGCCAAGGAGCTGCGTGCGGTGGAGGACATCCGCCCCCCACACAAGGTGACGGACTACTCGTCCTCCAGCGAGGAGTCGGGGACCACCGACGAGGACGACGACGGGGACGTGGACCAGGAGGGGGCAGATGAGTCCACCTCAGGCCCCGAGGACTCGCGGGCTGTGTGCGTACAGTACGATCCGTGCCCGCCTCTCGCCCGCCTGCTACACAAAGCCACCTGTGTGGACAGCTCTTGAATTACTCATCCAGTTGTGGTCGAGCGCTGAGTGTGTGTGAGTGTGTGTGAGTGTGTGTGAGTGTGTGTGAGTGTGTGTGTGTGTGTGTGTGTGTGTGTGTGTGTGTGTGTGTGTGTGTGTGTGTGTGTGTGTGATATACAGGCCTGTGATGTGCTCTCTCAGAAATAGGCCAATTATGTCACAGTGATCTCTCGGGAATTATTAGTGCTGTACTAAATGAAACACAGGAATGTGGATCTTTGGATTTATTTTCTTTAGTCATTTATCATTCAGGTTTTTTGTATCCATGCTGTGTAAGTTCAGTGAGAGTACAGTAACCATAGTCAAATATAGTTGAATATTTTTTATACTGTTTCTTAAACCTAGTCCATTTCTTGAAAGAGAATAGGGTGAAAATTAAATTGGGACTCCCACCCTGGCATGATTAGTTCATGATTCATTGCTTACTTTTGATATTCTTAATCAGTATTGTACACTTTGCTGCGAGTGCCTTCGTTTGCATGTGTGTTGCAATATAAAGCGTACCGTTGGGGTAATGGTACCTTGAGGTCAGGTGGTGCTTGTCTTATGACCTGTCATGTGGCCCAGCATTGTGACTGAAATAATTAAAAAGTGCGTCCTAGTGAAAGATCTTCAGCAAGTGTGACATTGCAGAAATGAAAGAGCGATAACTCACAAGCTCTAGCTGAAGCCAGGGTTCATGACATGAGATAAAGCCAACTTCAGCTGTGGAGCAACACTCTACCCTCGAAGGTCAAGTGGCCTGCATGCGCAAGCATGAGTGGTATTATTGATGGGCGCTACCATGCTCCTTATTCCCTGTGAAAGGAGGCTCCAGTTAGCCTTTGGGAATTGTGTCCTGCGCCTTGGAGCGTTCGATCCTTGCGGAACGTTATGTCACCCCGCCTGTCTCACTTGTCTCTCTCCTCACCTGCAGCTCTTCCAAGCTGAGCAACGGCGAGACCGAGTCGGTGAAGACGATGATCGTCCACGACGAGGCGGAGAGCGACCCCGCCACCACCCCCTGCAAGGATGGCACTTTAATCGTCCGGCAGGTAAAAGAGAGGGGGCCTTCCGCCTCAGAGAGACACACAACTGTGGCTGTTCATTCCTCATTTGTTTTTTTTGTTTGAATTTTTCCCATTTTGTTTTTATTTGTATTTTTTGTTTTTTTTGTTTGGTTTTGGTTTCTGGTTTTGGGTGAATGGGTGCAGCTAGAGGCTGTGTCAGTCACAAGGGTAGGGTGTCAGTGCGTTTTGAAGAAGACACAGGAGCGTCTAGGCCTTGCAGCTGTTTGCACAGGCAATAAACAACCTTCCCATCCAGTGTAAGAGTTCCCTCGTGTGTCCGACACCAAACCGGCCTTAGTAAAGTGCAGTGTCTCAGTGCTGTTCAGATCGATTTTTACATTGCTAGATTGTGAAAGACCTCAATGGTATACACTTTGCTCACAACCAATGTGTTAAATGCCCCAAGGCCTTTCTGCATCTGCACTGCACTGCACTGCTCCACCGCATCATCAATGCTGCTCTACTGTAGTCTCACTCACTCAGAATGTGTATCAGCCTATCAAAGGGATGAAGGCCACTTGTTACATGCACGCCACTTATCATCATAAGGTAATACATTGTGTCCATTCCACATATCTTTTGTGCAGCATTGCATTCACTCTCTCTCTCACACACACACACACACACACACACACACACACACACACACACACACACACACACACACATGTACCGAAGCAGTGAAGAAACCGCAGACTGAACAATCGCAGTTGGCGTGGTGCCATAGAAGGAAGGGAATCGTAGCCGCTTGATTTACACTGTGCAACACTGCCCCCTGCTGTCGTGTTCATCCACGCTGTTGAATCATCACAAGACTGCGCGTACAGTCACCAGTTCGGTGCCACTAGAGAGTGCTTGCAGTCACAAGGGAGCCTTTAAGATTCCTCCCAGCTCACACTGTTAATGTAATCACAAGGCCATTCAGCTGGGGGTGCTGAAAACCTACAACACGGAAAAGATTCAGATGTGAAATTAACAGCAATTAAAAATCACTGGCACTATTCACTTTTCCGGTGATATAAGGATCACATTCAATTTAGAAATCATTTCAACGGCTTCAAGAGAGGTCATTGTAGTTTCTCCAACCATTCGGCTAAGTGTGAGTAATTGTTTTGGTTGAGGTGTTGAGGATGGCAAAAGATTTCTCCTAAATGCTCTGCTATACTGGACTCGACCTGCCCATACCTCCCAGGAAGAAAGAAACGAAGTCGCTACACATCACAGGACGGAGAAGGGGAAATGTTTCAGTTATTCCTCAACTTCAAAGCATTTCATTTTATTTTTTACATCCCTTTAGGATGTAGGGCATCTTTGAAGTGTTAATTTATTTGACCTAACGATTGATTGATTGATTGATTGATTGGTATTTTCTCACCTCGCCAGTAGACTAGTTGGTTTTCCCCACAGCAGAGCTCCTGAGCGCAGCCCAGACCCAGGTGTGCCTGTTCTTGATTACAGAGCGCAGGTGACAAAAAACGCCCCGGCCCCAGCCACCAGGAGAGCAATGGCTTTGCCGGCCGCATTCACCTCTTACCAGATCTCATCCAGCAAAGCCATTCCTCCTCTTCCAACTCCCCTTCATCCACCCAGACGAGCCCCTCCATGTCCCCCCAGACCCCCCTGGACAAGCTCATGGCTAACCAGGTATGTCGCGCACCTGCTACTGCCCCCTACTGGCGGGCTGCGTCTCCGGCCGCCGCACTTTTGTACTCAGTGCCCGCCTCGTATCGCCCTCCCTCTGGGATTGAGTGTGAGGGGCAAGGCAAAGGTGGGGGTGGTGGCTCTTGAACTGCCGCTCCCAGATTCCATGCTCAATAGGAAACTAGTGGGAGACTAAGTGTGTGGGGACCCCAGCTCTGAGCTTTCACCTCTTATAAGTTCCTCAAGTGCATTCTGTCGCACTGACATTGTTGAACTCCCACAAGAAGGAGGTACTTTAGTTGTTTGTTCGTTGAGCAGTTGATCTGAGCTAACCTGCTTTGCTTTTGAGATAAAAAAAGCTTGCTTTATTAGTTTATTCTTTTAGTTTTTTGCTCATGGTTACACCTGGTTTTGATGAAAACCCCCCTTAAAAAAAAAAAAAAAAAAAGGGGGAAATGGGAAAACATCTGAAATTGGAAAACATCAACAAAACAAACATCATATAAAACCATCATATATCATACAAAAACTTCTTCTTTTTTTTTTTTTTATGAATATTTTTCTCTTAACATTTTTCTTAAATGGCAACTAATTTTTCACCCTTGCTTTCTTGGTGAATCTGGCTATACTTAATAGTTCACTGAAAGTAGGCATCTGACCAAAACACATATAGGAAAGAATTTCAATAAGCCTATTTCTGAAAAAAAGGAAAGCCAACATTTGTACTGGATGTGTGTGTGGAAATGAGGATGGATGGACACACGGAGGGATTTAAGGAATTTCTGTGGCAGTTTTAGCCTGCCTGTGAACATTGGAGAATGGACAGGAAGTGGGCAGTTTTTGGTTTGTTTTTTTGCTGTCACTATTGATATTGGGTGGGAGTTTGTCCCATAACCTCCCAGAGGTCCAACACACACCTGGAGTTTCTCTCTTTAGGGGCACAGGGCAGTGCAGGTCAGTGCTGCCTCTCGACATACATTTGTTGTGTCACAGGGAACATATTTCTAGCCAATCTCTGTTTTTCAGAAGCCTCTGTCAGGATTTTTTTTTACTGCAGTTCTTAATTTGAACATTTCTGTGTTGCACTTTCAAGTTTTGCTTTTTTAAGGCTTAATCACATTCCCACTTATTATTTTATGATTATTTTCCTTTGATTACTCCCACCTTTATTTCAACCCCAACATGTCTTCTACATTTGTGCTTCCTGGGACATGCTGTGCATGATGATTCAGCTTGATTGAGCCGTTTGTTTTATGCTTATCTTTGGCACTTCTGTCTTTGCACTGCTTTAAATTCTATTCAAAGCGACCGCGCTACTGCAGGCTTGGTGTTGCTGTCCAACACATAACCACTTGTTTAGTTCATTGTTGTAGGATCCATTGAAAAATTATTCTTGGTTAGTTTATATTTTAATCCATTAACGTGCCAGTGGTGAATGTGTCCACTAAAAAGAAGGGTACATTCAATTAAATTGAATTGATTGCTGAAATGGGACCAAATTCAGGCAGCATTAAAATTCTGCTTTGCCATAATTAAAATGTTTTACACTAACAATATATGTGACGTCAGGATTTGACTGCAGCCTGCTGAAATGAAACCGTTAGTCTAACCCTTTAGGCTCTTTTGTTTGGAGTTGTTTTGTTTATTTGCAGCACCTCACATTTTGTCATGTTTATAAGCTTTCTTATTCAAAGTTGGAATGTTTTGTGCCAGCACGTTTGCGAGTTAGTTTTTACAGGAATTCTGGTGCATATGGTGAATGATAACAATAAGAGAGACAGAGTAATGGTTGCAATGGAGTACGTGGAGATAGAGGTGAATGGTACAGAGACGGCGTGAGGGGGCTATTTGTAATGTTTACAGGGACCGCTGAGTAGTTGGAGGATCAGATACAGAGACAAAGGCGTTCGCAAGATGAGCAAGTAGCCCATCAGCTCTCCCTGCCTCACCCTGGTGTGTCTGTGTTCCAGACCCAGTCTGCCAGTAACACTTTGCAGAAACACAAGTCCTCCTCGTCTTTCACCCCCTTCATCGACCCCCGGCTACTGCAGATCTCCCCCTCCAGCGGGACTTCCCTCAACTCTGTGGGTAAGTCACCCACAAAGTAACCCTCTCAACGCAGCAACACACCCTATGATTGGTTAGCTCATCACCCCCTTTCCAAGGTGATGGATCCTCAGTGCCATTTGGCCTGTCTAGAGAAAAACTGTTTAAGTAATATTGTATTGGTGTAGTTATCCAGGAGGATCCACATCACCTGGTCTCAGGCCCACTGTGGTAGAGCTGCTCTATTTATGATAAAGGATCCAGGAAGGCTGTAGCAGAGATGATCCTGATTGGCCTGACCTTGCTCTCCTCCGCAGGTTTTGGCAATGAGGCCAGGCTGCAGGAAGTCCTGAGACAGGACCCCTCCAGAAAGGGCTCGGTGGTCAACGTGAACCCCGTAAACACGCGGCCGCAGAGCGACACCCCCGAAATCCGCAAATACAAGAAGAGGTTCAACTCTGAGATTCTGTGTGCTGCGCTGTGGGGTAGGTGTCTGTCCTGTCTGATGCTAGGGCGTTCAGTCCAGCCTGCGCACTAGGGGGCAGCAGTCAGTGTTAAACTATACCAGAAACTTCAAGGGAAAATGTAGGTCCCATTATCAAGCATTAAGCTCATGCGGACAGAGGGCTGTATTTCCCATCCCTGTAAAATGGTGATGTTTGTCCCCTGACCCCCAGGGAATAACTGAGTTATCCAACAAAACATTATCGCAATGTGTGTTGTGTTGTTATTTAAATAAGTAAATTGGAGTGGCAATGTAGTATTGTGGTTAGGGAACTGAACTATAACTCAGAGGTTCAATTACCAGGTGGCGCACTGCTGAATTCAGGGTACTTGAATTGATTCAGTAAATATCTAGCTGTATAAATGGATTGTATGTAAAAGTAAGATAAGCGTCTGCTAAATGAAAATACATGGCAAGTAAGTATTTTTTTTTGTCATACCAAGAAAGTAGTGGATTTGTCTCTCCTTCACTGCCCCCCATGAATAAAATAGACCAGGTTTCTGATGTAGCTTTGACTTTCATAGAACACCTAGTTTGTCTCTTTTAATTGATGACTGTTCCACTCCCTCCTCCTCCGCTGCCCATATATATCATGCAGATAAAGGCATAACAATTTACTTTTAGGGCGGCAGTGTGGTGTAATGGTTAGGGAACTGGGCTTGTAACACTAAGGTTGCAGGTTTGATTCCCAGGTGGGGCACTGCCGTTGTACCCTTGAGCAAGGTACTTAACCTGAATTACTTCAGTGAAATATCCAGCTGTATAAATAGATTGTATGTAAACTGTGTAAGTCGCTCCGGATAAGAGCGTCTGCTAAATGTCTCAAATTTAAAATGTAATGTACTGTGTACAATGACTGACTGACATAGTTTACAGTATATACATGAGTTGTATTAAAGTGTATTTCATTGCGATGAAAATGCTAGCCACCCATAGCTTGAAATATCTCAACGATCCACTATTATGGACTGGTCTGCTCCAGGTGTGAACCTGCTGGTGGGCACTGAAAGCGGGCTGATGCTCCTGGACCGGAGCGGACAGGGGAAGGTGTACCCCCTCATCAGCCGCCGGCGCTTCCAGCAGATGGACGTGCTGGAGGGCCTCAACGTCCTTGTGACAATATCAGGTGACGCACACCTGCCCCCTAAAAGGGCTTACACAGGGCACGCCTACAGCGCGAGCTCTCCCTGTGTGTTCCCATTGTGGGCAGTCGTATACAAGGGCCTGGTGAGGGACTGGTCAGTCTCGAGCACCTGGAAAGGGAAGTTACAGCTTATTATTATTATTATTATTATTATTATTATTATTATTATTATTATGTTATAGGTCAAAGGGTTATTGATCAATAGGTCCAATTGGAGCCTGACCCTACACAACATCATGATTCCCTACATCCATAAGGTTGTGAGCCTGACAAGTGAGTCTACGAGCTGTATGACCACAGTGGAGTGGGTCTGCTGCTCCCAGGAGGCATGGATAACTGCCAATGAAATCACATTCATCTAAAGCGGTCATGAGTCATAGGAACAGTTACTACCCACTCATCATTATATACAGCAGTGTGGGGTCATGTGTTTCAGGGATGAGTCTCAGATATCATTGATTTGTGGGATTGGCTTTCTGATAGGTCCCTGACTGTCAGATCCATGCAGAAGTTAGGTTGGTTTTTTTCCACAGGAAACTTGTTGCAAGGAAGTGTTGCCATGTAAAGACTTCTCTGTCACTGGCTGAAGGGGAAGTTGAGCAAATCGTGTGTGTGCTGTGGGGGATTCGTGACGTCACACACACGCACACATAATACACCCACAAACACACGCAGATGGACTTTGTGAACAACGTGGTAATGATGGAAAGTGATGCATTTGAAACAACAGGCATCATGGACTGCATATTAATCACATACCGAATATATATAACAGTAATATATACACGTCTGGACTTGAGTGAATAGTGACCCACTCAATACCAGAAGCCAGGGCCAGGTGCAAAGAAATGTTGGGAGAACATAAGATGTTCTCACATAAGGCATCCCACTTAGTATTGGTTATTAGGTTGCCAAGCAACAAAGGTGCATAAACTATCCTATTGTTAGCCATTAGTTTTATTTTCTGCCAGTTTGGGGGTGAAAATTGGTAAAAACTGGAGTTCTCATGAACTTTGCAGGTTTGTAGAGGCCAATGGGCTACACCTGGTTTGACCCCAAAGCTCACATAGGTCACATGACTTCACTACACATTCCAATATGGCAGGCTAATGAAAGAATCCTCTTGATATACCACACGTTTTTGTACTATAACATCCCATCATACACCATCAAACAAATTAATACAAAACTTGGCATTGGTAATTTATGGACTAGCCAATATCATATTTGTCCAATTCAGATTTTTAATTGAAACAACATGGTCACTACAAGCTAAAAAGTTCGCCGTTTTTGCAAATACGTCAGTACCATATTCAAATGAGTACCATATTTGTTATATTGATATGGTTGGATGTGTTTTAAGTAGAATCCATGGAAATATGGCTCCCAAGTCAAATGAAATGATGTGCCTGAAATTTGGCACGCTTGATTAATGGGCAACCCTTTATAAAGTTTATAGTTCAAAGGTAAAACAGAATGGCTGCTAGGGCCAATGAAATTGCAGGTGTAATTGAGGGGCCATAAACATTTTTTTTAATTAAATCACATGAAACTTTCCTGGCAAGTAGAGGCTCAAGTCCTTCTTGTTTCCTGTTGGCCCTCCCAGGTAAAAAAAACAAGCTGCGAGTGTACTACCTGTCCTGGCTGAGGAACAAGATTCTGCACAACGACCCCGAGGTGGAGAAGAAGCAGGGCTGGACCACTGTGGGGGACCTTGAGGGCTGTGTGCACTACAAAGTCGGTACGTTGCGTTCCCAGCATTCCATACAGCAAGGAACTGTGGGAAGACGGTTATAGTCAGATGCCAAATTCGAATCAAAATAAGTTTTGTATTTTAAGATTTTAAGTTGATATCAAGGAGTGCGTGATGGTAGTTTCAGTACATTTAGTCCTCCTCTTACAATGTGCGAATGAATGCGTTTGAAAAATTGGTGTTTCATCTGTATTAAGTATTATTCTGTAGGAAACTTTTTGTATTTAAATTTGTTGAAGTTGAAAAAAATGTGTTAATGTTTAAAAAAATTGCTTCAATTTTGCTCGTAGTGAAAAGTGGTATACGGCAAATGCAGCATACGGCAAAATATGCCTGAATTAGAGTACATTTTGTCGAATGATTAGAAATGTGTGCAGAATTGAGGAACATCTGCACTTATTGATAGAATCCTTGGTACTTTCACAAGAGATGTCATAAAATAGAAGCAAGTAGAAATTCTTCCAGAATCAGAGAGAACAGGAGTGCCCCTCTGATAGTTAGCATATCTTCCTGTTGGAATTACCATCTGTTTGTCCAAGCCATCAATCATGCCACCAATCAGTTGTTTCTGGGAAAGTACACGCAAATAAATGACTGGCCAACTGGGCCATAATGCTCTCTTGGCGTCACTGTGATCTTGTAACAGTGATAATATCATAGTATCACAGAAACCTTAAACCTGTAGGGTGTGACTGTACTTAGTAGGTGCATATTCATCAGATACAAGGGCCAGAGTTTTACTTTCAGGGTTCTGAAGCCTCTGCTTTCAGTCATCAATTTGGTCAACGGGTTGTAATTTTTGCATTTCTGTTTTACGAATAACATAACTATACTTTATATATCCCCAGATGTTTATAATAAACTCAAGGGATTCCTTTGTAGCGTGTTGCAACTTTGTATTGCTCATTGCTTACTCATTTCTAAGCTGCCTTGCTGGAATTCTCAATGGCCACGCTTGTGTTATTACATGCATCCTTCATTTTGTTTGATTTCCAGTAAAATATGAGCGAATCAAGTTCTTAGTTCTCGCTTTGAAGAATTCTGTGGAAGTCTATGCATGGGCCCCAAAGCCATACCACAAGTTCATGGCCTTTAAGGTGAGCACATTAAGTACTGTAGTCCTATTCACTCACTCAGTCAAGACACATGCTGTCCCTGCTACCTTACAGTTATACTTTCATTTGTCCCTGAGATTAACAAAGAACCATAGGTTGTTTCACTTTTGAATGGAACCAGGACAGTCGTCATAGAAAAGAACAGAAACTTGGAGGTGACTGGTTCACGCATGAGTAACGTGTTCAACTTTTGGCCTCTGCAGTCATTTGGAGAACTGGTGCACAAGCCCCTGCTTGTTGACCTGACGGTGGAGGAGGGCCAGAGGCTTAAGGTCATCTATGGCTCATACTCTGGGTTCCATGCCGTAGACGTGGACTCTGGGGCGGTGTATGACATCTACCTGCCCACACACGTAAGGACCATGCCCACCTGGACGTTGTGGGGGGACACATCATAGATGCTACATAGTGAAGGGAAATTGGAAGTGGTTGTTAATTCTAGACTGTTGACGTAAAAATTGATGTGTTCAATCGCAAAAGTTCCATCTCCGTGCTTCTTAGAACCACTGATTCTATCAACCAACTGTGTTGCGAGTATATGTGTTTACAATGAGCCAGCCCTAGATAAGAACAGCTGTAAAGACCGCAGTCTTATGCTAAGATTTGAGATGGACCTGGGCTTCAGAAAGCATTTTGATGAAGCCTCCATATTATGTAATCTTTCCCTCCCTACCTCTCTTCTCTCTTATGCCTCCCATCTGTCTCCTCTGCTCTCCTCCTTCTTGCTCTAACCTCTGCTCTTGGCTGCATCTCCCCTGCCTCCCCCCTTCTCTTATCATCATTCTCCTTCCCCTCCCTCATCCTGTCTTCATACCTCAGATCCAGACTAGTATTCAGTCTCATGCCATCATCATCCTGCCGAACACAGACGGCATCGAGTTGCTGGTGTGCTACGAGGACGAGGGCGTCTACGTCAACACGTACGGGCGGATCACCAAAGACGTGGTGCTGCAGTGGGGGGGAGATGCCCACTTCAGTGGGTACGTCTGAGCAGTTGGATGCAGCCCTGACTTTTCTCTTCCCACTGGGGAATGAGTCTTTTAGCCACTTTCTGGCTTTTTGGGGGTTCAGGCCTCGTGTTTTTGTGTTTTCATGTTGTCTGTTTGCTGTAAAGCCTCTTTGTGACGGTGCTCTGTAAAAAAGCACTTTAATAAAATAACATTGAATTGACTGACTGAATAATTGTTTAGAGGACCTTGGTGCGGTTTCTCGCTCACTTGCTGTCTCTTACCACCCACTGCAGCCTACATCAGGTCCAATCAGATCATGGGCTGGGGGGAGAAGGCCATCGAGATCCGCTCTGTGGAGACGGGACACCTGGATGGAGTCTTCATGCACAAGAGAGCCCAGAGGCTCAAGTTTCTGTGTGAGAGAAATGACAAGGTGAGACACACACTCATTCATAGGCTGACTGCACCGTTGCCGTGAACTAAAGGTGCTTTTTTGATTTCATAGTTTGAGTGTGTGAGGAGTGCAGTTTCCCACTCCAGACTTTCGTCACCCCAGCAAAAGTTGAGTGACACCCCAACAGGGCAGCGTTGGAGCACAGTGCCAAAGTACATCACAGGCGACACAGTGTCTTCCCCTGCTGACCGGAGATGTTGTGGTTTTACGGCCACACCGTCCATTTCTCCTCTGTGAATGGAATGACTGGGAAGCTCTTTCTCTGGCTGTTTGATTGAGCTCATCTAATTTAAAAAGGGATATTTTTACAGATTAAGCAATTATTTCCAAACGAGCCTGTGAGCTGTACGGTCTTTTTCCGTAGTAGCCCAGCTCCTAAATACAAAAAGCAGAAGAAGACAATTTCAGGTTTAGTCAGCTCTCCTAATCTGTGATTCCCCCTTTGTCTGTCTGGGCTGCTGTGATATCCATCAACAGTAAGACATTTCTACAGGTTCACTTTACAGAACTTGGTTTGTTTGGGCACATGAAACTTAGAAGACCAATCTGGAGCTATAGGCTAATCGTGTTTATCATAGGTCATGACCAGTGTCTCACCACAGTGTTTTTAACATCTCCTCAGATTATGATAGTAGTACATCGCAGCACGCATCAGATTCATCAGATTCAAATCGCTGGTGCTTGCTTTTCAAGCGGCTAGAGGTACTGCTCCCCCATACCTCCAGTCACTCATCACTCCCTTCACCCCAGCCAGACCCCTCCGCTCTGCCTCCTCTGGCAAACTGACTGCCCCATCCCTCCAGGCGCCTGGCAGCCGCTCCTCGTGGTCTTGTCTCCTCTCTGTCCTGACCCCTCGGTGGTGGAACGACCTTCCGCAATCGGTCAGGACCGCGAAATCACTTGCGATCTTCCGCAAGAGACTCAAAACCCACCTTTTCAGACTCCACTACCACTGAATTCTGTATATCTAGCCAATTGTCATCAGCACTGCCTACTTGCTCAACATTATATACCCCTGCTTACTCCATTTAATAAAATAAAAAAATAAATGAAAAATTACTAACCTTTTCCTTCCCAGTGTTACAGGTAGGGTACGCAGCTGCCTGCAATGATGTCTATCACTGTATTACTGCACTGATCTCTTGCGCAAACTATGATTGTTCCTACCATGTATTTATGCACATCTTGTAAGTCGCTCTGGAAATGTAAAATGTAGTACATGACCGTGAAATAATATTTTTACCATTTCTCCCCAGAAATGTTTCTCGAATGTTGTGTTTCATACTTTTTGGCAAGGTATAGCTGACATCTCTCTGTGCTTGCTTGTGTGTGTGTTTCCTTGCACAGGTGTTCTTTGCATCCGTTCGTTCTGGAGGCTCCAGTCAGGTCTACTTCATGACCCTGGGGAGAAGCTCCCTGCTCAGCTGGTAGGAAACACACTGGCACGCTGGGGAAATGATCATGGAACGACCGTCTGCAAGATTCGAGATGACGACGAAAAAAAAAAACCTTTGACTTTGTCTACAGCCGGAGTACCAAGCTATAGCAAGCACTGAGGCCATACAACACCTTAGACTGTTGCCAGCAACAAAACAGATCTAGAGTTTTACAGAAATACGTAAAGACATGACGGGTGGAAAGAGACCCTTGGTGCTGATTAGATTGTGGATGATCAGCCAGCAGGATCAACACCATGTCAACAATGGCGCAACACCAGGCGACAAAGTAACCCATCGCTGTTCCAGATCCCCTCTTGGATTCAAACCCTGACCTCTTACTGTACAGGAGCCCCCTACTGGCTGAAGTCAGACCAGAAGGGCAGGGGTCAAATCCTGTACTTTCTGTAGTCCAGTGTATATTAGACAAGCCAAGAAGGCAGGGGTCAAAGCTTGTGATATCTATGGTCCGGTGTATTTTAGACCAGCCAGGAGGCCAGAGTCAAAGCCTGTGATATCTATGGTTTGGTGTATTTTAGACCAGCCTGGAGGCCAGAGTCAAAGCCTGTGATATCTATGGTCCAGTGTATTTTAGACCAGCCAGGAGGCCAGAGTCAAAGCCTGTGCCATCTATGGTCCAGTTAATTTTAGACCAGCCAGGAGGCCAGGGGTCAAAGCCTATTATTTATATGCCAGTGTGTGTTAGATGTCTTTCTTTTGAATCCAGTGTCATATGGCTATAAAGGCAAAGTTCACCCATGACAATTTGTTAGTGATAGCAACCACAGTTGTCACATTGTGTGTCAATAGCAGTAAGGCTTAGCTCAAGCAATGTCAGGGCTGGTCTGTGGTGTGGTCCATGAGTAAGGATTGGATTTTTACCCTAGTCGATTAGGGCACAGAAGAAACGTAACGGGTCCTTTTGTGGAGTCAGTCAGGGGGGTGGGGAAAAGGAAGGGGCAACCCCTTGAAGATGTCAGGAAATCAGACCATGTTATGTTTTATGTTTGACCAGGTTTTTTTTGTTTTTTTGGTTGTATTTCACAGATTTGATTTACATTTTTTTTTTAACACAGAAAGTTTAAAAATCTCACGCCATCCTATTCATGGAAGCACAGTTAATGTGGAGGGAAGTGGTTTGTCAGTTTATTTGCCTGGAAGAAAATGTCAGAAGGTAAAGTTTATTGTTTTAGTTCTTATTGTACTTGATGCAATCAGCCCCCTCAAGAGCATGGGCCCCTACACCCTTTCCAGCTGATCATTGACTTTGTACAAATCTTGAAGTGTTGATTGTAATCAGACATTTGTTGCCTCCCAGTGTCTCTATTCTTCTTTTGGTGGTTGTTGTCCGGCCCAGGGCATGCCATATCATGTCATGTCATGTTTAAGGTCCTTCAGTTGATCCAAATGGAGGGCAGTATAGCTCAGAAAATAAGGAAGTGACCCTGCCCCCCCACTGGCCATTTTGGTGACTAGGGGAGAGACCAATTCCTGCTCATAATGATGCTGATAAAGGAAGAGTGCGGGATTTGAAATGTGGTTAATGATTGTTAATAATTGTTTCAGATTAAATACCCCATTTTTGTAGCAGGTGGTTTAATTTTACTATAATTCTATCATTTGGAATTGTATGGACAAAAAAAGCAGTGGCGTTTTATCACTTGTTTTTTAGTTTTTTTCCTTTTATATTTTGTTTCGTTTTTTGTTACTGAATGCAATGCACTAAGACTGTCTGGAATGTGGTAGAGAAATATGGCTTCCTGGTCAATGGCATAATCCTTTCTTTTACACACATTCCCAGTCAGCTCCTGATGCGTTTTTAAAAGAATGACCCAGAAGAGGAGACACGGCTGGCCTGGCCTAGCTCAAAGTTTTATTTGAACTCTTCACAAATGGAGAAACATGAAGTTGTACCATACATCGTATATGTATAAGTCCGAGGGCCACCGTCGCGTTCTCAAAACGTTACCCATCTAGGCTCCCGTTGGGTGCTGTGTATTACAGTTGCCTTAAACCAGCTGTTCATCAACTGAACAGATCCTCTGAAGTTTCTATAGGGCTTAGACTTCAGTCTCCACATGAAACGGCATGATGGGTCCTCACAGTCTGTGCTTCTGTCCCACTGTGCTTCAGCTTCACAATGGCTGGTCATTAATATAATATTTTTTTTTTTTAAGAAGAATTGCACACTGATTGCTTTAAGACGACGACAGAAACAAGAGGAGGAAAGATGCTGCAGCACAGGTTTTATTCTTTCTTTTGATGAAGGGATGAAGTGTGCTGTAGGTACGGAAGGAGAAGACGTCCTCAGGTCGCTGCCCTGCCCCTTTTTGTAAGATACTGTAAAAGCCTGAGGCCGTCTGCAGAAGAGGATCGAGCAGACCTGCTTACCCCACAGCAGCCATACAGCCCTCTAGTAATAATGGGGTAAAAGGGATTTGATTGTCAAAGACCTGAACAGATATATATATATTTTTTTTATTATTATTATTTTATATATATAAATCCCTGTCGCAGGGCTGACATCGTCGGGTCTCCTAACTTCTCTGTCTGTTTGGACCTGTTGACATGCACTGCTCATTCATCATCAAAGGTTTCATTATCCAATTCACTTTCAACAGAAGAATCAGTGGTGCTCATTTGTGTGTGCATGTGCGTGTGCGTGTGCGTGTGTGTGTGCGTACACGTGTGTGTCTGTGCGTTTCTGTGTGTGTGTTCCTTATGGTAAATGGTAATTAGTCCCTCAAATACTGACCGAGTCTCATTGGACTATCTCATTATCAGTGCTGATATGTCAAGCCCTTTCATAAGTGACTTTATTACCATTAACAGAAAGCTGTTGAATTTTCATATGTCAATGGTAAAACCATTTCTGCAGTCTGTGAAAAGCAGCCCCTGCTGTTTTTTTTTTTAATTAAGAAGTACCAAGATGGCAAAATTACAAGTGTAAACAGTATTACAAAACCACTACATTAATAAGAAATGCATTTTGAAGCTCTTTTAGACTCATATATTTTTCAACTTCTAGATTTAGATAAGAAGCTTAATGAGTTTCTTTTGTTTCTGTAATTTTATGTAGCCCTAATTATAATTATATGACTGGAGTGGTTTAATATTATAATGCACACCTTATGTTAAGTAAATGTTTACAGAAGCAATGTTTTGTTACACTAATGTGCATCATATTTATGGGTTATTTTTTGTTTTGTTTCCCTTTTTAGCTTTGTGTTCTAATTATTATTATTATTATTGAGCTCATTTTTTGTCAATAACCCTCAACTCTTGATTTTTAACATTACCAAACTAATTCCAAAAAGACAGATTGTGAATTAGGAATTACCACAATTAATTATGAATTAATTGTGAATTACCCAATGACACTCAATATCCTCCCTGCGTTGCAGTCATGTTGTAGCAATGGTCTCTCTCTCTCCCTCATCTCTGGCTGCACAGTGTGGACTGGGTCATGTGACATGTTTTCTTCCGATGTTTCTGCCATGCTATTCTAACGTATGTCTTCTCTGTGTATCATGGGAATTATTGTATTTTCCTGAAGGTCTTTTTTTTCTTCTTGGAATAAAGTTAAAGTAATATACAGGAGTGTTTTCTATTTTGTGCACCTGCCACTAATGTAAGAAACCCCCAGTAATGTGATTTGGACAAAGATCATAACGATAACTATTTTGGACCACACAGGAATCTTGCTGCACTTTTTGTCAAGCCCAAACTTGTATTGCTATTTACAAAACCCTGTGAATGGATCTTAAATTTTACAGGATTTAAGGTGGAGCACTGCTGTACCTCAAAGTCAAGTAAAATCCATTATTGCGTTTAATAAAGGTTATGTAGAATGTTTGCTACGCCTGAATTTCTTTGAAAAAGGTAAACGTATTGTTGACACAAACATAGAAAGGTATGACTTAATGCAACATCCCATGTGGAAATGTTGTATTGAAATAATTCGTGTGGGGATGGTGTTGGCTGATGCACAGTAGTAGGTGCAGATGAATGTGTGGATAGGAGGTGGAAACATCATCTTGGTCAATTTCACTTGTTTCATAATGGCATCATTAAATCTCTTCCTACTTTGTAATTTTGGCCCTACCAGTATGTGATCCTGTGGCATTATTTGCCTACAGTGCCTACAGAATTATTGGCACCCTTGGTAAAGATGAGCAAAGGCTATGAAAAAAATGTATTTGTTGTTCATCAGCTTGATTTTAATCTCAAAATATGAGAAAGATCTAACCTTTAATTGAAGTAAAATTATTAAAAGAAAAAAAATCCTTGTCAATTTTCTTTTTCTTCTAAAAAAACACGTGTGTCACAATTATTGGCACCCTTAGAAATTCTTATGGACAAAATCTAAACAAAGTATATTCCCATTTATATTTAATTTTGAAGTTCACCTGAGTCTTTAGGAACTCCTAAATGGTCATCCATGACTTCTTGTTTCACTGGGGTAGAAATATGAGGTGACACACAGGCCAAACTCCCTTAGTAATCCATCAACATGGGGAAGATAAGAGAATACACAAATGAAATGAGACAAAAGGTTGTTGACCTTCATAAGCCAGGCTATGGCTATAAAAAGTAGCTACACACCTGAAAATACCCATCTCCACTATTAGGACAATAATTTAGAAGTATAAAACAACTGGAGCTGTGATGAACCTGCCTGGAAGAGGACTCGTGTATTTAGAACCCCACACACAGTGAGAAGGATGGTTTGAGAGGCCAACATTTCTCCAAGGATCACAGTTGGAGAATTGCAGAATTTGGTTGCATCTTGGGGTCACCATGTCTGCAAAACTACAATTAGATGCCACTTCCATGCCAACAAGCTATTTGGAAAGCTTGCCAGAAGAAAGGTTCTGCTGGCATCAAACCACAAACGTTGGGGGCCTGGAGTTTGCTAAACGCCACTGAAACTTTGAGTGGAACTGGGTTCTATGGTCAGATGAGACAAATATAGAGCTTTTTGGAAACAAGCACCAGAGGTGGGTTTGGCATAAAAAGAGGGATGGTCATGCAGAAAATAACCTAATCCCCACTGAGCTATGGTGGTGGATCTGTGATGATGTCGGGCTGTTTAACTTCCAAAGGCCCTGGGAACCTTGTTAGGATACATGGCATCATGAACTCCATGAATTACCAGGAGATTTTACATCAAAATCTGGCTGCCTCTGTCAGGAGGCTAAAACTAGGTTGTGGTCGGATCTTCCAGCCAGACAATGATTCAAAGCATACCTCCAAATTCACCAAAAAATGGTTCACTGACCACGGAATCAAGCTTTTGCAATGGACATCCCAGTCCCCTAATCTAAACCCCATTGAAAATCTGTGAAGTGAGCTGAAGAGGAGAGTCCCCATCGCAGCACGCATCAGATTCAAATCACTGGTGCTTGCTTTTCAAGCAGCTAGAGGTACTGCTCCCCCATACCTCTAGTCACTCATCACTCCCTACACCCCAGCCAGACCCCTCCGCTCCGACTGTCCCATCCCTCCGGGTGCCTGGCAGCCGCTCCTCGCGGTCTCGTCTCTTCTCTGTCCTGACACTTCGGTGGTGGAACGACCTTCCGCAATCGGTCAGGACCGCAGAATCAGACTCAAAACCTACCTTTTCAGACTCCACTACCACTGAATTCTGTACATCTAGCTAATTGTCATCACCACTGCCTACTTGCTCAACACTATGTATCCCTGCTTACTCAATTTAATAAAATTGAGTAAGCATTGCCTGCAGTGATGTCTATCGCTGTATTACTGCAATGATCTCCTGCGCAAACTATGATTGTTCCTACCATGTATTTATGCACATCTTGTAAGTTGCTCTGGATAAGAGCATCTGCTAAATGCTTAAAATGTAAATGTAGTCCACAATCAAGGACTAAGGACTTAAGATCTGGATACCGAAGGTGATGCCATAAATCTAGTTTGATCTTCAAAATGACCATGCTCTCTGTGTTTGTTTGGCATGGCCAGCCAAGCATTAAATGAATAATGCAAAAGATCCAACTCATTCAACATTATCTCAGTGTTGCAGCAATATGATAATGGTGCAAAAATGGTACAGGAATGAAAGCACGCTGTTGGGATAAAATGTTTAAGAAATAGCATAGGCCGATGACAGGAATGGGTAGTAATTTGGCCGTGATTGTAATACCTGCTATTGTGACACAGTGGCCCACACAATTGTGCCATGGAGCAGTGTGGACTGTCGTGCATTCGAGCCTGCCATCCTCGCTTAAGGCAGGATGCGACGTTAAGCAAGCGGGCTCCTAGAAGAAACCCCACAACACGCAATAGCACTTTGGCAATGTTGTCAAATCGCTGGCCCACAAATTTCACCACATATAGCTTCCGCTGAATAACTATAGCAGGCACATCATGGAAAGATGGCACCCTCTGCAATGACGAGGAACGTATGAATGAAGAGGAGGAGGGGAAATTGGTGAAAATGGGTATCAGTGAGGAGGAAAACTCCCTGCATGTGCCAATCATCAGAGCATTCTTCCTCCATGACTTCACATTGTTTTATCTCCATTGCCTACTGTGAAAGATCCATGTAGTAGGACCTGACCTGACCGTTTGACCGTGTCTCGATTTCACTACCCCGAAACTGACATTATGGTGACTATTATTTGAACAGCGTCAGCACATGACTCAACACATGTACAATATGTGTGGTACGTAGTAAATGGAAGCGCCAATCACCTGCTGATTAAAGTGGCATGAATGGGTATATAGAGATTCGCCCGGTGAGGTACTCTGCAAATATGTCTACACGCACACACCCTCTCAAGGACCACAGGATCCCGGAGGATTGCTTTGTAAGCAGTTCACACGACACACACACTACATGCAAATATGGATGTCTGCAACCAACAGAACACAGTTATGTTGCAATCAGCAGTGGGGAGTAGGGCACTTACATTTAGAGCACTGTTGTTTTTTTACCTCTATACTAAACCTTGGCTTTATAAGTGGTTAGTTAGCGGAATGAACACGATCTGGGTTTCTGTGGAATCAACAAATGCAATAATGAAATATATTTATATAACTGAAACTAAATTAGGTTGCTCAACCAACATCCTTCCTTCCCCATTGTAAATGCAATGTCCGAGATCATTGTGTACGTAACAAGCATGCTGATGGTTTTGTTTTGAAATTGTAATGATGGCATGAATGGAAGTAAGGGAAAACAAGTTTTAACACTCTGGCTGTTCTGTCTGATATATTTAAAAAAAATTCTATTCAATTTCAAATAAAAATTGAAACATGTAACTCTTAAGTGCAAAAGTCTGCTAGACTGTGTCTCAGTCTACATATTTTGTGTGTTAACATCTGCCCACATGGAAACTTTCACAAATACATCCCTGTTAAAAATATATATTTTTGACCTCCAAACCCATGGATTGAAAAGGTAATTGATATTATTACATTACATTGAATGCCAATGTTCGATTACTAATTTGTTCAGTGGGCTCAAATGTTGATATACAGGTAACTGAAACACTTTGGCAAATAAAGGCAACACTTTGGTAACCGGGGGGGTCGTGTAAACACTCAAACGACCATGGCCCAAGCTAGGAAAGTCCCAGGTGGGCACACGGGGGGAGGAGATCCCTCATTTACTCAAGTGTTTATTTTGGGCTGTTACCTGTACGTTGAGGAAATACCTTTACTTACATTTAAGTACATTTTGTCTCATTACTAATCTCCTGACTCATGCCTGTCATGTGATCTCAAGTCGAGATCAAACCAGTGTACACAATGTACCCCTGGGACCAGGATTGAGAAACGTTGCCGAAAGACATGAAGTCCCCCGAAATGTTGTTCTTAATTTTATTAAGTAAATCAGTACATCTGTTGAGTAATTTAAATAAACTGCAAAATGAGGAATAATTAACTCATTGATGTTTGTTTTTCATTAATAACATTCTCTACGAAGAAAAATTAGTGTCTAGACTTTTGTATACTGTATGGCATGGGTGAACATATTTTCTGCAGCCTATCATCAATTTATGACCATGTATCAACATCACCACACGAAAATAACCCAGCTGTATAAATATTTGTAAAAAAAGAAAAGAAAAGTTAACTCTGGATAAGTCTACTAGATGCCTACATGTAAATATAAACCACATTCTTGAGAAAATGGAGAATGGTGGCTGGTTATAGTTTGGGAATGCCTTGTATTGAGAAAAGGCCCATGCGGGTAATAATTTCATATCATGTTGCAGTATGTAATTTTGTTTTTGGTTAATGCATTTAACCGGTCATGCAGTTACCATTTAATTATACATTTTAAGAGGTGTGAAGAAACCATATCTCCTGAAGAATGTAAGTGAAATGCAATGGAATTACTGCATAAAAATAACCAGCAATGTTTTCAATATAGTTTCACAATAGCAAGTTGTTTTTAAACAAGATAATTATATTTCAAAAAGTATCTAAGGTTTTGACATTTACATTTATATTTTAGACACCCCCCCCAAAAAATTATACTGTTAGGTTTTAACAATGTGCTAATAGTTAGAAAATGTGGAGAAAAAATAAACTATATCCCCATTATTGTACAGATGGAAATAGGGGCTATACAGTGGTAAAGTAACCAAATTAATTGTAGTTCATATTTTCCGACAATAATATATCATACATTTGGAATTCACATCTAAGCCACTTGAAATATGTAAAATAATATTTGAATACACAATTATTCACCCTTTCATTTCAAAGTGGCAGGTTAAAAGGTATGTAAAATGGTGTACACTAAGACACAATAACCTGAAGACCAGAATAATTAATGGGTATGTTTGTGTATATGTGTGTATGTGTGTGGGTGAGTGTGTGTATGTCTGACTCTCTGTCGGACACAAGTTGTGGTTGATATGATTGGGAATTTCCACTCCTGCAGAGGAACATATAAGTGTGTGAGAGAGGTTCCCCATGGCCATGCTCACAAGCAAACAGAAGGAGCTTGCATATCTGTCACTGTCACTGTCACCAGCATGACCCTCAAAGACAAGGTGAGTCGATGGCACTGCCTTTATATTTTCATTTATTGAGAGAAATTGGTCAAATTGTTAAAAGAAGGAAGTTAAGAAAACTTTTCAACTTATTTACATACAAATGGTTTTTAAAATCATTTTTGTTTGCCATACAGAATCCATTCATCTGTATAAAAACAAGTGGCTGATTGTAAGCAAAATTATTTTCATTATGTCCTGTTTGTAGTTTGATAGCAAGTTGGTGAATTACTGTATGAGCACTTCATTTTTGTTTTGTTTCTGTTCACTACGAGTTTGGGATATTGAGCCATTTTATCATTAATTTATTCTTTTAACGTTTCATATTACAGATGTTACAATATGCATTTCTGATCCTGTGAGCTTTTTGTGGTGGATTTCCATTTGAGTGCTGAATTCCACCGGCATATTTATGGTGGTTCACATATGTGGAATATTTTGTGAAAGCCCTTTTTTTTTTGTTTTAGTAAAATGTGTTGTGGCATAATAATATACATGGTATTGGTCTTGAGAACATTTATGCAGTATGAGCAAACTCCTGAAGAACACAAACATTAGAATGTGATAATAACCTCTTCCTTGGACTCATTTGTTTTTCACACAAATAGTAATACCTTCATTTTCAAAAATTCTGTTTTGTGTGGGTCTTACATTACCCTGAAGTTCTCTAATATACAGCAATTTGACAGATTAACATGGAGGCAATACGCAATCACACAAAATATTGTTCAACTTAGTTTGGAAAATATAAACTAGCTCTATATTTGTATACTAGAAATGACCAGAATGTTTATGCCTAGTCTAAAACAACACTTGGCTAGGAAGGATCTTTACCAGCAATGGCTTCATTGGCATGGGTTAAGCCTTCCGGTTTCAGGCAGATGTTATAACCACAAGGCCACTGAACCCTGGGGTAGGACATCTGAATCATCTGAATCATCTTGTGCAAGTGATGTTTATGGAAAGTGAAGTCAGGTCAAGGTCAGAGCTTAACTATTTAGCCATATGCAAGGCCATGGTCTTTTGCACAGTGTGTTAATCGTATCTTTCACTATGGTTGTCGTGGGCTTGATCTAGACTGGCCACACATCTGTTTTTCACCAACACAGCTCTTGTGTACATTTCAAATGTGAAAATCCATTTGAAGTCCAAAATGTCCAGTTTTCAAATAAATTCAATAGTGTTTGTGTCATATTTCGAATGGATTGTTGATACTATTTTTGATAGTCTATTTTGCAGGAATATTGTTTTGTGTTAATTATCTGAGAGAGAAAAAATCCACAACCTGCAATTATAGAACTTCAAATGTCAAGTATGGAACACAGTATCTAAATTACATAAAAGGTTTGGGACAAAAACTCCCCGTATCAAATTTGTACCAAAGCTAACACATTTCAGAGGCAGACTCTTCAGAAAACAGATACAGGGTGAGCACAGAAACTCTTGTTATTTCTTTATTCTTTTTTATTTCTTGTTACACACAATGCCAGTAGCATGTGATCAATGGATTTGTGGGACTTCCAAGTCTGCCTGTAACAAGAAAAGTAAAGGTGGCTACTAAGAAAGTCAAGGAATCTAGCTAGCTATCCATATAACCTCATGACAAGGAACCAAATCCTGACTCTTTCACACTGTGGTGCTGCAACAGTGAAAGGGTAGGCTTTTTTGTTTGATTGCTGCTGTGCATTGATTCATGTTCAAGTGGGGGAATAGAGACTGTTTTTTAAAGAAACAGTCCAAGCATGGGAAAGGGGAGACAATTGATATTACACTGACTTTTTAATGTCTGGTTTTTGTTTGTGGCATACCTAGTTTGATACCTGCTCTGATCAAAGCGGTTACATGTGGTATGGTTTCTGTTTCTCCACAGTGCATCTTGGTCCCTATCGCACTGCTCATTTTACTCTCCATGATCATGGTTGATGCCAACAAGGAGTCTCAATTACCCATTAGAGGTGTGTGTGAGTGTGTGACTCGTGTAAAGACATGTGATAGCTATATTTCAAGTTTAAATGACTAAATATAAAAAATATTTAGTCATGAAAAAAGCAATACTCCCAAAAAGTCATTGGGGGCTACAGGCTGGCCAGTGTTGACTGTAGATGATAATTGTCTGTAGTATCGCCTGTGCCGGCTGTGCATGCAGTTTACCTCTCCGATGCAATAACTGCATTTTGGCAGTGGCATTTCAGAGGAGAGACCGTGCTATGCTATGCTCTCTTGAATTGACAGAAGCCATTGCAGCGATGGCAAGAGCCTACGAATACAAGTGGGAATGTAGGAAGAACATTTTTAAAATGTGGTTTAAAATTTGTACCATACAGAGATACGGCCCACGGTCCGGAATAAAATGCTGACAGTGCTAATACTCCGTGACTGATAATTCTGGGCTGCTGGGTGTGATTGTTCTATGGCTGATAATTCTGTACCAGTGGTTGTGATTGCTCCATAGCTGACAATTCTACCGGTGGGAATTGGTTATTTTCATAGGAGGCTGTCTCCAGCTGTCTCCGGAGGTTCCAGAGTTTCGTCTGCAGGGCGATGCCGTGGTCCTACGATGTGGTTTTCTGGAGAGCTACCTCCAGATGCAGCGCTTCTCCCTAACTGAGGGCAACACCATCCATTTCCTTAGGGATTACGGCAACGGCACTGAGGTGTCCGTCCACACGGAGGACAGGGTGCGGGAACAGAGGCATCAACTGTGGTTCCTTCCCGCTCAGGCTGCGGACTCTGGAACTTATTCCTGTGTCTTCAGGTGAATTGAGACTCTCATACATCCAACTGTTATTGGCCCATATGCACTGTGTTAATGTGTGTAAGCATACAGACAGATTACATCTCAGTGATGTCCGTTTGCGTTGGGACAGTTAGTCAAGTTTGTGCTCAACGATACCTCTCCTGTTAAGCCTTCTAAGCCATTGAGGCTCTTGCTATTTGCATATGAAGTTGTATTGTTGCATTCTTGTTGAATTGTTGGATTGACTCCATTGATAAATGGGCATAGACATACCCCTGTATATTGCTAAGGATGTGTTCCAGGAGAAGTGAGAGGTAAGTGGTACCTACTGAGACCAATATTGAGGCCAATTTTTGCTTCTCTAATAAGTGTTATAAAAACGTTATCAGAAATAACATTATTATCATCACCAAATAGAATGGGAATGTTTACTTAGATACAGAAGAAAGGCCATTTACATAATTAAGACATACTAGTGGTCCACAAGACTGTAATCCAATTAGCAAAAACATATTGTTTTATATTGTTTACATAAGATTGAAAGGTCTAAAACTATTTAAAGAGCGTAGCCAAAAGCAGATGCTGATCACTCAGAAGAGTCATACACAGTGCCTTGCAAAAGTACTCAGATGCTTGGAAAGTTTTCAAATGTTGCTGGATTACACGTTTTTTTACATTTCATATTTTTTATTAAAAACTCACATGCTCAAACAGAATTTTTATAAGGAAGAAGTTATGTCAGTAAATATTTTAAATTAAAAAATAATAATAATATGCTGCTTGCATAAGTATTCAGACCCCTCACATTGATATTTGGTGGGAACACCTTTCGCTGCAATAAGAAAAATAACTGTGAACAGCTTTGCCTTTTTGTGCAACTTTGCACACTGGTTGGAGGTGATTTTCACCCATTCTTCTAGGCAGAATTGCTCCGTCTTTTTTCACCCATTCTTCCAGGCAGAATTGCTCCATCTCTCTCATGTTTCTTGGACATTGCTTATGGACTTGTGGTGTGACGGTATACCGGTGTGACGGTATACCATAATATTAAAATATGAAATAGTACTATCATAAACCTACGGTACTAATAACTAATATAAACGTAATACCGTGATAGCAAATCACATGGCAAAAGCTATTTTCAGGCAGGGAAAAATATATTTGAACCGTTACCCTACTAAAATGTCAAAATAACCCATATTAAATCATATAATATTGGACCTGGGATGTCTGCTAATGCCATTTAATCCCACCACCTCTTTGGCTGTTCTTGCATTTTGTTTTGTTTACAACGCAATTGCGCACGTGCAGACAGCTCCTTCGCATTTCTCAACCCTGGTAGGTAGCTGTTATTAGCTAGCTAGCTACACAGCATAAATCTCCGTTTTCAGTCCTTTATAAAACGATGTCTGGCGCTGATTCCGGTGCCGAGGCGGTCTATAATGATGAATTATATCCCCCCAAAAAGCGAAGTCGTTCATCCGCGTGGACTCAGATTCAGAAAAAATATGGTGTTGTTGTTGAGAACGAATCTCCCATCTGTAGAGAATGTGGCAAACCTAATGGCCAGAGGAGGGAACACGTCAAACCTTGCATTCTATCTGTGTGAGCATCATCCTTCACATTATTCTACAATGGAAAAAGTGAGTAGCTAAAAATAGTACTAGATCCAATAAACTGATAACACGATAAAGCTAAATGTTGCTTAATTCGCAAAGTGAATGATTTAAATTGATTTAAACATACAATTACACAGAGTGGACAATATTCCGTTTTCCATCCATCCATCCATTATCTAAGCCGCTTATTCCTGGTCAGGGTCGCGGGGGGGGGCTGGAGCCTATCCCAGCATGCGTTCCGGGCGAGAGGCAGGAATACACCCTGGAAAGGTCGCCAATCCATCGCAGGGCACACACACCATTCACTCACACACTCATACCTACGGGCAATTTAGACTCTCCAATTAGCCTAACGTGCATGTCTTTGGACTGTGGGAGGAAACCGGAGTACCCGGAGGAAACCCACGCGGACACGGGAGAACATGCAAACTCCGCACAGAAAGGCCCCGGCCTGGATTCGAACCCGAGACCTTCTTGCTGTGAGGCGACAGCGCTATCCACTGCACCACCGTGCCGCCCCAATATTCCGTTTTATTTTTTCAATGAAAAGAGTATATACATCGCCAAAGAGCAATACAATAAAAAGATTGAGTTGTAAACTTGAGTTGTAAACTTAAACTTAAACTTAAAAATGTATGCATTCACTACTGTAAGTCGCTTTTTAAAAAAACGTCTGCTAAATGGCATATATTATATTATTATATTATCATACCCTGAAGATTTCATACCGTCACAGCCCTATTATGGACAGAAATTTTCAAGTTGTGCCACAGATTCTCTATGGGGTTCAGGTCAGGACTTTGACTGGGCCACTAATGGACATTCACCTTTTTATTCTTGAGCCACTAGAATGTAGCTTTGGCCCTGTTGTCCTGCTGAAAGGTGAAGTTTTGCCCCAGCTTCAATTTTTGGGAGACTGAAATAGTTTTTCTTGCAGTATCTGCCTGTACTTTGTTCAATTCTGGCAAGTTTCCCAGTCCCTGCTGAAGAGAAGCATCCCCATATCATGATATTGTCACCACCATGCTTCTCTCATACGAGCACAAAACTTTTTCCACATCTTAGCTGGATCAGTCACGCACTGTCTAGCAAAGCAGGTGGGCTTCGAGATGTTCTGTTTTAAGTAATGGCCTTTTTCTTGCCACCCTGTCATACAGGCCAGTATTGTGCAGTGCTCTTCATATTGTTGACTAATGCACTATTATTCTCAGCCACTGAACTCTGTAGCTCTTGTAGAAACATTGTTAGCCTCACAGTGGCTTCCCTCATAAGTTCCCTCCTTGTTTGGTCACTGAGTTTGGAGGGACAGCCGTTTCTAGGCAGGGTCTTGGTGGTATGATGTAACTTTCACTTCTTGATTATTGAGTCAAGAGTGATGACTGGGATATCCCCTTAGATGTCTTTGTGTATCCTTCTCCTTTTTTATGCCTTTTGATAACCATATCCCTGGCTTCCGAGAAAGATCTGATTTGGTCTTCCTTTTTGTGTCTTTCAAATTCACTACCCGACCACAGAGCGCCACAAAGACAAGTGTTTTAATCCTGAAATCATGACAGTCACTGTTATGGCACACAGATAGAGGCCAATCAAATTAATTTACAGCCGCCAGAGCACAGGGTTTGAATACTTTTGTAATCAACATTTTTATTTAATTTTAAGTATCTGTATACTTTTTTTCACTTATTATTAGATATTCGTTATTAAATGAAAGTGTTATAAATGAAACAACAAAATGTGAAAATTGTGCAAGGGTCTGAGTACTTTTGCAAGGCACTGTATGTGGGATAGTTTTTTCTCAATCCATATTCATGTTGGTGCAAAATATTTTTATGTAAAGGGTTAAAGATTCTGTTATAAACCAATGACTTTTGAGAATCATGGTAAAATTGATATTGGATTATTTTAAAAGATCCTGAATCATCTGAATTGAACAATTGTAACTTTCAAATCTTTTTGAACAACACCATTTTTATTGACATTTTGACTCATTGCCGCAATATGGCAATAAGGATTTCATGAAGTTTTATTTATATGTCATCTCCAGGGAAACACTGTTATAATAGGTCAGTATTTTCACATTAAAGTGGTATTTTCACATTAAAGGGGTATACTGATATAATTTTTTATTCTAATACTTGCATTGCAATATTGGTGAGTATATGCATATGTACTGGCATCATGGAGGCCAGAGGCAGCTTTACTGAGCCAATGAAAACATTAGTCTGAGTGTACCTGATGCTCCTCCCTTCCACTGTAGAAACGCTTCCTACTGTTGTGCTACGACCATCGCTCTACAAGTGTACGAAACCAGACAGCCTCACCTGGATGCAATTTCATACCCCATGTTTGCCTACCATGGCCAAAAAGGGAAGATCAGGTGTTACCATTTAAAAGAATTCAGTATCAGCGGGAACCTGCAATGGTACAAGGTAGCTATATATCTGTTTCTATTCCCTGTATGTCAGTCTGTTCAGAATTCCATGACAATGTCATTGTTATTTTATTTTTTCTACATTGCAGTGTAATGCAAATAAAAATGTTAAGAAAGATTGCTGACCCAATTTAGTAATTCTCCAACTACAGCATGACTCTCTATGCGTGTCTTGCAGGAGTCCACCCCTATTGTCTTTTCTGTGAACAGAACACGCTATCGCAGAGATACAAACACAACGTTTACCATTCAAGATGTAAGCACCGCGGATGAGGGATTTTATACATGCAAAGTGCAAGTACTCTTCAACAACACTGAATACATTGTAACCAGAGTCACCAAGCTAAGCGTGAAAGGTATTCACCCATACACAAGTCCTGCTCAGTACAGTAGGCCCAGGGATTCAGTGATGCTAAAGCACAGAACACCCTCAGCATCACTAAGGGGATATATTCTAGAGATTCTCCTGATTCTCATAATTGGGAAAATCACTAATGCTGTACGAATATTATACTGATACCGAGATTTATGCGCAAAGGGCTTTTGTTCCTGATGCAAAACAACCACATTTTAAAATTGCATAAAAGGGATGTATTTTGTTAAGTAATAGTAGAATAAATAAGCTATTCATGAGTATATGTATTTTGTAATGGGGCAGTAATAGGGACTAGTCAAATAAACAAATATTCAAAACCACAATCATGAATCTGTGAATGTAGTCCTCCTGTTTAAGAATTCATCAATAATTTACCAAGTGAGGTCCATCCAGGCAGAATGGCATAGACAATTGGAGTTTAATAGTGATATACAAAATTGTAATATTCCAAAAAGCAGCTTAATGTAATATGTTTCATTTTCTTTATCCAGCACCTGGACCCAGATTGCCCAGTGAGTGAATTCAACAACAAGCAAATCACACCAGACTCAAACCAGAATGATCCTATCCTGTTTAGCACTGTGCTTTTCAAAGCAGGCCTTTTGACTTATGCTGCCAACTCAAAAAGATATTCATTATTCATGTCAATTATATCCTTTGTGTTAACCTTTTGGCAGGAATGCTGTTAATCTACCTGTTTGTATTAACAGAGCTGACGTGGATATATTTATTTATGACTTGTTCTGTGGATTTATTTTGTCAGAGGAGAATCTTAGACCCAAGATTGTTGACCCAGTGAATGGCACTTTCTTCCAAAGTTATTTTGGTGGGTGAACCAGAACATGCATTGCCCTGCTATTGTCATCACTGTTTCACTGTATGTATGATAAAGATAATGATAATTGAACAATATCTGGAGCTCAAATGATACAGTTGATATAGTAAGAGAATAATTGTATAATATTCCATGAGCTTGCTATGAAAAACATCACAAACTGCTGTGTGTGTGTGTATTTGTTCACCATTTCATCCACCGCAAGTGACTTCATCACTGAATGTGCGTTTCTGTGTTCCTCCATTCAGGCTCAAGTCTGTCGATACTGTGCAAGGTGTCAACAGGGAACCAATCAGCAGACTTCACGGATGTCATATGGTTTATAAATGGCCTGTTTGTGGAGGAGTCCTTCCTTAGTGGCCGTGCTCTTCTGGGAGAGATGATGTAAGTTAATGTCCACTGTGTTTTATCGTTTTTTTTGCATGTATCAGTGAACATTTACAAATTGACTTTTATTTAAAGATCTTAATGGAAGGAAGCATGCAGTTTTGCATTATTTCAAAATACTATTGCTTTATTATCGCGAGAACCCTGATACAAATGAATTGAACTGTTTTAACCAGACATAATGATGGTGTCGGCCATTCCCTCTCCATTACCAGGGTTACTATTGAGAATGGGGACAACTATATTGAGCTGGAGCTCATCATCTTGGAGGTACATGAGGAAGACACCAGGGCAGAGATAAAGTGTGTCGCTCAGAACAGTGCAGGAAGAGATGAGGTTATGGCTCATGTCAGACTGGAAGGTAGGCCCATCATGTTTTCCCTTATGAGGATACCAATGTTTATATCCTTGCATTCCCACAAGTTCCAATGGCTCCAACGCCTAAAGGCATTAGGCAAATTGTCAAATCACTAGGGACAGTATCCCTAACCTTCTACATTTTGTAAGCAACAGAGTTTCAGGGATGTCCTGCATTGACAGCCTAAGTGCCCCACATACTGCACTGTATTATTACCACACATTGCATTTTGTACCCATTTCCTAGCATGTTTTCCATTACATATCAAACAATATGTCCATTATTTATGCCCTTTGGCACGGTGGTGCAGTGGATAGCGCTGTCGCCTCACAGCAAGAAGGTCTCGGGTTCGAATCCAGGCCGGGGGCCTTTCTGTGCGGAGTTTGCATGTTCTCCCCATGTCGCGTGGGTTTTCCTCCGGGTACTCGGTTTCTTCCCACAGTCCAAAGACATGCACGTTAGGCTAATTGGAGAGTCTAAATTGCCCGTAGGTATGAGTGTGTGAGTGAATGGTGTGTGTGCCCTGCGATGGATTGGCGACCTGTCCAGGGTGTATTCCTGCCTCTCGCCCGGAACACATGCTGGGATAGGCTCCAGCCCCCCGCGACCCTGACCAGGAATAAGCGGCTTAGATAATGGATGGATGGATGGATTTATGCCCTTTGAAAACAAATGAAAATAAGACATGCATCATCCTTCCATGCTCCCCGAATCTCACTAGTGATACTCCTATTGGTGTATTGTGTCCTTCACAGGGACATACTGTTTTAAATCAGATCCATTGTGGACTAGAGTGTTGATTTAGCCTTAAAGACAGCCTGGGTATGCAGGAAAATGTCAGTGTAACTACGTCAGTTAGGCATATTTCCAAAACTGAATATATAGAGGTGAAATTATCTTAATATAAAACTGTCAAAATAAATAATAATGTGCATGTTAAAGTTAATCTCTCTCTCTCTCTCTTTGCCCCCCCCTTTAAGATTCCATATTGGCGTGGTTGGTTGTGGCCGCAGCTGGGACTATTTGTTTCCTAACAATGGTGTGTGTGTTCCTCTACCAATTCCTCAAACCCAAACGGAAGAGCGATTATATCCTGGCAAGGCAACACAGCACCTTTTAAAACCGAATAATGCATTGCGTGTAAATGCTTGTGGATTGCTCCATATCCATGATCTAAATAATGATTTCGCATTGAAAAAGACTAATTGACAAGAAATACAGGAGCCCACATTTCAATCACAATTCTACAGGATGGACGGAGATTTTCACATTCTATTTGCAAAAGGGCTAAGACAAAAATAACAAAGTGTTAGCTAATTTGAGGGCAGAGTGTGCTTTGACCTAGAGAGGACCTTACCCAAGCCGGGTCAGACACCCCTCAGACCCCATTGTGACTTCCAATGCCTTTTTACAATTTTGCAGCTGACTCCAAATCATGTACACTGCTCCTGACTCTCAGACATGCTCGTAATTGATGATACAAGCCCGCTATGAGACAATGAGACTATCACTGCTCTACAAGTGTACGAAACCAGACAGCCTCATTGTACATTGTCACGTCATGTCTGTTATGCTGTTGGTACATTACCAAATTTTGTGGCCAAAGGTTGTGAGAAGGTTTTGTGTGGCTGGAGTATTATTCAATCTTAAATCTTCCTTTTGTTTGATTTTGAATTAGTTTTTTGTTCATTTTATAATAGGTAAATATTATGTCATTTTGTACTGTACATTTTGTACTGTAACTACAGTATGGATATTTCATATGTACTGGACATCAAGTTCTTGAGTTTACTTCTGTTAAATGAATAGTCCCTGATTCCCCAATCTTGTCTCATTTCTCTCCAGTAATGTTTGCAAGTAAGGCTGATTAATTTTTGTACCATTGTGTGTATTGTTCATGTTTTGATTATTAGAACTGGCATGTCTTTGTTTTTAATTTGTTCAGTGTTTTTTGATATTCGTGCTGTGATTTTTTTATTCACCAATTCCCTGTTTAATTCACCAAACTGGGGCTCAGGGACCCCAGGGGGTTCATGAAGAAGTCCCAGAGTGGTCCTCAGCTAAATAGATTTTTTCCCTTGTGAACAATATGTTGTTTATATTTTCAAAATTAATACATTACATAGTTTACATTTCCATATAAAATAAACCCATGTCTGATTTACACATCCTTCATAATATTTTGATCATTATGAAATATGGAGATTATACTAAATAGCTTCATGAATTATATAGATGATTTATATAATGATATCATGATAAATACCATACATTTGCAGCCTGTACAAAGGTGTGCAAAGTTATTTGATTTATTGAGGTGGGGGTCTTCAATACAAGGTCATAATAGGAGGCCTTGAGAGTTAAAAGCTTGGGAACAACCCCTGGTTTAACTTCCACTTGCTCGTACAAAATAAAGGAAACACGAGTAAATGAAGGGCTCTGGCGGCTCTGCTAGGGTGTGGAGTGCATTTCGTATGGCAAGGTAAATGCCAATAAATACAAAGCCATTCTGATTGATCACCTTCATCCTATGGTGATGCATTTCTATCCTGATGTGAGTGGTCTCTTCCAGGATGACAATGCCCCCATCCACAGGGCATTTTAAGCATTTAGCAGATGCTCTTATCCAGTGCAACTTACAAGATGTGCATAAATACATGGTAAGAACAATCATAGTTTGCGCAAGAGATCAGTGCAGTAATAGTGGTAGTGGAGTCTGAAAAGGTGGGTTTTGAGTCTCTTGCGGAAGATCGCAAGTGATTCCGCAGTCCTGACCGATTGTGGAAGGTCGTTCCACCACTGATGGGTCAGGACAGAGAAGAGGCGAGACCGTGAGGAGTGGCTGCCAGGCGCCCAGAGGGATGGGACAGTCAGTTTGCCAGAGGAGGCGGAGCGGAGAGGTCTGGCTGGGGTGTAGGGAGTGATGAGTGACTGGAGGTATGGGGGAGCAGTACCTCTAGCCGCTTGAAAAGCAAGCACCAGTGATTTGAATCTGATGCGTGCTGTGATGGGGAGCCAGTGCAAACAGGAGAGTAGAGGGGTGACGTGGGTGAACCTAGGTTGGTTGAACACCAGACGTGCGGCAGCATTCTGGACTAGTTGCAGTGGCTTGATGGCACAGGCCGATAGGCCTGCCAGCAAGGAATTGCAGTAGTCCAGACGTGAGATCACCAGAGCCTGGACCAGGAGTTATGTGGCCTCTTGGGTGAGGAATGGTGTGATCCTCTGGATGTTGTGGAGGGAGAATCGGCAGGTCCAGGTGATCACCACGATGTGGCCGGAGAAGCACAGCTGGTTGTCCAGGGTCACTCCAAGACTCCTGGCAGACTGGGACGGAGACACTATGGAGCCTTCCACGGTGATTGATGCATCAATCATCAGGGAGCCCTTTGCTGGGACGAAGAGCAGCTCTGTCTTCCCCAGGTTCAGCTTCAGGTGGTGGGTGGACATCCATGCAGAGATGTCAGCCAAGCATGCAGAGATCCATGCCGGGACCTGGGTCTCAGATGGAGAGAAGGAGAGAAAGAGTTGAGTGTCATCGGCATAACAGTGATAGGAAAAACCGTGAGCAGAGATAAAAGAACCAAGTGACTTGGTGTACAGGGAGAATAAGACAGGGCCTAGCACCGAGCCCTGTGGAACTCTGGTAGAGAGGGGGTGGGGAGAGGAGAGGGATCCTCTCCAGGCCACCTGGTAGGAGTTGAACCATGTCAATGCAGATCCAAAGATTCCCATCTTGACGAGAGATGAGAGCAGGATCCGGTGGTCCACGGTGTCAAATGCAGCTGACAGGTCGAGGAGGAGGATGGAGCTAAGGGATTGGGTCTCTCTGAGTTATCCTTTTTATATACTCTGTACAGTCGCTTCTTTTGCCTCAAAATCTCCCATAAAGATTTAGTCATTCACTGTGGAGACTGTTTTTTCATCCTATTTTTCCTTACTTGATGAATTTACACTGTACATCTACAATAATCCTTTTAAATATAGTCCATTTTTCATACACAGTTCTGCAATCTAGGAGTTTTACCCAATCTATATTACTTAAATTCTTTCTCATTTCATTAAAGTCAGCTCGTCTAAAATTAAATATTCGAGAGTTAGAGGGGGCTGTCTTAACTTGCCAAAAAATATCAAAAATAACTGCACTGTGGTTCTTCTACCTCTGTGCTGCAAATTCTATCAGGATTGTTACACAAAACCAGATCCAGTATTGATTTCCCTCTCGTAGGCTGAGTAACACACTGTACCAAAAAGCAGTCATTGACCATATCTATAAACTCCTCTTCACATTTGCCCTGACCTGTCACTATCTCCCAATTAATATAGGGGTAATTGAAGTCGCCCATTATTATCGTCGCTCCTTCAGCACAGGTTTGTTTTATGTTCCCAAAGAGCCTACTATTTATGTTACTGTCTGAATCTGGGGGTCTATAGCATAATCCTATATTAAGCCCCTTTTCATTATCTCCCAGTAATCTAATCCAGATGTCCTCACAAGAAACGAATTAATTTATACCTGGAATTTCCTGCACATTAAGATTGTCTTTCACATAAAGGGCCACTCCCCCTCCTCTTTTATTAGTTCTATCCTTCCTAAACAATTTGTACCCCTCTACATTATATCCATCCCCATCCGCTGCGCCAAGCCATGTCTCTGTAATCCCAACAATGTCATAATAGGCCATAAAGTGAACGCCGAAAATGTGTCTAGAAAGCGAATCTCGTTCCCATCAAACCCGACTACATACTTTTTACTTCATAAAAAAGATCTATTGGTGTTGAGCGAGAGAAAAAAAGTTATACTCGTGGAATCCTGCAGTTATTTTATAATCAGTGTTTAAATTCGGTACTAGTACGTCCTGGGCGTAATCAATAGTTTGTTGACGAGTGGTGAAGCGGCCGTCACGTGATCCCGCTAGACCAATAAGGTGGCCGCTTTTTGGAACTAGCTTCCAAGATGTGTGCCTCCACGTCGTTAACAAGCAGTAGCGAATATGAAGGAAATCCTGCCAAAAGTCCTCCGAAAGTGTACTTTGCAAATACGTGTGCCACTTGTATGACTGCTGCTGAAAATGTGAATGAGGCACGATACAAGGCGTTCATCAGCCTTGTCAGAACTATCCATTCCCCCCACAAGTGACGCCCTGTACCAACACTGCAAAAGGGCAAACTACCAAGCAGCAATAATGAGACCATCTCTTAAAGCTAAGATGTGTGCCCCATCACCTGCTGGCAATGGATGGCACCTTGAGGATGGGGACTTAACAGTGACCTGGATGACTAGAAATCCTGCCCCTGAAAGTGTGTTGCAGGTAGTCCACTGCAGTTGCAGGCAAGGCAAATGCGAGACAGGAAGATGTTCCTGTATGTCTGCAAGACTGTCTTGTACAGATTTATGTCGGTGCCAAAATTGTGCAAATGTTTTCAAAGAAACTGAGGAAAGGGCTGCATGTGATCATAGCTCTCCTGATAGTGATAGTGATGACTAAGAGACTTGCCGTGTTACCTGGGAAATGTGGGGTGGGGGTGGGGTGTTTCTGATCTTTTTGTCTTGCTTTGACACAGACTGCTCTAACTGTTCATAAAGATGATGGTTTTGTTGAGGTGTACTTTTTACTTTTATTTAAATCAAAAACTTTTATTTAGATTAATTTAACATCACAAAATATCTCGTCAGTGTACTTGTACAGATTTGTGCATGTATTGCTTCAGAACGGCATCTGTGTCATCAAACTTTCACCTTTGTTGCTTCTTCTTAGCTCTGTAGCCCTCTCTCTATTCCCTCTGTAATGTAGTCAAATTGTGCATTGTTATCGTTGAATGTCCATTACTTTGTCAAATCTCGGTCGAGGTAGACCTCTGCCTACGGTTCTATATGTACTGTAGCTGTCAATGGCCTCACAGATGCTGCAAGAATAAAGTTGCAAGCAGAACCATCAGCATATGATTTTCGTTTTTTATTCCCATTCATTACATTACAGGCATTTAGCAGATTATTTTATCCAAAGCGATTTACAATAAGTGCATTTAACGTAGGTAAGCAAGAGAACTGCTAGTCACCGGAAATCATAAGTACATCTCCCTACTAAATAAGCATCCAAGAGCGTAAACAGTGCTGAGGTAAGTGCAAGAACAAATCTATCTTATCTGAAGTTACATTACATAATCAATTAATCACATAATTACATGTTGCGCAGGCAGTGAGCATTTGGGCAAAGATATCTCACATTCCGGGTCAAAAATATCACATTTCGCATAGACAGATTTCAATGAAATTTCACCAGAAACAAGAAAATGTTAAATTAACGTCCTGGATACCTTTTATTTAGTCCTGAACTTGCGATATATCATTTTGAAAGCACTAAACACACTTTCGGAGGACTTTTGGCAGGATTTCCTTCATCTTCGCTACTGCTTGTTAACGACGTGGAGGCACACATCTTGGAAGCTAGTTCCAACAAGCGGCCACCTTATTGGTCTAGCGGGATCACGTGACGTCCGCTTCACCACTCGTCAACAAACTATTGATTACGCCCAGGACGTACTAGTACCGAATTTAAACACTGATTATAAAATAACTGCAGGATTCCACGAATTCCAAGAATACTACTACTACTAATTTCCCTCCCTGTCCCCCCAGTCCCTAGTTTAAATATTCCTCAGCTACCCTAAACATACGCTGGCCCAATGCATCTGTACCCCTCCGGTTCAAGTGTAACCCATCCCACTGGTACAGGTACCCCTGTGTACAGGTCACCCCTGTTCCAAAAGGAGTCCCAGTGCCCCATAAACCTGTACCCCTCTTTCCTGCACCAGGTTTGTAGCCACATGTTAAATCTCCATATAAAATTCTGCTTGCCTTTGCTAGCACGTGGTACTGGCAGAATTCCAGAGAAGACCACCGTGGAGGTTCTGCCCCTTAACTTTGATCCTAATTCTATAAATTTGTCCTGCAGAACCTCAAACCTACCCTTACCTATGCAATTGGTTCCAACATGGACCATGACCACTGGATCCACCCCTGCTCCGGCCAGGAGCTTGTCCGCGTGTTCCAGGAGATCTCCAACCTGAGCACCAGGCAGGCAACATGCCATGCGAAATTCCTTTAACCGCGAACAGACTATACTGTCTACACCTCTAATTATAGAATCCCTCACTACAACTAACTCCCTTTTCCCGGGTGGCATGGCCGCCAGGGTGCCCTGGGGCTCATCAGTCCACAGAGGGCTGGGCCAGATCCTCTTCCTGCAAGGGCTGGAATCGGTTGGACACTACAATCTCTGGAGATGCCGCCCCTGCATGTGCGCGCCCTTTTCTTCACCCAACTCTCTCTCCCTACCTGCTCTAGAGTCTCCCCCTACCCCGCATCGACATGCAGACTAACTCTCTAAAGGGCGTACTAATTCGTTCCTGGAACTCTACAAATTCTGCAGGGCAGTCGAGACCAGCAAGTTGGGCTTCGAGATCAAGAATCTTGCTCTCGAGATGCTTCACAAGCTGGCATCTGTCGCAGACGAAATCCTCCTGGAAGTCTCCTTCCAGAAACGCAATCATCCTGCAACACTCGCACTGTACTGCCGATGGCCACATTTTCACCCCTAGATATGTCTACTGCTCTCCCTGCACTGAACGAATTACTGCCGAAACAGAGACACCAAGTCGATAAAAATACTACACCCGAGGTGGTTCTGAACAGTCAGGTGCAGAAATTTCTAAATGGAAACAACATAAAGCTAATTTGAAAACTTTCGGTCCGGTTGTCTGTAGCAAGAGCGCTAGTAGCAGCCAACCTGCTATACGCTCTACGCTTGAAATATAACAATTACATTTAAATTTAAGCCAACAAAAGCTAGTTAGCTATAATATATTTCCCTGCTCTTGGATTTGCTCCTGAGAGGGCGAAAAGACGTAAAAAACCTTGCGTCAGCTGGGTGTAATTCCAAATCTTTTTAACAAGCTTTCCGAAGCTAGACGGGGGAAAAAATTGAAAATTCCCTCTCTGCCCCCTAACGGCGACAACCTTAAGAGCAAATCCTTTTACCTTTCTGATGACAAAATGCCGAACCTTAAGGAACAATACAAACACAATCCAAATAATATCCCGACAACAACAAACAATCCGCTCAAACTCTCAGCACGTATGACACAGCAATCACGTCAGGCAAAGCGATTTCCCGTCAAGCCCATGGCAGATGACATTCAATATTGCTCAATGTAAAGTTATGCATGTGGGAAATAAAAACATTAGACAGGAGTATTTTATGGGAGGAGAAAAGTTAGAAGGTGTTCCATTTGAAAAAGACTTAGGAATTGTAGTTGATCAAAGCCTATCTGCATCAAAGCAGTGTGCTACAGCAGTGAAAAAAGCCAACAGGATGCTGGGATACATAGCAAAAAGTATTGAGTATAAATAAATATATAAATCAAAGGAGGTTATATTAATGTTATACAATGCCTTTGTGGCGGCACGGTGGTGCAGTGGATAGCACTGTCGCCTCACAGCAAGAAGGTCTCGGGTTCGAATCCAGGCCGGGGGCCTTTCTGTGCGGAGTTTGCATGTTCTCCCGTGTCCGCGTGGGTTTCCTCCGGGTACTCGGTTTCCTCCCACAGTCCAAAGACATGCACGTTAGGCTAATTGGAGAGTCTAAATTGCCCGTAGGTATGAGTGTGTGAGTGAATGGTGTGTGTGCCCTGCGATGGATTGGCGACCTGTCCAGGGTGTATTCCTGCCTCTCGCCCGGAACGCATGCTGGGATAGGCTCCAGCACCCCCCGCGACCCTGACCAGGAATAAGCGGCTTAGACAATGGATGGATGGATGGACAATGCCTTTGTCAGACCTCACTTAGAATTCTGTGTGCAGTTCTGGGCACCACACTACAAGAAAGATATAGAAGCTCGTGAAAAAGTCCAAAGAAGGGCAACTAAACTGATACCTGGTATGAAAGGTAAAAGTTATGATGATAGACTTAAGGCACTCAATCTATTTAAGCTTAGCAAACGGAGACTTTGGGGGGATTTGATTGAGGTTTTTAAATTCCTAAAAGGGATTAACAAAGTGAAATACCAAAAAATGTTTAAGATAAGTGGGGTCAGCAGAACAAGAGGCCACAGGTGGAAATTAGTTAAAGGCAAATTCCAAAGGAAGTTTTTCTTTACACAGAGAGTTGTCAATGCCTGGAACAGCTTGCCAGGTCAGGTAGTAGAGGCAGAAACAATTGGGCTATTCAAGTCCAGGCTAGATGTAGTACTAGAAACTCTTTAGATTAGGACATGACGAGCCTAGATGGGCCGAACGACCCATTCTCGTCATTATGTATTCTTATGTTCTTATGTTGTATTTGACCGCCTGATAGGACTCATGTGTCTCCACACTTAGGTTGGCAGCTTTGGCTTGCAGGATTTTGGACATTACACTGCACGCTGATTCCACCTGTGGGCCATGAAATGCACATAGTGCAGACAGTGCAAGCTTGCAGAGTGCCGGGTACCTCTAGGTCTTCCTCACAACATTCCACCATGAATCAACTCCTGTCTCCTCTGTCATCTGAGACAGAGCCATGTCACTTGCATATCTAGGATGAGAAACAACAAGTTAAGCTCATTATATTTGACAAGAAAATAATTCCTTACAAACAACAAGCTACATGGAACAATTATCGGACTGTCTGTGTGAGAGAGGCGTTTTACACTGGCTTTGCCTATTGAGAGATATGAGATATGCCTAACTATCAAAATAATCAAACTATTACAACTGTATTACTACTTATTCAGGGTGTAGCCATCAAAATTATACCCTAAATAGTATGTTCTGTGTAAATAGCATCTGCCAACAATTATACACACCTGTGTATTTCATGTTGAAACCCAGTTCTTTCCAGTTCAATAAGCTTCACAGCTGGAAATATGTTCTGCGACTTCTGAAGATGAGGAAGAATGTGATGACTTCCCTGTGCATCTGGGTCCAAGCATGACAAGGTCCTCAGGGTTGGACTGTCGAAGGCAGTTATTCTTGAAGATCACTTGCACAGCTGGTGTAGGCTTGGATTACCTTCGTTTTGAAAGCCTTCACCATAGGGTGGTTCCTCTCTAGTTGGTCCAGGATGGATGTGGCCTCAGAGCCAATAAAAGGTGCTGCAAGATGGGTTTCTGTCGACTTCAGGTTGAACAAATTCATCTTCGGCTCAGACAGATTCCTTCCATTTGCTGTCAATCAGGTCTTCTGGCTTGATGAAGCAGGATAAAGACTCCCTCATGAATCTCTCCTACGCGTCATGGAGCTAATGAACCTTTGGGTCCTTGGATTTAAAAAGCAGGATGTAATGATTCAGCATGGGAAGGACTGCTGAATAGAAGTGGAGCTCAAGGAGGGTTTTCTTTTCCTCAAACAGCACCTGCCAAAACATGGAAAAAGATTTTCTCTCTGCAGCAATCACTGCAATTTAACAAGCATCTTGATAAAATAAAGAAATAAAATAATAACAACAATAATAATACCTAAGAATCAATAAGTAAGTTTACTGTTTGAATTTAAAAACTTTGTCCACTCCCCCCATACAGCTACAGTTGATGTTTAGGGTGTTTTTCTCACCTTCTGGCCAATCCTGACCTTCCTCATCTTCCTCTCGTTTGTGAAGTTCTCAGACCTGTTCCCCAACTCCTTGATCTGGATCCTGCTTGCTTCCTGTACACCCCGCTTTTGTAGAATGCCATTGACAATGTCCTCATATCTACCCTTATCTTCACTGTTCAAGAAGGCATGGTAAGACATGACGAATGCATCCCACAATACGCAATGTGTCCAGACTGACATCCAAGACTGAAAGCCGGTGTGGGATATAGCACTCTGGCCGTGAGAAATGGATTCCAAATATGCAGCAAATTTCTCTGAGGCCTTCTTTCATGTCAGCTGACCATTTGTGGTCTGTGTGCAGGTCTGACAGCAGAACCTCAACCCAACGCTCAAAAGGACAACAGAATCTCTTGCTGGCATTATGAAGGTGGTGACATGAGTCACCATCAATGTCGAGGAGTTGATGGGAACGGCGGTCTCTGATCTTCTTCTCCAGGCCATTTTTGGAGCCCCTCATCACGTGACATGAGTCCATGAGAATGGACACCAGATTATGCCATGGGAAATATCTGGAGAGATATCTGGGAGATATCATCCTTTCAAAAATCCCATCCAGTGCATTGAAGAGAGACTCATCCCACCCTCTCATGTTTCTCAGACCAGTAGCTAACAAGCACACCTAATATCCTTTTGTTTGTCTTGCTTGTGGCATCAAGTTGAGGGAGACACTTCTTAATTTCCTCTAGTACTTCATCTTGGATAGTCTTCTTCACACCATGGGTGAGCTTGTATGAAGCAGATGTCCTGTACATTGAGAGCTCAGCAAGGGCTTTCGGATCTTGTGCAATCCCTGGTGTAATTGACAGAGGAAGGTAACTATCTGCAACAAATCAAAGAAGGAGTGTATGAAAAACAGAATTTGATTAAACACCATACATCCTAAATAAAATAATTTCCAAAAACAGTACGTTTATTATCATTATCGCTGATTATCATTATTAGTCAAAACCATTATTTGAAAGGGGTAATCTGCAATCTGTTCAGAACAGTATTTGTTGTTTCAATCACAATATTTACATAATGCTTTGGGTATTTTCCACATTGGAAGCCATCTTATTCGCTGTTATGTCTGGTCATTAATTCAAATTGCTAGATCCGTTTAAATTCAGTCTATTTCTAGTTATGTTATTATCCAAGTTAATAACCAGCTGTGTTTCAAACATTATAAAAAGAAAAAAAGAAGAGTTGACTGAAACAGGTGATAGAAAAATCTGAAAACACTTACTTGATCCTGTGCAACACGGTTGCATAGAGGAGGAATTTATCTGGGTTGCTCTCTGTGTGGAGCCATAACAATGACATTATCTGCTGGTGTTATCTCAATGCGCATGTTCTGTTGTTGGATCTTCCACACTTTCACGTGTTTTGGATGGGTAGAGGCTAGATTTATTTTATTTAACCTTTATTTAACCAGATTCTTATGTACAAGGACAGCCTGGCAAGAGGTAATTAGCTTCTTGAGGGGAAAGAGGAGGGGACAAAAAGTATTTAAAACAATTTGACAAACAGAACATTCAACACTGAATTAGACAAGCAGAACGTTCCGCGCTGAGGGACAGGTCAGACAATAACAAAGTTACTGTCTGGTTTTAACTTTTGCCTGCAATTTAGGTTAGGTGTAGTGAGAAAGATAAGGTGCTGTCTAGCCATATTCCTAAATATTTGTAGGATGTGACTGTTTCCAGTGTTGAGCCATCGCATGTAATTATGGCGCCAGAGGGGATAGTTGTGTTCTTCCTAACAAACCACATGACTTTGGTTTTGGAGCTATTAGGGACAGGGTGTAGAGCAGAGATGGCATGTTGAATGTTCTGAAGGCTTTCCTGAAGAAAGCTCAGGACAGAATCCGGCGAGGGGCTAATTAATCACATAATTACATGTTGCGCACACGCCGCGACACGGCAAAAACCACGGCAGGCAGTGAGCATTTGGGCAAAGATATCTCACATTCCGGGTAAAAAATATTGCATTTCGCATCAACAGATTTTATTTAGTCCTGTACTTGTGATATATCATTTTGAAAGCACTAAACACGAGTCTGACTTCCGTCAAATTTCGGAAACAAGATGGAGGATCGAGTTTTCAGCTACGTTATATCGCAGACATATGGTGAAAAAAAACCCCGACAGACCTACTTAGTGCAGGGGGGCGGACTAAACCATTTGCGCTTTTGAGAGGGGAGAGGGGAGAGGAGAGGGGAGAGGGGAGGGGAGAGGGGAGGGGAGGGGGCCCAGAGAGCCTCCAATATTTGTATGGATAACCTATTTATTCAGCCAATATAATTGAGTAATTACACTAATTACTTAGAAATTAAAAATTGCAGACAAATGTTGTTGTTTTTTCTTCATTCCAGGCTTTTCAAGGGCTCTCCCCCACTTGGGGCCCTAGGTAGTCAGTTCCCCTTTTCCCGCTACAACGCCCTTGCCCAGGTATGATAGCTGGTGAGAGCACGCGTTGTACTGATTTTCCTGTCACGATGCACCACTGGCGCACAAGCGAGACCGGGGTAGGCAGGTGTGGAATTGGGCACGTTGAGCTGGAACGCAAACAAATCCCCCCTCCTCCCGAAAAATGCGTGCACTTAGGTCCATGCTATGGAACAGTGAATACATGCTGCCAAAAGTTATTTCGTTCGCTTTCAAGAGCTATGCTGTTCTTTAAAAAAGGGTTCCATTTTGCAAGACGTGGTGCGAAAATCACAGACCGACGGATGTGCAACAACATCGAACTTCGTACGTCATTTAAAACGACAGAAAGAAAGGTAAGACTAAGAGGCTATTAGCTAGTTAGCTAGCTAGCTTGCTTGCTTGCTAAGTAGCCAATTAGCCCCCAACACGCCTGGCTCTAGTCATGTGATTATAGTGAATTCGTGCTTAACTAATGCATGTGCATCATTCTCGACACACACAAGAGTGAGAATGAGGAAATAAAAATAACGTTATGATGATGCATTGTCATTTAAACTACACATTTATTTCTACCCGAAATTGATATTCTAGTTTTTTTCACAGGTAGGTGCGAAATTCATAACTGAAATTGAAGTGTCAGACCAGCGAGTTAATCGCATGTGGGGACAGGGGTCTGCTATTGTGGACCCCGGTGTAGTGGCACATATCTAACCATTTACATTTGATTAATTTAGCAGATTTTTATCCGAAGCGACTTAACAAACACTGGCGCAGCCGAATTTCCCGAGGCCTCCCCGCAAGGTCGGAAAAGGTCGGAACTCGGGGCCCCTCCCATTAGGCTACACCATCATTTATAAACGCTTTAGCTATACGCATAAAAAATAAACAGGTTCGCTATATATTTATTTAATGTGTTTATTCACAAAGAACGGCACGAAACACCAATACAACAGTGGGGCACATTTAATTGGGATCGTAAGCGTGGAGTATAAACTAGCTTCCTTAATTTCTCTGGCTATTTGAATTATAATGTACATAAGGACACCCACGCTGGCTGCAGGCTAGACTCGTGTGCTCACGAACGAATCTAATTGGTTCATGTTGTAATTTATTCAAATATTTTTATTGGAATGCAAGGAATCTTTTGACTTGTAGGAACTTTTCAGAATGTTTGTTTCTAGCAAACACAACTAGATAATGTACCCGATTAGAATAACTGAAGTGTTCTTATTCTCGAGCCCCAAACGAGTTGTGATTGTCGTTCATTTCGTTCAGTAGCCTAGGGTAATGCCCATTTGTTCCCTCATAAGGCGGCAGTGTAGTGTAATGGTTCGGGAACTGGACTTGAAATTTAGAGCTTGCTGGTACCTTGAGCAAGGTGCTTAACCTGAATTGCTTCAGTAAAATATCCAGCTGTATAAATGGATTGTATGTAAAGAAATGTAAACTGTAAGTCGCTCTGGATAAGACCGTCTGCTAAATGCCTAAAAATGTAAAATGTAATAAAACACGAGTTTAGGCAGTCAAAATGCGTTTACTGTTGGTTTTACAATGTTATGTCCTGCAACATCGCGCGATTTAAATGCTTTTGCACAATGCGATAACTTATTGTAACGGTGAGCATCTAGCTTAGCCACAGGATTGCTAGCTGTGCTCCATTTAGTTCGTGTGTAGCATGCTAGGTGGCTACATATTCGTAGGCCACGTTCTACGGGGTTATCACATGTCCCAGGGGCCCTTGCAGCCAGCGAAACTTGGTGTTCGGCTAGTTATGTTCATAAATATTCAAGTATGAAAACCAAGATGTTTGAGTGATTACCCATTTTCCCCCTCGGACGAATGATGTGTTTGAGTGTATGTGACGTTTCACCGTCACCAACTGGGTGTGTATGCGTTGAGAATGAAGCCCGTGTGATTCCGATACTGTGTTGTACTTCCTCTGTACTACACATTTTATTTTAATAAAGAAGTAGTACTGAGATTCTGTGGTGTCATTTATCATGTTTAGAAACATGTTGGTTGGAAGTTGAGTGCGAGGTAGACGGAGCCGCTTGGTCAATCGAACGAGTAAAATGAACGACTCAACTGAGAAAACGAATCATTACTCCAGAGTCCGTAGAAAGAGTCGTTCAATTCGAACGAATCGTTCTCGAATTGAACATCACTATTTTTACGCGCAGACTGTGTTACATCGTGCAGAATATTGGCAAGCGCAGGTATAAAATCGCAGTAGCCTAGACCGAGATAAGCATGTGATTTTAAAATACGGATGAAATGTAACTTTTTTTACGGAGCGCAATCACGTCACTTGTTACAAGTGGCATGATGGGGACGAAAAAATAAGAATTATATTATAGCTGTGAACGCCACGGAATCAAGAGTCGAGAGACTGCTTTTCCATTATAGTTTTCTTGATTGGTTTTGAAAAACACAATAATTTTAAAAAGCTGGCATTCCAACTTTAAAGAAAAACAAACAAAGACGACATTCAGGTACAAAAAGGGAAAATCTTTTTAAAGCAAGGAGGCCTGCGCAAAACAAAAAGGTCAAAAGGGCTTTTAAGATAAAAAAAAGAAAAGGGAAAAAGCCACCTGGAGCGCACCTCCTCTGGGGGGGTGAGCCAGGCCAATTACTCGCCCCCAATCTCTCTCGCCCCTCTCTCGTCCCTCAAAAGAAAAAACGCCAGAGACGCCGTCCTGGAGGAGGTTGGTTCTCCTCCAGAGAGTAAACAGTCCCTTGTTTATTTAGGAAAACCCTGATGTTCCTCGTCTCCCAGAGGAACATCTGTATAGTGTTAGGGCTGCAGCTCCAGGGTCCCACATCCCTCTGGGGGTGGGGGAGCAGGACCCCCTCAGCCATCAGGGAGGATCTCAGCAAGGACCTGCTCAGGGAGACAGAGGACACAACAAGGCCCCAGACCCATCTGGCCACGGACCACTCCCAGAACAGATGTTATACATGTTCCGGGTCAGTACATCCGTGGGGGCCGTTCTTAGCATGGGCTCAGCACCGTCTAGACATCGGATTTTGATGGGCGCCTCTTCGCTTCTTGGCTACATCCGCTCACTGGTTCCTCCCTGAACCGCCTTGTAAGGCCTGTCCTGTAGAGGTGTGGCAGATTGACGTTGCCCCTGAGTCCCCTGTCTGTCCGGAGGTATAGGGTCTTGTTTTTCTTGGGACGGGGCAGGCCTGGGGTACTGAAGTGGCCGGTAACCAAGTTTTGTGAACTGGTCGTGGGGATTTTGGAGCGGGGGGGAACCTGTGGCCTGCTGTTTTTAATGGGGGTCTGTGGAGGGTCTGAAACTGTCTGGTTGGGTTTTGTCAAAAGGAGAAGTTGAGGTCTATTGCTAGATATGGTGGGGGTGGGCCTTACTGGTTTATTTACTGCTCTGTGTTTTTGTTTTGTCCTACGCTTTCCTATTACTTCTGTCCAGTTGGGTGGGGGGGTCAGATTTGGTGTCTGAGGAGGAGGTGGACTCTTCTCCCAAGGTGAGGGGTTCAGAGTCCGCCTCCTCCTCCACTGCGGTAAGGAGTGACTGGGGGAGTGGCACATAAGTTCCATCTGTTTTGGGGGTGATGAGGTTGAATGGGGCAAGGGTTTCCTGTGATAAAGGATTCCTGCGGTGTAAATAGTGAGGGGGACTGTGGTGGGTCAGGCTGGGTCGGAGTGATTGTAATTGTAGGGGGAGGAGGGGGTGAGACGGGGGCACGGTGCCCCTAGCAATGTTCGCATATGAGAGAGGGCAATCTTGGAAGAGATGCCCCTTTACCATGCAAAGATTGCAGGGTCTAGGATCCTGGAATGCCTTGATTTTGTGCTCCCGACCACAGCTCTTGCAATTGACCACTGTGCAGGCTGTGGCTAAGTGACCTAACTCGCCGCATCGCCTGCACAGCTTGGGCATACCATAGTAGTAAACCGTGCCCTGATTGTTGTGATTGTTGTGATTGTGCTGGGGATATGTCTCACCACACCCACTGATGTCACATCAGGTTGGAGTTGGACCAGCTACTTTCTGGCCCCAGTCCATACCCCGTCCTCATCAAGGACCTTCCTAGCCTCAGACTTAACGGAGCCATACCTGCCCAACCACGTAGCGATATCGTGGTCCTGTACAGCCTCGTTGTAGAACTGTAAAGTGACCACTTTGCTTTCGGTGTTGGACAGGGGCTCCACATCAAAGATGTTCAGGGGACTCCTATCCTTCCAATCTCTATAGAGGTTCCAGAACCTCTTCAGGACATTAGCATTTTTAAAGTTCACTTCAAACATGCCAATTGCATTGGGGACCTTCACCAGGCAGTTCAGGTTGCTTGGCCCAAAGCCCATAGCTTTTTTGAGAACGACCCTGCTGAACTCCAGATGGGTCATATTGATCACTCTCGTCCCGGGAGTAGTTGGGTTGGGAGCGGCACTGGTGTTATTTGCTCCACCGGCCTATTCGGTGGTTGCTGGTTCAATGGCACCCTGCTTGGCTGCGTCTCCAGGCCCTGATCCTGCTGTGGTTGTCCTTCTTCCCTCTCCTTCCCCTGGGTTCCATGTCAGGCAGACGGCGTAGTGGGGGCACATCCCAGGAGCTGGACGGGATGCCAATTCCCTTCTGTCTCCGGCGTTGGACCCCACCTAAGGAAGCCCAGGAAAGAAAGCACAGCATGCCCAGGAATGCATGTTCTTTCCGGGAGGACAGGAACCAAACAGACGACCCAGGGGGAGAAGGCCACAAAGCCTCCTCCAGGGCCACTGACGGGGAACTTCCCTGCAGTCCGCAGCAATGATCCCAGTAGGCCCAACTGCGGGTGGTAGTCCAGGGAGGTGTCCAGGCATCGTCGCTCGGAATGCCGGTGGCTCCTCTGGTCCCGTCCTCCGCACTGCCGCTCCAGCGCCTTGTCCTCCGGGATCCGCCTGGTGGTCCTGCTGCAGGGTGGAGAAGGAGAGCCAGGGAGCGTGGGCCTCATTGGGGAAATGGCTAAGAGAGCCCGGTGAGTAGACCCTTTCGGGCGTCCTCACCGGGCAGCTCTGCACTTCCCTCTGGTCTCCGGTCCTCGGCGTCCTGCAACAGTCATCCGGATCCTGGATGGCGCCTGGAGTCTCGGCAGGGGTCTCCCAGGATGCTGTCCTGGCTTCGGTGCTTCGGGTTTAGGCAGGCCATTGTCAAGCCGCTGGTACCTGCTTCCACCCAAAGCACTAGGTGGCGTCCGGCCTTGTCCTCTGGCTCGGGGTTGGCTTAGCCTTAGCCGCTGGCCCGGGGTTCAATCGTAGCTGCGGTCATGCCACTGTTACTCCGGTTCACCGCCAGGCACTCAAGTAAAGACAGAAGGGACATTTAGAGAGAGAAAAGAGAGGAAAATGAAGTGGAGGAGGAAATGCGCTCTGGTTAGCTAACCAACCCACAGCTCTTTGTCTTACACTGAAACCCAGTGTAAGGCAAAAGGCTTGTACGAAAGAGAAGAGAAACCCAAGCATATTTTCCATTATAGTGCTACTTCTTTATTATAATAAAGAGTGAGGCACAGGGAAGTAATCAGTGCATCAGAATCACACGGGGGTCATTCTCAATGCATACACATCCAGTGACGGTGATAATGTCACATACGCTCATACAAACATCATTCATACGAGAGGAAAGGGGGCTTATATGAACATAACTAGCTAAACATCCAAGGTTTAACTGGCCACATGGGCCCCTGGGACATATGGTCTGTGGCTACCTAGTTTAGCCACCTAGCATGCTACACACAAGTCAGATGGAGGGCAGCTAGCATTCCTGTAGTTGGCTGCTTAAAATGTAAAATGTAGGATAGCTGCCCACCGTTACAATATTATTCAGTGCATAAATGGCAAAATTAAGATCTTGGGAGAGTTTTAAAAAAATGTATTTTTATAATTGAACATACCCTCTATATTTACATCCTTGCCTATTGCCACCATTCCCCCCTGGTTTTTAACAGGCAGTATAACGCTAGAGCAGTGGGGTTTTTTCATTCGGCGAACATAGAGGAGCTTACACAGCACAGCTGTAAACTTTGTTGCGTGAATTAGACAATTATGTTAATTAACAAAGATGAAAACAGTAATATATTGAAATAAATGTAGACTGTACTGGCTGCTTTTGCTACATAATGGGGTATATGTTTCATTAGCTTGTATTTGAGAGAAGAAAAAAAAGATCACTGTCTTTGAGAATTGTATTGCAATTTAGTGCTATATAAAGAGCTGTAGCTGCCTTGCTGCATTCTTAACAGAAGTGTCTGTCACACGCCAGGTGACAATTCCTGGACTGGAGCAGAGCAGCCAATGGTAAGAACTGGCAGAGTGGGGTTTGCCGGTCTACGGACCGGATCTTTATTTTTTTCCGCCTCTCTCCCAGACCCGGGAGAGAGAACAGCGGGAGAGAAGGTTCAAATAAAACAAACACAAACACAAAGTCCTCATCCTACTTGCCGCAAAGATTTCAGGCAAAAACAATGAACTAAAATAACAAACTAAAATAAACAACAATAACTGAAAGCCCGCCTCCTCCAAGGGGGGAATCCCCTTTTGGGGAACACACAACAAACAGACAGTCAGCGGCTTTCCACACCGCCTTCATACACCCACATTTAACATGCATCAACACTTACCGGGACAGGGTAGAACTCTACGCACTGTCCCGACACACACTCAACACACGTCTCAACAAGACACCGCGCCTCCTCAGACCGGAGTTCCCATAGAACCTCCCCAGGCACACACATATCCAGTGACTTTTCAAGTGCTTCCCAAACCCATGCACACAGAGACACTCCGACGTTTCAGTCCGAGCTCTCTTTTGACCCAAACGCACAGAGACCCTCGCCACTCCTCACAGTGAGAGTTCTCTGGCAACCAGCCCAGAGACACTCCACTCTTTCAGTGAGAGTTCTCGGGCCGTTGTCCGGAAACACTCTCCACTGCCCGAGTGCAAGTTCTCTTCCAATCACACCGAGGGCGAGAGGCGGACCCTATTTCAGGGCGCTCTCTCGCTCTCTGTCACGATCACAACGAGGGAGAGAGGCGGACACTCTTAGTGCGCCCTCTCTCTCTCTTTCCCACACACACAGGAAGCACTGTACTCAGTCACTCTTGACAAACGCACACAGAACTCAACATAGATTCCACACAGACTCCGCCTCCCAGAAGCTTGGATTACAGACACGCACCACCATGCCCGACAGAGTCACATGAAAACTCACAAACTACATGCCCACAGGAACGCCCACCAACAAGTGTATAATACACACATAAATGACAAGGCGAACACTTCTCCAGAAACACACACATGAATGACAAGACGAAGACTAACTCTCTTGATACACACACGAATGACAAGACAAAGACTAACTGATTCCCCCTCACCCCACCTGCTCTTAAATAGGCTTACTTTCTGCCTGGCTCAGGTGGGACTCGTGAGGCAATCACCTGTCTAACATTCACACACCTAATCACAAAACACCAAACAATTGACAAACCACACCCACTGACATTCTCACACACAAACCGGTAAGTAAATAATCACTTACCAATCAACATCAATTAAATAATAATTAAATCAATGATGGCCTTTGGAGCAACCTTCCGGGCAACAGTTCACATTCTCACACCCTGTGAGAGTGCCAAACCTGCCCCCGGAAAGTCTCACTGCTCCAAAGGCCTCCACAACAGGAAAAAAAACAAAGGCAACCCTGCCACCAGGGCCGTCTCAAGGGGTGGGTGGGGCCTGGGGCGAGTAAACCCACGCGGGGCCCAGCTGTTAACTATCATCGCCAACCCCAATGTTTTGTTATTTTGTTGGTGACAGTTACACTACTACAGAACAGCCTCAGAATTCTGTCTCATATCAGTGTTTTGATCACCAGAGTAAACTATTTACAAAATAGCATTTATTTTTTTGGTTTAGTCTTTCAGTGAACACATGCAGTCATCACGACACTAGGCCTACATAAATACATAAATAAGACAACCGATAGCCTCGTGAAAAAGCACGTCTACTTTGCATAGTGGGCCTAAACAGCCAGTGGAACAACTCCGCAGCACAGATGCATACATAATGGTTCGTTTTAGTCTGATGACAATAATAGCTGAGCTAAAGTTTTACAGACTGAGACAAGATCACGCACAAACCAGCCATAGCAAACCGATTGAATAATTTATATGCCATTACTCTGCCCATTGAATTAAAATATTGTAATAATCAATAGGTCAGCTCCTTTGGGTGCACTTGACTCACGGTTCGGGTTTGGCTCTGCGTTAGCATGGTTGTCCTCGTCAGCAGCACTAGCCCCCTCAGCTAAACTGAAATCAGCACCCCCCTCCTCAGCTAAGATGACCTTGGCGCCGTTTTCCTCTTCCTTGTTGTCGTCGTCCTCTTCATCCACCACGTCTTACGAATTGATCCAAGGAACCTTTCAAGCTGGCATTTATTTCTTCTGTTTTCTTTTTCTTCATTCTTTTTTTCGCTCCCGACTCATACTTTCTAAATTTGTCTCGATCACTGAAATGATTTCCTCGTGCAGCCTGATTTTGAATATTATTAGACGTACAGAAATGAGATTGTTTTACCAACAACCTATGAAAATAATAAAATGGCTAATAGAGAAAGGTTTAGTCTATCACAATGCATGCAGGCCTATTAGATGTTTTCTGACATATGTTTTATACTTCATTTATAGATTTGAAGAATACCAGATGAACAAATGCATCAGAAGTGACCCTCAACAGCCTCAAATGTCAGAGAATTCAGCTCCGCCGCTCCCAGACTCTGGAACTCCCTCCCCACACGCAGAGACACTACCCTCTTCAAAACACTGGGAAGGGTTTGAGGGGGGTAAGGGAGGGGCGGAAGGGTTTGAGAGGGGGGTAAGAGGTTTAAGAGGAGGGTTTCAGCTCCGCCGCTCCCAGACTCTGGAACTCCCTCCCCACACGCAGAGACACTACCCTCTTCAAAACACTGGGAAGGGTTTGAGGGGGGTAAGGGAGGGGCGGAAGGGTTTGAGAGGGGGGGTAAGAGGTTTAAGAGGAGGGTTTCAGCTCCGCCGCTCCCAGACTCTGGAACTCCCTCCCCACACGCAAAGACACTACCCTCTTCAAAACACTGCTCAAAACCCACCTATTCACCATAGCCTACCACTGACTCTTTCCCCTGTTTCCCACTGTAAACAGTCTCCCATTGTACTATGTTGTATGTTGTTCATGTGTCGATGATGTCGTCCTTATGTCGCAACTATTTGCATGCATGTATGTATTTATTTATATTAATTCCTGTGTTGCTTTTATTTACTTTTATGTAAGGTGAACTTAGAGGACATCTCTCGTCAAGTGAAATGGACAAATGGCTGCTCTTCTGTTTGCACTTGATGTTCTGGCGTCATTTTCATATAGTTAAAGCCTTCTTCGGTTTTCACTATTTGTTTATTTTGTTGTTGAAATCTACTGGTGTCTGTATTTTCCCTGTATTTCAATGCCATTTCTTAGTTTATTTTTATTAAGAATTTTATGAAACATTCATGATCTATGTGAACTTAATGTACTACTAACTATTACAAGGGAAAACACCATTCTGTTGGTTTTATAAAGTTAAAATTTAATTGAATAAGTAAAGAACACATTAGGACTTGTTTACGATTCGCAACCCAAAGTTATGGACTTGTGACTTGACTTGACCTGAACACGGTGACATGGGACTTTACTTGAGACTTACCCTTCATGACTTGGGACTTACTTGAAACTTGAAAGTTAAGACTTGAGACTTACTTATGACTTGCATAACAGTGACTTGGTCACAACTCTGGGTTATAGGCCATTACGTTTCATTTATTTAGTTTAGCATTTTACATTTGATTTTATTATTTGTCTTTACTTATTCATAGTTCGGTATTTAAATGGAAAGTGTACTCACATTTACGGATGCTTTCTCCTGAGTTTCGATAAAATTAAGTCCTCAATGATGTCATCATAATCCAGGGAAGTGGTAAATTAATTCTCAATTGCCAACAGTGCAAACGCGTTCAGTTTCTTTTCCTTTACTGTTGATTTCAGGTAGGTTTTAACATGTTTCAATAAAGAAAATTACCTTTCTCCGGAGCAATTTGCAATCGGTAATGCCAGATACATGCGAAGGCTTATTTCCACGTTGGGAATGCATCGCCCAGGCCTAGCTCTCTGAGCTTATACAGGTACATCTCAATAAATTAGAATATCGTGGAAAAGTTCATTTATTTCAGTAATTCTATTCAAAAAGTGAAACTCGTGTGTGTGTATATATATATATATATATAGATTCATTACACACAAAGTGAAATATTTCAAGCCTTTATTTCTTTTAATTTGGATGATTATGGCTTAGAGCTAATGAAAACCCCAAATTAAGTATCTCAGAAAATTAGAATATTCCTAAAAAAAATGATTTTTAATACCGAAATGTCAGCCTTCTGAAAAGTATGTTCATGTATATGCACTCAATACTTGGTCGGGGCTTCTTTTGCATGAATTACTGCGTCAATGCGGCGTGGCATGGAGGCGATCAGCCTGTGGCACTGCTGAGGTGTTATGGAAGCCCAGGTTGCTTTGATAGCGGCCTTCAGCTCGTCTGCATTGTTGGGTCTGGTGTCTCTCCTCTTCCTCTTGACAATACCCCATAGATTCTCTATGGGGTTCAGGTCAGGCGAGTTTGCTGGCCAATCAAGCACAGTAATACCATGGTCATTATACCAGGTATTGGTACTGTGGGCAGGTGCCAAGTCCTGCTGGAAAATGAAATCAGCATCTCCATGAAGCTTGTCAGCAGAAGGAAGCATGAAGTGCTCTAAAATATCCTGGTAGACAGCTGCGTTGACTTTGGACTTGAGAAAACACAGTGGACCAACACCAGCAGATGACATAGCACCCCAAATCATCACTGACTGTGGAAGCTTCACACTGGACTTCAAGCAATTTGGATTCTGTGCCTGTCCACTCTTCCTCCAGACTCAGGGACCTTGATTTCCAAATGAAATGCAAAATGTACTTTCATCTGAAAAGAGGACTTTGGACCACTGAGCAACAGTCCAGTTATTTTTCTCCTTAGCCCAGGTAAGACGCTTCTGACGTTGTCTCTGGTTCAGGAGTGGCTTGACACGAGGAACGCAACAGTTGTAGCCCATGTCCTGGATACATCTGTGCGTGGTGGCTCTTGATGCACTGACTCCAGCCTCAGTCCACTGAGGAGCCTGAGCCTGAAGCTCCCCCAAATTCTTGAATGGGCTTTGCTTGACAGTCCTCTCAAGGCTGCGGTTATCCCTGTTGCTTGTGCACCTTTTCCTACCACACTTTTTCCTTCCACTCAACTTTCTATGAATATGCTTGGATACAGCACTCTGTGAACAGCCAGCTTCTTTAGCAATTACCTTTTGTGGCTTACCCTCCTTGTGGAGGGTGTCAATGACTGTCTTCCGGACAACTGTCAAGTCAGCAGTCTTCCCCATGATTGTGTAGCCTACTGAACCAGACTGAGAGACCATTTAAAGGCTCAGGAAACCTTTGCAGGTGTTTTGAGTTAATTAGCTGATTAGAGTGTGACACCGTGAGTTTACAATATTGAACTTTTTCACAATATTCTAATTTTCTGAGATACTGAATTTGGGGTTTTCATTAGCTGTAAGCCATAATCATAAAAATTAAAACAAATAAAGGCTTGAAATATTTCACTTTGTGTGTAATGAATCTATATAATATGAGTTTCACTTTTTGAATTGAATTACTGAAATAAATAAACTTTTCCACGACATTTTAATTTATTGAGATGCACCTGTACATGCCCATCACAGATTGTTCACCCTTTAACATTGAGCTGCACTGGCAAAACCCCTTTTTTTTTTTTTTTTTTTTTTTTTTTTTTTTTTTTTGCCTCACCCAAAAGCATTGCTGAGAGGACACTGCTAAGATAGCAAGCATGATCTGCACTGACCGGAAATACTTTTCGCAAGCACATTGCAAGGTGCTTACGTTGTGTAGGACTTTCAAAAATAATAAATTGAAATAAAGTTTTAGATTGGAGTTTTCATCCGAAAATATTTTATAATATTTAAATATTAGACACTAGGCACGTGCCTAGTTTGCCTATTCTAGATCTGGCCCTGTTCACGTGGGTCACGTTTTCAGATCGGAAAATCCAGAATTTCAGATGAATCCGGAAAAATCACATCCCTGGCTCTCTGAGGATTGATGTGTTAATCACCGTAGACGGCGCTACAGTGTTCCCATCCCGGTTGGCCAGGAACCTTGACGTGTCACTAGACAACCAGCTGAGCTCCTCGGGGCAAATAGAGGCGATTGTCCAGACCTGCAGATTCTCCATCCACAACATAAGGAGGATTCGCCCCTTCCTCACCCAAGAGGCCACACATCTTCTTGTCCAGACCATGGTCATCACATGCCTGGACTACTGCGCAACGCCTTACTGGCTGGCCTTCCACCCTACGTCATCAAGCCACTACAACTCATTCAGAATGCAGCCGCACTACTGGTGTTCAACCTTCCTAAATTCTTACACATCACTCTACTCCTCACCACCCTTCACTGGCTTCCGGTTGCAGCCTGCCTTCAATTCTAGTCATTGGTGCTGGCGTACCGGGCCACGAGGGGGACTGCCCCCTCCTACCTTCAGTCTATGATCACACCCGACACCCCCTCCAGATCCCTCCAATCAGCCTCCTCTCGCCTGCTAACTGTCCCATCTCTCCTCTTCCTGGCCTGGTCCCTAGATGGTGGAATGACTTTCCCCACTTGGTCAGGACAGCAGATTTTCTTCCTATCTTCTGTAAAAGACAGAAAACTCACCTTTTCAGACTCCACCTAAATGTAAAAAAATAAATTATAAGCTACTCTTCCCTTTGGGTGATTATATAATTGCGGGTACATTTCGAATTTGTGAAAGAGTAAAAAAAAATTAAAAAGTAACATTTTGTCCAAAACAATGTTTCATTCCTATAACAGACCCTTCAAATATAACATATTTACTACTTGCCAAGAAAAAGCCATAATGATTTCAGATATTTATTTATCAGATTTATCAGATATAATTGAGCTACTGTATACACAGAATGCTATACACTCTAATTTCACAGAATGTAATGAATGTTCTGGACATTTTCCCCACAAATTCATGAAGATCTTTGTAATAAAATCATACTGAGTAACAGTACTATACTGCTAAAACATCTTAACAATTTGCAACGTAATGGTAACATAGTTGACACATGGAGTTGACATGGGTAACAGAGTTGACCGGACATCAGAAAGCAGAACAAAATATTGAACTAGTGAATTGGTTTAATCTAATTTACCATTATATATTTTATATGAAGCTATTGTATTTCATATTAAAATAAATATAAATAATTAGACTTTTGTCATTTAAAACAAATAATTTCTCTGTAAATCTCATTCAGGATTACGGTTGTAGATGTAGCAACAATTACCCATATAAATGTTTAAAGCTGCAGTATGTAGCTTTGCAGTAAAAAATAACTAATAAAAATAATAATTTGCAATTGTTAAGAACTTTACAGTCATGGCCAAAAATATTGGCACCCTTGCATGTTTAAAAAAAAATAAAAAATTCTCTAAAATAAGTATTTGGTCTCCACAATCCTTTATTTCACTGTTAATAGTTCAGAAACGTTGTTTTTGATTCAGAACTTTCATATCCTTTTAATTTTACATTTAGTAGACACTTTTATCCAAAGCGACTTACAGTAGTGAATGCATACAGTTTTCAGTATATGTGGTCCCAGTGGGAATTGAACCCACAACCTATGCGTTGCCAACGCCATGCTGGTAGCACTTGGCATTCAGGCCAAAAATTTCAATTTGTGTCTCATAAGACCGGATAATCTTTTTCCTGATGCTCTTAGAGTCCTTTAAGTACCATTTGGCAAACTCCAGGTGGGCTGTCATATGCCTTTCACTCAGAAGTAGCTTCCGTCTAGCCACTACCATAAAGGTCTGATTGATGGGAGTGCTGCAGAGATGTTTGTCCTTCTACCAGGTTCTCCCATTGCTGCAGAGGAACTCTGAAGCTCTCTTAGAGTGGCCATTGGGTTCTTGGTCACCTCCTGATCATGTCCCCTTCTTGCCCGGTTACTTAGTTTGGCCAGACGGCCAGCTCTAAGAAGAGTTGTGGTGGTTTCAAACTTATTCCATTTCACAATGATGGAGCCCACTGTTCTCCTGGGTGCTTTCAATGCTTTAGCAATGTTTTTATACCCTTCCCCAGATCTATGCCTCAACACAATTCTATCTCGGAGGTCTATGGAGAGTTCCCTAGGACTTCATGGCTTGGTTTTTACTCTGACATGCACTGTCAACTGTGGGACCTTACATAGACAGGTGTGTGCCTTTCCAAATCAAGTCCAATCAATATAATTAAGCACAGCTGGACTCCAATGAAGGTGTAGGCCCATCTCAAGGATGATCAGAAGAATTGGACAGCACCTGAGTTAAATATACAAGTGTCACAGCAAAGGGTCTGAATACTTATGGCCATGTGATATTTCAGTGTTTGTTTTGTAATAAATCTGCAAAAATTTCTACAAGTCTGTGTTTTTCTGACAATATTGGGTGCTGTGTGTGCATGAACGAGGAAAAAAATGAAATTAATTGATTTTAGCAAATGGCTGCAATATGACAAAGAGTGAAAAATTTAAGGGGGTCTGAATACTTTCCGAACCCACTGTATGTACAGTTTCAAAACCCTTGATGGACATGACATGTCGCAGGGGGAAAAGGTATAGTACGTCTGCTAACTAGAACCTAGTACACATGTACTGTGTATTACACATACAGTCCCAAAACCTGTGATGGGGGGGGGGGGAGTTGCTCCCAAGCCAACCACCTGTCGGATGCAGTGATGGACAGGACAGGCTCAAACCCTCTTTATGGTTGCAATTTCCCAGTCCCCTTTTATCCACCAGATAGCAGAGCAGGGAGGGAGAGGGGCTGGCTATTAAAATCAGAGCCAGCTCTTTCCAACCCTACAAGATTCCTAGACCTCTCTACTGGCAGTTTGGCCCACAGGGGGAAACCTGATCCTAGATCAACACTCCTACTCTGAGATGCTTTATGCATACCAGCCCTGGACTCATTGCTGGCCATTTCACAACAATCCAGCATTTTGTTTTGAACCATTCCTGGGCGCTTTTTGAAGTGTGTTTCCAGTCATTGTCCTGCTAGAAGACACATGACCTTCGACAGACACAAACTTCTGACACTGGGTTGAACATTGCGCTCCAAAATGGCTTGGTAATATCCTGATTTCATGATGCAATGCACAGATTCACCAAGTGCCAGAGGCAGACGCTTTTATCTAAAGTGACTTACAGTAGTGAATGCATACATTTTATGTATCCATTCTAGGGCTGACCCCATTTAGTCGACTTGTCGATTGTTTGGTCGATGAGCTGTTGGTCGACTGAGATTTGTTTTGGTCAAGCAGTCGCCCGAAATATTGTTAAAATTCTCCATGGCAGTGACAGTCCTTCACTCTTAACATAGCTAGGCCTATATATGTTCTCTTTAAATTATATTAGGCGGTTAAGGTAATAGTAATGTTGTGAATAATTCTGCAAAACTAATAAAAATAACTGTGGAGGACGTCGGTCTCGGCCACGTGGGAGTGGCATGGTTGTCTGTGTCTGTTGTCTGTTGTCTGTTGTGGAGGCCTTTGGAGCAGGTCGACTTTCCGGGGGCAGGAAGGTAAAGAGTAAACCGTGGCCCGGAAGGTTGCTCCAAAGGCCATAATTGGTTTAATTATTATTTAATTGGTGTCAATCAGTTAATTGATATGGAAGTAAATTGGCTGATTGGGTGTCTGTGAGAACGTGAGTGAATGATTGTGATTGGGTGATTGCCTCACGAGTCCCACCTGAGCCGGGCAGAGACTAAGCCTATTTAAGAGCAGGTGGGGCGAGTGGGGAATCAGTTAGTCTTGTCATGTCATTATGTGTGAGTGTTGAAAGTGAGATCAGTCAGTCAGTCAGTCAGTCAGTCAGTCAGTCAGTCAGTCAGTCAGTCAGTCAGTCAGTCAGTCAGTCTTGGTGTGTGTGTGTGCGTGCGTGCGTGTGTGCGTGCGTGCGTGTTGTGGATTGTGTGATGTTTGATGTTTGTGGAGTTTTGTGTGCGTTTGTCGAAAGTGACTGAGTAGAGTGCTCCTTGTGTGTGTGGGGAAGAGGGAGAGGGGGTGCACTAAGAGTGACCGCCTCTCGCCCTCGGTTTTAGTGAAAGAGAGCTCGCACTCGGGCAGTGCAGAGTGTTTCTGGGCAACAGCCCGAGAACTCTCACTGGAAGAGTGGAGGGTGTCTCGGGGCTGGTTGACAGAAAACTCTCACTGTGGGGAATGGCGAGTGTCTCTGTATAAATGGGTAAGAGAACTCGAACTGCAAGGTTCGAGTGTCTCAGTATGAATGGGTTGGGAAGCACTTGAAAGGTCACTGGATATGTGTGTGCCTGGGGAGGTTCCAGGGGAACTCCAGAGGAAGAGGCGCAGTGTAAGTTATAATTATTTTAGTTTGTTATTTTAGTTCATTGTTTTTACCCGAAAGCTTCGCAGTGAGTAGGGTGAAGATTTTGTGTCTGTGCTTGTGTTTGTTATATGTTAACCTGCTACTCCCACAGTCTCTTCCCCATGTCTGGGGGGAGAGACAAGAAAAATTAAAAAAAATCTGATTCGTAGACCAACAAAGACCACTCCGTGTCTCCAGTCTGCTCTGTTCCCATCCAGGGTTTGTCACGTAGTGTGTGACAGTAACATTTTATAATAAATGTGTTTTGCTAATTGTATGTTTTATATATTTATAACTAACATGCGTAACACCCCCTTTCATGTAGCCTATATTGTATCCTTCCTGTTTTAGGCACGCGAATGTGCATTTTAATTGTAGCCTAAGATTTGCCTACAGTTAAGATTAGTGATATAGGCATACTTTAATTACTCATTTCGATATAACCTAAGAACATAATGTAAAAGAAAACATCTGAAGTATGGCAGCATTTCGTTTTAGTCGCGGATAATCCAAAAAAAGTGGAATGTAAACTGCAAGTGCGTTTTCCAAGGCAGGGCTTATCGTTAATAAAATGAGGAGCAGCCTTTTGCCCAAAACATTTGACAAGCTAGTGTTCCTGTGCCATAATATGAAACGACTGGGTAAGTAGGCCATCGGATGGTCTCCGACTCAAGTAAGTTATTTTCCATAGGCTATAGCCACTTTATCTTCAGCTTTAGGCTACAATGAGGCTGTGTGCGCGGATAGAACAACGCATAGAGGCAGTCCTCCACAAGATCTGCGGGAAGAAAATGTCTCTTGTGGTTGATGAAACGACTGACATTGCAATAGGCGAGTGAGTCAAAAAATATGAATACTGATATTGCTAATTCATAATGAGTAATATAATCTAGAACTAATGAAACGTGAATATTACATATTAAAATGTTTTTATTTTACAATATAAAACTATTATCCCTGATATTTCTTTTATAGTCTATATACATTATTTGACATTTTTAGGAATTCATTTGATTACACACACTTTTTGATGATAAAAATGGGTAAAACCAGAAAAAATTAAACGGAGAACACGGAATACGGGAAAAAATAAAACTGATTCCATAGGGCCCTACCAGACTTATGAAGTCCAAAACTGCCCATCTACTTGTGAATAGTATGGAGCCAATGTAGTACCCCTGAAATAGGGGAAGAATTAATACAGGACAACCGCTCCTCGCTCTGCATGAACTGTATTAATTTATTTTACTTTACAAATTTAAGCTGCATTTGCAGGAATGAGGTTAGAACATTTACAAGCATCTCATTCTTGCAGTGCATAAACGTGTGGTACAGTTCATTGTTACAGTGCATAACCATTTTATACCTGAAAAGGTACCAATTCTTTTTACAGTGCATGGTATTAAATCACAACTCGATTGGCACATTTCGAACAATAAAAAAAGGGAATGAGAAAAAAACACTATTGCCATAGTCATCGGTCCTTTACATGTGTTAAACATGTGACGGCAGTGTAGTGTTATGGTTAGGGAACTGGGCTTGTAACTCAGAGGTGCTGGTTCGATTCCCAGGTGGGACACTGCCATTGTACCCTTGAGCAAGGTACTTAACCTGAATTGCTTCAGTAAAATATCCAGCTGTATAAATGGATTGTATGTAAAGAAATGTAAACTGTGTAAGTCGCTCTGGATAACAGCGTCTGCTAAATGCCTAAAATGTAAATGTAAAATGTTAAACATTTCCAAAGATTGCTCACACAAGCATACGCACACGGGAGGGACAGGGAGGAAGACGCACACATTGTATACGTCTCTATCACGTGCCCATCTCATGCACATAGCATGCACTCGGCATTAGTTGTAGTTACTATTAACTACCCGTAGCTTGTACTGGTATTTTAACATTTACAAGACCTACTTTAAGTCAGAATTATAAATCAATTTCTGTGAACATATAAAAGTAAACAGGCAATTATTAACTATTTAGTACTGTTCAACTCGTGCTCTGGCTAGCAGCTATGCTAGCTAACTTAATGATTTTTTGTTTTGTCCGTGCTCGGTCAAAACACTTAAATCTCAAATATGCATCCTTATCTACAGTATGCATATACTGTAGATAAGTCAAAAGGTTGAGTACACCTGCTGGAAACTAGGTTTATCTCATAATTGACAATGTTTTACACCATATAAGTTTATTTAAATACTTACTTAAGTATTTAAGTAACGATAAACAAAAGGAACATTAAAGCAATGTTCAATAAAATTGTATTGAAAATGTAATCTTGGATTCCTCAAAATAGCCACCCTTTGCTGTGATAACAGCCTCACAAACACGGGCCATTCGGTTCGAATTGTGCGCTGCTTATTTATTTATGTTACTTTGGTGTTAACAAAAACTTTGGGTCCGAATGGACCCGGTGTGTAACTCAGTACTAACCACCCCAAAAAATAAGGATTATCATCCAGTTTTGTTTTGTACTTCATTACTAATTTATTAGCTCATCATAACCACAGTCCCCATATCAAACATTATTTTATATGGCCCCCCATATGGCCCCAAGACACAATATACCTATTTTTTCACTCGAAAATAGGATTATATTCACTCATGCTGTTCCCCATATTGAAGAAAATGGGTAAATAATTATGCAATCTGACTATAACAGGCTAATATATGAAGACACTTTATTGAGTAAACTGCTTTGTGGGTTTTAGAACTCTATTATTGAAATAAATCAATAAATCAAGGAATAAAACAACTTTATTTGGAACATGGAACATGGAACATTGGAACATGGAAGTTTGTTTTTTCTCACCCTGTGTGGGCACTGACAACAACAATGCTGTGTTGTGTGTGTGTGTGTGTGTGTGTGTGTGAGAAAGAGTGTTCAGATGCATGAATCACAGCATTTGACTGTATGAGTGTGCTCAACACAGATGTATTTCTTACACTTGTCGCAAGTAGTATTGGTTTTTCTGTCCTTGGTGGAGGGACAGGACTGGCACCTCTTTCGTATCCTACTGTCTTTGGCACGCCCTGGTGGTGGAGGGCCTGCTGGCATGGGGCCTGCTGGTCTGGGGCGTGTTGGTGTGGGGGCGGCTGGTCTGGGGCGTGTTGGTGTGGATGCGGCTGGTCTGGGGCGTGTGAGTGTGGATGCGGCTGGTCTGGGGCGTGTTGGTGTGGATGCGGCTGGTCTGGGGTGTGTTGGTGTGGATGCGGCTGGTCTGGGGTGTGTTGGTGTGGATGCGGCTGGTCTTGGGCCTGTTAGTGTGGGGGCGGCTGGTCTGGGGTGTGTTGGTGTGGATGCGGCTGGTCTTGGGCCTGTTAGTGTGGGGGCGGCTGGTGAGCTTTGAGCCTGGATCTCTCTCACCAGATTGGCAGAAGCAGGCGTTCTGGGAATCCACTGTCTCCGTTCAATGTGGGGAGTTGTAAAACACAGCCATTGGCCACCGGGCGGTCATCCTTTGGCATGTGTAGGTGCCTGTGACTTTGTCGAGGTTGTCGACTCCTCCCTTGTTCTTATTGTAGTCCAGGATGATCTCTGGTTTATTGTCCTCTCTACTGCTCACAGCAGCGTTCTTGTGGTGGGTCGACATCACTATGACATTCTTGTTCTTCCTGGGACAGTATGAGACTGTGGTGGTGGTCTCAGTGAAGGCAAACTTGGAGGAGAGGGCGGCTCTGTTCTTGATCCCGGTCAAAGCGGCAGGAAGTTCTGGTTTGTTTTTCACGGTCCCCACCATGGTGAGTCTCCTCCGGCGCAGCTCCTCTCCAAGGGCATACGAAGTGAAGAAGTTGTCGCAGGTGATGTTGTGCCCCCGAAGACCCTCAGTCATCTCCAACACCACCCGCTTGCCCTGGCCCTTCTCCGCCACACCCCCTGCTGGTTTGCCACGCATAGCTGCTGCTGGCATCGCATGCAGCCCAGATCTTTATCCCGTATTTGGCCGGTTTGCTTGTGATGTATTGTTTGAAGGGACAGCGGCCTCTATAGGGGAGTAGGCATTCGTCAACCGTGGCGTCTGACCCTGAGTTGTACATACACGACAAACGCTCCACCCACTTCTCCCAGAGCTCTCTGATGGGAGCAAGTTTGTCGGCAGCACGGCGAGCAACTCGTGTCTCCCGGTTGTCAAATCGGATGACTCTTGAGATCACATGGAATGTTTGGAGTGACATGGTCGCCCGAAAGATGCTCCGGCCTGTCTCAGCATCCCAGAGGCTTGCAGTAGCCTCATTATTGGACCTGAGGGATAAAACAACCCGAATCAGTTCACACATGACTGCACAGTTTGTCACAGCAGCAACACAGTGGCTATATGCACTCTGAGATTTGTTTGAAATGTAAAGAGCAATACAAATTAAATGTACTACTATATCATTATTTGGGAGAATACCACATTCAGTGACACCACATGTTTATGTTCCAACTGGTTGCAAATCGACAATAGCGTTACAGCACCCGCTCAAACATTTCTGAAACATTGCAATGTACCACTGACCTGTAAACTCCAGCCAGGAGCAGCAGTCCCAAGTAGGCATCCAGGTCGGTCTTGTCTATCATCTTCCAATTATCTTTGAACACCCGTCTCCCCTCCATGTTGGTCATGTCAATGAGAATCTTCTGAATTGACTCTGGAATGAAGAGCTCAAATGCTGACTTGATGTCCTGGACACAAGATATTGCAAAGCGTGTGGGCCCAGGGGTCATCCTGATGATGTTTTCAGCTTGAGCTTTGCCGTGTGTCTCGTAGGGGATGGAGGACCATGACATCTTCTTTTCCTTTGAGATGAAGAGCTCTTCATCATCATCTAGCTCCTCCTCTTCTACATTGGATGTCTCTTCGTCATGTTCTGGATCATATCCTTCATCATCCTCATCTTCAGACACCTCCTCCTCTATTTCAGGCCCTCCACGTCAGCATGAGCATTTTGACCAGACATAAGATGGTCCAGGTACTCAAGGGCAGAGTATTCTCTGTTGCTCATGATGAAGTAGTAGTGGTCAGGTAGACAGACAGATACTGCTGCAGAATGAACTTGACAGGAATCCAAACCTTGGCTATTTATTGATGTTGCTGCGAGAAAATGTGTTATGCCACTCCCCTAGCCCCCCACAAGATGATACAATGTATCTATGTATGTCTGGGTTTGTGTGGGAATGTTGTATTCCGGTGTGCACTGTACTGAACTGTAAGCCTATGTCCCTGTGTGTGTGTGCGTGCGTGCGTGCGTGCGTGTAAGAGTGTGCATGTGTGTATTGTGCATGCCTCTGTGTGTCGGGGTAGTGTTGTTAGGTCCTAAAATGTGTAAGATGACACTCCACAAACCAGGCACTGAGGCAGTGTATTTTTATGTATTGAGCGGACCAACATAAAAGTTGAAGCCCTATGGGGGAGGGGAGGGTAGCAGTTCAAAACTCCGAGAAAGAATCGGTTCCCATGTAGGAGGGGAGTGTGTGTGTGTGGGGGGGGTCGGGGTGAGAGTGAAGTGTCTAGAGTCAAATATGAACCTTGATTGAGCCACATGTGATCCATAGAGTTAGCCATAGCATTTCAGTGAAGCAAAGTAAGATGCATGCCTTTTTCCACTCTGGTCAGGAGCTCCTGCTCTTGTTCCCATGAAAGGGGGGGGGTGAAGTGTCTAGTCAAATATGAACCTTGATTGAGCCACATGTGATCCACAGAGCTAGCCATAGCATTTCTATGAAGCAAACTGACGTCTATAGCCATTTTTCTATACCGGGTCCGTTTGGACCCTAACACCACCGATGTAAAAAATGTTCTAGAAGAAATTCAGAATTGGCTAAAATGGTAAACATTAGTGTTTTTGTGTTTAAATAGCCGCCATGAACACAAACTCTAAGCCTTGTTCCGATAAAAAAAACCTAATGGCATTAATTGCATTTTACATTCTTGAAACGGGTCCGTTCGGACCCGAACACCACACTTAATAAGTTTCAGCAGGAAATCACCCGATATGTCTTCCCAGCTCTCCTGCAGCAATTCCCAGAGGCACTTGTGGGTTGCTTTGCTTTGACTGTTCTGTCCAGTTCATTCCATACAAATTCTATGGGATTGAAGTCTGGACACTGGGCAGGCCAGGTCCTTAGTTTGAGTTGTCCTTCACGCTCCCCCTTCACCAGATAGTTCTTCCACAACTTCAAGGTGTGTTTCGGGTCTTGCTCAAGAATGAAGGAGTGCCCGCTTAGCTGTAGTCCAGATGAAAGGTGTACTCAAACTTTTGACTGGTACTGTATAAGTACACACACATTTATACATCGTTAACAGGCAATAGCAAATGGGTATATATACAATTTTACCTGAAATAGGGGAATAATTAATCTGCTGGCTCTGCATAAACATAATGACGAGAACCAGCATCAGCGCCTCCACTCAATTCTCCCCAGACATGAGCAATCTCACACTGATTCAGTCATGAATAATCGCTAAAACAGATAGAAAAAAAAGGCATTATTATGTACTAGCACTAAACCCATTAAAGACATTAATGCACACAGATACAATATAATTATGGGCTATCTAGAATCTTGATCAACGTCAACATGTTTCAACCTGTCACACACCCCCACAAAATTAGATGTTGTCCACAGGTTCAATCCGTGTTTGACCCATTCAGACCACACTATGGACATGGGTAAATACCGGGTCGGTAAGTTTACTTCAGTACACGACACTGCTGAACAGGGTTGTTGCGTTTCGACGTCATTAAAAAGAGGTAGCTAACTAGTCAGCTGGAAATTAGTAGCTGGGTAGCTAGCTGTAACTTTTAACGTTAACTTCAACGTTGGGTAACCTGGTAATACGACAGATCAGCTAGCTTCATTAGCTAAACAGCCAAGCCACTGTAACTACATTTTACATTTTTTTTGCATTTTAAGCATTTAGCAGATGCTCTTATCCATGGTAGGGACAATCATAGTTCGCGCAAGAGATCAGTGCAGTAATACAGCGATAGACATCATTGCAGGCAGCTGCGTACCATACCTGTAACACTGGGAAGGAAAAGGTTAGTAATTTTTTTAAATTATGGAGTAAGCAGGGATACATGGTGTTGAGCAAGTAGGCAGTGGTGATGACAATTAGCTATATGTACAGAATTCACTGGTGGTGGAGTCTCTTGGGGAAGATCGCAAGTGATCTGACAGAGAAGAAACGAGACCGCAAGGAGCGGCTGCCAGGCGCCTGGAGGGATGGGGCAGTCAGTTTCCCAGAGGAGGCGGAGCGGAGGGGTCTGGCTGGGGTGTAGAGAGTGATGAGTGACTGGAGGTATGGGGGTGCAGTACCTCTAGCCGCTTGAAAAGCAAGCACCAGTGATTTGAATCTGTTGCGTGCTGCGATGAGGAGCCAGTGCAGAGAGGAGAGTAAAGGGTTGACGTGGGTGAACTTCGGCTGGTTGAACACCAGACGTGTGGCAGCATTCTGGACTAGTTGCAGTGGCTTGATGGCACAGGCCGGTAGACCTGCCAGCAAGGAATTGCAGTAGTCCAGACGTGAGATCACCAGGGCCTGGACCAGGAGTTGTGTGGCCTCTTGGGTGAGGAACGGTCGGATCCTCCGTATGTTGTCGAGGGAGAATCGGCAGGTCCGAGTGATCGCTGCAATGTGGATTAAGATAAATAAGTAGCGTTAACTGACACTGCAACCAGTGAACAGGTAGCTAAACATGAAATCTAACGCCAGGTAACTTACGATTACTAGCACGCAACGAGATGATTCCAACCGTGATAGAATGCACACTGGGTAATAACTCACTAGGTAGCTACCGTTAGTGTACCAGCAATACTCGCTACTAGCTAGTATAATGCTGGTGGGAAAACTTGATACTAGCTAGTATTGGCAACAAATATTATCATTCGCTAGCTTAACGTTAGCTACTCAGTTTGCACAATTGTGCAATCTTGCCTGTAACGTTAACTTAGCTAGTTCCACTGGCTTTCGTTTTCATGCATGAGTGCTGTTCGCATTGTTTTCGATGTTCAGTCCAATTATCAGTTTGACATGTTTTAGAGCAGTAAAATGTTCTATGACAGGAGGTGCATCGTTTCAGTCAACATTTTCTTACCTTTATTCCACAGTGGGCACAGTGCTAGTGGGACGTGGGTTTGGTTGGTCACTCAACCTGTCCTCATTTAAAGGATTGTCTCTGAATGTTGTCGTCCCTCTCTCTCTGCAGCCTGCCAGGAATTGCTCGCTGCACCTACATCCGTAACAGTGTATGCAGTAATCCTCTGACTCACTCTGTTGACAGCTGAAGCATCTCCTTGGTCGTGCATGGTGTGGAGCTGCAAGCTGAGGTGAAGCTGGGTAGTGGCACTGGGGTGCAAACCTCTGTTGATACTGGGTTGCCTCTCCTTGCTGTCCTGGAGAGTGGACTGGCCAGTACTCTTGTGGTGGAGCCTACGTTTGGTGGTCTTGACCTCCCAGCCTGGGTGGGTGCTGTCTTGGTCTTATTTCAGGAGGAGACGAGACAGCCTACAGGGATGAATGAACTTTAATAAAGTAAAAAAAAAAAAAAAAAAAAGTGGGGCTGTTGGATGGATTTTCTGATCTGAGAAATTTCAGCCATGAGGTTCTTAAGTAGCGCCAGGTAAGACCGTATTTGTCTTAGTTCGGACAACAGATCTGGGTGAGGTTTTGTTGAATCATATTTTCTCTTTCTTTTCAACAGGGGCATTGCTAGCCTGAGCTGAATGGACAGTGGTTGGTCGCTGGTGCACTAACAGTTTATTTTTCTTCAATTTCTCAAGTAACAGTTCATCACCAATGTTTGTCTGCTGAAGATAACGGGGACGCCTCGCTAGCAGAGGAACTTAATTGTTTCTTTGCTCGATTTGAGGTGAAAGCAGCGGTGTCTGACACAACACCTCCACCAGCCTCTAACAGCCACATCATCACTGTGCAGGAGCTTGATGTGAGGCGTGTGCTCAGAGCGGTGAACCCGAGGAAAGCTGCTGGCCCTGATGGTGTGACAGGAAGGGTGCTGAAGGAATGTGCAGACCAGCTCTCCGAGGTCTTCACAAAGATCTTCAACCTGTCCCTTTCCAAATCCATCATTCCACCTTGCCTGAAGTCTGCCACAATCATTCCACAGCCAAAAAAGACTGTCATCAGCGGCCTCAACGACTACCGTCCGGTCTCCCACCCACCTTCGACCCATTCCAGTTTGCCTACAGAGCGAACAGGTCTACAGAAGATGCCATCGCCACTGCTCTTCACACGGCATTGACGCACCTTGAACACCAGGGGAGCTATGTGAGGATGCTCTTCATAGACTTTAGCTCTGCCTTTAACACCATCATTCCGGGCAGACTCATCATAAAACTTACTGACCTAGGACTTTCCCAACCCACCTGCCACTGGATAAAAGATTTCCTAACTAACCGTCACCAGACCGTTAGACTAGGCCCCCACCTTTCCCCTACCCTTACACTCAGCACCGGCTCCCCACAGGGCTGTGTGTTGAGCCCCCTTCTCTACGCCCTCTACACTCACGACTGTGCCCCCACCCATCCCACTAACACCATCATCAAGTTTGCGGACGACACGACTGTGGTTGGTCTTATTTCAGGAGGAGACGAGACAGCCTACAGGGATGAAGTCCAAAGACTGGCAACATGGTGTTCAGAGAACAATCTTGCCCTGAACTCCTCAAAAACAAAATAACTCATAATGGACTTCCGGAAGAACAGTGCAGACCCCGACCCACTATACATCAACGGGGACTGTGTGGAAAGGGTCCCGGATTTCAGGTTCCTGGGCACACACATCTCTGATGATCTCTCCTGGACTACCAACACCACTTTAGTAGTCAAGAAGGCACAGCAGCGACTCTACTTCCTGAGGATCCTCAGGAAAAACAACCTGCAGGAGAAGCTGCTGGTGACCTTCTACCGCTGCTCCATCGAGAGTGTGCTGGCGTACTGTATCTCTACGTGGTATGCCAGCTGCTCAGCAGTGGACAGGAGAGCCCTTCAGAGGGTTATCAATGTCGCCCAGAAGACCATCGGCTGCTCACTGCCCTCTTTGGAGGACATTTTCAGCTCTCGCTGTCTCAGTAGAGCAGCCAAAATACTGAAAGACCCATCCCACCCTGGACATCATCTGTTTGACCTGCTGCCCTCTGGTAGACGCTTCAGGTCCATCAAATCACGGACAAACAGACTTAAGAACAGCTTCTACCCCAGGGCCATACGAGAACTGAACACTTAAAAACTCTGATACGGACTGATGACTATCAGTACTGCAACACCTACACTTACAGTACACTTACAGAACATTGCATAGATGTTTACATTACTACTGCACTTTTGTTTGTATGTTTATACTCCCAACTGTACTACACTTCTGCCATAGTGAGCCTCTGCAATTCGGAAATGTGCAATATCTGGAAGTGCAATATCTCATATCTCATCAAAATAATGTAACTTTTAACTTTTTAACAGCAAATGTTCACATTTCATTTTATTTATTTATTTAATGTTAATTTTATATTTAGAATCTTAATTTGTTTCTGCTGTTCTGTTGTGTTTTGTCTTTGTTATTGTAAATGTACCGTCAGGATTGTCACTCAATTTCGTTGTACTCGTTGTGCAATGACAATAAAAGAAATCTAATCTAATCTAATCTAATAAGGCTGCATATCATTTTTGATGCCATCATCTTGGAGACCAGTTAGAATAGTGTGGAGGAACATGCTCTGAACCAGTGCGGGGGTTGTATCTCAGGCCTTGCTCTGATTCCTGTTAAGCAAACAGTATATTCTGTCACAGATCTAAAGCATGGACGAGAAAGGTTTGTGGGTCTCTGTTGGCGTTTTTCCACCGCACAGTACGGTACGGCATGGCACGGTAACCAATCTGTGCTCCCACGTTTTGTCGCTTTTTCCACCGCCGAACGACCCGTACTGAACCTAAGTACCCGTGCTGAATTTAGCTACTGCTCTGTTTAGGTACTAGTGAGCTGAACAGGGACCTAAGGCTGGAGCTAGCAATACTGCAGACCATTGATTGTTCAAGCGCAATCCTCAGACAGGCTCAGACACAACCGCCATGTTGTTTTGGGGCATTATTGTCAAGTTTGCGTGTTACAAAAACTGAAATAAACACGTTTTCTTTGAAAGGACAAAGTATAGTACTGTCATTTTCATTAACGCAATTAGAATATACATTTTCATAGTATAACATTTTAATTCGTCACATAAATCATTTTTAGAAAGATCTAGAAATCGCTTCGATGTTCGAGCTAAACCCAGGCCTTTGAAACAAAAGGATCTGAATTGGACAGTGTCAAATTAAAGTATTTAAACAGTCTTGCGCCTCCATAAATCGACACTGGCATTGCATTTTTTTTAACTCGTAGCTAGGGCTGCACGATATGAACAATGAGCGATAATCTTGCTACATATTGCAATTGCGATATACCACGCGATGTAACAAAACACATGGGTGGAAAATTGATCATTGATATTATACCGTGTTCCAGACATCATACAATAGGCATTATATTAAGTGAATTAAGGGAACCCAAACAATACAATTTTTCCCAATATTAGTTTAGCCTACTGAAATGTTGAAAAAATGTATTCCAACTGTTTCTGTTGAACTTAATCACATTACTGAATGAACACAGCTGTCCTACTGTTTCTTTCACCACAGCACTGTTTATAAATAAAATAAGTACAGAAATAAATGTAATTAAAAAATAAAGATTTTTTCTTAAGTAATGACTGAAAATAAATATGACATAAATGGAAAATAAAAAAATAATGTATTTTTTTAAATAAATTGTAAAAAATTGTTCTTTCCCCGTGTGATCTCCGGGAGGAACGTTTGCAAGCAGCGGGTTCTCAACTCAAAGTCCTTATTAATAAAGTGCACCGTTAAACTTATATATGGCCCAGTTGTCTGCCTGGACCACAGGTCTGTTGTCCTTGCTTTGTTTCGCTTGTCAAGCCTGTGGATCAATTTCTGGAAGATTTCTTTGCTTACAGTATATATTAGCATCATGTCTTTTGAGAGGTGGAAGGTCATAGCCTCTGTGATTTTGTTGTGCCTTCGAGAGCTTTTTTCATAAGGCGTTGCATTTTCAAATGCGTCCGAGATTATAATAATAATAATGAATTTAATTTATATAGCACTTTTAAATACAGAGAAATCTCAAGGTGCTTTACAACAGATACAATTTAAAAACAACAAAAAGAGAGAAGGGGGGGGAAAGAGCAATACAAATACATACAATTGAATTGTCCTATACACATAATAAAATAAACGATACACATAATACATTTTTTCTTGAAAAGAGGGGCTGAAAAGCTGGTATGGGTGTTCATTGTGCGGTTCTGTGCAATTTAAAGTCAAGTTTGGTGGTTTGGAAAAGCAGAGATGAAAAGGTGAGTCTTAAGTTGTGTCTTGAAAGTGGTGAGAGAGCTGGAAGTCCTGATGTGATATGGGAACTGATTCCAAAGATGTGGTGCCAGGGAACAGAAGGCCCGGTCCCCCATGGTGTGGAGGTGGGTTCTGGGGACAGTGAGGAGGTTGGAGGTGAAAGAGCTGGATCTGAGGGCTCGGGTAGTTGTCTGGGGAGTGAGAAGGTTTTGGAGATAAATGGGGCTGTTTCCAGTGATGGTTTTGAAGGTGTGGAGAAGAATTTTGAAATTGATCCGGAATTCAACAGAGAGCCAGTGAAGAGCGGACAGAATTGGGGTGATGTGGTTTGATTTTCTTGTCCTGGTGAGAATATGGGCGGCACTGTTTTGTATGCACTGTAGGCGTTGAATGGTTTTGGATGGTAAGCCAACAAACAGGGAATTACAGTAATCAAGTCTGGATTAAATTAATGTGTGGACCAGTTTTTCTGTGTCGGGGTTGCTCATCATTACAGGGATGATCGTAATCTAGAAATGTTTTTGAGATGAAAGAATGAGGTTTTGCAAGTGCTGTTGATGTGGGCTTCAAAGGAAAGTGCAGAATCAAACTTAACTCCAAGATTAGTGACTATGGCAGAGAGGGGAATGGAATGTCTGTTAACTGAGATAAGTGGATTGCCAGCCTTTTTGGTTTGGTGTGGGGTGCCAATAAGAATGGCTTCAGATTTGCTGCCACTTGCTTGAGATTGACACCTGCTTGGGTTGGGACTGAATCTGGGTTGTGATCTTGGTGAATTAGTTCTGGGGAGACAAAGCTAGTCTGCGAGTATGTGTGGGAAACAAATGTAAGACAAAACATGCCCAGCATCGAGTGTTGCTATAGACCTATATCGCAAACTTTGGCGTTATGATATTGCAAATGCTCATATCGGAATGACGATCGGAATACGATATCGTTCACTACTACTCCTAGCTCGTGCTGGACTTATTTTTGTAGCGACAAACTACATAAAATGTAAACACAAAGACAAATATAGATAATGTTTTCATTTTTATACGATTGAAAAAAACGTAGGCTACAGATGTAAGAAATATGAGATATTAAATATGATCTTGGTAAATTGCTATTAATTGGAGGACCAACGCAGAATAATAAATATAGCCAAATATGAAAGATTATATAGCCTAGTGTGAAGTCACTGTATGGTACCTCATGCACTCACTGCCCCCGACATGACTCCCAAACGCCTAGGTAGAGGTAAGAAAATTGTACCTAATGTTATGGGGAAAGCTGTGTTCTGCTTTTGTGAATTTGAGCTGGAATGTTTACAATGTCAATGTTACTAATGTCACCACAGCGGTCGCATTATTTTTTGTCACTTTAGATAACTCCTCCTATCTAACTCCTCCTATTTTCACGGTTCTGTTGTGCGATGGAAAAACAACACAGGGACTAGACCCGTGAAGGGGATAGTTATGGGTAATTTAACTGGGGGCCGGGGTAAATTAAGTTATCTTAACAAATGGTGACAAATGGTCATTGTCTTCAACACCGGGTGATACACACACCAAGGGGGGTAACTGAATTGAAGACTCCCATGTTTTCTAACATTCCCCACTTTTAAAAATATGTTTAAAGCAAACATTGAAAAGGTGTATATATAGATGTTTAGGAAAACAAAACACAAACCAAAACAAACAAACAAAAAAATATATAACTTGTTTCAAAAATGAGGTAATAAGGTTATTTCTGAGCCACCCCACAGTTTGTCTATCAATTACTTTCTCTAACTGTTTTTATTTGTTTATGCCACCAGCAACACTACTAGATTCCCGAGAACGAGAACTACCATTATACCCAGAGATGGGCAGTATTTCTATTACTTGTATTTGAAATACGTATTTTAATTACTTTTGAGTATTTTGTCATTTGTATTTGACAGGGATGAAAAAAATCTAATGTAATTTGTAACAAGATACTTTAGGGTGGAGTAATTTTGTATTTTCAAAATACTCAAAATACTTTATCCATGATTCAAAGAACATTAAAAAAGAACAACAGTACACTCTCTGTCGGTTGGACAAGGCAGTGAATGCATGCACACGTGGATGCATGCATGTATCTGGTCGCAGGCAGCTATTGAGAATCGGCGCTTGTTTTCACACAAGCCTACTCACAGTATTCTAAGTGGCGTTTTGAGAAATCGTGACGTGACGTGGAAAGTTTTTCGATTTCTCAAAACGCCACTTTGTGACTCCAGAAACACTAGCTAGCATGTACAATTCATGCTGATTTGTTTGTAAGTTTGTACTGTACTATTTTCAGTATTTTCTTTTATATACAAATAGCATCAAAGATAAGAAATTGGTTGTCAATAGCCCAAACAACCAAAATGGAGGGAGTAATGTGGGCAAACTAATTAGGAGATGCTAAAGATGTGATTGTGCCTCTAACACTTAACACACGGCGATAGCCTATGTGATTTGGGCTTTTGCTCATATTCATAGAGAAAGGCAGCCACCTATTCATATGTTGGCCTACGATAGCCAATTGAGACAAGTTTTTTTTTTTCCTGTATTTTGAAAATACAAAATACATGTATTTTATCTGATACATTTTCTGGCACCAGTATTTTGTATTTTGTAACAAGATACATTTTGATGTATCTTTGCCCATCTCTGATTATACCCACAATTGCCAGGAATATCCAGTCCCAAAGTGTGTTGTTTCCACCAGACCATCCATATCGCTTCAAGACTTTGGCCTCCAGGCTTACCTCCATTTTAGCTTTTAATCGGTCTCCATAAGAGCTTTCTTCACCTGAGCATGGATACCTGCAAACACATTTGATTCGGCATCATGTTTTATGTATCATTTCACTCCAATTTCCCTTCTGAACCTTCCAAATAGCCTTTTCCCATGTAATCAAAATTTTGTTATGCACTGTCCCAATAGGCTGAGCTTTGATTGCAACTCGATAGGTATTGTCAGGTGTAGCATACGGCACCATCATATAGAAACCAATATGTCCTGGGGCCTCTTTGCCATTTTCCCTGGGCCATATTGTAACTGCTCCCAAATATATCAGTTTCCTCTGGACTATGAAGTTGCCGCCTCCACCTCAACTCTTTTTGTGCTGCCTGAGGAACAGTACCTAATCTTATGGACATAACTTCTTCCTTAATCATTCCCAGAAGGTCATTAGCATACTGTCTGCAGCTCTGTTTTTCACTTAGATTATATAGGGCTTGTCCAATCCCTTCAGTTAATTCAGATATTGCTATACCTTGTATTATGCTTTGGCCGGCATATGCATGTCCATCTCCTACCTTTTCTATTCCATTTCTATTCTAGCAACGACATTATTCAAATCATACATAGCATGTGTTAGTACCATATTTACATCATTTAAAATTATGGTCCAAAAATGATGCCTTCTCTTGGAATAGGGTAGTTGGGGACATTCTTTTGGTTGTTATATTTCACGTAGTTACAATTGTTTTTAATAAATGTATGTGTACAATTATGGCTCCAGAGGGTAGCATTACTCACCTCTGTGCCAGTCCAACTGTTTGATTCTTCCCATTCCTTGACATTGTCTATTCTTATATATACCTTCATATTGTTTTGACCATATCAATTTAGGTGCATTATTATTAGATCAGGTCTCTATTTGGTGTCGTCCACACAGTTCAACACTCTCAACCACTTATTTTGTGCCTCGTTTTTAACTTGTGTCCTGCCCATGTCCTTCCCATGATATCATGCCTGTAATTATTTTGGTTCAAACCAAAGGTTTACAGGGCAATATGTTGATGCATGCTCTACAACCCATTTTCCCTGATTATCCTGCCCCTCAGCCCAACTAACTATTGTCCTATCATAATGTGTCCATTCACATGCATTTATTGTCAAACTGAATTGTGTTATTCTTGGTCATGGCAGTCATTCTCCTACCCTCAATTATACATGGTGCATATGATGATTGACTTGCTATTTCCCATGTGCTATCTGTTCTATATGATTTACCATCTTTCCACCAGGTCTGGTCTCATATACACTACCGGTCAAAAGTTTTAGAACACCCCCATTTTCCAGTTTTTACTGAAATTTAAGCAGTTCAAGTCCAGTGAATAACCTGAAATGGTACAAAGGTAAGCGGTAAACTGCCAGAGGTAAAAAAACAAAACAGTTTAGGTTACCAAAAACGTAAAAATAATGTAATTTTTTTGGGCAGTGAGTAGTTTCCTACACCATCAAAAGGCACTTGGAAACTGGAGGAAACTGACAAGAAGAGGTCTGGCAGACCCAAAACCACAACAAAATCAGAAGACAAGTTTCTGAGAGTCAACAACTTGCGTGATAGGCGGCTCACAGGACAACAGCTTCAAGCACAGCTTAACACTGGTCGAAGTAAGGAAGTCTCAGTTTCAACTGTGGAGAGAAGACTTTGAGCTGCAGGTTTGACAGGTCGAGTGGCAGTAAGAAAGCCATTGATTAAGAAAAAGAAGCTTGCCTGGGCCATGAAGCATTGCCAGTGGACTACTGAAGACTGGAAGAAGGTCTTATGGACCGATTAATCAAAAATTGAAATCTTGACATTTTGAAAGTTTTTTGTAGGCCGTCAAGTAGGTGAAAGGATGGTTCCTCAGTGTGTGACACCAACTGTCAAACATGGAGGAGGAAGCGTGATGGTCTGGGGCTCTTTTGCTGGATCCAGAGTCGGCGACTTGCACAGTGACTGTTAACCCACATTAACCCATGACTTGTTCCCTGAAAAGGGCCTTTTTTTAATAACTGAAATTTCCATTATTTTTCAGTTTTTGGTAACCTAAACTTTTTACCTCTGGCAGTTTACCGCTTACCTTTGTACTATTTCAGGTTATTCACTGGACTTAAATTTAAGTAAAAACTGGAAAATAGGGGTGTTCTAAAACTTTTGACCAGTAGTGTGTACATATACACACACACAAAATAAAAAGAATATTTTGGTATAAGTGGTATAATTTCAGGTAAATGAGTAGACCATGAATTCCAAAAAGAAGTGTATAACTTGTTGTAATGACTGGGAATGAAGTTGGTTAAAAGGTGTTACACGGCATTTGGTGCTAATTCATGCTTTATGAACAGTTAAAACAGACCGTCCAATTTTGGACGGGAACACAAGCAATGGAAACATGACACAAACAAAACACCAGGGTTAAGCTCAGCTTTGTTGTAGTACAATTGACATTGATCACTATGATACCAGATGTACTGTATTGGTCTACCCCGCTTTTTTATTGCTTCCCAGTTTGCTTCCCTTGTAAAAATAAATAAATAAATAAATAAATGTAAGCATCACTTGATCCCCAATTTGAAAATCCACTTTGTGTGTGGGGGCATAGGCCCTTGCTGAGTAATGATGTGGTGTTCCTATCTTGTTAGTAGCATCTAGAAGCTTACTCTGAAGTGCCTACTGTACTTGGGAAACTCATCATGCGTGGCCCTTGTAGTAATGGGAAGGGAAACACCTGAGGGATGTGAAATCTGCATGGGCCTGCCTGTCATAAGCTAAAAATGGCTGTACCCAATAATAAATACCTGTGTTGCCCTAATAGCCATCAGTACACCCGGGAGTGCCAAAACCCAATTTGAAGCAGATTTTGTCAATTTGTCTGCTGCCTCCATTACAGCCTTTTTGATACCTTGTTTTATGATGCGATGAAACCGTTCAACCATACCTACATTGTGGGCAATAGGGAATGTGGAAATGTCTTTCCACCACTAAAAAAGTGCAAAGGTGCATCATTATTTCTGAAATAAATGGTGCCCCATTGTTACTTTTCAGTTGTTTTGGAAATCCCCATCATGAGAACACCTGTTCCCACAAGACACGAGCTGTAGTAGCAGTGCCACTCCTCCTGGTAGGGAATGCCTTGATCTAGAGAGTGAACATGTCAACTACCATTAGGAGAAACCGATATCCTCCTTTTGCTGTAGGTAGCGGACCTGTATAATGAATTTGGAGTTTCCCATGGGTCATCATTCAAGTGGTACCCATGTGAACCTTGCGATGTGTAGGTGCAGGATTCATCTGAGCACATACAAAACAGAGTGCATTACATCTGCTTTTATACTGGGCCACCAGTAGCAATTCTGCAATAGATCCATTACTTTTGCTGGTGGTGCATGACCTGGGTGATTCTCTGTATTCGGTGCCTTTTCAGTCCCCAAGACTTACTATTGATATAATTAATCAGGAAAATCACCAAAATACATCTTAATCACATTAATTCATAGATTTACATGTGTTTACCATGTAATGCAAAATCAAAATCAAAATATATTATTTTCATTTAAAAAATTAATAATATAATTACCATTAAAATGAAGGAATATCAGCATTTCTGCATGTCCCCATTGACTGACTTTACATTTGCATGGATTATGTAAGGTACAACATGTTCAAATAATACAAAACTTTTGCTTTTAATTAAACATTATATTTGCCTGCTTTTATTTAATATATAGTTTTTAAAGATTAGAAAAGGTTTATGATTTTTCTGAGAATTGTAGCATTTACCTTCGTCCCTCAGTTGCATTCAACCCCGTAACACTGCAACATTTCCCCCCTATAAAAAATAATGGGCTGATCCTTCTGACATAATCCTGAGGAAGTGACATCATCAAAGTCCTTTGGAAACCAAGGTCAAAAGGAGGTGAGTGTCTCTTCCCATTTTTCTCAATATTTCATAGTTTTTACATTGAGATTGAGCTCGTCAAGCTCAACATTTCAACCCTGTTATGGGGGGAAATGATAGTAACACTTTTTTTACGCAAACATGATTACTTGTGTTGCAAAGTACAAAATAATCTTATGTAAATGATGCCATGTGGTGCAATGATGTTTGCTAGCTAAGGAAGTTATAGCCATTTTTGTATCTTCAACCCCGTAACGTTTTTGATTGTGACGGGGTTGAATGGTTGTTACAGGGCTGAATGTTGGTCACTTCTAAAACAATTTGAGGGGTGAAAATAAATAAAAATTCAGTAAATATGGCCTTGACCTTATTGAAGGGAATCAATAGTAACAAGGGATCAACTTAATAAACTATGAAAATGCAATTTAAAAGCCTGTAAATATACAGTCCCTCTCCTCTTGTTGCATATGACATTGAAATCACTGGAATAATGAGTATTAAAATCATATATTGATTTTGTAAATGGACAAGCTTTAGTATATGAAAAGGCTCTTTAGTGTGAGCAGTTCATGATTGGATCAATGTTTTTAGATGCAAGAATGGCAAAAACAGCAGCACAACGGCAGAGAGAGTTCAGGGCAAGAAGGGATGCTGATCCAGTAAGAAGGGAAAACTATCAGAGGAGTGAACATCATTGATGGAAAAGAGATGTTGAGGCAGGAAAGAAGAGGAAAATTGATGACCTGAGTGAGAGAGCTCAAAGATTGAGGCGCAAGAAGTGGAGAGAGGCTAAACAGCGCCAAAAGCAAAGGGAGGAGACCTTGAGGAAACTGGATTGCAAGTGTTTCAACACACAGCATTTCATCTTTGACACAAAAGTCTCATCTGCTGTGTCACAGAATGAAATGCAAATTAATTGGGGGAATCCACAGGTTTGTGGGCAATGGTGCATCATAAAATATGATGATGATTTGTATCCTGGAATAATTCTTGCCACAGATGAAACCCACATTCAGGTGAAATGCATGCATCGTGCCAGGCCAAACAGGTTATTTTGGCCAGCTCAAGAGGATGTGCTCTGGTATCTTTTCAACGATGTTCTTGAACTCATTCCACCTCCTAAGCCTGTGACCTCTCTGCATATGTAGATTCAAAAAGATGTGTGGGCTAGGCTGGTTGAATGAAGGATGTACGGAAGCTTTCAATCCAGCCAAGAAGGGTTTTGTGTTTAGCCAAAATTGATTATTAATTGTTTGTTATTTTTTATTGAATACTGGTAGGCTGAAATGAAAAATGAAAGTGCAATTCCAGTATGATTGTTGTTTGTTCAGTTCATGAAATTTCAGATGCAAATTGACTTTAAATGTTTGTTTACAGGGGAACATTAAATAGCCAGAATTATATTGTTTGTTGTTAATTATTGAATACCCGTAACCTGAAATGATTAATGACATGCTAGTGAAATTCCAGAATGTTGATCTTCTGCTCTGTTCATAAAATTTAAAATGGCCTTGAGGACTAGGGGTGGGGTGGGTGTGGGAGGGGGGGGGGTGTGTGTGGAGTGTATTGTGTGTTGCGTGTTGTGTATGTTGTATTGCTGTATGTTTTTTGTGTTGAAAAAACAAAAAAATGTGGTCACAAATAAAATGTTTAATGCAAGCTGATATAAAGAGTTCGTTTTCAGTTGAACATTGTGACCATGGGTCAAGAGAAGACCGTGCAGAGCTACATGCTGTCAGACTTGGAAGTTTGTCTGGGAGCCATGCCTGAAGGACTTGCAAACTTCATTAGCATCCTTGCAGATTCAACAACAATCAGTGTTTGGGACCTGGAGGGGGTTTACATCAGGCATCTCAAGGATGGTGGTGGGCAGGTTCAAGATGGTGGAGTTGGAGCATTTTAGCCAGGAGTGCAGGGAACAGTTTTGCAAACACCAAATCAATGCAACGATGTACATGTGAGTGAGAGTTTAATTGACAATATTCAACAATGTACTTTGAGTTAAATGTATGTCATAAATGAGGACTCAAGCTTACTCAATTTTACTGTAACAGAAAGAAGACCCACCTGTTGGATACAGTAACAGAAGCCCTGAGGAACCGGTTCAGGACAGTGGAGACGCACAATGTTCTGCAGGCTGCTGCCAAGCTGGTGGACGCGAGGGAGTGGCCCACTGAAGTACGCAAACTGGCCAACTATAGAATTAGTCATTTTTAATATAACTAACACTTAAAATGTTCCCTCTCTCTCTCTCTTGTAGAGAAAGCGCCCTCATCAGGTGGGAAGGTACACAAATTTGATAGCCAACACCTTGACGAGGAAAATTGAAACCGCAGACACGGTCTCTTCTGAAAAGCAACTCAAATTTGATGATCTACCAGCCGTACGGTAGATCGCAGTTTTGCGGTTTATCATCCACAGGCTTCAGCCATTCAGTGGCGGAGCTACCTGCATTTAAAGGTTTGATCAAATATTTACAGTCCATGTCAAGACCCTCTGTGCACACTAACATTGATAGGGCCACACAGATCATGAAGACAAAAGTGATTTCTGCTATGAAAGATGTGGAATGGATAGTCTCACAAGATCTTCTGCCACACTGGTATGCAGGTGGCTACAAGGGTCACACACCTTTGATGTCTTAGCCAATGCCTTGAACAATATTCATTCAGAATATGAGAACAGAGAAAAGGTTGTTCGCATGATGACTGACAACGGGTCAAATTTACTGAAAGCTTTCAGGATGTTTGGAAATCACAGTCACACCAACGATGGGGCAGGGCAAATGGAGGGTGATGAGGAAGACGAGGGAGAACAAGAGGTGGACAATGATGTAGCATTCCAAGATTTGACAGCTGTTCTTGACATAGATGATGGGTTTGAATTTCAACTGCCAAAGCACCAGAGATGTGCTTTCCACCTCCTTAATCTTGTCTCAACAGTAGATACCCTGAAAGCAGACTCCAACCAAGCTTACAAGAAACTGTCAAGGAATGCAAGCTTCAGCTCATCGGGCCAAACCAAACCAGATGGAATTCTGGTTTGCACTTATACATCTAATGAAGAGTTGAAGACAGCGATCATGGCGGGCAAGTGGAAAGGGAAATATGACAGCGGTCGAAAGTACAGTAAATTGTGGGAAGACACGTATCCATGGCTGTCCAAGGCCAGTGATGGGAGTGAGAATGCATTCTGTAAACTTTGCAACGTTCAAATTGCTCCCAAATTGTCCAGGATTGGAGATCACGAGAAAACCAAGGGTCACACTAGTCGAGCTGTCACGGGATGTAAGCCACTAAGTACCATCTTCAAGGTGAGTAAGGATTCTGACAAAACATTAAAGGGAAACGGAAATCGAACTAGCCATAACTATTGCGTGCCACACCCTACATCGACGGTTGACCATCTTGGGAATTCATGCAGGCTCACGGTAGGGAAGTACTTTTGAAAAAATCAAAGTTCATCGCACAAAGTGTAGCAAGATAATCTCTGAAGTGATAGCTCCAGCTCTTAAGGAGGAAACAACAGCTCGATGTCGAGGTAAGAAGTTTGCCGTGCTCATCGATGAGTCAACTGATATTGCAACAGACAAACATCTGTATAGTTATCAGGTACTACAATGAGTCAAGGGGGAAGATCGTAACTGAATTCCAGGGTCTAGAGCCCGTCACTGGGGCGACAGGTAGAGAACTTTTGAAACGCTCAAGAATGCTCTTTGATAGGATACAGATCAACTTGGCCGACTGTAAGGATTCGGCAGCGACGAAGCTTCCGCTATGATTGAGTACAATTCTGTGTGGTCTCGTGTTCGTGAGTTGTCTCCAAACTGCCAATTGAACAGATGTATTTGCCATATCTGGCCTTGTGTATGGAGCGGCCTTGAGAAAATTGCCTTCCAACCTTGGATATCTCTTATCAGAGGTGCCAAAGTGGTTTAGCAAGAGCACACCAATAGAGAGGCTTTCAACAACCTGTTCCAGGAGATGGATGCAAACAACGACCGTAGAGGAACCCCAAGCCCCTTTCAGAAGATGTCAACGACGCTGGTTGGTGCGTGGGAAGGTGATCTACAGCCTCCTTGTAAACTGGCATGAGCTGAAGGCGTACTTTTCTGCAGTACTCCCCACGGTCACGATCCTGCGTATAGGGCCAGAGAGTTGCATGGCATGTTTTCTGACCCGTTAACCTCTTGTATCTCCGAATTCGTATCACCGGTGGTGACAGAGTTTGAAAGGGTTCATTCTTTCTTCAAGCGACAGATGCAGACCCGAGGAGATGTTCAATGAACTAGATATGCATCACAAGAGTTTGAAGTGCCGGGTACTGGATGCACAAGGGAATCCGCTCCCACTCGATCGAGTTGACTATGGAGCGAAGTTCAATAAAGAACTGTCTTCATTCGTCAGGGAACACAACAATGCTCCTGACATAGTCGAAAAGGCAAACAAAATCCAAGAAGATGTCTGGGTCTCCTCAACGAAGCTCTCAGTCAAGTTGAGAAAAGGCTCCCAGCATCAGTGGAAATCTGCAAAGACTTGAAGAAATTGGCTCCTGGAAAAGTTCTAAGTCAGACGTCAAAAGTGCCATTTCAAGATCTACCAATGCCGCACCTAAGAACAGAAAACGAACAATTTATTGAGCAACAATACAGGAAGATCCTGTACGTTCCGTGGGCTGGGAATCCGTGTTTGAGGGAAAAATTCCATGTGAAACAGTCAGCTTCTGGTCGGGAGTACTTCAGTACTACAAGAGCAAGTCGGGCCAGCAACCGTTTAAGGAGCTGGCAATGTATGCCCTTTCTTGTCTTGCAACACCAACGAGCAACGCTGTTGTAGAGAGGATATTCTCAACAGTCACAAATGTAAAGACCAAGGTGCGAAATCGACTGCAATCAAAAATGTTGGACGCCATCATTAGGATCCGCATGCACGTTGTTTCAAGGCAAGTGCTGCACAGACTTTAAGGCCTCAGAACGCATGCTTGAGCGCTTCACATCACAGAACATGTACGGAAACCTGGAAGATAGAGACGACAGCGAGGGTGGGGACCCGGTGAGGTGTTGAAGAGTTTGACCTTTGCACTAATGTGCACAGAAAAAAGAAAGGCATAACAGCAAAACTTCATAATTAACTTGAATGATTCCTCTGGAGGAGTTTAAAGTCATTATGTATTCAAGACTTTCAAGTTGTTTTAAAGTTTTCGTCATTTTGTATTCAAGACTTTCGAGTTGTTTTAAAGTTTTAGACATGTTTTCATAGTGTCAGTGACAACAGACATAAGTGATTACAAGCTAGCTGAGATGGGAGCAAGATGATTTTTCAGTATTTCAGTTAACAAACACATGAATGTGAAACTGTTCAAGTGCTGGACAAATTGACTATATTTGTGAATTGGAGCATTGGACCCCTTCCTGTTGGTATTGACATGTGTGTCAGCTCGGTGAGTATAAATCCAAACTCTTTTCTTTTTTTCTAAATCTAACTTTTTTGTTATGTTAACTGTTTAATTAAAATTTAGAATTATCAATCAATACTTTAAAAAAGTTGTAAAGATTTTTTAAATTTCCTGCTGGCTTTGGGACACTGCACTGACATAACGCGCGCCCTCATTCGACTCAGTATGACTTGCGGTGACGTCATATGCCAGGCTCACGAGTACGAGTCCGCATGCATAGGGTCCTCCCGCATGCGTTAGCACTTGCATTAAGTATGAAGTAAAGTTTTAGACTCAAATCCAGAAACTCGCATGTCACTCAATTTCATGTCAAGCAGGCTTTATTAAACTTAGGAAAATGCGTGAGAGCATGAATTTTTGTATAAGGGTACACCTTCTTCTATTTCTAGATAGATAAAATTTGGCCGTGAACTAAATTTAGAATTATCAATCAATACTTTAAAAAAGTTGTAAAGATTTTTTTAAATTTCCTGCTGGCTTTGGGACACTGCACTGACATAACGCGCGCCCTCATTCGACTCAGTATGACTTGCGGTGACGTCATATGCCAGGCTCACGAGTACGAGTCCGCATGCATATAGTCCTCCCCGCATGCGTTACACTTGCATTCGTATGAAGTAAAGTTTTAGACTCAAATCCAGAAACTCGCATGTCACTCAATTTCATGTCAAGCAGGCTTTATTAAACTTAGGAAAATGCGTGAGAGCATGAATTTTTGTATAAGGGTACACCTTCTTCTATTTCTAGATAGATAAAATTTGGCCGTGAAATTTGGCCGTGAAAAAAAATCGTTTGGCCGAATTTGGCCGTAAAATGTGTTGAGTTTGGCCGTGAAGGCTAGAGGCGATCTGGCAACCCTAACTGGGAGCGGTGTGAAAGAGCCAGCCAGAAAACCATTACGGATTATTTCAGTACATCTACAAACTGGTACCAAGCAACAGCAGGAGAAAACAAAGGTAAAATGCATTTCCTCTAAAAAAAATTAATAATAATCTAATTTTACGCTGTTTGTCAACTGTAAGTTTGTGCAAAAACGTTTTGTGATGGCCACAGTTTTAGCTAAATTTAGAATTATCAATCAATACTTTAAAAAAAGTTGTAAAGATTTTTTTTAATTTCCTGCTGGCTTTGGGACACTGCACTGACATAACGCGCGCCCTCATTCGACTCAGTATGACTTGCGGTGACGTCATATGCCAGGCTCACGAGTACGAGTCCGCATGCGTATAGTCCTCCCCGCATGCGTTACACTTGCATTCTTATGAAGTAAAGTTTTAGACTCAAATCCAGAAACTCGCATGTCACTCAATTTCATGTCAAGCAGGCTTTATTAAACTTAGGAAAATGCGTGAGAGCATGAATTTTAGTATAAGGGTACACCTTCTTCTATTTCTAGATAGATACAATTTGGCCGTGAAAAAAATAGTTTGGCGATTTTGCCGTAAAATGTGTTGAGTTTGGCCGTGAAGGCTAGAGGCGATCTGGCACCCCTAACTGGGAGTGGTGTGAAAGAGCCAGCCAGAAAACCATTACGGATTATTTCAGTACATCTACAAACTGGTACCAAGCAACAGCAGGAGAAAACAAAGGTAAAATGCATTTCCTCAAAAAAATTTTAATAATAATCTAATTTTACGCTGTTTGTCAACTGTAAGTTTGTGCAAAAACGTTTTGCGATGGCCACATGGCCAGTTTTCGCTAATATGAAGAGTATATTCTTAAAATTCCCATTATATGCTATATGATCTGTTGGGTGAATACCTCCATTGAAACTGCGCCATTGTTTCTGTCTGCAACACAATCTATACAGAATGGAATTCAGCGTTTGCTTTTGCAGGTTTTTCCTTTGTCAAACGGAATTGTCAGCAATCAGCCACGCTACGTCTTCAACGTAACTAACGCAGCAAATAGCTTGCGAGTTGCCGAATGTTATGATGTGGATAACGGCATGTAACGCTAAATGTTTCGGCGCTGTAGGCCCAATTATGGCGGTCTGTGTATTTTCCCACTACAATACCCTGTTCCTTTGATTTGACGGGTGTGAATTGGTGAATATGTCGTGGATTGCGGCGTCGCTCAGTGGTGCTTGCAGAGCTGTGGGGAAGCCTAAAATGAAGCCAAAGTAAGTAATGGACTGTGTCGTTATTTTTGTGCCCCGTGCAGGAAGGTGTGAAGACTGAGAATGACCGCATTAACCTAAAGGTGGCCGGTCAGGATGGGTCAGTGGTGCAGTTCAAAATCAAAAGGCACACTCCCCTCAACAAATTAATGAAAGCCTACTGCGAAAGACAGGTGAGCAATCAAAGGAAGATCTTTGATGGTTTTGACCATTTCCAATGTGGTTTTAACGAATACATATTTAAATATTGTCTAATGCCATTTCAGAAACCGCATTTTTGTTTGTTTGTTCCTTTATACTCCAGCAGTATAATTGCATGAACACAATGCTATTTCACAGTGTGATCGGTTTTATTTGTATTTGGTTTTGGTAATGATGATCTTCTGAACTGTTTACACCATGCAAGACATTATTTTAACTTTCTTGTTCTTTTATGGTTTGTTGATTAGGCAGATTAGATTTAGGTTTGATGGACAGCCAATCGATGAGATGGACACACCTGCACAGGTTAGTATGCTGATCGTGACCATGTTTTGTAATGGGTGTGACTGAACAGACATGTTATAGCTGTACATGTTGTGTAGATGTGTTGCTGTGGTCACTTTGGTCAGTTGTTTTTTTAGTTCAGTCATTACACTTGTTTGAGAAAGGCTTTTTGGCCACTTCAAGTACATGCACTTCAATTTGGTAGCCTATAGCCTGTGTTTCTAACTGAGAACTGCATACCCAAAAATGGCACTTCCATCTTTTTCCCCATCTATATATATATATATATGTATAGTATATTCACGTTTTTGTATTTGATGAGCTATATGCTTTAACATTGCTTTAACATTAAGAAATGTAAGTGCCCTCCATGCACAATGTAAGGGCCCTTTAAACAGGGTGTCCGCGGATCCTTAAAAAGTATTACATTTGTCTATCAACAATAAAGGCCTTAATTGAGTCTGAAAATGTCTTAAATCCATCTTTCAGAGGTCTTAAAAATGCCATAGACAGGAAAGATAAAAATGTGGATTTGTCATCTTATGTTTTATTGTGAAATCTGGGGAAAAACGGGTAACGGGAGATAAAGTCGGAGATTTTTATTTACCGTTTTGTAGCGTCACGCAGACCGGAATGAGTGGAACCAACAGAGGTCCTTATCTTTGCAGGGAACTAATTCAGTAACGGAGTCGACTCTCGAGAGCACAATATTCAAGTTCAACAAGCTAAATTAGCTAACTTAACATCTAGCTAGCTAAAAAATAGCTAACGTTAGTTGAACTGCCCCAGGCATTTGCACTCATTATGGGAAAGTGCAAATTGAATGGGAACTTGCTCGATAACCCAGTGTTTGCGCCATGGTTGGTCCCAGTCAAAGACGATCATGAGGCCCGCTGCAAACTCTGCAAAAAGGATTTTAAACTCGGGACGATGGGGGTGAAAGCAGTCGAGTCGCACATGCAGAGCGCTAAGCATAAATCGGTTGATAAAACCCGCCTGCAAACTACTAGTATTTCGCATTTCTGTTCGGCCCCTGCCTCCACTTCAGCTGCGCCATCTCAGGTAGGACTACCTGCAACACCAACAACATCTGCACCAACAGATAAGAAGTCCGAAGCACCATGACACTGAATGTATTTGGATGTTTTTATTTATTATTTTCTATTTTTGCTATTTATGTTTGTGTCACCCCTTTGTTTCATCCAATCCAGTTACCCCTTTATGTTTTAATAAACATCTTTGGACAAATTTGTCCCTAAACTTAAACTAGTTGGTGTCGTTGCGTGATTTTTGCCATTTTGTTATCGTGAAATTGGTATTAAATTTCATTCTGAGTGGCATTAAAAAAGTATTAAAAAGCCTTAAATCTGACTTGGCTAAACCTGCAGATACCCTGTTTAAAGCAAGGTTACTCAAATCATGGTCCTCATGGGCTGAGTACTGTTTGTCCACACTCCCTTTACCTGTGTGTACTATATATGTGTTGGTCTGTGTCATAAATATATTGAACGGTCTAAGAATTTTGGGAACACCAGCCATTTAATTAATTTTTTTAGCTGGAGATGTAAGACGAGGACACTATTGATGTATTTCAACAACAGACTGGGGGCTCCTGCTAAAGGTGGACATCCCTCTGTATGGACTGTACAGACTGTACACCTGGAGAACATCTACTCAGCTATTTTATTCGAATTTTCCTCCTCCCCGCCTTCCTCCCCCTGCACTCACCATGGAGGGAAATGGGGTTTGTGTTCAATGTTTGTGTAAGAGAGGACAGGATTTTAAGACAGTAAAAGTGACTTGCTTGGGATTGAACCGTTTCAGACACACCCTCCCTTGAGTCTGCATCAGTAACGGCACCTTCAGGGAGTTGGGCCACTCTAAACTCATTGACTTCCTGTTCAAAACTCATGATCGGGCAGACCAGTTTGGTTTTTGTCATGGGGAATTTACAGGGCCCGTGATCAATGTTCCAATGGAAATGGATTCCCATAGTGATGTCATTAGATCTACCACAGGTTTGATTTGTATGATTTTTGAATGCATCTCCTACCGTATGGCATGTAGGGCAGTTGACAATATATGTGTATGTATGCATTTAGACAGTGAACTATAGTTATACGTATTATCATGTTATATATATATATTTCTATCCTGGCTTTTTCTAATCTATCGTCTTTCTCTCCTGGAGTGATAAATGTCGCCACCTTAGAATGTAGGACGCCAGACATCACGTTTCCAGGGAAACTCCCTTCTCTCCCCCACCTACCAGGGTTGCCAGCTTGGCCCCATGCTGTCATCCACGATGCGATCAAAGGATAAGTAGGCATCTGTTTTACCTACCTACCTACCTCCTTGCCAGACGCCTCCCCTAGCGTGCAAATCATCAAACTCCTAAATAAACGCGGACATTATTGTCATACTGGCACCCCAAGAGGCTCTTATCGGATTAGGCGTTGATCCGACCGTAAATAGTTTGAATTCCATTAGTATCGATAGAACCACATTGTCATCTTTCGCATGTCGCAGGTAACGGCAACCTCTCATAGACCACAATAAGAGAGCCGAAATTCCAAGTTATTTCCGTAAAAATACTACAACCTCCGAACGTGCTTTAGCCGTGATTAGTATTGTCGACAACTGTAACCATCATAAAGCCCTGTTAATGCATGTGTTGTTGGGCTCATACATTTTCAGTGAGTATTTTCGGTAGTTCGATCCACCTCAACCCTACCTAGCCATTCTTGGTATGCTCTTGTTCAGTATGTCCCAACAAATTGATATATGCTAAAATTGTGTCCAACTAGCATAAGGAAGCATCTAACCAACTAAATCATTTCCCTAAAAATATGAACAATCAACCAGTCCAGTCCACCAAAGTCCATGGCAATTTCCTAGGTGGGATTCGCTACCCTTCTTGTGATTCAAATTGGGCGCGCTGTGACGGAAGAGTATAACCAAAGAGTATATTCCTATCTCTATAATGGTTCATGACTGGGTCAATAGAACATTTTTCCTCACTAGATTCTGCCTTGTTTAAGTATATTGCCTCTCCAAGTATTTATCCTGATATACTGAAGTCGAAGGGTGTTTTTAGTTCTTTGAGTAGAGACACCATATTTAAGAAGGTTGGGAAGTGATGACAATTATTCTATAATTATTCCTAGGTTTAACTAAAAAAACAACACATGCCTGCACCTTATTGTTACCTCAATGTGTTTCTGTTGCACTTTATAATGTTACTGCACTTTATTATGTTACCTCAATGTGACCTAAATGTGTCGTAAATGTTGCACTGTCTTAACTGTTGTGTAATTGTTGTCTTAATGTTGCACTGTTGTGAATCGAAGCGCAATCTCGTTCTTCTACGTACTTGTATGTGGCGGAATGACAATAAAAGCAACTCAACTCAACTCAAGTATTCAGAGTACTTAGGCCATTATTAGGCTAGTTGTAAGTCATTGATGCTGGATTCAAGTGGACAATAGTTAAGTGTTTATTGAATTTGATAGATAACTATTAAGTTTATAGCACTGTCGCCTCACAGTAAGAAGGTCTCGGGTTCGAATCCAGGCCGGGGGCCTTTCTGTGCGGAGTTTGCATGTTCTCCCCGTGTCCGCGTGGGTTTCCTCCGGGTACTCCGGTTTCCTCCCACAGTCCAAAGACATGCACGTTAGGCTAATTGGAGAGTCTAAATTGCCCGTAGGTATGAGTGTGTGAGTGAATGGTGTGTGTGCCCTGCGATGGATTGGCGACCTGTCCAGGGTGTATTCCTGCCTCTCGCCCGGAACGCATGCTGGGATAGGCTCCAGCCCCCCCCGCGACCCTGACCAGGAATAAGCGGCTTAGACAATGGATGGATGGATGGATGGACTATTAAGTTTAATATTAGCATTAAGGAGCGTATTGTCCCTGATGTGACAGGTGTATATTTTGGGTCTCAATTTTTGATACACGCGTAGGTGAAATTTGGTTTTCTCCTTTTCTCCTTAATCAGTGTAGTTGGCTCAAAAGCCTATTTCTCTGCCAGTGACTGCTATAAGGGAGCCCTTCATTCATGTACGGAAGCTTTCAATCCAGCCAAGAAGGGTTTTGTGTTTAGCCAAAATTGATTATTAATTGTTTGTTATTTTTTATTGAATACTGGTAGGCTGAAATGAAAAATGAAAGTGCAATTCCAGTATGATTGTTGTTTGTTCAGTTCATGAAATTTCAGATGCAAATTGACTTTAAATGTTTGTTTACAGGGGAACATTAAATAGCCAGAATTATATTGTTTGTTGTTAATTATTGAATACCCGTAACCTGAAATGATTAATGACATGCTAGTGAAATTCCAGAATGTTGATCTTCTGCTCTGTTCATAAAATTTAAAATGCCCTTGAGGACTAGGGGTGGGTGGGTGTGGGAGGGGGGTGTGTGTGTGGAGTGTATTGTGTGTTGTGTATGTTGTATTGTTGTATGTTTTTTGTGTTGAAAAAAAAAAAAAATGTGGTCACAAATAAAATGTTTAATGCACGCTGATATAAAGAGTTCGTTTTCAGTTGAACATTGTGACCATGGGTCAAGAGAAGACCGTACAGAGCTACATGCTGTCAGACTTGGAAGTTTGTCTGGGAGCCATGCCTGAAGGACTTGGAGGGGGTTTACATCAGGCATCTCAAGGATGGTGGTGGGCAGGTTCAAGATGGTGGAGTTGGAGCATTTTAGCCAGGAGTGCAGGGAACAGTTTTGCAAACACCAAATCAATGCAACGATGTACATGTGAGTGAGAGTTTAATTGACAATATTCAACAATGTACTTTGAGTTAAATGTATGTCATAAATGAGGACTCAAGCTTACTCAATTTTACTGTAACAGAAAGAAGACCCACCTGTTGGATACAGTAACAGAAGCCCTGAGTAACCGGTTCAGGACGGTGGAGACGCATGATGTTCTGCAGGCTGCTGCCAAGCTGGTGGACGCGAGGGAGTGGCCCACTGAAGAACGCAAACTGGCCAACTATAGAATTAGTCATTTTTAATATAACTAACACTTAAAATGTTCCCTCTCTCTCTCTTGTAGAGAAAGCGCCCTCATCAGGTGGGAAGGTACACAAATTTGATAGCCAACACCTTGACGAGGAAAATTGTAACCGCAGACACGGTCTCTTCTGAAAAGCAACTCAAATTTGATGATCTACCAGCCGTGCGGGTGTCGCAGTTTTGCGGTTTATCATCCACAGGCTTCAGCCATTCAGTGGCGGAGCTACCTGCATTTAAAGGTTTGATCAAATATTTACAGTCCATGTCAAGACCCTCTGTGCGCACTAACATTGATAGGGCCACACAGATCATGAAGACAAAAGTGATTTCTGCTATGAAAGATGTGGAATGGATAGTCTCACAAGATCTTCTGCCACACTGGTATGCAGGTGGCTACAAGGGTCACACACCTTTGATGTCTTAGCCAATGCCTTGAACAATATTCATTCAGAATATGAGAACAGAGAAAAGGTTGTTGCACGATGACTGACAACGGGTCAAATTTACTGAAAGCTTTCAGGATGTTTGGAAATCACAGTCACACCAACGATGGGGCAGGGCAAATGGAGGGTGATGAGGAAGACGAGGGAGAACGAGAGGTGGACAATGATGTAGCATTCCAAGATTTGACAGCTGTTCTTGACATAGATGATGGGTTTGAATTTCAACTGCCAAAGCACCAGAGATGTGCTTTCCACCTCCTTAATCTTGTCTCAACAGTAGATACCCTGAAAGCAGACTCCAACCAAGCTTACAAGAAACTGTCAAGGAATGCAAGCTTCAGCTCATCGGGCCAAACCAAACCAGATGGAATTCCATGTACATGGCAGTGGAGAGAATCACACGCATACTGGAGAGATGAAGGGGAAGGGGCCATCAGGAATGTGTGTGGAGAATTCATAGTCCCAATGTGAGTTGTGTGCCTCTGTTTTTGTCAAAACTATAAATGTGATGTCACTTTTCAGTTGAAGTAATAGCAGTTTCGTTTTTTTAGGTTCAATCCTGCTGAGATGGCTTTTATTTCTGAATGGGTCACTACCATGAGTCCTGTTGCAAAAGCATTGAATGTCTTGCAAGCAGAGACCAACACTCAGCTCAGCTGGCTTCTTCCCACAATCTACCAGTTAAGCTCCAAACTTCCTCAACAGAATCAAGATTTCCTCCAAGTTTTCTAAGTGTTTGTCCCAACACTTCAATGTCTCACATAGGCGTAATTGGTATATGAATATTTAACAGGTTTATATCTATATGTAAAAGTGTTCAAGTAAAGTGTTATCTGTTAACATAGGACTGGACTACATCAAGCTTCAAATTGAGCCTGTGCTTCAGCTGGAGCCTCACTACAGCTCCTCAGATGAGGACTTCTTTGCTGCCATCAAGTCCAGTGCAAGTCCTCTCTGGGGTGCAACAGGAAGTTCCTTCATGGCTGGAAGAAATGTATTTCAGTGCCCATGGCACCACTGGATTTAATACATGCGGGAAGGTGTTTGCTTCCACAGATTATTACAAAAGCGGTGGCTGTTTCCAGAGGGATATGCAGCAGCCTGTGTACAAGAGCCAAGCTGAAGCTGAAGGTGGAGAGTCCTTTGCTTTACCACTTGTGGAGGACGTCGGTCTCGGCCACATGGGAGTGGCATGGTTGCCTGTCTTGTTCCATGTGGTAGAGGCCTTTGGAGCAGTGAGACTTTCCGGGGGCAGGTTTGGCACTCTCCCAGGGTGTGAGAGTGAACTGTCGCCCGGAAGGGAGCTCCAAAGGCCTTAATTGGTTTAATTATTATTTAATTGGTGTCAATCAGTCAATTGATATAGAAGTCAATTGGCTGATTGGGTGTCTGGGTGAGAATGTGAGTTGTGATTGGGTGATTGCCTCACGAGTCCCACCTGAGCCAGGCAGAAACTAAGCCTATTTAAGAGCAGGTGGGGCGAGTGGGGGATCAGTCAGTCTTGTCTTGATGTGTGTGTGAGTGCGCGTGCACGTTTGATGTGGAATGTTTGATGTTGAATGTTTAATGTTGGATGTTTAATGTTTGTGGAGTTTTGTGTGCGTTTGTCGAAAGTGACTGAGTAGAGTGCTTCCTGTGTGAGTGAGGAAGAGGGAGAGGGGGTGCGCTTTAGGTGTCCGCCTCTCTCCTCGGGTGTGATTATGGAGGAGCGGGAGGGTGCCCTGGAAGAGGGTCCGCCTCTCGCCCTCGGTTTTAGTAAAAAGAGCTCACACTCGACAGTGGAGAGTGTCTGAGCAAGCTCAAGAACTCACCGGAAGAGTGGAGTGTCTTGAGAGCCGGTTGCCAGCACTCTCACATCCTGGGAGTGGCGAGTGTCTCTGGAATGAATGAGTAAGAGAACTCGAACTGAAAGGTTCGAGTGTCTCAGTATGAATGGGTGGGAAGCACTTGAAAGGTCACTGGATATGTGTGTGCCTGAGGAGGTTCCAGGGGAACTCTGGAGGAGGCGCGGTGTCCCGTAAGTTTAGTTATTTTAACTTGTTATTTTCGTTTGTTGTTTTTACCCGAAAGCTTTGCGGCGAGTAGGGTGAAGATTTTGTGTTTGTGTTAGTCTTTGTTATATGTTAACCTGCTACTCCCACTGTCTCTCTCCCATGTCTGGGGGGAGAGACAGAAAAACGAATAAATAAAATCCGGTCCGTAGACCGACAAACTCCACTCCGTGTCTCCTGGCTGTTCTGTTCCCATTCAGGGTTTGTCACGCGGCGTGTGACACCACTGCTCTGATTTGAGGTGTTGAGGGATGCGATCAACTGAGATGGCTGAGGACTATGGCAAAGCTAGGTCATTTTGTAGAGGCAACTGAGCCAAGGAGAAAGCAGAGCGATTGCAGGATTTCGTAGTTGAATCTGCATGTGGGGCAAGTGTGAATTTCAGCCCCTCCAAACATTACAGAATGAAACTCTTTCTCCCTTGTAATAATAATCAGTGAGCTTGACTGCCAATTTTCAGGCATTAACGCAAAACTCATGAGTGGAATACAAGCATGCTGTTCAAAGTCCAAAAACTTTCTCTCTGAGCAGTGCCTTCATGAACTTGCAAAACATTACAAAATCCAGTTGCATCCAGAGGAATTACTGGTTGCCAAAAACGACCTGTCACGCAAAAACAAGACTGAGCTCATTCCCGACACGCAACATTTTCAAGCTGTTAGACCCACTGATGTTTCCGTCCCTGAAACGGACACTTCAGGTTGCACTAACGATACCAGTGAGTAGCTGTAGCTTTGAGCGCTCATTCAGCATCCTGAGGCGTCTCCACACATGGTTACGGAACTTGGCTGTCCTCTCAATTGAGAAGTATGTGCTTGAGACATATTGATGAGGATGCCATTGTAGACCACTTCACAAACCTCCATGAACGTCTCTACTCTTTGCTGTCCCGAGCCCGCCCTACACCTCGAAAATAAGAGTAGCTATGTTTCTCTTGATATCCGTTAATAGGAAAATGTTTGAAAATGTGGCAAGAGAGGAACAAGAGCTTTTATGTAATGGTTTCTGGTACGTTTGTTGCATTGTTTACATGCAAAATGTATGGGGCTGGCTGCTTTGTGGTGAGAGATGGTTTATGCCAGTGAATCCAAACTTGTGGTGTCGTATCAGAGCAAGGTTTCAGATTGATAAAACAAATAAGACACAAATTTACTTTGCATAGTTAACTCAGATACAGTGACACAATTTATTGTTGCATGGACTTATCATTTTTAATCGGACCAAGCAAGAGCTTTCCATTTTGAGATGATTTGAGTGTTTCAGCTTTGGTTTTAAATACATTTTATATTATAATTAAAAATAATAATATAGAAATGATTTACAATATAATATAAATGTAGTAACCCCCAAAAGGCTCATAAAGAGGTAAAATAAAAAAATAAAAAAGGGTTTTTGTGAGTGTCAAAGTTGGTTGGTTTGGTAAAAATGTCTCTGTCTAACACAATCTCATGAGCAAGCAAAACTGCCGGTAGATTTGAGGGAAATTAAATGGATGAGAAGTGAGAATAGAAAGGAGGGAAATGAGTGAGAGAATTAGGGCTGTCCCCGACTAAAACAAATCTTAGTCGACCGTTTTTTTTTCGATTGGTCGAAAAGTTATTTCGATATGACACACCCTATTTGTTTGAATAAATACAACTAGATGCACACTGTGCTTGTCTCATGTTTTATAACTTTCTTAAGTGAATGACACAAATGAGTAACAATAGGCTAATTGTGGTTCTCCGTGGCTCAGTTGGTAGAGCACAGCGTTGGCAACGCTTAGGTTGTGGGTTCAATCCCCACTGGGGTCACATATACTGAAAATGTATGCATTCACTACTGTAAGTCGCTTTGGATAAAAGCGTCTGCTAAATGGCGTATATTATTATTATATTATAATTACTTTATGGAGCCGGAGTTCAAGATTACCTGAAAGAAAAAAATACTTCTCCGTTCCGAGCTCATGTTGCCCTTGCAGATTCTGCCGTTGTGCTTGTGAAGTTGTGGTATGGCCACATAATAGGCTGATGCTTTTATTTGACCACAAACATAACACATTCTAATGCGTAGGCTATGTTTTATTGAATTAACCAGGTTGGTCTCATTGGGATTTAAAATATATTTAGCAAAGAAATAGGCTAACAAACGAATAATCACACATAGCCTAATGTCTTAAATTGTAGCCTAAAGCTGAACATAAAGTGGCTATAGCCTATCGAAAATAACTTACTTGAGTTGGAGACCATCCTACTTCCCCAGTCGTTTCATGTTATGGCACAGGAACACTAGCTTGTCCACATTTTTTGGCAAAAGGCTGCTCCTCGTTTTATTAACGATAAACCCTGCCTTGGAAAACGCGCTTGCAAAGATTACATTCCACTTTTTTTTTTTTTGGGATCGTCTGCGACTAAAACAAAATGCTGCCATACTCCAGATTTTTTCTTTGACATTATGTTCTTAGGTTATATCAAATGAGTAATTAAAGTATGCCTATGTCACTAATCTTAACTGTAGGCAAATCTTAGGCTACAATTAAAATGAGGGCCTATGTTCCTACAGCCCTATGTTCCCCCATTTCTAAGAACTTTTTCTAAGAATTTTTTCCCCCATCAAAATTAGGCCCTATGTTCCCCCAGCCCTATGTTCCCTCAGGCCTACATCCCCACAGCACAGGTATGGCCATTCCCTAATGCACATAACATGTTGTTGCCCACCCTTAACCCGTATTGCTGCAGTAATAGTGATCATCTTGGTTTCAGAGAGTTGTCTTTATTTAAGACCAAGGAACATTATACATATTTAGGAACATAGGGCTGTGGGAACATAGACACGCTCCCGATTATTCTACTGACAAGCGCGCCGAACTGTGGTGCGAATCTAGGTGTCTCATGCTGCGTGGATTTTACATTTATTTTATTTTGCGCAACTGCTCGACCAAAACAAATCTCGGTCGACCAACAGCCCATCGACAATCGACCAGTCGACTAAATGAGGTCAGCCCTAGAGAGAATAAGTATGAAAATATGTGAATACCATTCACAATGTCAGTGTAGGCTTGTAGCAAACAATGGGAATAGAAAACGGGATGACGATAACTCGCTGTGCGATTGAAAATGAGCAGGCTTGGCTTTACTTTTAAACTCGAGGGCTGTTACTTTTCGCTTTATTTCAACTTTGTTGCAAGTCCTTAATGTCATTATAAATATAAGAACTATATTGATAAGTTAGTTGCATTCTTTATATTCAACATACGTTTACTACACAGTAAGTCAAATTATCGATTATCTAGACTAGGTCGTGGGCTCAGCCCCGGGTGTCTAGTCATGCGCCTGTATTGACTTCAGACATTTTATTTGTACCATAAAAGTATACATTTCATGTTGAAAATCATTTCAGAGCCCCCTAATTCATGTATGAACAGAGTAGACGGTTGTCAGCTGTGGACTATTCATCTTTTGCAGCATATTGGAATCATTCAATAATTATTCCTGTCTTTTGACTTACTTTAATGCAAAAGACCTGCTGTTTGTCCACTTAAGGGTAGTTGTGTCACATGATGCTCCAATTTAAATGTATTATATTGAAAATAATTACAATGAAACAGCCTACTGAAACAATACTTTGGGTTTTTATTGTGTCAGAGACATGTTTTAGCTTTTTCTGTTTTTTAATAGAATGAAAATGCCCCTTGTACTCTTTAGATCTGGTTAACCAGCTAGGACCTAAGCTTTCAGGCTTGTAGGCAATGTTTTAGAATGCATTTATAGTGTTCCATGTGCATATAAGAAATAGATTATGATTACACATTCTCTAAAAACACGATTAAACAGAGAGCCCATACGTTTTTGTTTCGTACTGGCATGTTCGAAGCCGCCCACTCTCCACTTTTCACCTCCATTCCATATTTAGTCCTCTGCGAGAGTGTTTGAGCCCGAGAGCGCCCCCTTGTGATACAAAAAAACATAACCACATTTCAAATGTTGGAATTTGAAGTTCACCACTTTTAAATAAACTATTCCCAGACATTGTTTCGAATATTCTCCCTGCAGTAGTATTTATAAGAAGGTGTGTAACAAAAAAGTAGGGGGAAATACCCTCCATATCACGAGTTCGCAATCACGCGCAACCAAGAATTAAAAGAATACATGCATGCTCCCGTGTCCTCGCTCCTGACATAAAATATCACGTGATCACCTATAGTCCAATCAGTTTGGAGAGAACAATAGACTAAGCATGCTCCCGACAGCAAAGAAGAGGACTGGGAGCAGGGTTGCCATTTGGCCGTTTTTCCGGCCAAATTCCAGAAATCTGGCCGTATAAAATTTAGTTTGGCCGTGAAATAAAATTATATTTCACGGCCAAACTAAATTTTATACGGCCATATTTCTGAATTTGGCCGAAAAACGCCAAATGGCAACCCTGCTCCCAGTCCTCCTCTTTGCTGTCGGGAGCGTGCTTAGTCTATTGTCTATTGTATTCTGGCCGTAAAAAAGAAATCTTGGCCTTTCTCATAATCAGATCGGAAATATAACTAGAAAACCACTGCAATAAGGTCATAGGTATGCACACACAGTTTGCACACCGTATATCTGACGCACTTACATATACATGTACATGATTTTACTACATGCACACGTGCATACAGGATCTAGCCCAGGCACACACGCAGCGCAGGCCTTCGGCATTATAGTCTAGATGCAATGATAGCATACGCATAGGCTACTGAAGCGAGCGCGGCATGCATGGCACGGTGTTAACGTATGCACGTGTAAGTTCACATCTAATGAAGAGTTGAAGACAGCGATCATGGCGGGCAAGTGGAAAGGGAAATATGACAGCGTTCGAAAGTACAGTAAATTGTGGGAAGACACGTATCCATGGCTGTCCAAGGCCAGTGATGGGAGTGAGAATGCATTCTGTAAACTTTGCAACGTTCAAATTGCTCCCAAATTGTCCAGGATTGGAGATCACGAGAAAACCAAGGGTCACACTAGTCGAGCTGTCACGGGATGTAAGCCACTAAGTACCATCTTCAAGAAGGTGAGTAAGGATTCTGACAAAACATTAAAGGAAACGGAAATCGAACTAGCCGCAACTATTGCGTACACACTCCTACATCGACGGTTGACCATCTTGGGGAATTCATGCAGGCTCACGGTAAGGGAAGTACTCTTGAAAAAATCAAAGTTCATCGCACAAAGTGTAGCAAGATAATCTCTGAAGTGATAGCTCCAGTTCTTAAGGAGGAACAACAGCTCGATGTTCGAGGTAAGAAGTTTGCCGTGCTCATCGATGAGTCAACCGATATTGCAACAGACAAACATCTTTGTATAGTTATCAGGTACTACAATGAGTCAAGGGGGAAGATCGTAACTGAATTCTTAGGTCTAGAGCCCGTCACTGGGGCGACAGGTAGATCACTTTTTGAAACGCTCAAGAATGCTCTTGATAGGATACAGATCAACTTGGCCGACTGCATAGGATTCGGCAGCGATTGTGCTTCCGCTATGATTGGAGAGTACAATTCTGTGTGGTCGTGCTCGTGAGTTGTCTCCAAACTGCCAATTGAACAGATGTATTTGCCATTCGTTGGCCTTGTGTATGGAGCGGGCCTTTGAGAAGTTGCCTTCCAACCTGGGATATCTCTTATCAGAGGTGCCAAAGTGGTTTAGCAAGAGCACACTTCGTAGAGAGGCTTTCAACAACCTGTTCCAGGTGATGGATGCAAACAACGACCGTAGAGGAACCCCCAAGCCCTTTCAGAAGATGTCAACGACGCGCTGGTTGGTGCGTGGGAAGGTGATCTACAGCCTCCTTGTAAACTGGCATGAGCTGAAGGCGTTTTTCTGCAGTACTCCCCACGGCCGACGCATCCTGCCGGTATAGGGCCAGAGAGTTGCATGGCATGTTTTCTGACCCCGTTAACCTCTTGTATCTCGAATTCGTATCACCGGTGGTGACAGAGTTTGAAAGGGTTAATTCTTTCTTTCAAGCGACAGATGCAGACCCCGAGGAGATGTTCAATGAACTAGATATGCATCACAAGAGTTTGAAGTGCCGGGTACTGGATGCACAAGGGAATCCGCTCCCACTGATCGAGTTGACTATGGAGCGAAGTTCAATAAAGAACTGTCTTCATTCGTCAGGGAACACAACAATGCTCCTGACATAGTCGAAAAGGCAAACAAAATCCGAAGAAGATGTCTGGGTCTCCTCAACGAAGCTCTCAGTCAAGTTGAGAAAAGGCTCCCAGCATCAGTGGAAATCTGCAAAGACTTGAAGAAATTGGCTCCTGGAAAAGTTCTAAGTCAGACGTCAAAAGTGCCATTTCAAGATCTACCAATGCCGCACCTAAGAACAGAAAACGAACAATTTATTGAGCAACAATACAGGAAGATCCTGTACGTTCCGTGGGCTGTGGAATCCGTGTTTGAGGGAAAAATTCCATGTGAAACAGTCAGCTTCTGGTCGGGAGTACTTCAGGACAAGAGCAAGTCGGGCCAGCAACCGTTTAAGGAGCTGGCAATGTATGCCCTTTCTTGTCTTGCAACACCAACGAGCAACGCTGTTGTAGAGAGGATATTCTCAACAGTCACAAATGTAAAGACCAAGGTGTGAAATCGACTGCAATCAAAAATGTTGGACGCCATCATTAGGATCCGCATGCACGTTCAGTTTCAAGGCAAGTGCTGCACAGACTTTAAGGCCTCAGAACGCATGCTTGAGCGCTTCACATCACAGAACATGTACGGAAACCTGGAAGATAGAGACGACAGCGAGGGTGGGGACCCGGGTGAGGGTGTTGAAGAGTTTGACCTTTTGTACTAATGTGCACAACTCTGAACTGTTAGTTATGCACAGAAAAAGAAAGGCATAACAGCAAAACTTCATAATTAACTTGAATGATTCCTCTGGAGGGAGTTTCGTCATTATGTATTCAAGACTTTCGAGTTGTTTTAAAGTTTTCGTCATTTTGTATTCAAGACTTTCGAGTTGTTTTTAAGTTTTAGACATGTTTTCATAGTGTCAGTGACAACAGACATAAGTGATTACAAGCTAGCTGACATGGGAGCAAGATGATTTTCAGTATTTCAGTTAACAAACACATGAATGTGAAACTGTTCAAGTGCTGGACAAATTGACTATATTTGTGAATTGGAGCATTGGACCCCTTCCTGTTGGTATTGACATGTGTGTCAGCTCGGTGAGTATAAATCCAAACTCTTTTCTTTTTTTCTAAATCTTACTTTTTTGTTATGTTAACTGTTTAATTAAAATTTAGAATTATCAATCAGTACTTTAAAAAAAGTTGTAAAGATTTTTTTAATTTCCTGCTGGCTTTGGGACACTGCACTGACATAACGCGCGCCCTCATTCGACTCAGTATGACTTGCGGTGACGTCATATGCCAGGCTCACGAGTACGAGTCCGCATGCGTATAGTCCTCCCCGCATGCGTTACACTTGCATTCGTATGAAGTAAAGTGTTAGACTCAAATCCAGAAACTCGCATGTCACTCAATTTCATGTCAAGCAGGCTTTATTAAACTTAGGAAAATGCGTGAGAGCATGAATTTTAGTATAAGGGTACACCTTCTTCTATTTCTAGATAGATAAAATTTGGCCGTGAAAAAAATAGTTTGGCCGAATTTGGCCGTAAAATGTGTTGAGTTTGGCCGTGAAGGCTAGAGGCGATCTGGCAACCCTAACTGGGAGTGGTGTGAAAGAGCCAGCCAGAAAACCATTACGGATTATTTCAGTACATCTACAAACTGGTACCAAGCAACAGCAGGAGAAAACAAAGGTAAAATGCATTTCCTCTAAACATTTTTTATAATAATCTAATTTTACGCTGTTTGTCAACTGTAAGTTTGTGCAAAAAAACGTTTTGCGATGGCCACATGGCCAGTTTTCGCTAATATGAAGAGTATATTCTTAAAATTCCCATTATATGCTATATGATCTGTTGGGTGAATACCTCCATTGAAACTGCGCCATTGTTTCTGTCTGCCACACAATCTATCCATAGCTTTCAGTCACGTGGTTTCTTCCCTAGTAACCGCCGACCTGCCGGGCAAAAAGTGTGATAACGTGACGTCATCGCATGTTAAACAATAGGGCAACATGGCGAGTGGACGCAATCCCATCAATTTGCCGGCTGTTTTAAACAGTAAAGTCTATTTTGATCATCTCAGCCAGGAAGAAAAAGGTAGATACATGGACAAACTAAAAATCTTGGGCACTTGTGATCCATATTTAGCACCCGCGGCTGTGTTTGAGCCACTAAATGCAGCTAAGTCCCTCCCTGATCTGGAGTTTGGTGACATCTGGATCTACATTTACATTTACATTTTACATTTTAAGCATTTAGCAGACGCTCTTATCCAGAGCGACTTACAAGATGTGCATTAATACAAGGTAAGAACAATCAAAGTTAGCGTACAAGATCAGTGCAGTAAAACGGCTATCTGGTGGAGAATCCATCACCCTACACCGCTGCCAGGATGAAGGCTTATAAAACTACTGAAAGCTACAAGTATTTCCACTCAGGCTGGGTAAACAATGCTGGTGTGTGGAAAGTGAAGAAATTCTTCATTGTCAAAGCGAAAGTGAGTGACGTTAAATTAGCCTAGCCTATCGGTATGCTAGCTAACGTTACGCTACAGTCAGTGGTAAGGTAGCTACCTCTTGCTAACCGGTAACGTTAGCTGTCAAAGCGAAGGTGCCTTTCGTTATGTTACGTTGTCTAGTCTATCTAACGTTACACAGCTAAATTACTATCTTGTGGTAGATAGCTCTAATTCTGGTAACCTTAGCTAGCTACGTTGATCACAGATATTTACAGCCCGAGCGCTGCTCACTGCTCCCTCAGGGAGAACACTCGTTCGTTTGATGGCATTAATCCACAAATTTATTTTCTTTTTCACTGGGTATCCTATAAAAACACAACCCAGGCTTATCTCCTCGCCGGTTTGCACACCCGATTGCACAGCAACTCTCTGGCATGGTTTTCAATGCTCCTTCACCAGCGTTACAGGTGCTGTGATAACGTGACGGGCAGTGCCTTTTGCCCGGCAGCGCAGCTCGCTCCTGGCCTGTGACGTCACGTGAAAGCTATGGATACAGAATGGAATTCAGCGTTTGCTTTTGCAGGTTTTTCCTTTGTCAAACGGAATTGTCAGCAATCAGCCACGCTACGTCTTCGACGTAACTAACGCAGCAAATAGCTTGCGAGTTGCCGAATGTTATGATGTGGATAACGGCATGTAACGCTAAATGTTTCGGCGCTGTAGGCCCAATTATGGCGGTCGGTGTATTTTCCCACTACAATACCCTGTTCCTTTGATTTGACGGGTGTGAATTGGTGAATATGTCGTGGATTGCGGCGTCGCTCAGTGGTGCTTGCAGAGCTGTGGGGAAGCCTAAAATGAAGCCAAAGTAAGTAATGGACTGTGTCGTTATTTTTGTGCCCCGTGCAGGAAGGTGAGAATGACCGCATTAACCTAAAGGTGGCCGGTCAGGATGGGTCAGTGGTGCAGTTTAAAATCAAAAGGCACACTCCCCTCAACAAATTAATGAAAGCCTACTGCGAAAGACAGGTGAGCAATCAAAGGAAGATCAATGGTTTTGACCATTTCCAATGTGGTTTTAACGAATACATATTTAAATATTGTCTAATGCCATTTCAGAGACCGCATTTTTGTTTGTTTGTTCCTTTATACTCCAGCAGTATAATTGCATGAACACAATGCTATTTCACAATGTGATCGGTTTTATTTGTATTTGGTTTTGGTAATGATGATCTTCTGAACTGTTTACACCATGCAAGACATTATTTTAACTTTCTTGTTCTTTTATGGTTTGTTGATTAGGCAGATTAGATTTAGGTTTGATGGACAGCCAATCGATGAGATGGACACACCTGCACAGGTTAGTATGCTGATCGTGACCATGTTTTTGTAATGGGTGTGACTGAACAGACATGTTATAGCTGTACATGTTGTGTAGATGTGTTGCTGTGGTCACTTTGGTCAGTTGTTTTTTTAGTTCAGTCATTACACTTGTTTGATAAAGGCTTTTTGGCCACTTCAAGTACATGCACTTCAATTTGGTAGCCTATAGCCTGTGTTTCTAACTGAGAACTGCATACCCAAAAATGGCACTTCCATCTTTTTCCCATCTATATATATATATGTATAGTATATTCACGTTTTGTATTTGATGAGCTATATGCTTTAACATTGCTTTAACATTAAGAAATGTAAGTGCCCTCCATGCACAATGTAAGGGCCCTTTAAACAGGGTGTCCGCGGATCCTTAAAAAGTATTACATTTGTCTATCAACAATAAAGGCCTTAATTGAGTCTGAAAATGTCTTAAATCCATCTTTCAGAGGTCTTAAGAATGCCATAGACAGGAAAGATAAAAATGTGGATTTGTCATCTTATGTTTTATTGTGAAATCTGGGGAAAAACGGGTAACGGGAGATAAAGTCGGAGATTTTTATTTACCGTTTTGTAGCGTCACGCAGACCGGAATGAGTGGAACCAACAGAGGTCCTTATCTTTGCGGGGAACTAATTCAGTAACGGAGTCGACTCTCGAGAGCACAATATTCAAGTTCAACAAGCTAAGTTAGCTAACTTAACATCTAGCTAGCTAAAAAATAGCTAACGTTAGTTGAACTGCCCCAGGCATTTGCACTCGTTATGGGACAGTGCAAATTTAATGGGAACTTGCTCGATAACCCAGTGTTTGCGCCATGGTTGGTCCCAGTCAAAGGCGATCATGAGGCCCGCTGCAAACTCTGCAAAAAGGATTTTAAACTCGGGACGATGGGGGTGAAAGCAGTCGAGTCGCACATGCAGAGCGCTAAGCATAAATCGGTTGATAAAACCCGCCTGCAAACTACTAGTATTTCGCATTTCTGTTCGGCCCCTGCCTCCACTTCAGCTGCGCCATCTCAGGTAGGACTACCTGCAACACCAACAACATCTGCAAGAACAGATAAGAAGTCCGAAGCACCATGACACTGAATGTATTTGGATGTTTTTATTTATTATTTTCTATTTTTGCTATTTATGTTTGTGTCACCCCTTTGTTTCATCCAATCCAGTTACCCCTTTATGTTTTAATAAACATCTTTGGACAAATTTGTCCCTAAACTTAAACTAGTTGGTGTCGTTGCGTGATTTTTGCCATTTTGTTATCGTGAAATTGGTATTAAATTTCATTCTGAGTGGCATTAAAAAAGTATTAAAAAGCCTTAAATCTGACTTGGCTAAACCTGCAGATACCCTGTTTAAAGCAAGGTTACTCAAATCATGGTCCTCATGGGCTGAGTACTGTTTGTCCACACTCCCTTTACCTGTGTGTACTATATATGTGTTGGTCTGTGTCATAAATATATTGAACGGTCTAAGAATTTTGGGAACACCAGCCATTTAATTAATTTTTTTAGCTGGAGATGTAAGACGAGGACACTATTGATGTATTTCAACAACAGACTGGGGGCTCCTGCTAAAGGTGGACATCCCTCTGTATGGACTGTACAGACTGTACACCTGGAGAACATCTACTCAGCTATTTTATTCGAATTTTCCTCCTCCCCGCCTTCCTCCCCCTGCACTCACCATGGAGGGAAATGGGGTTTGTGTTCAATGTTTGTGTAAGAGAGGACAGGATTTTAAGACAGTAAAAGTGACTTGCTTGGGATTGAACCGTTTCAGACACACCCTCCCTTGAGTCTGCATCAGTAACGGCACCTTCAGGGAGTTGGGCCACTCTAAACTCATTGACTTCCTGTTCAAAACTCATGATCGGGCAGACCAGTTTGGTTTTGTCATGGGGAATTTACAGGGCCCGTGATCAATGTTCCAATGGAAATGGATTCCCATAGTGATGTCATTAGATCTACCACAGGTTAGATTTGTATGATTTTTGAATGCATCTCCTACCGTATGGCATGTAGGGCAGTTGACAATATATGTGTATGTATGCATTTAGACAGTGAACTATAGTTATACGTTGTGGAAGGCGTCGGTCTCAGCAGCTAATCAGGACGATTAGCGGCCACGCCTACTGGCAGAGCAGTAAGCGCACACACCGGTCCTGTCGATAATAATTACATCTGTGTGCTTTAAGACTGCTCTGTTCCCTTCAGTAGGTGGCTGGAACCAGAGAGGCGTTTTGAGACCGAGGAGCGAGGAAAGGACAAGGAAGAAAAGCGAACCAAACCAAAGTGAAGGAAATATCGAACGGACTAAGAAAGAGCCGGTTCGATATTGTATGATTTAGTTTTGGTCTTTTCGTTTAGTTACCCCAGCTTCGCGGCAATTAGGGTAACGTGTTTAATTGTGTTTATTATTTTACGCCCGGTGCTCGTTCTCGCCCAGTGGGGTAACAGAGAACGCGTCCAAAACAAAAAATAAATAAAAGTCCGGTCCAGACCGAAAAACTCCACTCCGTGTCTGGACTACTCTGTTCCCGTCCAGGGTGTGTCACGTGGCGTGTGACATACGTATTATCATGTTATATATATATATTTCTATCCTGGCTTTTTCTAATCTATCGTCTTTCTCCCTGGAGTGATAAATGTCGCCACCTTAGAATGTAGGACGCCAGACATCACGTTTCCAGGAAACTCCCTTCTCTCCCCACCTACCAGGGTTGCCAGCTTGGCCCCATGCTGTCATCCACGATGCGATCAAAGGATAAGTAGGCATCTGTTTTACCTACCTACCTACCTCCTTGCCAGACGCCTCCCTAGCGTGCAAATCATCAAACTCCTAAATAAACGCGGACATTATTGTCATACTGGCACCCCAAGAGGCTCTTATCGGATTAGGCGTTGATCCGACCGTAAATAGTTTGAATTCCATTAGTATCGATAGAACCACATTGTCATCTTTCGCATGTCGCAGGTAACGGCAACCTCTCATAGACCACAATAAGAGAGCCGAAATTCCAAGTTATTTCCGTAAAATACTACAACCTCCGAACGTGCTTTAGCCGTGATTAGTATTGTCGACAACTGTAACCATCATAAAGCCCTGTTAATGCATGTGTTGTTGGGCTCATACATTTTCAGTGAGTATTTTCGGTAGTTCGATCCACCTCAACCCTACCTAGCCATTCTTGGTATGCTCTTGTTCAGTATGTCCCAACAAATTTATATATGCTAAAATTGTGTCCAACTAGCATAAGGAAGCATCTAACCAACTAAATCATTTCCCTAAAAATATGAACAATCAACCAGTCCAGTCCACCAAAGTCCATGGCAATTTCCTAGGTGGGATTCGCTACCCTTCTTGTGATTCAAATTGGGCGCGCTGTGACGGAAGAGTATAACCAAAGAGTATATTCCTATCTCTATAATGGTTCATGACTGGGTCAAGCATGCCTCTTGTAGTTAATAGAAAATGTTTCCTCACTAGATTCTGCCTTGTTTAAGTATATTGCCTCTCCAAGTATTTATCCTGATATACTGAAGTCGAAGGGTGTTTTTAGTTATTTGAGTAGAAACACCATATTTAAGAAGGTTGGGAAGTGATGACAATTATTCTATAATTATTCCTAGGTTTAACTAAAAAAAAAAACACAAAAAAACAATACATGCCTGCACCTTATTGTTACCTCAATGTGTTTCTGTTGCACTTTATAATGTTACTGCACTTTATTATGTTACCTCAATGTGACCTAAATGTGTCGTAAATGTTGCACTGTCTTAACTGTTGTGTAATTGTTGTCTTAATGTTGCACTGTTGTGAATCGAAGCGCAATCTCGTTCTTCTACGTACTTGTATGTGGCGGAATGACAATAAAAGCAACTCAACTCAACTCAAGTATTCAGAGTACTTAGGCCATTATTAGGCTAGTTGTAAGTCATTGATGCTGGATTCAAGTGGACAATAGTTAAGTGTTTATTGAATTTGATAGATAACTATTAAGTTTAATATTAGCATTAAGGAGCGTATTGTCCCTGATGTGACAGGTGTATATTTTGGGTCTCAATTTTTGATACACGCGTAGGTGAAATTTGGTTTTCTCCTTTTCTCCTTAATCAGTGTAGTTGGCTCAAAAGCCAATTTCTCTGCCAGTGACTGCTATAAGGGAGCCCTTCATTCATTTGACTAAACAGTATCAATTGAACTTTCAGAGAACAACTGGTTAGCGTTTCATGCCCAATTTAAATTTCAATGTTTTTTGGGGGTTTTTTTTGCAAACCTGCCATTACTCCACTACTGTAAATCCGATTTCAGGTTTACTTAATTGTAATAGACATATTCTAACAGTTTTTAAACCTGATTTCTTTCCCTTACTCAAAACCTGAGCTGCTGTTCATAAAGCATCTCAGGAGTGCTGATCTAGGATCAGGTTTCCTGCCATATCCTAACCTCATCCATTATGCTTAATGTCATTATAAATACAGTGGCAAGAAAAAGTGAACCCTTTGGAATTACCTGCATTTATGTATAAATTTGTCTTAAAATATGGTCTAATCTTCATCTAAGTTACAATAATGAACATACACAATCTGTTTTAACTAATAACACACAAATTATTATATTGTTCTTGTCCATATTGAATACATCATTCAAACATTCACAGTGTAGGTTGGAAAAAGTATGTGAACCCCTAGGCTATTGACTTCAACAAAAGCTAATTGGAGTCAGGAGTTAGCAAACCTGGAGTCCAATCAATGAAACGAGATTGGAGGTGTGGGTTAGAGCTACTTTGACTTTTAAAAACACTCAAACATTTTGAATTTGCTATTCACAAGAAGCATCTGCTGATGTGAACCATGCCTCGCAAAAAATAGATCTCAGAAGACCTACGATCAAGAATGATTGTTTTGCATAAAGCTGGAAAGGGTTACAAAGTCATCTCAAAGAGTTTAGATATTCATCAGTCCAGTTAGACAAATTGTTTGTAAATGGAGACGATTTAGTACCGTGGCTACTCTCGCTAGAAGTGGGCGCCCAGCCAAGATTACTCCAAAGGCACGCAGAATGCTCAATGAGGTAAAAAAGAACCCTAACAGTAACAGCTAAAGGCTTGAAGGAATTGTTGAGAGAGCCCCTGAACAAATGGGTCATGCACTGGGCCTGCATGTACCAGCAAGGCCACTGCCTAAACCCTCATTGCAGAGGCCAGGCTGGGCCAGGTTCAACAGCGATTACCACGCCACCAGGGGACTGCTGCATCTCTGGAGACAGCCCGTTCAGTATGGGAGGAGAGTGGAACAGATCCAAGTGAGCCCCAGAAACAAATGAGACACATTTTCACTCACCCGTTGTCAAATAATGTTGAAACCAACAAGGCCAAGCAGCAAAGTTTATTAATTCAGCTAACATTAGCTAGCCATTCCGTTTTGGTAGGTCTATGGCTTTGAAAGCGTGCTCTACCGGCAGAGTTTGTTATATCCGCTGCAGTATGGGAAAAAACGTGGCTAGAGCCGTAGATAAGGGTAACGTTATTGTTGGCTAGATAAAGGCTACAGCAGCGCTACACCACTTCTCAAGAAGGAAGCTGAAATCGTAGCCTCCAAACAGTTATGAATAATTAACTCTACAAAACAAATTAACCAAGTGATTTTCCCTATAGCGTATAATTATCATTTTCCCTCAAGCAAATGGGTCAAACACAAGCACATGGCTTTAAAATCGCCACTCGCGCAACATACGTCGATTCTGCTATCGGTCGGAGTTACACCTCCTGCTCTGTTGTCCCCCAAATGTAGCTATTGTCCTCTTTTTTTTTTTTTTACTTTTAACACTAGGCTAACGTTATAGCAAGGGCAGTGGGTGAAAACTCTTTTTTTTTATAAACATGTCTGCACTTTGTTTTAGGGGAAATTGACTGCTCAGGTATAGGTTGAATTAGCGGAAAGTGAGATGTGAATATATCTATCCAACTTATATTCACCGCAAATGCCTAATGCATAAAATTTTAAGACAGCATCGCACATTTTGCAGCGTTTTTAATGAAATGGTCCCAAACCGAACTCCGTTTTGCTTGCTTCATTTTCTTCTCTGACTCTGTGAGAGCTAACGTTGCCTACAAGTAACATAGCCACGTGAAAGCTAAGGAAATGAAACGTAGGCATCTGAAGGTTAACAAAACGAAACCTAACCTAGCCGATATCAGGTTATGGTGGCACCCTCTTGTGTTGGATTTAAGAATTGTTTTCCCCCACACCCCAGTTGATATGCATGGAAATTCAAATTGCCAACATTATGCTGTGATTTGTTTAAAATGAACTGTTTAACCGATAAGATTAATCGGTTAAAATTCCTATTGTCGGTTAACGGTTAGTCGGTTAACCATTAACATCCCTAATTCACAGATGGACACAGATGCCAGCAACAATGGGCTTGGAGCTCTCCTGTCGCAGGAGATACCCGAAGAAAAACGGGTGGTCGCCTACTACAGCCGGGCATTCAGTAAGCCAGAGCGCAACTACTGTGTAACCTGAAGAGAGCTGTTGGCAGTGGTGGAGGCTGCCCATCACTTCCGACACCATCTGTGTGGCCTTCCCTTTACAATCCACACGGACTGTGCTGGCCACTATTCATGAGTGACTCCTTGTGGTGTTTGGGAATTTTAGTCTTAAGTTAGGCATGCAAGTCTTACCGTAGTTCATTCAGTTAATTATTTTTGATAGTTAAAGTCTGTTGTGCAAGCTCTCCTCCTTTCTGTTGTGAGGCCTTGTAAATATATGTCTGTAAGTACATATCTTGTATTATTTTATAGCTAAGATACTTATCTTACTATCTGTATTGTTTGTTGTTAGTTTGGGACGTGTAACTTTGTAAGATCGCTGACCTGGGATTTTCAATGTTATTTTAGCGTACAAATGCTAAATGCGGTTTATCCATTTTTTTTGTGCTAGCTTAATTTCTATTTACTGTAACTTTGTCGTTGTCTTGCAACTATGCTCGTTAATATAATGACATGTTTGTAATGTACTTGACATTTAACTTTAATCCTGTATTGTTTACTGCTGCACTATTGTATGTTCAACGTTTTTGGTATTGCACCGAATTTACTTGTTTAAGTTTAGTTTCAGCTATATTAACTTTGTTGTATGTTGTACAAACGGCAGCCTGCAGTGTGCATGCAACACCATGTTCTCAATCGTTCTTGAGCCTCGGAGTAAATATGTTTGTAAATAACATTAAAAATATTGTTCTAGTGATTTATGAAGGAATCCTCTGTGCTGTGAAATGGTGTGTTAGTTGTTATTAGAAAAGTGTAGGCTAAGCATGTTGGTCATTTGTTTTGCTATTACCTACTAGCTAGTACATGTGTATACTTGTACTAGCTGTTCAACTCTCCTAACTAACTGTAATAGAGACCTGTACAAAAGAATGTATGATGCACTATGTTTAAAAACAAAACAAAACCCAGCAAATGTCATGTGTATTGTACTACGTTAAGAGGCATTGTAGATAGTGATTTGTGTACAAGTTGTTTACATTGTGAATCTTATTCGTATTTTTTGTATATCTAGTTTTACAAGATACTTCAGTAAAGCAACTCTTTGTAAGAAAACGACTTTGTGAAGTTATTGTTAGCTATCTGTCTAGCCCTGCTCAGAACGCAGTTGCGAGGGCAAAATACGGACCATGCATTGTTGCGCTGGCTGTTGACATTCCGCTGCCTTATTTAGCATCGCAGACCAGTTCAGACAATCGCCATTTTTAAATATCACAATACCGGGAGAAGATTGCGTTCCATAACAAGGATTAGAAGCATGGAAATTTAGTTTAGCATTCAGTTTAGTCTGTGGTTCAGGTGCAAGCCCTTGTCAGTGTCAGCCCGCGACAAGATTAAAAAACACAAACACGATTACAGAAAAATGTAAGATCATAAAAACCATAGACTGTTCTTGGTCACAAAAACTGCGGGAGAACCGGCACCCCCAGCCCAGCCACCTTGTTGTTGGAGACAACGGAAGAGGAGGATGGTAGTTTACTGTTATGTCTAACATTACTGTTAAATATAGCCATCAATACGATGATTTGATGTTTTGTTTTTATTACTGAGGGATGTGATTTTTCCAGATTATTCAGGAAATGCTGATTTTCTGGTGCTAAATATCTCTGGCTATTTGGCTTTATTTGCTGAACATTCTCTCCTGCTATCAGCTGTCAAAGAGTGCAACATTTCTTAATGTCTATGCTTATGACATACACATGTCTACCAGATATCTATGGTATGAAAAGAAACATTTCCTGATTAACCAGGAAAAAAATCACATCCCTGATACCGGTTATAGCTATTGTGGCATCCCAAGGGGCAGGATGAGGAAATGGCCTCTTTAATTCTTGGGAGCCACTGGAGAGGGAAAGACTGCATTTCCCAGCAGCCTGCAGTTCCACAGCTGAAGCCCGTAAAGCCGGAGGATTACGGACAGCTGAAGACAATTTCGAGGCCTATTTAAATGACTTGTTTGTGTTACACTGGGAGAGTGTTTTTTGATGTGGAGAAGGCTTATGATATGTTGTGGAGAGAAGGGTTGATGATTAAGCTTCATAGAATGGGAGTTGGGGGAAATACTTTCAACTGGGTTATGGATTTTTTAAGTGAAAGGGTTATTCAGGTAAAGGTAGGGTCAGAGCTTTCAGGGAAACATGTGGTGGAGAATGGTACGCCCCAGGGGAGTGTGATTAGTCCGACGTTATTCTCAGTTATGATAAATGATATTTTTGAGAGGTGTCCAGTGGGATTGGGAAGGTTTGCAGATGACGGGGCTTTGTGGAAGAGGGGAGGGAATTTAAAGTATATAGTTAAGAAACTGCAGGAAGGGGTAGATCAGGTGGAGAGATTGGGAATGGAGTGGAGTTTTAAGTTCTCTGGAAAAAACTAAAGTTATGTTCTTTACAGGTAAGAAAAGTAGGGAGGTAAGTAAGCTAAAGTTATATGGAAATGAGTTGGAGAGAGTGGAGAGTTTTCGATTTTTGGGAGTTCATTTTGATTCCAGGTTAACATGGAGAGAACATATTAGTAGTTTAGTGAAGAAAACTAAGAAAGTTATAAATATAATGAGATGTCTGGTTGGATTAGATTGGGGAGCTGATATTAAGTCATTAAAGTATGTGTATGTAGCATTAATCAGGTCAAGATTAGATTATGGGTGTGTGGTGTATGGGTCAGCAGCCAAGCACGGTGTTGGCCGTATTAGATGTGATTCAGGCTAGGGCTCTGAGGATATGTCTAGGGGCAGTGAAATCAGCACCAGTGTGTGCACTTCAAGTTGAGGCGGGAGAGATGCCGTTGGGGATGCGACGAAAGCATCTGATGGTTAATTATTGGATTAATTTGAGGGGGCATGAGGATAATCATCCGACTAAGAGGGTTTTGGAAGATTGCTGGGAGAGGGGAAGAGCACAAAAAGCTAGTTTTGGGTGGGTAGGTAAGAGTAGGGCTGAACAAATGCAGGTTCTGGAGTTAGAGTTTGGTCCAACTGTGTTGTGGCCTGTTAGACCAGTGTGGACTATGGAGCAGGTAGAGGTGGATTTTGACATTCTGAAGGTAAAGAGTAGGAGTAAAAATGTAGATTTAGTAAAAGAATACTATAGTCATATGGGTAGTAAGTATAGGGAATATGTAAGTATTTTTACAGATGGGTCTAAGGATCCACAGAAGCAGGTAACCGGGGCAGCAGCTGTGATTCCTAGTAAAAAGATAGAGATTTAAAAAAAAAAGGACATCAGATTATTTAAGTGTGTATGCAGTTGAGCTAGTGGCCATTTTGTTTGGGTTAGAGTGGGCAGAAGAAGGGGTAGAAAATTAAATAATCATATGTAGTGACTCGGTGGCAGTGTTGTCTAGTATCAAAAGTGGGGTAGGTAAAAGCCATCAAGATTTACTATATGAGGTGCTATACACAAAAGCAAGGGTAGATAGGCAGGGGAAAATTGTTAAATTTATGTGGGTGCCAGCGCATGTGGGAATACCAGGGAATGAAAAAGCAGACAAGGTGGCTAAGGAAGCAGTCAGGAAAGAACAGGTGGACATCAATATAAAACTTTCAAAATCAGAGGGGAAAAGCATAGTGTGGGGGGAAATAGTAAATCAGTGGCAGCAGAAGTGGGATAAGGAAGTAAAGGGGAGACATTTACATGAAATACAAAATAAAGTGGGAGTGGTAGGAAATAGTGGGGATAATAGGAAAGAACAAATAGTAATTAGTAGACTGAGAATTGAGCATAGTAATTTGAATGGAACACTTAATATAATAGGAAAGCATCCGACTGGGCAATGTGATCTGTGTCAGGAAAGGGAGACGGTGGAGCATGTCTTAATCTCATGCAGGAGATATGAGGAGGAGAGAAGGACTATGCTGACTGGACTGCAGAGACTGAGACAAGTAGAGTTGAGGGTGAAGGACATTGTGGGTTGTGTGGGAGAAGTGCAGGGGAGAAAGGTGTTGTTCAGTTTTTTTTAAAGAAACTGGACTAATCAAAAGACTCTAGTAGAGAAGCAGTTGATGGAGGTAATCAACACTTTGTTGTACGTCGCTCTGGATAAGAGCGTCTGCCAAATGCCTATAATGTAATGTAATGTAATGTAATGTAATCAGAAGGTGGCGGTAGGCATGGGACGGTTACCGTAATAATGGTATACCGCGGTATAACAGGCCACGGTATAACTAACTACAAACATTTAGTTTCCACGGTATATGCTCTACGGTATTTTTTATTAAAAGAAGCAAAAAAAATAAAATAATGCTATGCCGAAAATCTATGCACCCCCCCGAAAACGAACCTAAGGTAATTGAGATTCCGAATTTCACTTGGTGCAGAATTCTACTTATGGCGGCATTGCGCGCGGAGTCAGTTGTGGAGTCAGTGAGATTTGTCGTCTGCTCCACGTTGATTCAGTCATGGCAGCCAGGTTCGAAATAGGAGGTGAACCACCCGAACTGTATCCCCCGTCCAAAAAGACTAAATCAGCAGTATGGGAATATTTTGGATACAAGAAAAACACAGAAGGCAACTTCGAGGAGGAAGGTGCCCCAACATGTAAAACATGCCTGAGAAGCGTGGCAGCAAGAGGAGGCAATACCTCAAACCTGATAACGCATCTCCGGGATCACCACCCAGCACTCCTAGCCAAGTTCAAGGTAACGTAGTCTTTAGCAATACTTAGGTGCCTTGCTAGCTAACATTAGTGAAATAAATACTATAGGATAGTTAGCAAGGCAGATAACACGGCAAGACGTTCGCTCAGTGAAGTAACGTTAGGGGGGAAAAGCTAGCTGATTACTAGCTAGCTTTTGAAGTGTTTTATTTTTCAGAAAATAATAGTTTTACAGTATAAAGTTTACAAAAATATTGAACAAATATTCTGTTAAAATAAAAGAAATCGTAAAAAAAAATCTGTTTGTTTTTTACCCAGATTTTAGAGGTGCGCCGCCGCCGCGCTAATACCGTGGTAATGGTGTACCGCTGTATTTTTTCCCAAGGTTATCATTAAGTCAAAATCTCATACCGTCCCATGCCTAGGTGGCGGTAATGCAACAATTTGGATGCCAACCGCCGTTAAAACCCACAGAAGTACACTAGGAGAGTTTGTTGGAGAGTATTAGAAGAAAAGTGTTTTTGGCTTGCTCTTTGTTCTTTGATTTGGATTGTTTGAGGACCCTGCTTTGTGTACCGACTTTTGGACTGTTTGAGGAACTGGATTGTATTTTGAACTTGGATTACGGACATCGACAACGAGTAAGAATTATGGACTTTATATGTTTTGAATTCCCCCAAAGACCCCACCCTTTTTTGTGTTTGTCAGTTGGATTAATAAATTATTGTTTTGTTTATATGACTGCCTCCTCTGGGTTATTTAACTGCAAAGGTAACGTTAGCTAGCTAACTCGGATGTAGCGACGTGGCTAGCTAGCTACAGCTATCTGTTGTACGCTGTAAATTCAGGCCACTTGCTTGAGGGGATTTAATTCAATAATCTGCGTCAATGTAATCTGCTTTTCAGAATCTGTATAGAGTGGTGACTTTAGCTTCAACGAACGTGAGGCATAAAGTTGTAGCAGCAGCGGCAAGAGTTCCAGTTCAAGTCTGAGTATTGACCCCCCTGCACTCGCTGCCCCCGGCATGACTCCCTAGGTTGAGGTAAGAAAATTGTAGCTAATGTTATGGAGAAAGCTGTGTTCTGCTGTTGTGAATTTGAGCTGGAATGTTTACTATTCGTTGTATTTTATTAACAAAACTCGCCTGATTCTGTTTGCCTGCTAGTCCCAATGCTCAAGAGTTATAATCCCAAATACAGAGCAAACGCGTTTGCTTAAGTGCACAAAACGTGCTGCGTTTTTTTTTTAATGCACTAAGCCAGGGTGTTTGCTCTGTATTTGGGATTATAACTCTTGAGTATTGTCTTTCAGCTGCTCCTGGACGAGGCAGTTCAGGCAAGGACTGAGGAGGCTGCCACCAGGAAGAAGGAGGCTGCCACCAAATTACAAATTACCAAATGGTCATTGTTTCGAACAGGATGAGACCTCAAAGAGGGGGGAAATTGAGCCTGGGGGAGATGAGAGGTGAGACATGTCAAAGAGGGAATTAAACTGGGGTGGGGGGGTAGATTAAGTTATCACAAATGGTGACAGATGGTCAATGTCTTGAACACAGGGTGAGACTCATCAAGGGGGGGTAATTGAATTGAAGACTCCCACGTTTTCAACACAGTTCAGTAGCACTTTTCTCTTAATGACTCCTAAGTATCTTCCTTGGTGTAGGAAACGTAAGATTTGTTTTCCCTTCCAGGGAGCTGTGCAACTGCATGCCAGGAGATACGGCTCTGATCACGGCAGCAACTATTTCATGTTCTGGGATGCCTTTGCTCATTCCATGTTCAATCTGGTGAGCTAGGCTTGAGAAGGTGAGTCTCTTTCGGTCCAGGTTCGCCAATTTGGCCTGATATTTGACTTTGTGCCATGGTGGCAGCGTGCATGCGTGAACTGCAGGCTTCCCTGAAACATGCTCAGTGTCAGGGCTATTCATTTCTGTATTGACTAGCTCGTCTGGCTCATGATTTGACTGCAGTGAAAGTATTGCTACCTGTAGTGCTTAAACCATCTACTTCTGTAGCCTTTCCTGTTCTGATAGCTGGTTGACTTCCTCTAGAGCCTGATGTACTTGTTCTGGGACCTGGTTTGTCTGCTGAGACTGGTCTGCCATGTTTCAACTTTGACCTACCTCGAATTAACATTTTTTTGTCAATTACCTTATGTGCTACGATAATCAAAGCCACACAATTCAACAGGGTTCTCTATAGTCAACGGGTACAGTGCTTCAAGTCCTCTAAAACGAATGACTCCATTATCATTTTTTACAGCGACGTGGACAGTGATGGTGTATAGTGAAAACTTCCCTTTACTGAGTGGACCTTGCAGCTCTCCTGGTATCTGTGATTGACCTCAGATTGCATACGTTCCCCTCAGTCGGTCAGGACTCCACTGCAGTCAAAACGGTTCCCACGGTTGCCTGCCTGGGTTGAGTGAAAAAGGGCTGAATGACGGTTGGGGGACCTCATCTCTGGAAGCTGACCCTTGTTGCATTCATCCCAGTGGTGCCTCCAAAATGTAGTACCCCTGAAATAGGGGAAGAATTAATACAGGACAACTGCTGCTCGCTCTGCATCAACTGTATTAATGTATTTTACTTGCACATATTCAAATTTAAGCTGCATTTGCAGGAATAAGGTTAGAACATTTACAAGAATCTCATTCTTACAATGCATAAATGTATTCTCTGAATGATGCAGTTCATTGTTACAGTGCATAACCATTTCATACCTGGAAAGGTACCGATTATTCTTACAGTTCATGGTATTAAATCACAACTTGATTGGCACTTCACATTTCGAACAATACAAAAAAAGGGGGGATGACAAAACACTATTGCCATAGTCATCGGTCCTTTACATGTGTTAAACTGTTTCCAAAGATTGCTCACACAAGCATACGCACACGGGAGGGACCGGGAGGAACATTCTACACGTCTCTATCACGTGCCCACCTCATGCACATAGCATGCACTCGGCGTTAGTTGTAGTTACTATTAACTACCCGTAGCTTGTACTGGTATTTTAACATTTACAAGACATACTTTAATCCAGAATTATAAAACACTTTCTGTGAACATATAAAAGTAAACAGGCAATTATTAACTACAGTATTTAGTACTGCTCAACTCCTGATCTGGCTAGCAGCTATGCTAGCTAGCAGCTATGCTAGCTAGCTTAATGATTTTTTGATTTTGACCCAATAAGTAACACTTAACATCTCAAATATGCATATTTATGTACGGTATGCATCTATAGGTAAACAAACATTTATGCATCGTTAACAGGCAATAGTAAATGGGTATACGTACATATTTTACCTGAAATAGGGGAAGAATTAATACTGGACAACTGTTTCTCGCTCTGCATCAACTGTATTAATGACGAGAATCAGCATCAGCGTCCCCACTCAATTCTCCCCAGACACGAATTCAGTCATGAATAATCGCAAAAACAGATAGAAAAAAGGCATTATGTACTAGTGTGACGGTGTTGGTTCTGCCCGCAGCGAGCTTCGAACCGAGGGGATCTCCGACGCGACAAGAGAGCGATTAAGCTCGCCGAGCTAAAGACTCAAGTCCTTAACTCCAGGATCGTACTCTTATCCACGTCACTCGGCAGCGGGTGCTCACTGAGCCCATCCGCTACACTAGCACAAAACAAATTTAAGGCACATTAATGCACACAGATACAATATAATTATAGGCTATGTAGAATCTCTGATCAACACCAACAGGCCCAGAGCCCCGATCGCCACGGCTACGTCAGCCTGCCAAATGTGTAAACATGCACCTTAACCTGTAAACGCTAGCTAGCTAGTTAAATGATCAAACCACACAATTAAACTGTTATTTTAACCATTTAAACCGCGAACTAGCATTTCACATCCAGCTATCTACTGACGCTAGTTTATGGGGGCTATTTTCCTAACATTTCACATCCATCTATATGATGGCAATTAAGTGTGATATAAAAATCAGATGGCATTATACAAATGAATAGCAATGTGGCCTATGAGCATTGTATTAACTAATCACATTGCAAAATAGTGAACATTAGCTAGCTAGCCGATTGATAACTGGGTAGTACGTTGCCAGTAGTTTTGTCTTCGATGTGCATAGTTAAGAAATGTGTAACCTTTGTCAGTTGACTCTTGAAAGGCCATAACATTTGTTAAATATATGGCCGCTGGGTTCAGTGTCCTCAGCATCAAAATTAATTGTAACTCCCAACGGTAGTTATCAGCGTCTTTGTTTAGCTACTGAACATGTCTGGAAATTGGACCGACTCCGAGACAAGGGAACTTTTGCCTACCCTTGCAGACCATGGAATTAACTGACCGCTCTGTGGCATCGTCAGAGATGCCGTGGTCTACGACAAAATAACAGACATCCTACACGAACGACGTATAATCAGGGCACAGATCATTAGTAAACAGAAAAGTCTGCGTAACAAAATCTTCAAATAAATACATCCTGCATTGACTAATCCATCCGGAACGATCATGCCATGTGGGACCAGACTGTACACAGATTTTTTCCGGATAGGAGAACACTACATGGGAACGATGAAAAACACTATTTTAGCCGGATAATTGAGCCCGGCTACTGTTAAGTGAGGAGACAGTGACAGCTGAGCCAGTTCTCATCCATAGAGTTCTGCCAAACGTTGAACTTCAGACAATATGGCAGTGGAAGGAATAATGCCTCTATTATGGAAAGCATTAAAAACATAGGCTATTTGCAAAACACAGGACATTTGGGGGGGAAGAATTCCATAAACACTGACAAAAACATTCCTTCACACAACGTAATGAAGTACTATTTTAATACACAGATTATAAATGCATGGAGCAGTTTGCAGCAGTCAGAAACCCTTGGATTCTTCCAAAAACAATCTGGATACAGTGACTGATTACAGATTACACACACAACACACACACTTGAGAGCTACAGCCTGTTTCTTGATTCTCATATGGTTACCATGGAATCTATTCCTGAAGTCTCATAATGTCGCAAGAAAGCACAACCAGCTCCGCCCAAAACCGAGCCCGCCCTGTTAGAAAAGTTGCGTAACATGGTGAGTGGGCTAGATTTCCACTTTGCAAAGGAAATTGCAAAATAGTTTTTTTCTTTCAGGACGTGCTCTTTGAGAACAGTTTGTCTCGCAACCACAGTCAGGAATGAACTGGGCCATGGCAGCTTGTCATGTAGGTATATATTTCCAACTTTGGTCGTAAGATATTTTCACGACAAAATGTTAGTGCACGTTGTATAATTGGTATTTGGTAATGCGCGGATTCTTACAGAAACTAAGATGTACTATGGGACGAGAATGCGACATAAATGGGAAAGTAATCCATAAAGAATTGCAGACCCTACGGCTATTACCTGGATTAGAGGTAAAATTGGTCTGTAGAGTTGTATTAACGTTATCTTATAAACGGACTTTTCTTGCAAGAAAGGCTTAATTCCTTTCATAATGTTTGTCATATTTTATTTCTCTATTCATTCCAGTATTGTGTTACCAACGTGTCCGACATAATATGAGCACTGCAGGCCCATGAAAGCAGTGTCACGTTGGTTTTAGTCTTTACATTTATGTCCATTTTTGAATTTCAGTGCTCGAATAACGCGATTGTATTTTAAGGGCATTTTTGTCAAAATGGTATAGGCCTACCCAAATTGAGTAGATTATCCCTCTTGTTAGATTTGGGTGGAATGCATCCCCCGTATTAATTTTGACTTATTTTTTATTAGTATTAAAGTGGTGCATTATTTAAGGAAATCATTAATTACACTGATCATCTAAAATCGAATCTGCGCGTCTTCCTCACCATCAGTGTCTTTGACCGTCCCTGCCTGGTTTAGTGGCTTAACCCCTTCCCCCTCCCGGAGCTGAACTCCCTGGGTATGTAGTTTGCTGAGGGAAGTTGGTCGAAGTGCCAATATTCTACAGTTTGATCTGCCAATCAAAGCAATGCATTTCCAAAACTTGCAATTCATGCAAAAATGTATGTGAGGTGGAGCTATTCAAAAGTTATACAATTAGGAGGAGTGGAACATTTTGGCAGAATATTGTTGTGCACGATATTGATTAGCTAAAATAAAAATAAAAAACCCATGTTACATTTACAAACTATTTCTTTATTTTGTCAGTTAAATGTTTGATAGTCGCGTGTTGGTTTAGCTTTAAAAATTATTTTTGTTTTATGGAGTGTGCTTGCTAGTTAGCTAGGACAACAAGTTTGCTAGCTCTAGCCATCTAACGGAATCAGGGTTTTTATTCAGCGTGGGCGCATGCTTTTCCTTTGCTTATGCTTTCCATTCAGATATATTTTATTTATCCCCTGCCCCTAGAGGTTTGACCGGTATCGGTCAAATAATTATGACTCGTTACAGTTCTCAGATGATTTTCCAAGAAAATTAAATATTATCAAGCTACAAATATCAAAGCAAATATACAACTATTACTGAGATTGTATCTCTGCGTTGTCTATAAGGTGGGTTTGACAGTGTAGCTAGCTAGCTAAATAAAACAGCTTTACATACTCTTCCATTAAATGTAACTAACAAACCAACTGAGAACAAAAGTCGACCATAGTTTGTTTTTGACAGGCTACTATCTTAACTGTTCTTAACAGATTAATTGTAGCAGCCTAGCTCTCTTGCTAGCTCATTTCTACAGTACAAATTTGGCAAGGCTGTTCAAATCAAATCAAACCACGTGGAGAGGGTCCAGATCCAGGAACTGGGGTTGGCGTGGGGGTGAGGATTGATGGGGGCAGCTCACACTTCTCGCAGGGTCTAGGGCTCGGGGGCAGGTGCCCCCGAGTCAGAGGCCGAGGCAGAGAAGAGAACATGCAGTCAGAAAAAAAGCAGTGCTATAGCCAGTAGCATTATGTAAGAGCAGGGGAGCACAAGCATAGGAAATATGCAGATAGCCCCGACAGGTGTAAGCTATGGCAGCCATTGGCTGAACAACGTGCCTAGGTAGCTAATCAAGCAGCTACTGTACAGAGTTGGGTTTTCTATGTTTCCTCATTTGGCAAAGTAAGAACGTTGGAGCTTTTTATCTCTGTTAAAATTAAAGCAACATGTCAAAAGTATGACTGATTGTGTCTCTGCTAGTTGTGAGCCAAATTTAGCTTGAGTGAGGCGGTTTTCTCATTCACCTGTGGAAGAAAGTAACAATTACTAAGATGAAAAATAATCTATTTAATAAAAGCAAATGCGTTTATTGAGGAATCAGGCAATTCCTTAATCTGGTGAACTTAATAAAAGGGGTTGCTTATTTTAATAATTCAAAGAACAACCCCCAAGCATTTTTAAACGTTTTGTTACTTTCTTCAATGTGATGAAGGAAACGTGTCTCGTTGAAAATTAATAGCTTCAAAATTGAGATCCGCCTCAGAAGTTGCTTAACTTAACTTTCCGATTTCCCAGTGTATAGCTTCATGCTGTAATCTCAATTTGTCATTATTTATGAATGAAAACATGGTTAAACTTGGGAAATCCAGTCAAGCAGGTCTGAGCAACTGAGGAGCAGCAGCAAGGTAATTTTGCAAGTGTTAGGATGACACAGAGCGGACCCAAACGCAGACACAGACACTGAGAATTTGGTAAAGTGAAATATTTATTATAAAACAAAGACTGGGGTAGGGAAGCGATGGTGAGGGCAGACGGGAGAGGCAGGCAGGACAGGTAAGCGGGCAGGCGGGTAAGCGGGCAGGCAGGCAGGAAAACGGATAGGCGAGGCGTGAACCTGGACACGGAGAGGGCAAAAAACATAAACAGGCAGAGATAATAGTGGAAAAAATCACGGTTTGGAAAGGTCTTGATGTGTGTAGCTACCACTGAAGCGGAGACAACGATCTGACGGTGAGTGGATGAGAAACCGGGGTTGATATACACTGCAGGGCTGATGATGATTGATGAGAGGTGTGCAGGCAGAGCAGGTGTCGCAGATCCATGGCAATCAGGAGGGAGGCGGAGAATGCCGAGGAGAGGAGCCGGGAAGTGCCGGGGGGAGAAGCAGTGTCCACAACACACGCACAAACAAAAAACTGACAGGGAGAACACAAGGAAACACAAAAAATAAACAAAGTTGCGGCCGTGGCCGTAACAGGAACCCCCCTTAACGGTTGCCCCCAGGCAACCCACCAGGCCTGTCGGAATGCTCCCGGTGAAAGCCCCGGATGAGGGAGGGATCCAGGATGAGGCAACGGGACACCCAGCTGTGTTCTCTGGACCGTACCCCTACCAGTCCACCAGGTACTGAAACCTCCGGCCTCGGTGGCGCACATCCAGCAACTGCCGGACGGTGTAAGCTGGGTGGCCGTCAACGACTCGGGCGGGTGAAGGGGGAACGGCCAGAGGGCACAGTGGACTGGAGGAAACAGGTTTTAACAACGAGACGTGGAACGTGGGGTGAATTTTCATGTGGGGTGGAAGTTTGAGTTTGATGGCAGAAGGATTTATGACCAATGTATCTGGGTGTGAGCTTCTTAGATTCTGTTTCAAAGGGGACATCTTTAGAAGAGAGCCAAACCTTTTGACCAGGTTAGTAGTCGGGTGCTGGAGTTCTGTGGCGGTCGGCGAAGCGCCAGCTCTGATCAGCCGAACGGAGCAGGGCGGAGTGGGCAGTCTTCCAAATCCTACGGCAATGACGGAGATGGCCCTGGACCGAGGGCACCGCAAGTTCCTCCTCCTGGGCCGGAAATGGAGGTGGTTGATAACCTAGGGAACACTCGAAAGGAGATAATCCTGTGGCTGCGCTGGACAGGGAGTTATAGGCGTATTCCACCCATGGAAGTTGCACGCTCCAGGTGGAGGGGTTGCTGGAGGCGACCCAACGGAGCGCTGCTCTTAGGTCTTGGTCGGCCCGTTCCGCTTGCCCGTTCGTCTGAGAGTGGTAACCAGAGGACCGTTACCTGGATCTGGTTGTGTTTGTTGGGCTTCCCTAAGGATGGACTCTTTTTCCCAGGTCACAGAAGCCACCACACAGGATGAGGGAAGGATGGTGTCAGGGTCCACAGAGGCTTCTTCGGGGGCATACTGATGAGAGAGGGCATCAGCTTCAGGAGTCCAGGAAAAGTGGGTGAGGGAGGAGGTGAGCCGGGTGAGAGGCGCAGCAACGCGGCTGTAGTCCCGGATAAAGCAAAGGTAAAAATGAGCAAAGCTAAGGAACCGCTGTTATTGCTTACGGGAGGATGGGGTGGGCCACTCTGCCACTGCCTGGATCTTTTCTGGATCTGTCTTCACCTGCCCACTTTCAATGATGTAGCCCAAAAAACTGACGGAGCTGATGTGGAATTCGCACTTCTCTGCTTTAACAAAAAGTTTATTCTCAAGAAGTCTTTGAAGGACCTGTCTGACATGCTGGGTCATCAAGGTTTCGGGAGAAGATCAGGATGTCATCAAGGTAGACGAAGACGGAGCAGTTGAGGAAGTTGCGGAGGATGTCGTTAACCAGGGTTTGGAAGACGGCAGGGGCGGTCGTCAGCCCAAATGCAACGACGAGATATTCAAAGTGACCCAGCAGCGTGTTAAAGGCGATCTTCCACTCATTGCCCTCACGGATCCGGACCAGGTGATAGGCATTTCTCAGGTCCAGTTTGGTGAAGACGGTGGCTCCCTGGAGGGGTTCAAAAGCAGTTGATTAAGAGAAGAGGATATTTATTTCTTACTGTGATGTTGTTGAGGCCGCAGTAATCAATGCAAGGGCGTAGGGATCCATCTTTCTTGGCGACGAAGAAGAATCCGGCACCCACTGGGGAAGAAGATGGTCTGATGATGCCCGCGGCCAAGGAGTCATGGATATATTTCTCTATTGCCTCTCTTTCTGGACAGGACAGGTTGTACAGGCGACTGGAAGGCAGGGGAGCACCGGGAAGAAGATCTATGGCGCAGTCGTAAGGCCGATATGGAGGCAGAGATGAGAGCGCGCTGTTTGCTGAAGGCCTCCCTGAGGTCATGATAGACTGAAGGGATGGAGGTGAGGTTGGCAGGTTCGGAAGCTGGTGAGGGAGCAGCAGCCACCACTGGAGGGAGAGCAGAATGCAGACATGAGGAATGACAGTAGGTACTCCAACTCACCACTCTGCCGGAGACCCAGTCGAGATGGGGGTTGTGCTGTCTCAACCACGGCTGGCCAAGGACCACAGGAGCATGGGGGGGAAGTAATTACGTGGAACTGGAGGGTTTCACATTGGTTACCAGAGAAGATGAGACCGAGAGGTTTAGTGCGGTGGGTGACTCGGGCGAGGAACTTCCTATTTAGGGCATTGGCATCGAGAAGAGTGGCTAAGGGCTCCACTGCTATGCCAGCATGGGAGACGAGTTTAACGTCCATGAAATTTTCCTCGGCCCCGGAGTCTACTAAAGCCAACAGGGGAAGGGACTGCAGGTTCCAGCATAAAGTGGATTCGAACTGCATGCGTGGTCGAGGTGTCACGGGAAGAGGTTTAGCTCGCCAGAACCCCCAAAATCACTGGGGAGCCCCCCTCTTTTGGCCGAAGGGGGCAGGATGCCAGGAAGTGACCGGGCTTACCGCAGTAAATGCACTCCCCAGCCTGCATTCTCCGGAGACATTAGACTGGAGAAAGACGAGCCCGACCCAAATGCATGGGCTCTTCTCCAGGAGAAGCAGACGTTAATGAGCTAGAGGCAGGAGGGGATTTGGGGCTTGTTCTTGGGAGGTGTGACTGAGAACCATGAGAGAGGTTTATGGATGGGAGGTGGCTAGCCTTCTCTCTACGCCGTTCATGGAGTTGGTTGTCCAGCTTCACCAACAGGGAGATCAGCTCTTCCAGGCTCTTTGTGTCGTCCCTCGGAGCTAGCTCATCCTTCACGGTGTCGCTAAGGCTGTTCAAAAACACCCCCCGGAGTGCCTGGTCATTCCAACCCGAGTCGGCCGACGTGATCCAGAATTCACAGCATATTCAGCTACACTGCGGGAACCTTGACAGATATTTAAAAGATGTTTAACTGCATCCAAACTTTTAACAGAGTGGTCGAAGACTTTCCTCATCTCTGAAATAAAATCAGGATAGGACGAGCACACTGGAGACTGGCTATCCAAAATAGCTCAGGCCCATCCTAGCGCCTTCCCTCTCAATAGCCCTATAATGTAAGTGATCCTCGATTTATCTGAGTTGTAAGTCGGGCTGCTGCTCGAAGACTAGCGAACACTGGATAAAAAAAGCTTGGTATGTTCCGAGATCTCCCGCATAGCGCTCCAGCGCAGGAACGTGAGGCTCTCTGGACTGGTGGGCTGGCTGGTACAGAGAAAGTGCAGGTGCAGGAGGGTTAGGCTGGATGCCCGGAGAAGACCGGTGAGTAGACACAAGGTCCAGTTGGTTCTCGATCCGGGTGACGTTGGCTGTAAGGTTCCGTAGCGCCTCCATCAGCTTCTAGAGAGCTAGGCTATGCTGGCTAACGAGAGCGCCCTGGTTTTCAATGGCTTTGTGGAATTTGTCTGTGTCTGCTGCGTCCATGTTGGTCAGATCGTTTTGTCAGACACTGAGAATTCAGTAAAGTTAAATATTTATTATAAAACAAAGACTGGTGTAGGGAAGCGATGGTGAGGGCAGACAGGAGAGGCAGGTAGGCGGGCAGGCGGGGTAAGCAGGCAGGCAGGCAGGTGAACCTTTCAACAAGACACTGACCCCAAACATAGCTCAAAATCAGCACAGAAATGGTCCAGTGAAAACAAAATCAATGTTTTGCAATGACCATCTCAGTCTCCGGACTTAAACCCTATCAAAACATGGTCTGAATTGAGGATAAGCACCAGTCCATAAGCACCAACCTATGGATATCAAGGATCTTTAATGGTTCTGCATCTCTCCAAATGTGTTCTCCAACCTTATTAAACATTATAGAAATAGGCTCAGTGCTGTTATCCTTGCCAGGGGAGGCTACACCAAGAACTAAAAACAGCGGTGCCAATAATTGTGAAACCTTATTTTTGGAATGAAATGTATAATTTTTTAAATGTGTTATTTTAGTCGATTCCATTGAATCATTAATAAAGTAAAGTATTTTCCACATATTGGAAATTTACAATATATCTCCGTAATGGTATTATTCGTTTTCTACAGTCTTTTTTGCTCATTTTCATCAAGGGTGCCAGTAATTCTGGACCTGACTGTATGTCCCTCTCTGACCTCATTATGAATCTGCTGTAATACCTCTTGTTATATGGCTTTGTATGGTCCCTTCATTAGTGTGAGTCTGGAGGAGAATGTTCTGTGGCTTAATAAGAAATCCCTCCTCCTGTTACACCTGCTGTGGCCCTTAGTGAGTGTATTTTATTTGATATATTTTATTCAACCAATCTTTAACCGGGCAAATTAATTGAGAACACATTTATTACAATAACGGCCTGGCCAGGAGGCCAACGCAGCAAAACATAACAAAATTGACCCAGTGCAATTGAAAGTGTACTGACCCATGTGCCTCTCTGACCTACGCTCATTGGGGCAGAACACTGGTCTGGCCTGGGCTCAGTAGTTTCAAACAAACAGATTCTACTGTAGCTTTTACCGTATGATGTTTGTGTTACATTACAGGCATTTAGCATATGCGCTTATTACATACAGAGATTACATTTCTTTACATACAGTCCATTTATAAAGCTGGATATTTTTACTGAAGCAATTTACATAGCATTCAGGTTAACTACCTTGCTCAAGGGTACAACAGCAGTGCACCCCACCTGGGAATCAAACCGGCAACCTTTGTTTTATAAGCCCAGTTCCCCAACCATTAGCTATACTACAGATTTTCCTTTTTTGCTATTGCATCTTATATTAAGACCTTTACTCCAACATTATTAGGCACCAATGTATTCATTTCTTTTGTGTATTCCAAGTTCATGGCCTGCTCATGGTGCTAAGCTGTTCAGTGTGACTTTATGGCCCTTAGGGGAAGACACAATTGATCAGGAAGAAGATCACTGTTATTTTAGGTGTAGATTATGGCTGTGTTTCTGTTTTGGAGATTGATCAGCACTGCATACTGCATGTAGTTGGTAGTATATTTTATGATTGTCATTGTTAGAGGACAGGAAGCAGCTTCTCCCCTGAGAGCCTGGCTCAAGGGGTGGAAACAGAAGCCCTTCTTTTGACAGAGACCATTATTCTTATTGATGGAAAAAAGATAGTTTGAATACTTTTCACCAGCTATTTTTACAGTGGGAAAATTCTGACCTTGTCAATTATGATGAGTCTTTTGCCTTCATTGTTTTTTGTGTGTCCGAGTGTCTGTCATCTTTACAGTGATTAAGGGAGAGGGCTCAAAATTGAGCTTTAATTGGGGCCCCAAAATGACGCATCCCCACGCCTGATGATGAGTGGAGGGATCCCAGCACCCATCTGGAGCCAAAGATCATTAATGCTGTATCGCAATATATAACGCTCACTTACACAATATTTACATTGCGAATGTGAACATTTATACATGGACTGGTTGTGCTTTGCATTTGATCTCATGTACTTTGTCTGGATTGCCAGGCACAGCTACAGTGGTGTCTCTTGCGGTGCGGTTGCATCTGGACTCGTGGTGGGGGGGGTGGAGTGGGGCGGGGGGCAGGAGGACTAGGGTTGCCAACTGTCCAGTATTAGCCGGGACATCCTGCTTTTGAGCCAAATTTGGCTCGTCCTGTACAGGACGTCCCTTGTCCCGTATAACAAAATACCAGTCAGACATCAAAATAGAATCCTATCATATTGTAATGGTGTACATAAGTTAGGTAGTATTAAATGTTAGCTTAGCCACATCGTATGCTAAGTAAGCTTGGGGGCTGCCTTTGTTATTGTTATGTGTTCAGTCTCCCATGATTCTTTGTGTGCCAGTTCCCCATCACCCCTTGTGTCATTGAGTGGATTAGTGTTGTAACTGTGACTGTGTTTGTACATCTAAAGGCCTGAATATGCTTTACGTTAAATAGGCGTATGCATATGTAAAATGGCTGCCATACGTATCCTGCTGTGTTTTGGTGCGGACCTTATGTACGTTCGCAAGAATGAACGCATGCAACAATACCGACATAAATAGTGGGGGCAGTATACCACGTGTGATGTCCAGTCTGAGACTGACTGAAGAGAAACAGGAAGAAAGCTGCATATTTGTCTCTATTGCCGCCGCATAGAGACAAATATGCAGGGCAGAATAGCTGTCGAGAAATTTCCAACATTTTAAGCCTGGACATGGAAACATGCAAAAATAAATGGAAGCAGATCAGAGATCGTTATGTCCGAGCACAGCGGGCAATGCTGGAGAAACGTTACTTTAATATAAACACACAATTGCTGTCATTTACTTGTGAACTAACGTTAGACACTTGAAATGTAGCATTTGTCTTAAAAATTGGAAAAAATAATTATTTTTAGGAAATTAATTTAAGGCAATACTGAATATAGCTTTTCCTCTACGATTTAGTCCGCATTCCAAATACAACATTTATTAAAGTTAAGGAGGAGTTAAGTTTGGGAGTACGTTATAGTGGCATTAACTGACTGGTACCCCTTTTCGTATATTCACAAAGTGGAGTATATTCAGGCCTTATGAAGCGGCTCACGTGAGTTTCTCCTGTTCTTGGTTGTGCCCTGCGTCTATAAGCTTTGTTGTAGTAAAGCTGGTAGCGTGAACACAGCATAATCACGTTTTACACCAGCACAGCCAAGCGCAACTGTGTTTTACACCAGCACAGCCAAGCATAATCACGTTTTACACCAGCACAGCCAAGCACAACTGAGAGACAGACTCAGCCGAAGAGCAGATGGATGGAGAGAGTGAGGAGGGACAAGGAGAGAGTTGGAAAGAAAAAGATGGGGCGGGGAGGAGAGGGAGAGAGCGAGAGAACGGGGTGTATGTGTAGAAAGGATAGGGGTCAGAGGAAAAAGGGATGGGGGTGGAGCACACTCCAGTTACAGAGCTGGCTTGGGCATCTGCGTTTTTCTGCCATTGAGCACATTTGTTTTTGTTTACCTGTGTTTATTTAGAAGCCCATTAGTCAAGTTGAGCTATTTGCCCCTGGGTTTGGCTGTGCTGGTGTAAAACAGTTGTGCTTGGATGTGCTGGAGTAAATCAGTTGTGCTTGGATGTGCTGGTGTAAAACACAGTTGAAAAAAGAGTAAAAAAACAGGACCACAGAAAACATCAGGTCCGTGAAAAGTAAGCCATCAGTCAGATGCTGCCAGGATGATCCACATGTTGTTTACCACATTCTGAAATGTTCATATATTTTGTGCAATACTGGATTCTGATTTGCCGATTGTCTTTCACAGTCGTTTTGAACGAAATCAATTGCGATGGGCTGCTTAAGCGCACTTGGCTATATTTAAACCCAGATGCAGACATAAAATGCAAGTCGTACGTGCATACAGAGCATGTTGAACGTAAACACGGAGGCGTATGTACGTACAGATTGTTCTTTTGCAAATTTGATTTACGATTACAAACTGCAAATGTTTTGTGCATATACATATTTTTGACAGTGATTTCACTGCTGTTTGTTGGTAGCGCTGACACGGCTCGGTGGTGTTGTCTATGATGTCTGCATCTACTGCTGTTTGGCTTGATGGTGCTCTATTTTATATTAGCTGGAATAGAATACATTTTTATGTCCAGTACTTTCCAAAGCAGTCTACACCGTAACCAACAATGTATGATAGTTGCAAATGCAAATGCACAATTCCAATGCCTTTACCTTGTCATTGTTCAGGAATATGCAAGTTAATTGTCTGTAAAATACATATAATTTCATATGCATCTTGTAATGTATTTAAGACAAAAGATTACAAAAAGGAAAGAGTAAGGCCTAAATTAAGTTGTGGGAGTGACAGTGGTTTGATTTAGTGATTGAAGAGTGGGGTTTGAGAGAGGGGGATTCACATTGCCTGTATTCTGATCATTAACCCATTTAGACCTAAAATGCCTGCTAAAAACGCCTATTAAAACCTAAGCAATTATTCTACACAACCTCTTAAAACCTGAGGGTTTTCTGGAAAAATTTCAAAAAAAAAGCAGACTTCATTTCCCCACGTCTATTTCAGCGAATCACAGCGCATTTCATTAATCGCAAAATCGAAGCGACCTAAACGTCACTCCAGGTCTTAATGGGTTTGGCAGGCAGCGACTGCCTCTCTCAATCCACGTCATTCCTTTTTCCAGTAAATATTGAGCAAACTGCAAAAACATGGGAGCAACCAAAGTTCACCAAGCCCTGAACAGGGCTCATTCCTGAAAAACAGCTTTTCACACTATTTGCTTCAGGCTAAACTAAACAATTAGTTAATCGTTTCTGGCGTAAAGCGAGGATTGATCAACATGATCAAACACAGGGGACTATTAAAACCAGTCCACTTGACTAATCAGAATAAATAATTGGTGGGAATTATGATCCACATGGTGCATGCGGCTGTTCATTCTGCAGTCTGCCCACCCTTGGTTACAAACATTTCTAACTGGAAATTTGGTGTGTCAGGAAACCTGGCAACAGTAACATCTGGAATGAACAGAAAGTGGGATGGATCATCCCCAATTGCTATGAAGTATTTACCCCGGGCGAGGGCAAGGCAAGATACTGAACACATTCAGGTGGAACCACCTGAGGTTAATTGCTTTGTTAATAGACTTATCTGAACCAAGGGCTAGTAAAATAACTTAATCAAATCAGGTGATGATGAATGCAGTGAGAAGACCTGGGATTAGAGCCACTTGTCATGATTTATATTAAGAAACTGAACATTATATTATGTGGGGGGACCGAGAGGAAAATAATGTAACTGATAAGGAATTAAGTACAGTCTATTCTACGTATATCACGTCTGTCATTTATAACCCAGCCACTTACATTTCTTACAGATCTCAGTGTAAGTGCACAGAACAGAAAATAGTACTGTCACATGGGAGGAATTTCTGTTCCCGTGGGTGCGCTGCCTTCTTCCTCTGACTCAGACTTTACAGCTCTGTCCCACACTCTGTCCTGTTCAGTCCTGTTTCCCCTGATAGGTAAACAGTGTAGACATCTGCTTCACTTCCTGTGACGAGATATATTAATGCAGTGGTGTCAGACGGAGACCTCTTGGGCCTCTGGTCTTCTTTCAGGCCCAGGTCTTAATTATTTAGTCGGAGGCTTTGATTGGATGGGGACTTAAATCGCGTGCTGCTGCAGGCGTCCCTAGTCCTCTCTTTGGCAGCCTTTACACTGTCACTTTTTAGGATGATGTACATAGTGGTTCATACACATTTGATATCAATGTCTTACACAATTCAATCGGTTTTAGCTGATGCAGCTATGAGCCGGATGTCACTGATCCTCCTGGTGTCTGCAGTCTGTCTCCATGGCATTGTCGCAGCAGAAGGTAAGAATGACACTCTCCCGAATAACTCAGTCAGAATGGGTGAATAGAAACCACACACACTTTGACTTTGCGTGGCTCCAGTCAGAAAGAGTACCAATGAACCAAATGTACATTTTAACAAGAAAAAATAATTGAGAAAAATGATCTGATATGTTGTTACAGCAGGAGCTGAAGAAATTGAACTTTCCTCATTCTACAGGATATGCTTTTGCCTTCTACAGTATCTCTCATGCACTACTGGTCAAAAGTTTTAGAACACCCCCATTTTCCAGTTTTTACTGAAATTTAAGCAGTTCAAGTCCAGTGAACAACCTGAAATGGTACAAAGGTAAGCGGTAAACTGCCTGAAGTAAAAAATAAAAAATAAAATAATAGTAATAATAATAAATACATTTTAAAAAGTTTAGGTTACCAAAAACTGAAAAATAATGTACATTTTTTGGCAATGAGTAGTTTCCTACACCATCAAAAGGCACTTGGAAACTGGAGGAAACTCTGATAGGAAGAGGTCTGGCAGACCCAAAGCCACAACAAAATCAGAAGACAAGTTTCTGAGAGTCAACAGCTTGCGTGATAGGCAGCTCACAGGACAACCGCTTCAAGCACAGCTTAACACTGGTCGAAGTAAGGAAGTCTGTTTCAACTGTGAAGAGAAGACTTTGAGCTGCAGGTTTGACAGGTCGAGTGGCAGTAAGAAAGCCATTGCTAAGATGGCAGAATGAGAAAAAGAGCCTTGCCTGGGCCATGAAGCACCGCCAGTGGACTACTGAAGACTGGAAGAAGGTCTTTTGATTAATCAAAATTTGAAATCTTGAAATTTTGAAAAGTTTTTGTAGGCTGTCGAGTAGGTGAAAGGATGGTTCCTCAGTGTGTGACACCAACTGTCAAACATGGAGGAGGAAGTGCGATGGTCTGGGGCTCTTTTGCTGGATCCAGAGTCGGCGACTTGCACAGAGTGACTGTTAACCCACGTTAACCCATTACTTGTTCCCTGAAAAGAGCCTTTTTTTTATAACTCTGAAATGTACATTATTTTCAGTTTTTGGTAACCTAAAAGTTTTTTGTTAACCTCTGGCAGTTTACCGTTTACTTTTGTACCATTTCAGGTTATTCACTGGACTTGAACTGCTTAAATTTCAGTAAAAACTGGAAAATGGGGGTGTTCTAAAACTTTTGACCGGTAGTGTATATAGATGTGTGTGTTTCACTACAGAGCACTGTAAAGACTATGGGACCCAGTTTGAGAGGGTCTTCACCATTCCTGGGGATGCTGCAGCACTCAAATGCCAGCTGGAGGTTTCTGACATCCACAACGCCACCTACAACATCTCCTGGTATGAGCGGAAAACTGGGAGAGAGCTCTCTGGAGAGGTGGGGCGGATCCGGGTCAGAGAGACCATACTGTGGTTTCTGAACAGTACACTGGAGGATGCGGGCAGCTATGAGTGCCTTTTGAGGTATGCTGTCCTCCCACAGGAAGCCTGTGCATACCAGACAGAAGAGGGAGGTGGGTAGGTGGTGGCCTGGGGGAGAGGTATTTCTGCCTGGTTGAATCTGTTCTTGAAGGGGCTTAATCCTGTGGTGAAAAGTGAAAGAGAGAAATGTTCTCCTCATTGTCAATCATCATTTTTATTGACAGAACCCCCAACAGCTGCTTCAAACAAGCGACAGTGCTGAGAGTGGACCAAACCAAAGAAGGGCACTGCGGGCGACCGTACGCAGCTACACAGGTTCTGACCGTGATCACAAACAGCTTCCTGGTTTGCCCCTTGCTCATCTATATGAATCATGTGGACAGTTACTCCATTCAGTGGTACAAGGTGAGCTAGCACGTACACAGCACTGACACGTACAGTAACTCCTAGGAAGTGGAGAAGTGTGCTACAGCAAGTGTATGTTCCTACTGCTGGCTGATATTCGCTGTGTTTATCCCATGATTGCTTCTGTGTGAGTAAGCTGCTGGTGCTGCACATAAGGTTTGTGTGTCACGAGCGACCATCTGAATTTAACCATGAAAACCACCAGCTAACATGAGCAGTTCTTACAGGTCTTCTGTATCATCATCAGATTAGATCAGCACCACAATTACATTGAGAAAACATTATCTTCATTACAATATTAAAACTATAATTGGATGTCAACCATTAATAGACCATGTTTTTTTTTTATCAATGACTGAGCATCACCTCTCTCACAGGAATGTGAACCTATCCTGGAAGGAGATAAGTTCGCATACGTGGGCAAAAACAAACTCCTCATACGACATGTTGATCTCAATGATACGGGACATTACACCTGCAGAATGACGTTCAATCTGACTGGAACCATAGGATATACAGCAGAGACCATCAAGTCTCACATTAAAGGTAAATCTGTTTTGGCAGTTGTGGTTTATGTAGTCGTGCAGACTTTACCCTGCACCATGTGAGTATCATTTCAAAGTTGGGTCAGGTTTGTTTTTGAATGCACAAAGGTCATTTCTAAAGATTATTCATGTCTCTGGGCATTTCTCCAACATTCCCAATTAGGTGTCCTGAAAGTGGGTGGTAACCTAAACTTTTTTTTTCAACCTCTGGCAGTTTACCGCTTACCTTTGTACCATTACAGGTTATTCACTGGACTTCAACTGCTTAAATTTCAGTAAAAACTGGAAATGTGGGTGTTTTAAACCTTTTGACCGATAGTGTATTTCAGAACCCTCACTCATTAACATAATTTAATTCCTTGCAGAAGAGTGGAACCTTCGGCCCGCTGTGTCTGAACCAGTAAACGAAACAATCAAAACAGATCTTGGTGAGTGAGACGCTATGAAAGCAGTTCTCCATTCATTCCTTTATCATTGCCATATTGAGCAGGGTTTGTCTGTCATTTTACTATATAAATAAATATATATATATACATACACACTGCCTGGCCAAAAAAAAAGTCACCACCTGGATTTAACTAAGCAAATGGGTAAGAGCCTTCCATTGGATAATTACTGCAGTGATTAATATGTTTTAGCTGGCAACAAGTTATTTAGCCCTAACTGATGCAGTGAGTAGCTTCTCATTTCTTAAACAACCATGTCGGAAGACATATCCTGTGGTCATGGAAAATATGTTAATCTGTTTCAGAAGGGTCAAATTATTGGCCTGCGTCAAGCAAAGAAAACAACTAAGGAGATTGCTGAAACTACTAAAAACTGTCCAACGCATTATTAAAACCTGGAAGGATAGTGGTGAACCATCATATTCGAGGAAGAAATGTGGTCGGAAAAAAATCTTGAATGATCGTGATTGGCGATCACTTAAACGTTTGGTGAAATCATATCGTAAGAAATCAACAGTAGAACTCACGGCTATGTTTAATAGTGAAAGTAAGCATTTCCACACGCACAATGCGAAGGGAACTCAAGGGATTGAGACTAAACAGCTGTGTAGCCTTAAGAAAACCACTTGTCAGTGAGGCTAATCGGAAAAAAAGGCTTCAATTTGCTAGGGAGCATAAAGATTGGACTCTGGAGCAATGGAAGAAGGTCATGTGGTCTGATGAGTCCAGATTTACCCTGTTCCAGAGTGATAGGCGCATCAGGGTTAGAAGAGAGGCGGATGAAGTGATGCACCCATCATGCCTAGTGCCTACCGTACAAGCCTGTGGGGGCAGTGTTATGATCTGGGGTTGCTGCAGTTGGTCAGGTCTAGGTTCACCAACGTTATGTGCCCAAAGAATGAGGTCAGCTGACTACCTGAATATACTGAATGACCAGGTTTTTCCATCAATGGATTTTTTCTTCCCTGATGGCACGGGCATATTCCAAGATGACAATGCCACGATTCATCGGGCTCAAATTGTGAAAGAGTGGTTCAGGGAGCATGAGACATCATTTTCACACATGGATTGGCCACGACAGAGTCCAGACCTTAACCCCATTGAGAATCTTTGGGATGTGCTGGAGAAGACTTTGTGCAGTGGTCCGACTCTCCCATCATCAATACAAGATCTTGGCGAAAAATGTATGCAACTCTGGACGGAAATAAATGTTGTGACATTGCAGAAGCTTATCGAAATGATGCCACGGCGAATGCGTGCCATAATCAAAGCTAAAGGCGGTCCAACGAAATATTAGTGTGTGACTTTTTTTTGGGACGGGCAGTGTATATATGTGTGTATTTACTTTATATTGCACTCTATTACTCAGCTGTGTTCAGTTTAACTCCAGTGTGTGTTGTCCTTTGAGTTCGCACATTTCTTTAAATCTGCAAAATACACCATACATTGATCAGAGAAACGTAATACTTGCTTGCATTTATTATACTTTGTACTTTGATTTAATATAGGCCTTACCTCAAAAGAAAAGAAGAAGAAAAAGCCTAACTTTACCTCTATGATCAGTATCCCTGAATAAGAGCATAAGAACTCTGATAGATTATGCATATCATTAAATTTCATTCTCAAAGGTCTGGCAATGTTTAAACTGAAAGTACTGGAATTTAATATAAAAAATAGAAAATAGGGCCTCCCGGGTAGTCTAGCGGTTACAACGTTCGACGCTGGCCACTGCGACTGGGCTTCGATTCCACTGGCCGCGCCGGCTCTGGCCAGGAGTGCCACCAGGGGGCGGCAATTGGCTGTCCACCCCAGGGAGGGGGGAGGGAAGCCGACATGAGTTCGCTGCATATAAGAGTGGCTCTGGAGTACCGGAGTTATGGTCGACGGAGCAGACAATACTTCGCCTTCATCACTGCCAGTCACTAATGTTGTGGGAGGTGGAATTCTTCTTCTTAATGCACCGATGGTGGCTCATAGGATAGGGATCATCTCACAAGTTCAGTGCAAGGTTATCTAAATAATTGATTTTAGAAGTCGCATGGGAAGACCAATAACTATGTTTTTCAGAATTAAATAATTACATATCCAAATTTATATTGAATTTGTAAGATTTCTTGTTCTCTCACAAGCATTTGTTACTCTGCATATTTTGGGGGAATATACATTTTCCAATTTTTACATTTCAATAGTGTTGCAATCATATCACTAAGGATGCTCAAATAAAGCTCAAATTGCATCTAGCAATAAAAAATGAATTTGACCTATTATCTTTCACAGATAATACTTCAGAATGAGGCAGAAATAATTTGGCAGAAAGGACTGGTTGAATTCTGGTGGGAACCTGGGCAAGTGACCACATGACTGAAGAATATGGTTGCAGATTCTGTATTTGGAAAACACAGAGTTAAACAAAGCCGTACAGAACATTATATTTTACCTTCAAGAAGAAGAGTTCATTCCCATGATATTGAAAGCCATCTGTGTGATGGAGTTTATTTTAAAATGTTGTGAAAAGACCCATACTGATGCTTGACTATAACAGTTTGAGTACACCATGTGATGTGGTTGCCTCTCTGTTCAAAGTTAAATGTTGGAAAATCTGTTATATCCCCCAGTACAGAGGTGTATGAGTATTGGATGTTTATTAAAGAACTACAGATTCAAGCCAAATTTGGTTATGGAACTCTATCTGAAAAACATAGTTATCGGTGTCCTCATTTGACTGCTAATGTCAATTAATTCGAGAATCTTGCACTGCACTTGTGAGAGAGTCCCTATCTAGTAAGCCCCCTAGTAAGTGGCACTCCTGTTGCACCCTTGAGTGAGGTACTTAGATACTTGGTTAAATAACCAAGTCAAGTTATCTAGCTGTATAAATTAATTGTATGATTATTGTATTGTATGTATAAGTGGTTTTATGTGGCTCAGTAGGTAGAGCATGGCGCTGAAAACGTTGTGGGTTGTACATGTATTGAAAAATGTATGCATTCACTCGCGTAAGTCGCTTTGGATAAAAGAGTCTGCTCAATGGCACATGTTATGCTATGATAATTATTGAGCGAATCTTGAACTCCGGTTCTGAGATAGTCCGTACCCCATAAGCATTGTGCTATTGAAATGTACTGTATATACAAACTTCTGGTTACATCTCTAAGGTAAACTTTTGTGCACAATATAAAGGTTGTGAAAATATTCTCACAGATCAAGTAGGTGGTTTCAAATGTGTAAAAATGTATTGTTTCTGTAAACTGAAGCAAGTGTTGTGTCCTGTAGGAGGGCATTTCAATAAAACATGTCGGGTGTTTGTGCCAAGTAAGGGAAATCTAGCGGTGGATGTCTACTGGGCTACTGTGGACTTCATTTCCACTGACCGTTCAGACCGCGTTCACCAGGTTCATCTGAGGTGATAGATTTCAATTAATTTTTATTTCTTCACATTTTGTCTTTATTTGCTCATTTTATAGCCCTAGTCAAAATGAAATAAAATAACAATCAATGTCTTTTTCTCAGTAAAAAGGAAGTCCCAAATGGAGAGTGGCTGGAAGTGTTAATTAATTTCACGGAGGTAATGGAAGAGGATTTAAACCAGACGTACACATGTCTGGTCTACAGTGATAAAGGTGTTGTCACTAGTGCATTCATTTTACAGCCATCTGGTGAGTGCTGGCGAGTGGGTTTCAAAATGGAAAGTTGTAAGAATCATTAACATCATTTATCTTCTCAATTTTTTAAAACATTTTTTTTACAGGTGATTTATTTAAAAAAAGCTTGATCACCTTCATTGTATTAGTTTATGGACCTTTATCACCTGCCTCTGGTTTATAACAAGAAAGCACCTTTGGTAACATGCAGTCCCTTTATACTGAACTAGATGGCAGTATAGCTTTCATTACACTGATTCATTGGACACTATTCAGAATGTGAATTTTATGTAGGACCCGTTTAAAAATAATCACAAATGCCACTCTGTCCATGACAATTTGATTCATGGACTCAAAGCTATTTTTTCCATTTGAGGGGCACTTTTTAAGCCCAGAGTTGGGTTTAACTGTAGTGTAACACTAAATCATCTTTCTAGACAGTTTTACTTGATCATTGCATTAGGAAATGCTCTCCTTTAATAGTAATTCTTAATAATTGACCAATATTTCCTCCTGTCATTGAAACAGATCCAAACTTCATCCTTCCTCTGCTACTTCTGTTCATGGGCTTGGCACTGATGTTCTTAACCAGTGTTGCTGCTTACAAAATATTCAAGATAGACATTGTTTTGTGGTGCAGAAGATCCTTCTCTTATCTCTACACGAGTGCAGGTATGGCTGTGATTTACTGAAGTAGATGCAATTATGGGTGCAGTGAATCTATCAATCTGGCCTAAAGACTTGATGAATTACCATGTCTTGGGCCATATTTGAGAGAGAGTGAGACCTTTTATGCACTTTTATTGAACCATTTGAAATATATTTCAATAAAATATATAAACATGATAAATGAGAGAGACATTTATATTTATTTATATATATATATAAACATTGAACAAAAAGTTTGGAAATTTGTGTTTGGTAGATTATTTCTCTGTTGTAACAATGCTTCTTGGCAATAAATTGTATACCGTTGGAAAGCCTGTTTATTTCCATTTTAAATGGTGCCCCATTTGTAAGGAACATGCATTTGTGGGATGAGCAGCACAGCTGAGTATGTGGGTTGCGCCCATGAAAAATCTGCCAAATCTTCTCTGCCAATGCCAAACAGCGGCATGCCATGTTTGTCTGATCTCGATAAGGCCCGTGCGATAGGGCAACTTCAAGCTGGTGTTCCGCAAAAGCAAGTTGCGGCATTTAAGGCCATAACAGGCAATTAAGTGCTCTGGTACATCAATGTATATCATCTGACCCTGTATACACCTGTGTATTGTAGAAGATGTTTGTCTAACTTTTTCAAATGGCCCAAAACCGAAGGTCTTCAGCAATGTGATTGTGTTGTGGAAAAGGAGCTGATTAGGGGGAGGTGACATTGTGTCTTTTCCCCCATCACCTTAACCCACTTGCCTACCCTTCTTGTTTTCACCCTGCTCTCCGTCATGCCCCAGAGTCTGATGGGAAGATATACGACGCATATGTGGTGTACCCAAGATTGTGCTTGGGTGGATCATGTGGATCTGGTGAGACGTTCGCCTTTCACACCCTGCCCCAGGTCCTGGAGAAGAAGTGTGGGTACAAGCTTTTTATCGTTGGCCGGGACAGCTTGCCTGGGGAAGGTAACTAAACATGCCATATGGATTTTTTTTAACAACACTTTTTCTGCAAGGCCTCTTTGTATTGTTTTGCTGCATTGATGGTTGACTGATCCAGCCACCACATTATTATCACAGCATTTGTTACATTGTAGGAAGGCTATCATTGTAATGTGTTAGTTGGGGTCCCCCCGCCCTCTCTTATTCATCCTGCTGCTGTGGTGGTTTCACTTATCCACAGCAGGTACACAATGGTCTTACATTTAGTCACAATTGAACAATCTTTCCCTCTGCAGCTGTTGTGGACAGCGTCCAAGAGAACATCAGCAAGAGCCGTAGGCTCATCCTACTGTACACAGACTCCACATTCTCCAAGCTGGCATCCACCCTTGGCTTTGAGCAGGAGATAGGCCTGCACATTGCACTGATGGAGAGCACACTCCAGGTCATCCTGGTAGAGATGGAGGAGATCACAGACTACTCACCCTTCCCTGAATCCATCCTCCACTTTAAGAAAAAGCAGGGGGCCGTACAGTGGTGGAAGACAGCCAGTAAAGGAACCAACCACCCTCTGCTTTGCACATCCACCAGATTCTGGAAGCAAATGCGCTACCGCATGCCTGTTGTGACAAGGAGCCCTGCATCCTCTTTGGAAAAAAATGGATTGTTGAAATTTTAGAGGTCACTGATGGCTTTGCAACCTCCTCTCCCCCTTCCCCCCACCTTTTGCTATATGGCAGGACATCAAACCCCTTGTTGGGGAACAGGACACAACAAATTGGTAGAGGTAAATTCTGACTTTCCCCCTTGTTGGGGGAAGACATACTTATTATCTGAAGCTTTTGCCAAAACAACACCTGAAAACAGAATTTTTACGTGAAATCTGAAAATGAACATGTAACCTGACCCAGAAACGTCTCTAAAAATGTTTTAACTGAATGGAAGTGGAAGACTGGTTGGACTATTTTGGTAAATCACCATTATATGCACATATTGTATTATGGAGTGTGTTCCATAATAAATGGTAAGCAATGACTTTACTGTTCTGTTGTGTCTGGCACATGACAGACTTTTACTATCCAAGATTCACACTAAATAAAACTGAAAAGGAATTCAGTTTCATTCTTCTCTTTGCCTTTAAAAGACTAAATACTGCAAGAACACTGCAAGAAATTAAGTATACATTTGTATACATGTGACACCACTAAACCAATACAGGCTTGTTGTTAATCACGAATCATTGTACATTGGTTGAACGCTTTCATACATTTTGAGCACTTTCACATTAAGTGCTGAAAATGTAGAAACAGTACAAACTGAGATATAAACATATGGGGAATGGAAGTATTTGAAACATAAAGAAGTATAATAAATCCTTTATTAATTGGAATCATTATGTACATAACTGTTTCCTTTGGGTGACTCATTTTGCACAAATGCACATTTTGTGCAATAAACCTTTGCTTAAATGAAGCAACAATCAAACCAGTGGTAATCAGGATTTCGTTAGAACATTTTTTTTTTCTTCCTACATTGGCTTTCCAAATTATGTAAATGATAATGATAATGATAATGATATATATATACATCCATCCATCCATCCATTATCTAAGCCTTATCTACCGCTTATTCCTGGTCAGGGTCGCGGGGCTGGAGCCTATCCCAGCATGCGTTCCGGGCGAGAGGCAGGAATACACCCTGGACAGGTCGCCAATCCATCGCAGGGCACACACACCATTCACTCACACACTCATACCTACGGGCAATTTAGACTCTCCAATTAGCCTAACGTGCATGTTTTTGGACTGTGGGAGGAAACCGGAGTACCCGGAGGAAACCCACGTGGACACGGGGAGAACATGCAAACTCCGCACAGAAAGGCCCCCGGCCTGGATTCGAACCCGAGACCTTCTTGCTGTGAGGCGACAGCACTATCCACTGCACCACCGTGCCGCTATATATATACAGTCAACTCCAAAATTATTCACACCCTTGATAAAGATGAGCAAAAAAGGCTGTATAAAATAAACATACAGGTAATGACTGACAGGTAAATCAAAATAATGGAAACATTTTGTTGGAATACATGGGATGTGTCTCACCCTGTGTTCAAGACAATGACCATCTGACCATTTGTCATCATTTGTGATAACTTTGCCTACCTTCGTCTTTAGCCTATGTTCATCGTGGAAAATCTAAATTCACACCTATATGTGGAACCAAACATGGTGAGGAATATTTGCTGCAGTAAATTTGTTGTTTAGTTAATATACCACCTGAGGCGAGCTAGATATGTTTTGTGTTTTGTTCTATTCATAGATATTCTGCTGTATAAGGTGGATGTACTTTTTGCAATGTGTTTTACTTTGTTTATATGTTTGATACATAGCTACTTTTCTTTTTATGTGGTTTATAATGAGGACAAGTGTTGGGAATGGGGTATAAACACTCAACGCAATGCATCTGTTTATTTTTTATAAATTGTAACAATGCATTTTGCTATGTCCCTAACAAATACAAAAACAAACAAACAAACAAATATATTCTACCTATCTAGATCCATCTCAGCAACGTTAACGAGTTATAACGTTACCTCGCCACTGTTTTATACCACGACAGGTGCGTATACACGAGCGGCTTGTGAAAGTTAAAGTTAAAGCCAACGATGGTCAGTGCTTTGACTTGCGGTCTGCAATGCGTTTCCGCTGCGTTGCTCGCTTTCGGATACAAGAAGGAAAAATATTCCTACTTAACGTCTAATTTGAGACTGGGTGAGTGATGACCCAGTTTACAAATTGATTTGGGGTTCGGTCCGGAGAAGCCCTGGCATAAAACAATGCAAAGAACGATCGCACGATCCGATGGGGACAAATGGGCAGGACAGAGCCAGTGTCAATGGTGTGTTGGACCAACCCCGTCTGTGTGCAGTCTTCATCCCTGGCGGCGAAGCTATCGGCATACAGCTGCTTCAGCTGTTGCGAGGGGTCCAAGCCGTTGCTGCTGCGTTCCCACAGGTCGTGGACAGCCCGAACCGTTTCGGTGGTCGGCGGGGCAGACGAGGCAGGTGGTGGCGAGGGCAGTGCAGGGCAGCTGGTGGATGGAGGCCCAGGCAGCTGGGGCGGTGCAGCACAAGAGGCAGATGACTGTTGAGCGACGGCGGGCGATACAGATTTTTCTTGCACACTATTGGGTATTCGCCAACTCACATGTTGGCAGGGACAGTAGGCTACTCTGTCCAAAGGTTCGTTTTAAGTAATTAGACAATTTGTTGAAAACAGTAGCCATGCGGGGAAGAAACATAAACAGGAGACAAAAGCTATTGCACTGCGTAATACTGAGAATAAAACGAATCATTCAAATCATTAAGTAGTTATAGGAGGTACAGTGTGTACATTAGAGAATATGAAAATGAAACCAGAGCTGTGAACACTGTATGTGGAGTCTTTGAAGTAATTTACCTCATTCCCCAGCCTTGTGCATCCTAAAGAGTGAATGTCCATAAGGGAGATGGATCTGACGAGTTCAAAGTTATTTTTAAGTGTGTGTGTTTTTTACTTTGCGTGTTAAGACCTTGTGTATCATGTGTTTTGTCCTCCAGTTGCGGTCTGTCAGGCTGAAGAGACACCACTGCTGTTTTAAATTCCTGCATACATTTCCACTTTTCACAACCAGCCCACGTTGTGACGGATTAACATCCATAAGATCTAAGATGTTTTAATTTTGATCTTCATACGAGGAGGTCAAGATTGGAAAATGGATCTCACAAAACCGGCATTTGTATTTCTAATACACAGGAAATGACAGGAGAGCTTGTCTAGCTCCTCCTGGCTCCATTCTTGGCCTTTTGCAACCAGGGCAATGGTAAGCTGACCAAATGGGGTGAGCAGAATAAGGTTCAAAGAACATGATTTGTGACTGATGGGGGTCAGCACTGAGCCTTTGGTGTTTGTATTTGGTGTTGTACTTTTTGTACTGGGGTATCAGACTGGAGATGTTTATTCTAGTATTTTGTAAAAATATTATCACCACCAAGTTTTACTACTTTATGATCTAACTTGTATTTCTTAAAGCACTCTCTGTTAAGATGTGGCTCCCGCATGGCTGTTTGCTGAGATTCCTATATGGCCATTTTATTGTCCCAACTCCTCTCAAAACGTCTGCTGTCTTTACAGGCCAGCAGGAGGCACTAGAGACATACCATGCAACCGTGGGACAGTTCCTCCAGCTAGAGTGTCAGATAAACTCATCTTTTATGGGCACAGAGAGCAACTCAAATCTTATTTGGAGCAGAGATAATAACCAAGGCCTGGATGCAACAACATCTCGGGTCAGAATGCGGAATGGCACGCTGTTGTTTTTGCCTGTGAAATACTCAGACAGTGGACACTACACCTGCAAGGGCAGGTAAGGTTTACTATGGTGTGCTTACGTCTAAAACATTCAGAAAGGTGGTGGCACCTCTAAGAGTGGGACTTTCAATCCATCATATTAATCACTGGCTGGTTGGAAAGGTCTTTAGAAGGCACTTCCTTTGTTCTATGGATAGGTGACCTTATTTCATTCCAGGCTGCTGTCCTCTGGTGCTGGTGAATGACTGGTGCACCAATTCTGTGTTGCAATGGGTGAAAGTGTGCAGAATGTAACACAGCAAGAGGAACATAAGATAATTATTAGCTTCATTACATCAATTTGTTGAAGCACAATTTCTTAGCCACAATGAAGCTTGATTACTTTTTTGTATCGAACGCTCCTGTGAAAGTCAAAGGTTATTTATTCAAGCACCACCAAACAGCTGGTTCTAAACTTCAAAGACAACAGTAGACTCAGGGCCCTATTTTCGTGCCGGCGCTAAGTGGTGTTATGCCCTAGCGCAGGCAAATTGCCAGTTTCGTCTGTCGCAAATGGAATATTTCCCATCTCCGCCGAGTTTGGCAATTTTGTGTTGCGCAATGAAGGCATTTGCACGACTATGGGTTGGGCAGTGCAATAGGGGGGTGTGACAATGAAAACAGTCGGGCGCTATGCAAGTTTGGTGTCAATGAGTTTGCGTTAATGTCCAACTAGACCACCTCTTAGCGCATAGCTGGCGCTCTGCAATTTGGTGACTTATTGATGTGCACATATGAACATAAGGTTATCTAAAATCACATGAGAATGTTCTGTGAATATTGTGAATTTCCCCCCACGTTGAGGCAAATTGTCCAATCCATGGGTGACTTGCAAGTGTAATCAATTAAGCTAAAAACCACAGCTTGTGGTTATTCAATGCACGGACATGAAAGACTGAAGCCAGCAGGCCATCCATGCTACCGTTCAGTAAGATACACTTGTTCAATAAATATATGTTTGTATGCACATTGTTTTTCTTTCCATTTGCACTACAGAAAATGGAGTACATAATTGGACGCCGAAGGCAATACTGTGAGCGATACCCTGGGTTTGGTAGCCGGTGTTGGCCAGACGGCTATCAGTTCGGCTGTACATGCAGTTTCTTTCAGTCTTGTCCAACATGCAAATTAGTTTATTACTTTTCCTACACCCGACAGCCAGCAGGGAACTAAACAGGATTTTTATACGCAATGTGGATTCCCTGGGGTCTTGGGTGCCATTGACTGCACACACGTGCAGTTGCGCGCACCATCTGATCACGGTATCATTTATGTGAATCGGAAGGGGGTCCACTCCATTAATATCCAGGTGGTTTGTGATGCACACTCCAGGGTGACGCATGTAGGCCTACTGCATGACGAATATAAATGAAACAGGCCTAGTTGCAGTTGTGAGTTGTTGTTTTTTTATTGCTTTCCATTTAACAATTGCATTAAATTAGAAGAAAATAAACTTTGTTTTTTAAGTTGGAAAGCCTACAAATAAGGAAAAAAAGATGGTAAAATAAAACACATTCTTTTAACAATGTAGGTCTCAAAATATAAACTCAAATCATGAAAATAACAAATTAATGTGCGCCTTGTTTTCCCCCTCTGATTCGCGTGCCAACTTTTCCGCACCTCCCGCACCTTCTTTTGAGATGCGCTCCTGGCGCAGCGCGCAAAACTGTCATCCATGTCAGGAAATTGCCAATTTGCTATAGCGTTAGCACACTGGTATTTAAAGGGATAGAAAATAGGTGTTCTGATTGGCCATTATGAAACCAAACCCCCACCACACCCACATGTATTTTTTAAAAGTTAATACAACCTCTTTTACAACTGCGCCGGAGGTGATCACAAAGTCACAATATTACTGAAATTGCGTTAGACACACCCTAAAGCGCCACCATCTTCGCTTTGCGTCTGCGTTACCGACACCATCCTAATTCACCAAAATAGGGCCCTCAGTGCTAGTACAGGAACACTAGAGTAGAAACTCATATATAGACCCAGTGGGAAGAAATGAGAGGACGCTTAAAGAGTATAGAATATGATACTGTTGATGTTGCTATAATGGCTGATTACCTTCCGTCTTCTGTTGCTGTAAAAAGTGGTAAAAAGTATCACAATAATAATGATGGTCTTTGCCCAGCATTCCGAACCCTGTAAGTCCCACAAACAGGGGCCCCTTGGAACACAAGGAGACAAAGATGTTCCTTTTGGTGGAGGGTGAGGTGTGTCCTGGTCCGAGCGACACCAAGGCTGCCCAGCAAGGAACTGCACTCAACCTCCCCTGCGGCAGGAGCACGTCTTCACTCTAGCCCAGCAAGCACAAGTCAGCTGGCTGAAGGTAGTGTGTCACTATTCAGTCAATCAATTAATCACAATTGATTAATCCAATTTCAGTTTGTATTACGCTATTTGCAATGACATTCCAGCAGAGAGCTGCATATACAGTGAGTGGAGTACAATATCCATTTTGGTTTTAAGGTAGGTTATGCACAAAATGCACAAAAGCTATGTTAAAATGCATAAAAATCACTAAGAGTTCAAGCTGATGAATTGTCCAACTGTCTAAACATTTCGATGATAATAATAAGAGGTAAAATGACATGTGAAATACAGTTTTTTGGGTGGTGAAGAATTGGACATTGGCAAGATATTCTCACTTTCCACTTTTCTATTTTTGGAGATGATAGGGTGCAAGACAGCTATGTCTGAGCTTACACCATCTTAAGACACCAGCTTTTAACTATGACAACAAATGGAGAGAGGTCTTAAAGCATTTGTATTTGTTCTAGGACTGCAATCTCATGGACCAGCAGGGTAAAACTATCAGAATTTCAAAGGTCACCAGCAGCGATGTTGGACATTACACCTGTCAGATACATTTCAGTTTTGAGGGGAAACACTACACCACTTCCAGGACAACACTACTGCTAGTAAAGGATGGTAGTGCTTCCATTTCATATTTCAATTTAAACAGATTGCAATGTGCTCTGAACAGTTATTTTTCATTTTGGAGTATAGAAGAGGAACATATTTCCAATGTTCAATGTTTCTCAAAAGTACCAAATCGTTTACAATGTACTATTGTAAGATCTGAATTATTGACTCTATTCATCTGTTTTGATCATACAATAGAGCATTATTATCATATCTCTATATATTTGTTCATTCATTTTAAAGTAATTTGTTAAATTGTGTATCATTAATAGAATTTATGTTTTAACTGGCCTGCATATGGTGTCTCTAATAGCAGAACCAGGTTTGGTAGAACCAAAGGTGATACACCCACGAGAGGAAACCATCCAGGTTAAGCCAGGTGAGAAGTGATATTGTAAATCCCTAATTATGGACAGTGTAATTCCTGTATCTTATTATAATTATTGGTGAACTTTTTGATTTGGACATGAATCTCCCAGTGGTTGATTACTGCAAAGACTTTTGTCAGAATGGATTCTTCTTGTGTTTGAGTGGGTTTCCCCTCATCTGCTGCTTGTTATCTCTCAGGTGCAAAAACAGAGCTGAACTGTACAGCATTCATTGGGATGAGTGAGAACATAGTCTGAGAGCTCCGTTTACTGGATCGTCAACTACTCCTTCATTGAGGACTACAAGATGTTAAACCAGACCCTGAAGTAGTGAGTCATTTTAAGCAGAATGTGTACCACACAAGCTGAGCCAAGCTGTGAGCTGAGCGAAGTTGTGTTTTGTTGTTCCCAGGAACAGTTTGGCCTCCATCCTTCATTGTCAGGAATAATTACAACAGAATTAACATCATTCTAAACCAAAAGATTTTGTTTGGGGCTTATGAACAAATTGGAAGTGAGGGTGCAAATCATGGACCCAATAATGGGTAGAGCTACTATACCTTGTGTAGCAGTTTACAGATGTCACATCTCTTCGCCACAGTGGAGCGAACTCCATATGGTGGTCAAGTAAACACTAGTGCAGTCGAGGCATAGTCACACACAAAAATGCTGTATGCTTGCGTTGTTTGAATCAATCTAACGGAGAAAGAAACAGATTTTTTTTTTTTTTTTAATCGAGCACCAAAGGTTATTCTTCATGAAGGGTAAAAATGTTTAAAAAATGTTAAAAAACAAAAACTCCAGGAGATATGGCTGGCAAACCTGCGCCTTTCCTCTGGAAAGTATTAAACTTGTATTAAACTTTCCTTTATTCTGTAACATTAGCAGTTTTTCGTTGTACCATTGTTTCCCTGGAACTGAACAACAGTACAAAACGCCGGTGATGAGTTGATGTGTTATGTTGTGTTGTTAGTTGTTGCTATGTTAGCTAGTTGTTGATGTGCTCAAAGACGTTGATATTTGACTAATCTCACAAAGCGTTTTGCGATCCCTATGGCTAAATGCGTTTTCATTTACTCTCTTGATAAGTTTGTTATTTTTCTTTCTATGTAAACAATGTTGTCGTTTCATTTGCTTTTCGGTCAGCTCAAACTTGTTTTTTTTTAACGCATTTCATATGATTAGCCTGTGATACTCACGTTTCATATTTTAGCATTGCTTTCTACGTCGTTAGAACATTAATGGGAAGTTATAAACTGAATATATACTGTATATGTGGTAGCACATGGTCTACATATTACAACTGCTCACAATTTGTATTGAACTTAAATGTTAAGTTCAGTTAAATTCAATGTTACCTTAATATCACAAATCCTAGTTCCGTGACAGCTGCAAGTGACAACTTGCATCCGTAACTGTAATCAATACGTAACATAAACACAATAAGCCAAAAAACACGAAATTGTGCTTTGATATTTGGTTGTGGATTGAGAAAAACGACGTCTGTACGATGGTAGAAACAGACTCGACAGCGGGCAAATCTTTCATTTCCTTTGAGAAAGAATTCCTTTTCATACAATATGGATCTCTAACATCACATTTTTTTATCTTTAGTTTGTCTCTCTCGAATATTGGCTTCAAACTGTTTCCATAAACCGAGTACTGCTCGTTGCCTCCTTCCATGATTTTACTTTCTGACCACCAACTGAGGGAGTGCATGTCAACACAGTCACGTGACTGTAAACAACCTATTCAATCCTTAGCGTTCCCCGACTCACACTGACTCCTGCCTTGTTTGTTCTGTTCCTTTGTATGTCTGTTGGTTGTTTATTTTCTGTTTATTTTTACCCTTAGTCTACCTGTATTGTAAAGCACTTTGGTTGACGAGCGTCATGTTAAATGTGCTATATAAATAAAATTTGATTGATTGATTGATTGATACATTTTGGACTGTACGTTTATGGTATCTTTAATGGGATACCATAATGTGGCAATGTACACAGGTGCACTACATTTCAGAGTCACACCATTCACTAGTGAAAGTGACGCATGGCATGATTGATGATTTTAATCATGAAAAATCCACAGATTGCTTGGTAGTATGACGTGTTAGGATTGATGGGGTGTTAAGGGATAACTTTGGTCTGTCTTGTGCTTTCACGATTATCCAAAAGATGGGGTAGTCATTTCATGAGGTCATTCTTAAACAGAATGATTGTAGCTGGAGCAGTTTGGATGAAGTCTGGATCTGGCTCAAATTCACTGCGGTCAGCTGAGTGTGTGTATGTGTACGTGTGTCTGTTTATGGGTATGTGCGTGTGTGTGTGTGTGTGTGTGTGTTTGCATGTATGTGTGTGTGTTTGTTTGTGTCTGTATGTGTATGTGTGTGTGTTTATGTATGCACATTTTTGAGGGTGTATAGGTGGGTGTGTGTGTATGGATTTAAGTGTATGTATGTCAGATACACTAACTTGCTAACTAACACTCCGTGTATCCAGCGTGAAGGAGAATAGTACATTTTACGGACTGTCCAGACTGTTCATTGCGGAGGTCCGGCCGGAGTTCTTCCACGTGCCCTTCCACTGCATTGTCATCATCCCCCATGGGCCAGGACTTTGAAGTTGTAGGGCTCAGTCCAGGTGAAATTGTGTTTGTTATCATTCAGGAATGTTTAAGGAAAGATGCTGATTAACAATGTGGAGTATCCCCTTGTGTGATATATCACAGCCATTTTGTGCCAGAATACTCTCCATAAATCAGATGAGTAATGAGGAAGGGTTTTAAAACAATGGAAGAATGCCAGATTGGGAGAAACAGTTGAGGAACTGGCCTGGACTATGGAATGGAATGGTATGGTATGGTATCTGTCTGGAATATGCCAGTAAATGCATTTGTAGAGCTGATTATTTGCTCTTTTGCTTGGTGAATACAGTCACAGTTTACAAGTGAGTCTATTTTCAGGACATTATAATAATAACCCAGCACATAATAATAATAACCCTATGGAACATGTTTGTTCTGATGCTTCTAGGCGATACTGGAATACTCTTGTTACATAAACTTAGGTCAATAAAGTTGGGGGGGGTGGTAGGAAATAAATAAATTTAAAAAGCAAACCATACCAACATCATACTAACTCATCTCCCCTGGAGGTAGAAAGATTGCCCCTGAAAACCCTATTTGTCTCTGTCTCTTTCTGTTCTCTCTCTCAGGTACAGATGGAAAGCTGTATGACGCATATGTGAGTTTTCTCCATTGGGGGGCGCTGTGCTCCTCCAGGGCAAAGGAGTTCTTTTTTCAGGTGCTGCCCGAGGTGTTGGAGCAACGGCATGGGTACAGGCTGTTCATTAACGGCCGGGATGACCTGCCTGGGGAATGTGTGTCAACCCCTCTGACTCATGTGCAGTATCTTTAAATAAGGCACTTAACTGCAATGCAAATTCAGTGTAATTCAGTGTGTAATTCATAAAACTAGCTGCAGAATGAATGCACATGAATACTGTGATTAAATAAAGGGAACAAACCTGTGGTAGGCACGCCCAGGCACTATGACGGGTTATTCTGTACCTGCTGTGCTGTTCTTTCACTCCCATGTGCCCCTCACAGCGGCCAACGGCGTAATCGCTGACACCGTCAGGAATAGCCGGAGGATAGTCATCATACTCTCTGCCCAGAGCCAAGCTAACCAAGAACAAGAGAGCCTGGTTCTGTGGGATCGGAACCAGGATCGACCAGATTTGGACCAGCTGACAATTCTCTGTGACACTCTGATCCACAGCGAGATCCAAGTCATCCTCCTGGAGACCGACAAAGACATAGACTACTCCCTCGTCCCGGAGTCGCTACGGCATGTTAGACAGAAGCATGGGGCCCTGAGGTGGAGGCCGAGCAGCAGTGACCCCACAACGCCCCCCAACGGCCGGTTCTGGAAGTGTTTGCGGTACCGCATGCCCCCCGAAGCACAGTCAGACCACACGTAAAACTTCTGAACCACCGCGTGTCCCCGAAACACCGGTTACCACACCACACCCGCAATGATGCAGTGCAGAAAAGAAAATATCACTGTCCCTCTTCTGTAAAATGTAACTAAACATTGATGTCGTAATTGCGATACAAAGGGCTTAAGTCAAGTAGTATATCAGCAGTATCCCGCCTAGTTAGACGTGTGACACTGTTTTGTACGCACTAAATCATGGCTTCCTAGAGGCTGAGAGCATGAGGGGTGAATTCAGGTCTACACCAGCCTACCTGGACTCATTTTTATTCTTTTTTGGTACACAGAGGTGAACAGGTCCCATCACGGCTGACTAACTAATTTTTTTATTATCTCATTACTCAATCGCCTCTCTGTTTGAGGCATATCATTTACCGTATAATACAGATGCAAACGGTTTTCACTTCTAGAATAATTTCCTGCAAATATTTTGGTGTAATTGCCACAGACCGTAAGGTGTGCATTTTCAAGGGTTGATCTTGTTTGCTCTTCATGCAATTATACAGCATGCCAAAGTAATTGTAACCACGTTGTTTCTTGTAACCACTGTATCCACTTTGATTTCACATTGTAATTAAGAAAAACATAGGTCACTAATCTCTAGCAAGAGATCCGATTGCTTGTAACAAAAAAAATGCCTTACACCCTTTGGCAAGGACTCCCCAAGAACTCGACTTCTGAGTTCTGGGTCAGTGAAGGGGGTCCTCAGCAAAATTGAAAAAAATGCCCCCTTTTAACCATTATTCTGTATAAACATGCTGTGTGCCTCAGCACTCAGCCAACCTTCAGTCTAACACTTCCCTCTTGGAAATGGGAAACAATATGTATCATTGGAAAGAGCATGAAATTATCTTTATTTTGATTTATAAACTGATGTGTTATGCCCAATCACAAAAAAGGTACAAATTATATAAATTATATACAAATAATGAAAATGTGAAAATATGTAATAATACATAATTTGTGGAGATATTTGGTATGTCATATCAATTAAATGTTTTAACAAATTTGTGTTATTATATACAAAATATGTGTGTACATTATGTACAGATAAATTCTTACAATCTTACATTTATTTGTCACATCTACATTTACATGTAGAAATTTGACGTGAAGAGTTCTATGAATTGAGTTCTATGAAGTTCATCTCATTCTTCATTTTGTTATTAGTTTCAATTTGCGTGCCTTTTGTTTGTTGTGTCTGTTGGGATCTTGTTGAGGTCCTATTGCCTTCCTGTAGCTTATACCTATCAAGTTCGTTGACAGAGACTCTCTGAAGTCGCACAATTTCATCTTTGTATTATTAACTTTATTGTAAACAATGCAAGCAATTAGGATAGCGATGTCAAGCATGTACCAAATTATTTTATAGTAGGCTACCACTTTAGTGACTTCGTTTGTTTCTTGTAACAGACCATTTTTTTGTCAGGGAAGTCTACATCCCTCATGTATTTGTTATATAATGATATAATATTTGGACGTTGCACCACAACACGCATTTCAATTTCATTGAATTTCTGCTACGGGATTTACCGTAGGACGGCGGCTGTAGCGTTTATCGCGGTCTGCGGAATATCCCGTAGATCAGGGAATGAAGGGTTTGCACGGTCTACGGAAAATCCGCAGTTTGTCAGATATGGGTTAAGAATAATTTGTTTATAAATATAACATATTTAAGACTTTCAGATAAAATAAACCTTGCTTAGTTGAATGAAATTCATTGAACAGCATGAACTTCATGAACGTTCCATGAGCTTGTACCAGCAAGGCCAAAAACTTGGTTCCCTCTACCAGAAAGCTGAAAATTGGCCGGTAATGGATCTTTCAGCAAGACAGTTATTTCAAGGATACCTCAAAATCAACCAAGAAATGGTTAAATGAAAACAGAAATAAAATTACTGTTTTGCAATGGCCGTCTCATTCTCCTGACTTGGAATCGATCAAAAATGTGTGGTTTGAGTTGAAGAGGGCAGCCCACAAGCACAGACCAAAGGATCTGAATGATCTTGAAAGATTCTGTTTGGATAAATTATGAAACATACTACTAATATCTCATTAAACATTATAGAAGACAATTCAGTAGTTATCCTTGCGAGGCAAGGGTGCAGAAATGACTGAAAACCAGGGGGTGAATAATTTTGACATAATTTTTGTGGAAAGATTATGACTTGTGCAAAATATTTTTCTCTGATCAATTGTATTATAAAATATATACAAAGAATATCATTTTTAACATACAATATAACTCATTGCCTGTATTTTTTATTGTGTACAGCCTTCTCTCATTTTTATTAAGAGCGTGAATAATTTTGGTGAATACTGTATGTATTGTAAGCCAGGATCTACAGGCTAAATGGGTTTTCCTGGAAGTATCTGTCTAATGAGAAATAGCTTTTTAGCCTTTAGGCTAAAATGTTTGTTTCATTTTTGACCCATTACTCTCAGTGGCGTGTTTAGGGGGTGGCCTAGGGTGGCACGTGCTACCCCTGGAATCTGATTGGCCACTCCAGGTGCCACCCCAGATGCTTTTGAATTTTGTTTATTTTATTGGCACTTTAATTTATACTGTGACCGTTTTCAATATTGTTGGCACTTTATTTTAAGTTTGTTGGCACTTACTGTGAGAATGTGCACTTTCTTTTGTATGTACATGCAGCCTACTTTAAAGAATAAAGTATGGAAGTGTTATATTACATTGGTATGGTGCCACTCTGTTTTGTTGTGATTGGTATAGGTTTATTTATCTTTTAAATTAAACACAGAAATGTAAGACACTGTAATGTTAGTAATTAAAGTAGATCTGGGTAGTAGAGACAAAAATGGTAAATTAATGCTATTCCGTGCCCCCCGCCCCGATGTGCACATTTGTACTTCATGCCACCCCTACATAAGTCAGTGCCCCACTTGGGCCACCCACCCCAGTCAAAACAATCTGGACATGCCACTGATTACTCTATCAGTTACTTCATGGGAACTCTGTGGCAGCTTAGTGTGTTTCCACAGAATTTCACCAGCAAAAATATACCTTTTAACAAGAGGAAGGAAGTGGAGGATCACGGGTTGCCTAACTAGCATAAAGGAAGAATTAAAAAAAAAAAAAAAATTGTGCAACAACATGACAAGTAATTTATTTTACACAGTGTTTTGTGCATCCTGGCACAGAACTCTAGCATAAACATGATGAAGTGATTAAGTTCCTAAGAACGAATTGCGAAACGTCTCACAATAGTTATCTTGATTGTGTGGTCAAAGTCAAGCACTTTAAAAGAAAAAAAGTTCAACGCTCAGCTAAACCATGGTAACACCATGGTGCATCAAAACTTTTAAAAAAGTTTAAGAAATCTATTATATTTAGATTATACTATGACATTTCAAATAACAATGATAAGAAACACTAGTTTAACACTCAGTTTCATTCCCAGTATCTGTCACAGAATATGTAATATATCATTACATAAATATGTAATATATCAGCCAGCTGGACATACCATTCTTCTACTTTGTCAAAATAATTTCCTCTCTTCTTGCTCTTCTTTGTCTGCTCTGCAAGTCCATCCTCCTGGTGTCCTTCCATGCCTAGCTAGTTTTCTGTCTCGTACCTGACAGTGTTTCAATAGGGTTAAGGCTGCAGTGTTTCTGCTGCCAGGAGCTAAAGTGTTGTTAATGAGTCCTGTGAAATCCGCATGTACAAATAAACCGACACATATAAAATGCCAGCATTTAAATGCCCCTCTGGAGTTTTATCAAGGGAAGATAAATCGGGACGAGGTTCTGTGGGTTGCCGTTGTACTGCACAGTAAGTCTTATGTTTTTATTTGGGCTTGCTATTTTATGTTTCAGTTTTTCTTAATGTCACTGTCACTGTCACTGATATTCAAGTCGCATTTGTTTTGGTAAAGACAGTTTTGATAACAAATGTAAAACCCTTTCACAAAAAAGGGAAAGATTGGTAAACAATGATTATATGTTCATCGAACCTTCGGAAGCTAAAACATACAATCATATGAAAGAATAGAATTTTGTTCTGAATATTGGTGAAAATGTATGATTCTTTTAAAATTGACAGTAATCTGCAGGAATTTTAATCATGTCTAAAGGGTTAAAGTAAATAATTACTTGAAGAAAAAGAATTCCAAACTACCTTTCAACCTGTGCAGACTTGCACAGGCTGAAACATTGTTTCTGCTATTACAGTAAACCTGTTTGGGAGCATTGAATACAGTGTGCAGTAAAATAGACTGGCGTATCTACACCCTCGGCACCTGAAAATGAAATGTTTTCGGATTATTATAGATGTTTCTTTCTGCCTCCAAGCATTGTGATCAAATGCATCACATGCATTTATAAAACCTGTTTTAACAATGATTCAGACTGACCACATGGCAGTGTGTAATGGCCGGGGGGCTCCTTAACTGTGCATCTTCTTAGAACTGTTGACATGCAGTTGTCCAGTTTCAAGAAGACATAGGATGATCAGTATCAGAGACCCAGCTCTATCAGATATGGTTTGTGCTGTGCTATTTCCGTTTTGTATTTTCTGAGAATTACTGAACATGTTGGACTTTAACTGTCAGGAAACTGGGGGCAGGTGAACCACATTGGTTTTAAGAAATCACTTTATTCTTGGAATCCTGTTTTCAATCGAAGGACAGACAATGTTTTGTTGCAGGCAGTGATACCAAATGATTTTACGTTGATACCAAATGGCCTGTAAGTCGTTTGTGTGTGTGTGTGTGTGTGTGTGTGTGTGTGTGTGTACACTCACCTGTTGATGACTAATAAGGGTATGAAAGCTTGCATTGGTGAGGGACAAGTATGCAGTAGACCTGGAAGGAAACTTCTCAATCCAATACAGGTTGTTTGCTAACTGGGAGACAGATAAATTAAGGTAAGATACCTAATTTGTATTTCTTAAATCATATACTACTTATTTTTTATATTTATCTGGATTTGTTGATACTATATTTGGAAGTGTGGAAAGACAAACTGTATGTAAGAATGCGGTCTTAAGAATGTATTTTGTAATATCATTGAAGTATAGATAAAGAACAGCAACTGCATTAAAAAAATGTGAGATGATTATGCATAATTATGTATATATATTTGTGTGATTATGTATATATATTGACCATTTTTTTCTGCAGTTTGAATTAAAAAGGAAAATGATCAAAGGGTATTTTAATTATGTATTTGGCAACGGATGCTGTAATTATTTAAACTGAGTATGATTAAACATGGTGTAGGTGCTTTTGCAATCATAACATTAAGTTGTAACTTTGTCTATGAATGAATCCCTAAAGTTGCTTTAAGGTAGAAGCTAAGGACATTTTGAGAGCTAGAAGTTTGATATAAAAGTATTTTGGTTTGTTGCATTCGCTTTTTGGAATGAAATAGAATGGTACAGTGTGGATGCGGGACTAGAAACGAGTTGTGTTTGCGGGTGTATCATTATAACTTGCAGAGTTTTACTATAACCCAAACATATTTGTTTCTGCTAGTTGCATTAATATCTACGAGGGAGCAAATTCTCTTTGCTGATGTTTTTTTACATTTCCATTATTGCCTGTTTCCAGTGGCGTAGCGTGGGTTGCCAGCACCCGGTGCGAGCCACGTAAACGGCGCCCCATTTTCTGTCGACGGGGGTTGCTACGCGAAAAAAAGCTGAGACCAGTTTATGTATTTCGCGGACCGGGGTGCTACGCGAAAAAATTATTGCGCCCCCGTTTTTTTTTAACGTTTTCTTAAATTTTGCGCCCCTCAAAATCTTGCGCCTGGTGCGACCGCACCACTTGCACCCCCAACGCTACGCCTCTGCCTGTTTCTAAGGATATTTCCTTCAATCTGTGCTGTATCAGTTTCCACTGGTACGTCAGACCCATTAGCTGTCTTGGTAAAATGTTTAAATTATGAATACACATTTTTAGAAGTGCAATTTTCCACAATGTGAAACCTTTCCCATATTTTGGTTTGGTTAAATGCTTTAATGGTATTAGCCAAGTGTAGTTTGACAGTTTGGATCTTAGAAGCCCAAATTGTTATGCCCTAGCGCTGGAGAATTGCCAGTTTCGTCTGTCGCAAACGGAGTATTTCCCGTCTCCGCCAAGTTTGGCAATTTCGTGGTGCGCAATGAAGGCGTTTGCGAGACTATGGGTTGGGCAGCGCAATAGGGGGTGTGACAGTGAAAACAGTCGGCGCTTTGCAAGTTTGGTGTCAAATAATGAGTTTGCGTTAACGTCCAACTAGGCCACCTCTTAGCGCAAATGCTGGCGCTCTGTGCAATTTGGTGACTTTATTGATGCGCACTTATGAACATAAGGTTATCTGAAATCACATGAGAATGTTTTGTGAATATTGTGAATTTCCCCCCACGTTGAGGCAAATCGTCCAATCCATGGGTAACTTGCAAGCATAATCAATTAAGCTAAAAACTATTTCACCGCAGCTTGTGGTTATTCAATGCACGGAAATGAAAGACTGAAGCCAGCAGGCCATCCATGCTACCGTTCAGTAAGATACACCTGTTAAATAAATATATGTTTGTATGCACATTGTTTTTCTTATGTGAAAGGGTTTTATTCTTTCCATTCGCACTACAGAAAATGGAGAAGCCTACATAATTGGACGCCGAAGGCGATACTGTGAGCGATACCCTGGGTTTGGTACCTGGTGTTGGCCAGACGGCTATCAGTTCGGCTGTACATGCAGTTTCTTCCAGTCTTGTCCAACATGCAAATTACACTGTAAGCCCGGATAAGTAGAGTTTACTTAAAAAATGTAAGGCATCTCGTTGCCTTAAAAAAATTAAGTAATGCATTGGTTGAGCAAATGAAGTTGGTTAAGTTCAATGTACTTCGACCCCAAATGGAATGGAATGGAAAATCTAAGTTTAATGTACTAATAACCAAGTTACAATAACTAAAAGTATTGAGCTTAAACAATCATTCCCCGCCATTCATTTAACTCAGCTTGTTAAGTAAGCATTACTCAAAACTTTCATTCAACTGAATCTTCCATTCCAAGTTATTAAACTTAACTTGTTTAGTTCCTACAACCCAGAAATCGTATCTTTTAATCAATCATTCCCACATTCATTTCACAGGCCTTGTTAAGTACATATAACTGCAACATTACAGTGATATGCCTATCAAAATGAAGGAAACCAGTGAAGTCATTTACATTTTTTATTGAACCAAAGCTTTTCAGTGGAGTTAAAAAAAAAAGTCAAACTGGTCACCTGTCTTTCGTCATGTTTAACATGCTGTAACAAATCAAAAAAGTGCCATACTTTAACACGCATCTTAGTGATACAAAACCTTGTAGTGAAAACATTTGCATTTTATGTATGCCCCACATTTTATAAAATAAAACTCTTCTTAACATGAGCCCAACTTTACACGTTAACACTATGTTTTTCTAACAGAACATTCACTTAACACAAACATTTGTCTCTGAAGAAATAAAAAAGTTCCAATACTGGAATCATAGGCTGATGTTGCCAACACAAAATAGTTTGGTACATGAGCTGATTAACAGAAAATCTGATCTGCTCTAAGTCAACACTCAGTGTACCCAAAATTCTAGCTTTCAGATTTCAGCAAGGCTAAGTCTGTGGAAATTAACTGCATTGTAGAATTCTTACCTCTAATTATTAACTCTGGTAAGCAATATGGGACCCACTCATCGTCAGTAAGGGCATTTTCTCTAAGTACACACCATCTACATACATTTTGTACTCATGTGGAACATGTACTTCTTCTGACATCGCTTTATCTAACACATCCGTCTTGCTGAACAAATGCCACTTGTTGACACTGACAGTTTGCATCTTTAAAAAAAGAGCTGCCAAGTTGTGCTCTAATTGTTTTCCTAAATCCTGAAGATCTATCGCACTAGCTTCTTCACTGACATCATCTATCTCCTCAGTGTCAACAAGTGGCATTTGTTGAGCAAGAGAGATGTGTTAGATAAAGTGATGTCAGAAGAAGTACATGTTCCACATGAGTACAAAACGTGCGTAGATGGTGTATACTTCAGAGAAAATGGCATTCTTACTGACGATGAGTTCACAATCTTGTGCAACATCAACTGACTCACATTGTAAGCAGATTTTTCAGCGTTTGAATTTTGGGTTTCAGTTCACTCTTACTCACACTCTGTTGAATGAAATTGAAAGTGTTCTTCATGCACTTAGGGTAGTTAAGGTGCAGTGCGTAGGTCAGTCCAAAGAGAAGGCACATGGCCTGAGGCAGGTTCTCAAGTTTGTCCATCACGACTTTTCCCTCCAAGATGATCCCCACTGAGGATTACATTACATTACATTACATTATAGGCATTTGGCAGACGCTCTTATCCAGAGCGACGTACAACAAAGTGTTAACCGTAGTCAAGAACAGTTTAGCTGAAAGCCACCCTAGTGGGAAGTACAATTCCTGGGTGCTAGGAGCAACCACATAGTTAAACTAGGACCCTGTAGGTAAATCTGTAGCCACAATTCAGAGGTAGCAGTAAAGCACTCAATGCAGGAAATAATGCCTAAGCCTAATACAATACATAAACAAGTAGACATGTAAACTAAGCAACTATGTCCCTAAGTTAACAAAACCGGACTACGGGAGAGGTGCACCCTGAAGAGGTGAGTCTTCAGTCGTCGCTGAAGGTGGCCAGGGTCTCAGCTGTTCTGACTTCCACGGGAAGGTCATTCCACCATCGTGGAGCCAGAACCGACAGGAGACGTGACCGGGAAGCGCAGGTGCGGAGGGGGGGAGGTGCTATTGGATTGATAGGATGGATTGAGGTGAAGGGACTGCGGGTGTTGAGTGACGTTTTCCTGTTCACGACAGAGGATTCCCACTGGCACATGTCTGTATGAGTCCTCATCATCAAAATCCTCAACAAAAGATACAGGGCAAGATCATGTCAGTTAAACAACATAGTGCTCTCTATCAATAAACAATTTTAAATCGGCAAGCGCTTACTTAAAATAATATGTCAAATAAAAGTTGCTTACAAAGCAGGCCTTGAAGAAGTCTGATGGATCATCGCCGAAAATGACTGGAAGCCCTCTGAGGACAAGGCATCTGATATCCGGCTGGTCCGAAGCCTGGTGGATGAAGGGGGTATCACAGACTTAGAAAAAGCATGGTCCATACTCAAGGTTAAAGGAGTGGTTTGGTATTTAGCATTATAAGCCCTGTTATACGGGTTATTTAGGATCAAAATGTTGACGAACTGTGCAGTCTTGAGAGAACGTGCATCGCTCATGTCAGGGTTAGGGTTGCACAATGGATCAGAATGGGCATATAGAAATTCCTTAAAAACACCATTAAACTCTAGTTTTCAAAGACAGGAAACTCACCGAGTGGTCACTGGTGTGACATTTTGGTATGACATGAAAATCGCAACAAAGTATGCTTCATATCGGGTTTTATTTATCATTTAGTTATTTATCATTTAAACAAAAGACGGACAAACGTTGGAAGTTCGTGCTCAAACGTGTCCGCTCCAGACTTGTACTCCAGTACTTTGGTACGAGCATAGAGCAGAGGTAGGTAGCTAGCTAACTAAAAAACTCACCATATGTGGTGTGCTTGTTTTGGCTCAACAAAACTGAAGACAATGTGCCGTTTGCGCTCCAAAGTGTCCACTCTCCAGACTTGTTCTGTATCTTCACCACATGCCCCAGTCACTGATCTCAATAAAAACGTTGTGTCTCTCTCTCTCCCCTCTCTCTCTTTCTCCATGTCTCAAGCAGGTAGCTCCTGAAAGGTGAAAGTCAACGGGTTAGCTATGAAAAATGTGACAAACTCATGACTGGCAAGATAATGAGCAGCACGCGCTTGCTAGCAATCCAGATGGGTTAGCTAATGTTAGCTAGGCAATGAATGACCTTAACCTTGTATTGGGAAATAATAATCAAACGAGTACTATGAGCATAGAGCAGAGGTAGGTAGCTAGCCAGCTAACTAGCTACAGAAAAAAAACTCACCAGTGTGCTAGTAGTTCTGGCTAACCAAAACAGAAGACGAAATAACGTTGGAAGATCGCGCTCAAACGTGTCCAGACTTGTTCTATAACGTTATCTTCACCACATGCCCATGCAGTCACTGATCTCAATAAAAAGTTTGAACCGTTGGGTGTTCGAGCTGGCCAATAAAAACGTGGTTGATCAAAACTGCTCCACCTGCAAAGGCAATGAAATAGCCTACATTTTCTCTCTTTTTCGTATCTCTCTCCACCCTCTCTCTTTCTCCGCTCTTTCTCCGTGTCTGGAAACCAGCAGCTCCAAAGACCAGCCGTATTTAACGTTAAGCAAAATGGCTCCGAGGTATAGGCTCGACGGTTGGGTCCAAGCATCACTGATCACTTGACAAAATTATGTTAAAAACATGGTTAAGTGCTAACTGTTAGTATTATCTAGCTAGCTAGCTATTTCAGCTCTCAAGTTGATGCGCAGGCAAGGTAATGAGCAGCATGCGCCTGCTAGCAATCCAGATAGGCTAACTAGCTACAGAAAAACAACTCACCAGATGTGGTGTGCTAGTCTGGCTCAACAAAACAGAAGACGGACAAACGTTGGAAGTTTGCGCTCAAAGGTGTCCACTCCAGACTTGTACTCCAGTACTTTGGTACAAGCATAGAGCAGAGGTAGCTAACTAGCTACAGAAAAAAAACTCACCAGTCAGTCAATCAATCTTTATTTTTGTATAGCGCCATTTACAAACAGGTTGTCACACAGCGCTTCACAATTGGCATTTTCCAGAGGGAATCAAAAAACCAGAAAACCATTGGAGCCAATGTGGGAGACTGGAAAATTATTCCCTGACCCCTTAAAAGGCGGTCGAGATGAACTCCTGGAAAATGGTGGGATACAGAGAAAAACAACACAAATAGTCCTTGAGGCTCATGTGGCTTAACAGACCACCGGAAGGGCATTCTAAGTGTAGGAGTGGGGTGGACCTCATCCCTCCAGATACCAGGGCAGGGCAGGGGATAGAACCAGCAGCTAGGGTCTGGGCCAGCGGCATCCGGCTAACACATGGTAGGGGTGGGGGGTTGACTCTGGGGCAGGTGAGCTCCGGGCAGGTGCCACGAAGCCGGGGAGAAAAGAGGAAAGGTGCAATTATAACTATGATAAATATCACACCGGATCAGGGGAAAGAGTAGTGATAACACTTTTGCACCAGCAGAAGTAATCTAGGGCAGCATAACTAATTAGGTGAGTGGCACAGGGAGCACGCAGCCATGAGGGCACTCAAAGACCATCCCACCACATCATCAGCAGTCCTGATAGGGGCGGATCATCACTTATGATTGGTGACAGTAAGGATAGCTCATTGCACCAGAAGGCTCTATTGCTACGCCCTCCACATCTGCACCTAATGACTATAAGAGAGACTAAAGAGATGTGTTTTAACCTAGACTTGAAAATTGAGACCGTGTCTGACTCCTTCACAGAGACGGGTAGACTGTTCCACAGTAAAGGAGCTCTATAGGAGAAAGCTCTGCCACCTGCTGTATTTTTTGATATTCTAGGGACTACCAAGTTGCCTGCATCTTGTGAGCGAAGTGAACGTGGGGGATTGTACGGATGAAGTAGATCCGTCAAGTAAGAGGGTGCAAGTCCATGCAACACCTTATAAATGAAGAGGAGTACCTTATAGTCTACACGATAGTTTATAGGAAGCCAGTGAAGTGACGCTAACACAGGACTAATGTGCTCATATTTCTTTGTTCTAGTCAGGATCCTTGCAGCAGCATTCTGTATGAGTTGTAGGCTCCTGAGTGAGGTATTGGAACAGCCAGACAGTAATGCATTGCAATAATCTAATCTAGATGTAACAAAGGCATGTACCAATTTTTCTGCATCTATTAATGACAGGAAGCCCCTAATTTTGGCAATATTCCTCAGGTGAAAAAAGGCTACTCTGGAAATGTTTTTGATGTGACTATCAAATGAGAGACCAGGATCTATAGTAACACCAAGGTCTTTTACCACCAAACTTGCAGCAACAGAGCAACCATCCAGATTAAGAGATAAATCAGATAACCCTCTTCTGAGGTTTTTGGGCCCCAAGACCAACATCTCTGTTTTATCAGTATTCAACAACAGGCCTCCAACTGTTCGAATTGTCCTTCGCCAGGTTTCATTGATAGGTATAATTGTGTGTCATCTGCGTAGCAGTGAAAAATGTATGCCATGTTACGAATGACATCACCAAGTGGCAACATGTAAAGGAGAACAATAATGGCCCCAAAACAGAACCTTGAGGGACACCATATTCCACCTTGATGAGAGCAGAGGGCTCATCATTTAACTGCACAAATTGATACCTATCTGATAGGTAGGATTTAAACCAGGAGAGTGCCTGTCCACGCAGTCCAACTAAGTTTTCAAGTCTGCTCAGAAGAGTTTGGTGGTCTATTGTGTTAAACGCAGCACTTAAGTCCAAAAGCACAAGAATAGAGACGCATCCACGGTCAGCTGATATCAGTAAGTCATTGACAACTTTGATAAGAGCAGTCTCAGTGCTATAGTGTTGCCTAAATCCTGACTGAAAAGTTTCATAGATGTCATTTGATGTCAGGAACGAAGTCAGTCTCTGAGCTACAGCTTTCTCTAGAATTTTTGAGAGAAAAGAAAGATTAGAAATTGGCCTGTAGTTACTGAGATTTTCTGGGTCAAGGTTTGGTTTCTTTAAAAGTGGCTTAATTACTGCCACTTTTTGAGAATTTGGCATATAGCCTGATGAAAGAGACAGATTAATAATGTCTAGCATGGATTGCCCCATAACAGGAAGAAGTTCTTTAACAAGTTTTGTTGGAATTGGGTCTAATTGGGGCCACAAAAGGTTACCACAGAGTGGTGACGCTAAACCTTAGTTCAGAATACCGGCTAGAGCGTAACAATAGTTAACACAGAAGCGTCTGCATGAGGGAAACAGAGACCTTAAATAAGGGACGGAATTAACACTGATAGCTCTCAGCTTGTCTCTCCGACACAAGACCATATAAGGACGGTGGAAATGACAATGATTCCTTAAGCAGACAAGAAAAAAGATCATCACATGACCATGCGCCCTCCAGGGGCCGGGCGAGGTAAAACCGTGACAGGACCCCCCCCTTAAGGGGCGCCCCCAGCCGAATCCTCCGAACCATGCCAGTGGAAATCCCGAATAATACGATACGAAGGCGCCGGACGACGACGCCTGTCTGCGATAACCCTCTGATGAGCAGAGATACGCAGGAGTGACTCTCGCACATCACTCTCCATTTTAGGCCACCAAAATTGGCTGGTCAAGAACTCATGGGTCCTGTGAATACCCGAACACCCTGTCAGCCGGGAAAAATGACCCCATTCTAACACCTGAGCCCGAACCTTAGACGGCACAAAAAGATGGCCCGGAGGTCCACCAACCGGGTTCGGTTCCAGACGCTGTGCCTTACGCACAACGGATTCAATGCTCCAAGAAACTGAAGCCAGGATCTGAGCAGCGGGAGCAATGGGCTCCGGAGAGTGATCAACCTCTGAAATTTGGGAGGGCGTGTCCCGATCCAAAGGACATGTCTGCCTCATCCGTGACTGAACTAACCTCGCTCTCAGTGCCCCGACTGTAAAAAGAGAAGTCCTGCCGACAATGGTGGGCACACTGGGGACCCCACTGAATGATCACTTCTCTCGTTTCTCCCCAATTGATATGTGGCTTATGTTGACTAAGCCATGAATGGCCCAATACAAGGGGGTATGTAAGTAAGTAAGTAAGTAAGTAAAACTTTATTTCTATAGCGCCCTTCTCAGCACGAGTGCACAGAGCGCTTTACATCACATCAATAAAAATAAAAAACACAGCAACAACACAATAACAGATAAGACGGGGACATTACAATCAAAGTAGGAAAGGGGGGGGGAGTTAAAATTCGTGCCAGAACGAATCGCCGAACAAGCTGGCGCCATTCTGATACACAGGAAGAACACAGATTAAAGGGGTGGGGGTGAGATGCGGAGGCGGGGGAATCGCTGATGTGCATGGGTGTGTGTGTGAGTGTCGATCAATTTGTCCGTGTGAGCGTGAGTGTGTAAATCTGTAAAGTCCTTCCTGATGTGAGACAGAGTTCAGGCGCACTTCGCACAATGTTCCAACGATAGCAGGTTGCTACGGAAACGCCCTCGGTCGGCCTCCTCCGAAAGTCATCAACAGAGATTGTTGGGGTTGGGAAAGATGCGGGGGCAGGAGAGTTTCTCATCCGTCTGTAGAATTCTCAGGGGAGGTTTGAACGCATGGCCTTGCCAGACCGATAGCAGGGGAGCCAGATTAGAATGTTTGGGTTAGAGATGCAGGGCAGCTGCTTCCATGCTGCGCCTCATTCTTCCCCAGAAAAATCGTTTTTGGTCTTCAATGTTTGCACCTCGCCATGTAGAATGTTACGTTTCTCCAAGATGTAATCCAATTTCCGATTCAGGTCAGCAGTCGCCACCATCTGAGAGCCCAGCGCTCTACCCATCTCGTTTAATATGACGGGCACCTTTTGGGTGTTTTGAGATGATGCCATCATTCCAATTTTCTGATAAACCAGTGCCATGCTCAATCCTAGGAGCAAATGTCCTGCTATCATGAAGCCAAATAGGTATAAATCCTCGACGTCCTCAACCGATAGGGTTGCCAGGCATACCACTCGCCAGGTGTTCCACGAGTCCCTGACATATCCCCCGATGAAGGTACCATCCGGGCAGACGGGCTCCCCCGAGCCTGTCTTCCTTGTTGAAAAGATTGTATCAATTGCATTGAGAGACCAGCTTATTAATTCCATTATTAGAAATTTAGTTTCGAAAAAACACAGAGAGAGAGAGAAACGCCAGAGACTTCAGGGACACAGTGAGCTGACAGACGAGAGACAGTGAGGAGAGAGGAAAAATGCGACCGCCTCCACCAAGGACCACCAAGGGCAGAGATAGAGCAGGTAGCATGTAGGTGAGTCAACTAAGAAGAATCTAATTAGTTCTGAGTGACCCTTATAAGAAACACGCATACACACATTTTCAGTCCTTTCTTTAACAATTCTTGTACCCAGCGAGCGACCGTCGAGTGCCGTGATACAACGTGGCTGAGAAAGAGAACGCACCGGTAACCGCGCGTCCCTAAAGCAATCCACCGCCCCTGAATCCAAAAAGGCGTCGATCTTAGTGGATTGTTTATTCCATAACAACTCTACAGGCAAAAATGTTAGAAAGGATGTAGTATGGTGTCTCGCTCGTGCCTTTTGACCCACTAGTGGGGCTGACCGTTTCCCCGCAAGTTTAGGACAATTCAATTTAGTGTGACCCTTTTGTCTACAATAACGACACCATTCTGAGTGAGAGTCGACCCCTTTCAAGTCCTGTATAGACCAGCTGCCTACTTGCATGGGTTCATCGAGCCCATCCAGAGAGCTCCGCGACGTTTCGGGAACTACAGTGGGCTGGGGAAACCAGACACCCTTAGACGTGGAACGATTCCGTTTGTCACGCCTATCTCTCCCGTTCTCTAATGTGGTTTCCAATCCTTATCGCGGTAGAAACCAAGGCATCAAACGTATCTGGTGAACCAAGAGCCGCCAACGCGTCTTTAACTGGATCAGACAACGTGTTAGTAAATAGCGTGCTGAGTGGACCGTCCAGCCAGCCGGTCTCACCTGCCAGTGACCTGAATCGAATGAAAAACTCTGCTACGCTAAGCGTACAGATTTCATGATCGAAAACCAACTCCATCTCCTTCATAAGATTCGTAGAATCATTTAATACCTGCGACCGAATGAGCGTTTGAACGCGGGGTTTGAATTAAGTGCCGGCATTGGGACTGAATGGTATTAATGCCCGACACAGAGTTCGGGACGTGATCTGTACGAAGTCCAAGTCCAGCTCTTCTTTGAGTGTATCTTTGTTGTTTAAGAATCCCAGATACATAACATAGTTTGAGAGTCTCTTTGGAGATAGTGAGTGTAGTGACATTGTTGCTGCCCCAGAGACTTGAGATGAGACGCTGAGTAGGTTAGGAACATGATGTGTAAAAAAAATGTATAAAATAAAATGTAACTATTCACGGATATTCAGTGCATGTTTCCATCTAACATTACTTTCAGCTAAAATGAGGAGCGACTATTATGCTAGCGTATAGCAGCATTACGGCAGTCTATGGACGTAGATGGCACAGTTAGCTAACTGGCTAGCATGCACGGCTGGCGTGGGTTGACCGGATCACCCAGGAAATTGACACCGATGCAGTGAGCAGGCGGGTCGCAATGAATGGACAAGCATGCACAAATGCATGCATGCATAGACGTATATATACTTTAATGTTGGATTTTACAACCCATGTTAACCTAGAGCTACAGAGCTACAGATCTCTTGTAGAGGTGTAAGCAAGTTAATGAACTCCGTAGCTAAGGCTGGAGTCTGAGAAAAGAGAGTTGTCTACATCAAGGATGGATGTTTTTGGGAAGTCTTTGGGAAATGCACCCCCGGTTAGTACTTGGTTCGCATTTCGATTTTTGATTGTTTGTTTTCTTCTTCTTCTGTGCAGGACAATGAAGGAAGCCTTTTTACTTCTCCTTGGTGCTTGGAAGGTTATTTCTGCACCAACAACTACATCAGGTAGAAGATTATTATTATTTTTTATTTTTTTATTTTACAGTTTGAACCCTTCACCAGGCAAGAGCCACGTTAAAGATTGGGAGTGTGTGTGGTATGGGGTATTATAATAGAACCTTTGGCGACAGGGTCCAGAACTCAAACCACATAGCTGCTTGCACTGGGAAAACAAGTGTTAAGAGGCAATTAAGAGGCATTCTAGCCTATTTTGGGGCAAAAGAAACAAAGGTGCTCTTGTAAATATAATTTGATTTGATTGATAACTGCATTTGTCATTGGCTGCTTATGAAATAAACTCAGCCTAAGTAATATTTTCCCTCACACAGATCTGTGCCAGTATATTACCAAAGTGGTTAAAGTTGTAGAAGAAGATGCTCTTCATTTACCTTGTCACTTATCGCTGTATAAAGAACGCAACGCTACTGAATTTTCCTGGTTTAAAGATGGAACTCATGCAATTCAGTCTTCTGAGGACCAGCGCATTCATTTCCATGGTGGAGTGCTATTCTTTCTGCCCATTCTCCTGTCCGACACGGCAGTATACTCCTGCTACTGGTAACAAACTAGTACTGCACTTTGGTTGCTGGCATGCAATTCCACTAACCTTTTTTTTAAAATTGTAACTGTCAATGTTAAAACCTGATATTAATTCAAAACAACAAATATGAACATACTAGAAATACATTTTCAAAACAACTGTTTCTTAGTTATTATACACTCTATTGGAAGTTTAAAATCTATTTACAAACTGCTCATCTGTTTTACAAATACTTATCATATTAAATGTATCATATTTAATGAACAGGTAGCACATAAATTATAATGAACATTGCACTACACACTACATTGTGACTACATAAAACCATACCCCCGATATAACATAACATCATATAGCAGAGTTTAATTAAATATAGTGTCACCTATAATAGCATAGTTAGCATCGGTGTGCAGAATTTGGGACTGAAATGAGATGAAAAATCAAGGGCAATTGAATAACTTTACTGAATGTATTCCATTTTTTTTTAGGCAACCCCCTGGGAAATGTAGGATTTTTCAGTTTGAATTGAAGGTCTACAAGGCAAACCCTTTTGATCCCTCTGTGCTGTACACCCCCATAGAGGCACAAGAACTTCACCCTGGTATATTATGCCCCTTGGAAAAGCTGTGTCAGGGAGGCAACAGAACCCTCATCTGGTATAAGGTACGCAAAGAAAATGACAAATACACTTCAGTCGCCTAGCTTCCTAGTACCAATGCGATGAACTTTATCCTGGCTGAGGTCTGCGTCCTCAGAATGAAACATGAAACAGGAAACTGGGAGCTTTACTCCTGCTAGAAAGGACAAGATGGGATAATTATAAAGGCATTGTGATTTTTTGTCTTTGTGCACAAGACATACATGTCTATGATTGGTCCATGCCTGCCACGTGTCATCTCCACCATTCGCAAGTGTCACAAGAGAAAAGCAACATGCAATAGATTTAATCTGGACTCTAAGGAGAAATGTCAGTGTCTGTCTGGGCATCACATGCAGAGTAAACTTTACTGCACTGCTTAAGAGACTAAACCAAATTGAATTGTGTTTTCTTTATTTGCATTTAATTCTTTAGCTACATCCTTAATTAACATATCTGCACTTTTAACTACACTCTACTCTAAGTAAGGTCTCTAAATGAGGTAGGTGTCTAAATTAGGCTTTTAGACTTGTACAAATATATACAGGTTAGTGAAAAAAATGTTTAAACATTTAAATAAGAATTCAATACATTTTAGAATTTTCCCATAAGGATTTCAATGTTAATTTGACAAATGGGGCTGACTCCTTTTGCAAGGCACTGTAAAATCACAATCTTTTCCTAAAATAAGTTATTTTCTTTACATTTCCTGAAATTGTAAAGCCGTTTACATATAGGTGTAACAGTATTGTAATACCCATCAGAAAAGTCCACCTTATCCCTCATGGAAAAATCACATGAATTTAACCTGTGAAATGTCCCAAAAACACATGTTTATATGTGATCACGTGAATAACTGTGAAGTAAATGTGACAACATGATGTACATGTGACAATATGCGGTATACGTGTAGAAATGTGTGGTGTATATATGAATCATATGTGAAATGCCCAAAAAACAGAATGTGCAGAATAGATTTTTCTGTTAGGGATGCCATATGAATGAGTAAGTGATTCTAGACACCCCTTTGTCAAACATGGAATGCCACCTCTGTTTATTTTCTGGCTGTTTTGCTTCAACAAGTTGCCTAGCATTTTTAACATCATTTATTAATTTGTTAGATTTACAGTGGGGAAAATAAGTATTTCACCCCCTGCTGATTTTGTGAGTTTGCCCCCTTACAAAGAAAGGAACGGAACGGTCGGTCTATAAATTTCATGGTAGGTTCATCTTAACAGTGAGAGACAGAATATTTTTTAAAAATCTCAGAAAATCACATTATATGAATTTTAAACATTTATTTGTGTTTTATTGAGGAAAATAAGTATTTCACCCCCTAGCAAAACAGCAAGAATTCTGGCTCCCACAGACCGGTTATGTGACCAGGAGGCACACAGATTAGTCTTACTCCTAATTAAGTACTCGTTACCTGTATAAAAGACAACTGTCCACAGAATCAATCAATGAATCAGATTCCAACCTCTCCACAATGGGCAAGAAGAAGAATTGTCTAAGGACATCAGGGACAAAATTGTAGACCTGCACAAGACTGGAATGGGCTACAAGACCATTGGCAAGCAGCTTGTTGAGAAGGAGTCAACTGTTGGTGCGATAATTAGAAAATGTAAGAAACACCAATTGACCATCAATCTCCCTCGGTCTGGGGCTCCACGCAAGATCTCACCTCGTGGAGTGAACCTGATCATGAGAAAGGTGAGGGAACAACCCAGAACTACACGGCTGGAGCTTGTTGATGATCTCAAGGCAGCTGGGACCACAGTCACCAAGATGACCATTGGTAACACACTACGCCGTAATGGATTGAAATCCTGTAGTGCCCGCAAGGTCCCCCTGCTCAAGAAGGCACATGTACAGGCCCGTCTGAAGTTTGCCAATGAGCACCTGGATGATTCAGAGGAGGCTTGGGAGAAAGTGCTGTGGTCAGATGAGACTAAAATCGAGCTCTTTGGCATCAACTCGACTCGCCGTGTTTGGAGGAAGAAAAAAGCTGCCTTGGACCCCAAGAACACCATCCCCACCGTCAAGCATGGCGGTGGAAACATTATGCTTTGGGGCTGTTTCTCTGCCAAGGGCACAGGACGACTTCACCGGATCGAGGGGAGGATGAATGGGGCCATGTACCGGGAAATCTTGGGTGAGAACCTCCTTCCCTCAGCCAGGACACTGAAAATGGATTTCTAAGGATTTGGAGAGGATCTGCAAAGAGGAGTGGGCCAAAATCCCTCCTGGGATCTGCGCAAACTTGGTGACCAACTACAAGAAACATCTGACCGCTGTGCTTGCCAACAAGGGTTTCTCCACCAAGTACTGAGTCATGTTTTGCTAGGGGGTGAAATACTTATTTTCCTCAATAAAACACAAATAAATGTTTAAAATTCATATAATGTAATTTTCTGGGATTTTTAAAAATATTCTGTCTCTCACTGTTAAGATGAACCTACCATGAAAATTATAGACCGTTCCTTTCTTTGTAAGGGGGCAAACTCAGAATCAGCAGGGGGTGAAATACTTATTTTCCCCACTGTATGTATTTATGTCTTTTGTGCCCATCCTTTCAGAATTCTGTATGCATTCCAAACATGTCTGAAATAACCCTTCGCATTCAAAATGCATCCAAACGTGATGAAGGACTTTACACCTGCAAGTGCTCATGGGAACACAGTGGGAAAGTTTTCACCAGCTCTGCATCCAGGGAGCTCATTGTGAAAGGTATGATATTATCTATTGTAATAATCGAATTCATAATAATGATTCATGCTCTTCTTGGTTAAGAATGTCATGCCTTTGTCATATTTTCTGAGATACAACTATTTGACAGAGAGTGCAGAATACTGATCCAGGACAAATTTACGTATTTGACTAATATCCTTTAGCCCAGGGGTGTCAAACTCATTCCATCGAGGGCCGAGTGTGTGCAGGTTTCTGTTGTAACCAATGCATTACACCAGGTGATTTCAATTAGGTTCCCTCCTTAGTTGAAGAAGTGAGCTAATGAGTGAAATCACCTGGTGTAGTGCATTGGTTGCAACAAAAACCTGCATACACTTGGCCCTCGATGGAATGAGTTTGACACCTGTGCGTTTAGCCCAAGTGTAGGGAACAATAATTATCAACAGCTAGTATCCTTCCACATACAGTATGTGTGATACAGTATGTTGCTATGTAAGTGCTGCTCAGGGAAATTCCACAAAATATGACAGAATGTAACTATTTCCAACAGCACCTTCTGTTCACTACCGTCCTGTAATCAGATATCCAACCAGCAATGCCACTGAAACTGCTGAATTAGGTAAGGACTGTTTGTGAATTTGTCACAAGACCAAGGAAGATCGATAAGCTCGGATATCCTTAATTAACTTGCCTCACAGTTTAATTTTAGGCAGTTAAGAGGCACGGGGCCAATATTCCTGGTTAAGAATGGCCTGACAGCTGCTGAGATGTACATTTTCCCCTTGTTGTCCAGCCAGTGAGCTTCTGTTTTTTTTCTTGGGAGGAATTCCTTGCCCATGTAGAACAGTGCTGTGTTCCCTAATCTTTAAACTGGCTGGCAGACAAGACAAAGAAATACAACGGAAACTGCTGGCTATATAATTGTTATTTTAATTCTCAGGTTCTGTAAAAACACTGACATGTACAGTCTTTTTCGGTATAAATGTTGAAGACTTTCGTGAAGTGTTGTGGCATGTCGACAAACAGGACCTACAGTCAATAAAAAGATACTCCGTGAAAACTATCAGGTATGGCACAGCAGGTAGGACACAACTGGTGCAAACAGAGCAGATTCTGCATAAAGATAACCTGATAGCAGGACACGTACAGCCAGTACTGAGACTGATACTGCACAGGGATAACATGTCAGACACACAAAAATTATAGTTTATAAGCATCAAAACTAGCCAGCTTACTTCTATAAATGAGATTGTGTATAATGACCTCAAAGTAAATATATTTAAAAAATGACTAAGCAGTGGCACTTAGTGCTGATAAATAATGTATATTGTAATACACATTTGATATATGTTATGTCAAATATATATGTCATGTCATCTGTTTTACTGACTAAAACCATTTTTGTCATTCATTTCTTAAAATCCTTAATTCTGGTAATGAAGACTGTGTGTCTGGAGGAAGTGATTGTGATAAGAGATTTTACTTCTGTGTAGAAAGCAGGATGTAGATAAGGATCTGTAATGTAACCTAAATAGTTTTTGTTGTTTTATTCTAGAGAAGTCAAAGATGGTGAAAGTGTCCAAACTGTAGTTCTAACCATATCCAATGTGACCCAGGATGACTTCCGGGAGTTTAAATGCACTGCTAAGAACAGTCAGCAGTGGGTGTCTAAATCTGTCTTTCTCAAGCCCAGAGGTAAGTGGGCCTACATACACATGCATGCACACAATCATTCACTCACATACTCATACACACACTCACTCACAGCACCCATTAATCCACCTGGATATTTACTGGGGGTCTGGCTGAAAGGCCAGTTTAATAAGCATTACTGCACATTGCTGCCTCCACTACTCATTCATCCAGACGTTTTTCTTCCTGCTGTGCTGCTCCCACAGAGACAATACATACACTCCTTGCAGTCAGTGGGTGTATTCTTCTGGCCTTCCTGCTGGCTTTTGTGGTGTTCAAGTGCTTCATGATAGACTTAGTTCTACTCTTCCGTGGGGTTTTCAACACGCGCAGTCCAGTGGGTGAGTGCCATTTTGTCTTTTCTCTCAATGACACAAACAATGGTCACATTCTGCTAGATGGGATCTGCCTCACATATTTGTAGATTGTTGACTGATCTTGAAATCATCCTGATAGCTCGCCCTGTTTACTGGACTGATTAGCACAATTTAAAACGAATTTGACCAACCTGTCAATGACAGTTGGCAAGTTAGCCTTTGCTATTTGTACACAATGCACACTCACCTATCATTGTCACAGACTTGTCACACAGCATGTATTGGCAAATTGGAGTGCCTGGCATACTAAGGGAAAAGTAACTTAATCTATATTCATTTGATATTTGTCCAAAGACTTTTGTGTGGCCACACATAAACAATTGAACAATTGCGAATGAACAATTCGAGGACATTACCGGAAAGTTAGGGTTCCCAACATACACATTTGTTTGTGTTCATGTTGTGGTGTCCCTAGGGGTTGGGCGACACTCACAGACCTTTGCAGAGGGCTTAGGCAGTTAAATAACCCAGAGGAGGCAGTAATCAAAACAAAACAATAATTTATTAAACTAATTGACAAACACAAAAAAGGGTGGGGTCTTTGGGGGAATTCAAAACACATAAAGTCCACAATTCTTACTCGTTGTCTTTGTCCAAAATCCAATGTCGCAATCCAGGTCAGTTCCTCACACAGTCCAAAAGTCAGTACACAAAACAGGGTCCTCAAAACAATCCAAGTCACAATCCAAAACAGCAATCCAAAAGCAATCCAAAAACACTCTTCACCCACTCTTTACCCACTCTTCACCGACTCTTCACCCACTCTTCACCCACTCTTCACCCACTCTAACACACCACCCTACTCCCTCCTATTGTGACATGTACGAGTCCTTTAAATAGGCCTCCAAATCGCCTTCAGCTGTTCGTAGTCCCAATTGATTGACTCCGTTCAGGTGTGGGACTATGGGCTGCTGGGAAATTGAGTTGTTTCCTCTCCAGTGGCTCCCAAGAATGAAAGAGGCAGGCTGCAATTTCCTCGTTCTGCCCCTTGGAATGCCACAATGTATATCCCTTGGATGTTATTTATTATTTTTTAATGCTTTTTCCCCAAATTTGGAATGCCCAGTTGTATTCTAAGCCAGTGGTTCCCAAATCACTCCTCGGGGACCCCCAGCCAGTCCTAGTATTTGTTCAATTCCACCACCAGCACACCTGATTCAACTCGTTAACTACTTAACGAGTGTTGATTAGTTGAATCAGGTGTGCTGATGGTGGAATTTAACAAAATACATGAACCAGCTGGGGGTCCCTGAGGAGAGGTTTGGGAGCCACTGTTCTAAGCCACGCTCGCAACCTCCACTGTCAATTCGGGAGTGAGTAGACAAACACTCGCCCATGCGAAACACATGAAGTCAGCCACTGCTTCGTATCACACCACAGTCTACAAATAAAGTTTGCACAGCCATGATTTGGAGGAAGACACTTTGCACAGATTTATACTCTCCAATACTGAAATGTAATGTACCGTATTGTGGCATCCCAAAGGGCCGCACGGGGAAATGGCTGCCGGGCCCTTTCCACCCCTCATTGCCACCAGCTGAAGCAAGTCAAGCAATTCCCACTGCTGGCAGCTGAAGCCAATTTGGGGGGAAATAAAAATATATACTGTTTCCCCACACAATTCGCTGAGTACCGGAAGGGAAACGCATTAGTGTTAGAGGATTGCTTTGGATTGCTTTTTGGATTGAATTTGGTTTATTTTGAGAACCCCGTTTTGTGTACCGACTATTGCGTGTATGAGGAACTGGCTTGGATTAACAACTTGGATTAAGACAAGAAACTGATTGTGGACTGTATGTGTTTTGGTTTGCCCCGATTACCCATCCTTTTTTGTGTTTTGTTAAGAATTGAGTTAATCAAATCATTGTTTTGTTTGGAATACTGCCTCCTCTGGATTCTTCAAGTGCCTACATCCTCTGAAAAGGTCCTGTAGTGTCACCCCACCCCAAGGGACCGTATGAATCTGTAACTGTCTTGTATCAATCTTTTACCTGCGAAGGGATTACAGATGAAAACGAGCTCTCGAGCTAACTCTGGCATTGTACCCATTGACGCCTTTTGTGGATATGTTGATTACTATGTGCTGTCCCTTTTTAATAAAATAAATAAATACCAGCAGAGCATGGGTGCCCGATTGACCAGTGGGGGACGCTGGTGCATGACGAGACATGGATAACCCAGCCAATTTAATCCCTCCCTCCCTGGGCGACGCTACAGCCAATTATGTATTGCCCCGGGAGGGAGGGATTTGTTATTTCAGTAATATATTGATGAATATTTTACTAAATAAGACTATGTTCTTGAAAAGTTTCTTCTTAGCTTTGTAGTTTCTGATTTTGGCTCCAGAGGTCTGAACCATGTTATGCTGCCATTTATTTGATGTCCATACATCTCTTATCAGGGATGGGCCAGGAATCTGTTTTATACTTTATAGGAGGCAAAACAAGCTAATGGTCTGTTCTCATTATCAAACATTATCTTCTTTTGTTTTTAATGTTTCAGATGGAAAGGTGTATGATGCTTATGTTATTTATCAAAGACATGACCTGGAAAAGGCAGTGGAGGAAAAAATTGATAATTTTGTGAGCAGACTTTTGCCCGATGTCCTTGAAAAAAAGTGTGGCTACAGACTCTTCATCCATGGAAGGGATGATCTACCAGGAGAAGGTGGGAAAATGTGGTGAAATTTTGCAAATGCCTTTTGATTCAAAAACTGTAATTATATTGGCCTCCAAGCTCTGGGAAAGTTCCACCTCTTACCTCACAGCAGTGTCTTCATCTAGTTTTACAATTTAGAGTTACAATACAATTTAACTACACTCCACACTAAGTAAAATGATCTCTGTGTTGATGAAGAGCCGGACCCGAGGTTTGTAACAGAAGACAGGAAAGTTTAATTACACAGCAGAACACAAGAATGTTACAAATGTTCAACAAACACTAGTTTGTACTGTGGTTTTATACATTTTAACAGGTATATTTGCATTAACTCACGCTGGGGGATGAGATGTAGGGTCCTGCCTGATTGGACAAGAGACACCATTGTTACAAGCCATCTCCTGGCTCAGCCAGATGTTGGGGCATCGTCCATGCAGTCTCTAATACACAAACACAAAGCTCATCTGTGTGTTTTCAGACCAAATGTCATGTTCATTATACAGTACCAGTCAAAAGTTTGAGAACACCTCAATTTTTCCAGTTTTTATAAAAATTTACACAGCTTAATGTTTCAATGTACTCTGAAATTAAAGCATAGAACAAATAAACAATTGGAGATAAAAAAGAAATCATGGAATCGTTTTGTTTAACAAAATTTAATCTACATTTTTGACTCATCAAAGTAGCCACCTTTTGCAGATATAACAGCTGAACACACTCGTGGCATTCTTTCTACAATGGAAATCAAATATTGTTCGGAAAGTTCTTCCCAACACTGTCGCAGAGGTTCCCACAAATGTGTTGCACTTGTAGGTTGCTTTGCTTTCACCCTTCTGTCCAGTTCATCCCAAACCAGCTCGATGGGGTTTAAGTCTGGAGACTGTGCTGGCCATTCCATGATTTGAAGCCTACTGTCTTATTTTCTTCTAAGGTAGTTCTGACATAGCTTGGAGGTATGTTTTAAGACCTTCTTCCAGTCTTCAGTAGTCCACTGGTGGTGCTTCATGGCCCAGGCAAGCCTCTTATTTTGCCATCTTAGCAATGGCTTTCTTACTGTCTTCTCTTCACAGTTGAAACTGAGACTTCCTTACTTCGACCAGTGTTAAGCTGTGCTTGAAGCTGTTGTCCTATGAGCCGCCTATCACGCAAGCTGTTGACTCTCAGAAACTTGTCTTCTGATTTTGTTGTGACTTTGGGTCTGCCAGACCTCTTCCTGTCAGAGTTTCCTCCAGTTTCCAAGTACCTTTTGATGGTGTAGGAAACTGTACTCACTGACACCTTGGCCTTCTTTGCAATTTCTCTAAAGGAAAGACCTACACTTTTAAGAGTTATAATGGTCTGTCTGTCTTCCTTTGTTAATTCCGTCTGCTAAATGGCATATATTAATTGCCCTTTTCTCGCCATTATGATAACAATATACTACTTCCTGCAGTGCAATATTGTCCAAATAATGCTTCAGAGGGTGTAGTAACACAGTCTGTTCCAACACTGCTTTTATACAGACAGAAGGTTTGTAAGTAATCAACAAAAGTTGGGACACCTGTAGGAATTGTTTGCATACATTTTCAAGGCTTAATTTACTTCCATTGCTGCAGAACAGCTGCAAGTTGTTAACCCATTACTTGTTCCCTGAAAAGGGCCTTTTTTTATAACTCTAAAATGTACATTCTTTTTCAGTTTTTGGCAACCTAAACTTTTTTTTTTTAACCTCTGGTAGGTTACCGCTTACCTTTGTACCATTTCAGGTTATTCACTGGACTTGAACTGCTTAAATTTAAGTAAAAACTGGAAAAATGGAGGTGTTCTAAAACTTTTGACCGGTAGTATATATACTAAAAATGATATTATTTTTATCGCTAAATACTCACACATGAAATCTGCACAGTTGTGTTAGAAGATCACTGTGACATACATTCTCATTTTGTAGCAGGGGTGGCCACCTTGCCAGGTGATGAGTGGGAGGACAAAACACAATGAAAATGGTTCTGCTTGGCCCTTTTATTTCCCCTTTCCTTTGAGGGTAGTCAAACAAACAAATAACATTTTAGAAAATAAACACTGTTGGTGAGGGTAAGAATACAAAAGCACAAAGTCCTCCATGTACTCAAAACAAAAGTTTCCTCTAGGCATGGCAGGCTGTGCTTTTATAGAAGGCTTAATGAAGGCAATAAGCAACACCTGAGCTGTTTACTGCCTGTGTGCAAAGAGGAGAAGCAGCCTTCCCTACTTCTCCTTCTATCCCTCCCAGCATCACCCATCCATTAATATATATTGTTTTTCTTGACCAGTTCCCAAAATTTTGCAGACTGGTATGACACAAAAATCAGCACCTTAACATGCAAATGTTGGCAGGGAGCACTAGGCTAACAAATGTTTGAGAATGTATTGGTATAAAATCTGTGATTGATGGTAATACCAATCATTTCAGTCTTTACAATTACAATAAAAAAGACAGGATTTAACAGGTTTACATCACCTGCTTAATCTTTAAAACAGTTGTAAATGATTTATTTTGAAAATACATTAATAAAGAGCTTGAGAAATGGCTGTCATTACCTGTGTCTAACCAAACCCTTCTCTTTTCTGACACAAGACCACATGGAGCTCATAGAGACCCGGATTAAGCTGAGCAGGAGGCTCATGGTCATCCTGACCTTGGGGTCAGGGAGAGGTCATGAGGCCAGCGCCAATCACGAAGACTACGACAGGCAGGTGGGTCTGCACCAGGCCCTGGTTAAGGAGGAATTGAAGGTCATCCTGATTGAGCTGGAGAAGATGCATGGCTACGGCCACCTGCCCCAAGGTCTGCAGCACCAAGTTTTGAAGAGCGCCCCCCTCAGGTTGGAGGAGCAAGGGTCAAGCAGTCACTCACCAAACTCCAGGTTCTGGAAGCGTGTCCGATACATGATGCCAGTGCCCCCTGCCCCCAGTGCCAGGCCCAGAGACCAAATGACCCTCAAAGAAATGTAGTGCAGGAAAAAAAATATTAAATGAGCCATGAAATGCAATCAAAGACCGAATAAGACATTCAGTATGTAGAGAAATGCTATTGCATCTAAAGTATGTTGTCTTTCTTTGGTTTAGTACACACCAGGCCTCCTTTTTCTAGAAAAGTAAATTAATATCAGTCTCCAATGAGATAAGTATGTCGAAAGATAATTGGTAACCTCAAAGTATGTTATAAAGGTGCCCTTTTTTTCTTGCTTCTAGGGCCAAATTTCATAAATAGTCCTTGCCTTATTCATGCAGGGCTATGCATATGGCCACTTACTGACCATATCTCAGCTTAATATTATATTATTTACCAGCGCTGGAGCATAAGCATAATTTTAGGTGTATATAGCACATCCGTGTGATGATTTCAAACTTTTATTGAAAGGGAATGCCTTTTTTAAGGTTAGTTTTGCATGTGAGACTTTTACATTACCCTGGGCAAGTGTAGATTTTTAAAAATTCTGTCATGTTTATTTGCATTAGATATAGTTTTTTGTATGTCACGGGTAGAATATAAGATAAATAAAACAACTCTGTTATCTGATATCAACCAATCAGTGTTTGTACTGCATGCTCTTTCTAACATGGCAATGGGGGTGACTCATTGGGGTTTTCTGTGCTTTGTTATTTGTTTTCAGTTTCAGAGTTCAGGCTGTCTCCTCCATCTGCTCATTTGACATTTTGGCATCTCACACCTGCTTATTTTACACAACTGGAAACACCCCTGAGGGTATTGTGCAATGCAATTATCAGGCACAGGTCAGTTCTAAATGCTATGTTTTTTTAGTAAGTTACCATAGATTGCATTACATTGCCTCCTCACAAAGCCTCTCCAATGACACACCTACAATCAATCTTGCTGGGTATGCAAATATTGTTGAAATTTCTAATTTGATTTTCTACACCCAAATGGTTGAGTGCACTATTTGAACAGCAGGGGCCGTTCATGAGCCAGGACTGCTTGAACAAAATAACCGATCTGTCCTGGGGACACTTCCAATACTGTACCAGGATCTTGGTCTTGGGTTGAAAAAGAGAAAGAAAAAGATATTCAGTATATATATATGTGTGCTTATTGTACATCATGAAGATTGAGGCACTTCAGCTTGTTTGTATGAAGTATTTTCCATTAAAAAAACAACAACAACAATCAAATACTGAGAGGTGCACCATGCTGCTGCCCATTGCACCAGCTGCAGTCCACTGTGGGCTTGTAGCCTTTCTTCCATTCATTAACTGAAGTCCCAAACATGTGGCCTTTGTGCCACACATATTTTGTAGGAGTGAAGTAAGGAGGATGGGTTCCCTTTTCCATTGTTAAACCACCAAGGGAGCACAGATGATACCTTAAAGGCTTGTGAAGCCTTTCTTCAAATCACAGTGAAGCTAATGCAGCACAGCGAATATTTACTGTAATTAAGCATGCAATTCCAAGTAAATTAAAATTGAACTAATAATTGACATGTACATCATTTTATCACAAGAGCAAGTGTGGGGGCTACGTACCCAACTGTATTCCAGAGGAATGACCGGTAATTCACTGGTTCCCCTCCATGTGCTTTTCTTGTTTCTCAGAATGTTTATTGCTATCAGTGCAAACACATAATTACTAATTAGTGCGTGAGACTGGGACTAAGGATCTGCTCAATGATCCATTCATATTAGGACATATTTATGTGTCTTGTCAGGCCCCATGCTCAGTTGCACACTTTCACCCATGGTGTGCCAAGTGGATTGTGCCCAAGGAGATAAAGGCTTTTAGAACCGCCCTCTTTCAGTAAAAATGCACTGGCTCGCTCTTTGGACTGCCTCGAGTTTGTGTCAACTAGTTAGACTAATTTAATATGTTTTGAGGAAGTACACCTATTACACTGGATTGGAAATTGACATTGAAAGTGAATCTGGAAAAAAATTACCATGGGAGGATAATAATTTTCTGTGAAGCGATGTACAGTCTTGTCACAAAATGTAACGTTAACGCATGGATAATGATTGATAGACATATGATTGGTTATTGTTAAAAATTCTAAACACGTGCAATTAATTATAAAAAGGAACAAGCTACTTCATACAGTATGTGCAGAACACAGACCCTACATTTTATTTATGAAATGTTATACTAAGCTATTTAGCTATTTGGTTCAAAAGAAAAGTGACATATCAGTGTTTTTCTATCCTCGCTTTGTGTGTTTGTTGCTCGGGCACTTCTGTCATTGATTTAAAACGAACAAAGTGTATATCTACCAATGACTGTACGCTGCTGGTGGGTTTGAGTTTACTTGTTTACTATGATTTGAATGAATCAAATCGTTGTAATTAAAGTCATTAAAATAGCAGTTGATGGGTTCGGTCAAAGAGATTATTATATTATAGAGATATGCTATTCTAATAAATGAGAGACGTTAACTGCCAATATACTTGATCCGCAGCTTGACTTTATGGCTACGTTATCATTTGTATGAGTTGTCATTTCTAGATAGACTACACTAATATAAATTAGTTCAAAAAATATTATTGTCTAAAGTATCATTCTGAAGAAGACAGTAAAAATGAAAAATAAAGCAACAGAGACGATATACGCTTGTTCATTTAACTAAAACAAAAACGTGTAAGCAACTACATTGCTACATGGTGCAGTGCACCTGTTAAAAGATCCGGTGATCATGACATTTAAATAACAAGACTTCTTTTGTGAAAGAAAAGTAGCATGGTTTGGATGTGCGTGCCCGCGCACGGCTGTTTGTGAGCAGATGGTAATTACCAGATTGGATAACCGCTTTTGTGTTGTTGGTATACATCCCAGCAAAGACTGCCTATCAGAACCTGCATGATTTCAGGAAAGTTGTATAGCTGTTATTCAACTTCAGTAGTAACTGGGAGATTATTACTCAAACATGGATGCACTTGGCACCAAGTTCTGCTGGTGTCAGTAATTTCTTGGAAGATATAAGATGTTACATTGCACAACTTGGGTTTTTCCCTTAAAGAAATGTAAATTCACAATTTCAGTAATTTTGCTATGATAGTCCACCGGTCAAATACATTTCCAGTGAAAACAGTGCAAAACCAAAATTTTTTGATGTAAACTGTAGTATATTTTGTGGGGGGTTTGCCTGCAGAGACCTGCAATGGTTGAAACCTCTACTTTGTTTAATGTTTGTATACTCATCTGGTTATTTATATATTTTAGTTTTTTCTGTTGTGCATATTTGAGCATGTCTACTTTGTAGCCCTGATGAGTACCGTAAGACTGAGTGCCACTAATAAACTGCAATATTTTCTGCAAAAATACAGTGCTCACTTTTCTTTCTTCTTGTTTTGAATTTATCCAAACATATAATAGATATCAGCTGTTTGTTCTGCTGTACCATCAATGCATTTAACTGATCTTTTAGGTTTGTTCAAACAAAATTACTTTAATCATTAATTATGGATAGTGGTGGTGTTGTGTTTGTACAGACTAAATCGCCATTGTCAATGTTTTTGTACAGAATGGTAGCCTACACGAGAAGATTTACTTCTAGCTTCTCTCTTGTCTAGCTGCTGTCATTCTCTCTCTAGTTTAGTTTTAAACATCTGAACAATGTAAAACTCTTAACACAACTGACAGCAATACACTCAATATAACCCAAATGATTTTCTTTTACTCTCAAAAATGTAAATTTTTCATTCTCCTGAACTTGCTATAACAAATACATTCATTCCTAGAACAATCCTTCTATGAGGGCTTTTTAAGCTTACGGCGCCATAGGCCTACATACCTGTTCTGACAATTAGTTTCTAATGGTTTATGTAACTTGTTAAGCATTGCAGGTATGTAAAGCTCTTTTTGGGATATGTGCTATTTGTAGTTATTGTCTGTCTTGCTTTGGGTTGCTCTTCCCACTTCCCAATGTTGTTATTGATAACCTTCAGAAGAAACGAGTTTTCTGTCCTCTTGCCTCTTTCATTCATGTTTCACTGAAACAGTGAGTAAATATGTATATCCACAGCAGGAGCAGATAAGCTAGAACTTGGATAGTAGGCTACTGAGATTTGATTGATTGGAATTAGGGCTTTTACATTCAGATATTTTTTAATATTGTATCATATGACAAGAATTACATACTGTAGATATGCATTGGAACATTGATTTAATCATTGTCAATCATTGATTGATATTTCCTTAGTGCAAAATCTGTTTTCCTGGTTTCACACAAATCTGATCCAGGTTCACTATTGTTCACTATTGTCTCCAAGCATTCATATGAAAAGGTATACCTTGCATACTGATACAAGTTAAGTTAACAGTTTGAACATCATACTTTCATTATTTGTAAATGTAAACGTGTGTCATATGAATCCTAAAAAGTAATCCGCATACTCCAACTCTTTTTAAGGTGGCCTGCTGCTAATTACATTTTCTACTTTCAAATTGAGTTTGAATTCCACACCATATGTTAGTTCTAAATTTAAACAGTAAGCCGTATAACACCTCAAAATGCTGCCTTTGTGTCAGTCTATGTCAGTGTTCTGAACAGATTGTGTGTGTGACTGTCACCATGTGTATCTGACTTTTGTGTGTGTGCGTGGAGGGGATTGTGTCTCCCAGTTCGTCTTGTCTACCCAGTCAGCTGTGGACAACCCCAGACGTGACCATGGCCTCATGAAAGGTTTTGTAGAAGCCAGCACACACAATGGGGGGGATGGTGTCGGCGTTTGGCCCAACAGCTGGCACTATCCCATGAGGGACCAGCTCTCTTTCGTACTTGCTTTCAAAGTTTGCACCTTGGCCCCAGAGTATGGCGTTTTTCCTGCTGCTCACCAAATCTGTTTCACTGAGCAGACGTAGAGAAATCAATCATGACTTTATTGGAAGAAAAGACAAATATCAAGGATCTAAACTGGTGCAAACAACTTGGGGTCACACTCAGAGCCTATTTGTTCTTTTATTTATGCTATTGAATGGTTGATAATGCATTGCTACCTATTATTTAAGAATAAACTATTTTTAAGTAATTATTAGGGCACATAGTAATAGGTAATAAACTATAGTGTAAGAAAAACTTAAGTATAAATAAGTTAAATTATTTAGAATTTAGAAATCATTGTTTTAAAAATGTTCTTCTGCTGTGTTCAGATCTCTTGCTTTTAATTGAAAGCAGGTATAATATTTCTTTCTGACCAAACTGGCATGTCAGCAACCAAAATGGAAATCTTATAAACTCTTTATATTATGATTTAATGGTTTAGTTACTAGATTAATCTAACAATATAAATATGCCCAATTTATATAAGTGTGACCCAACACTGTTTGTTCCTCAGTTTACCATTGATATAAAATTGAAACATATATAACATCAAAATCATATAATATGGTAATAGTTGTTAACTGAGCAAACATATTACAGTCCCAAGAGGTATCCATCAAGGCTACCCTATATGTGGGATATTACATTTCTTGGCAAGTGAACCTCTTATTTGACAGCAAGACCTGAGAGTCATAGCCATAGACTTGTGTGCCTCCATATCTACAGTATGTAAACATATGCTGTTTATGTTACATTGATTATTAGAGATTATACTTGCCAAAAGCACTTTCCATGAGCATAGGTTGAGGCCTATGGCCTGTGCTTCACAAGTTCAAGCATGGGCTATGTCATTGACTGACTATGACCAGAAACCCGCAACAGCAAGAACACAATTTGCTCCATTTCCCCACAGGTAGGGTGGGTTAAAGTTGGCCATGATTCAGTATGTTGTCACTGCATTAGCTCCTCCCAATGATGTGCCAGGCTCCCACAGGCTACCACTTGTCCTCAATGAGAAATACCTCTCTCGTGCAGTTGGTGCTCAGTACTTTTTGTACTGTCTGGCATAGTAGTGTGGAAAATAATCACGGTCAAATGCATTGGAGGAGTGCATACACTTAAGCTTTATGCCAAATTAGGGAAAAAGCCTCAGGTGTTAATGCGAGCTGGGGGAAATCGCTATCCTGCCAGGAAAGTGTGGTTGTATTGCTTCCCTGTGTTAACCCCAATCACTGCAAAGGAGAAATTCAGGCCTCAAAGTGCTGGGGAGAGCTTTCTTGGGAGATCAGCATTTACAAGCTGATCAACTGGGATGGCATACTAGACATGATCAAGGAAAGACATTTCTGTACTTTGCAACAGGACTGCTTGAAGAGATCCGTCTAGTCCTCAAAGAGATATTTTCTTGAAATGGAAACTATTGGTTGTGACAGGCTGCTCTTGCAAGACTGTTTTTACATTCAGTATGTACACTCAACTCCCAAATTATTCCTACTATTGATAAAGATGACCAAAAAAGTACTTATAAAATAAACAATACAGGTTATAGTATGTATAGCTGTATAGTAGAAGTTTCCTTTATGCTAATACAATTGCTCAGAGAAATTAGATTGGTGAACACACTGGGGTGGGGGGGGGTATTTCCTCCATACTGAATCTTTCAAGATCCTTCAGGTCTGCGCTTGTGGACTGCCCTCTTCAATTAAAACCACAAATTTTCGATTTGGCCATTGCAAAACAATTATTTTGTGGTCAGTTAACCCTTTCTTGGTTGATTTTGAGGTAGGCTTGGGCTCTTGCTGAAATATCCATTTGTGGCTATGTTTCAGCTTCCTGGCAGAAGGAACCAGTTTTTTGGCCAAAATATATTGCTACTTGTTGGAGTTCATAATTCCATTGACCTTAACAAGAGCAGTAGATATAAAACAACCCCATAACATCAAAGATTCACCATTTCACTTCAGGTACCTTATGCACTTTCACTGTAGGTTCTTTTCAACGTAAGTGTCCTTCTTCTGACACTAAAACTCTGGTTTGGTGTGCATGGCCAAAAAGCTCAATTTTGGTCTCATCTGACCATAACACCCGTTTCCAATCAGAGTTCCAATGATTGAATATTTGTGGTTTGAATTGAAGAGGGTAGTCCACAAGCGCAGACTGGAGGATCTGAAGGATCTTGAAAGATTTGGTCAAAGATCCTCCCCAAAATATGTTCACCAATCTCAAAAATCATTATAAAAGATGGCAGGTTAATGAAGATTTATTTTTGTTGGATTTTATTTGAAATAACTATTAGGGGTGTGGATATTTGTGACATGTCTTTTTTTTGGGGAAAAAAATAATAACTTGTTAAACATACAATATAGGTACAATATAGGTAATTGCCTATATTGTTTATTTTATACAGCCGGTTTTATCAAGGATGTGAATAATTTTGAGCACTAACCGGACAGAGCAGGATGGCTTGTGACATGGGACAGCCCATCTCTTTGACAGGAACAACAGTCCAGCCATTACAGAGGTCCTTTCTTAAAGATGTAAGCCTGCCAGCAAAGTATCCCCATGAGGCTGAGAAGAAGCTGTTGTATCCTTTAAATCTAGGCACCCCTTGAATCACCACAGTGCTCATTAACAGTACTTTTTACCTCATCATTGAAGGTGGGTTATTCAGGTACTCTGCAGAAACAGGTTGCCTCCATAGAATAATTAGCTTGGATGTAAGTGGGGGTAATATACGCCAGGAAACAGAACACTGAAAATTGTTTTTGCTGCAAGGAGGCTGGAACACACGTTTGAAAGATTTCGTATAATCATTTCAAGGATGTTTTTTCTTTTCGTTTTCTTCTCTCTCTTGTCTCTCTCAAAATCCCCAACATCACAATAAAATGAGAGGTGGAGCGCTAGGAAGTGGCCATCATAATCCTAGACTCATTTCCAGGACCCCTCTTCTCTCTGTGGATCATGATGAATCCATGGATCGTTCCAGGTTAACGCAGATTTCTTTGCAGACACACACTTCTTGTCTGGATCCATTGTGATGAACCTCCATTATCATAAATGGGGGCCTTTTTTGTCACTTTGGAATTGAACAGCAGGTGACAGGGGCTGTGGAGTGTGTATGTGTGTGTGTGTGTGTGTGTGTGTGGGGAGGGGGTGGGAGGTCGATGCTGAGTGAGGAAATTGAGCATCCAGTGGGCCTGAATGATTGGCCTGAGACCTGCTGGCCCTGAGGTCATGACACCCCCCCCCTGCACACACACACACACACACACACACATCTTGCTGCCCCATTAAGAGACCCGTCAACTGTGGCCTCCCCTGCAGAGGGAACATGTGTTCTGGCTGTGACCATTGTGTTAGGCCTGCAGCCGCAACCCAGCTGGGGTAAAGCCAGGCACAACTGATAGCAAGTTGGCTTTGCTGGCTGATTGACTGGGAGCATGAGGTGCTGGGGGCTGAGGAGGATGATGACGACAATGATGAAGTTGTCTATATAAAGTGCTATAGCAGCTAGGGCAGCAGTGTCTGAGTAGCAGCCATGAAATCAAATTATTGTTACTTATTATGGTGTTTGACCATCTCGTATACTCAGGCTTTGTGGTCAGGCTGTTGAGGCTATCCCTATCAAGCACTGGGCTACTACAGGGCCAGGCAGCCTTGTTACTGAAACTGATTTCATCAATACGATTCAAGAGCCATCACATACAAAATACATGTGGGGGATAGGGGCTTCTTTGAACAGTGACGTATGAATAATCTGTCGTGTGTTGTGAGGAAAGAACATGATTTGGGAGCCTCTAAGCGTAACCCAGTTAACCTGCTGCCTGCTCAGTTTGATTCCTGCCAAAGTGCACCCAGAATGGTGACCCAGCAACCCAGTGCACTGACACACCTGAAGGCAGAGGCTTTATAGGCCGGATGGTCCAGTGCACTTCAGAGTATTGTGCTGGTTATGGGTTTGGAGTGCTCCCTAACCTCACCCTTCCAAAACCCTGTCAGGACATTGCAACCTGGAGGTAGAAGGATTGCCTTTGCTGAAAACATGTGTAAACCCTGTGGAAGAAGAGGAGGCCGCAGTGAGGCCGGGGAAAGTCTTTAATCTCATTGACTTCAGAAGGTCTGTGGGTAAATGGGATTAGCAGTACTGTGTCCACCCTTCCCTCCCTCCCTCATCTCTCTCTCTTTCTCACTCTCTCTCACTCTCTTTCTGTGGGGAGACAGTGAGATGTTGCCTCTGTTATCTCTCAATGCCTCTCTCATGTGTTGGAAAATGGGAAACTTTTTCAATTTACTGTGAAAATTGCTGTGTTTAATTTTCATATTCTTTTTGTGTTTCTCTGGACAATTGTATTACTATAAAATAATATATTTTTTACATTTTCCAGTTGCCAAAGGCAACACTTTGGTAACCCCAGGGTGGGATGGGGGTGGGGCCCGACAGACACTCACAGTACTGCACCCGTTTAAAGGATCCCTCATTTATTAAAGTGTTCTCTTTATGTTAGCAGTTACCTGTAGCTCATTACCTGTGTTGTTCATTTTATACAGCCTTCTTTGCTCATGTTTATCAAGGCTGTGAATCATTTTGGCAGGTAGGCTACTGTATGTCTTAAGTTGACTGATCACGCTTTATTGATCTCCTTTAAACTAGTCACTTTTAATCTGTAGAAGGTCCATTCTCTCCACAAGGCAGTGAACAAATAGGGTTTGTACAAAGTCTCTGCAATGTCTGGTAAGTAGTCAGCATCTGGAGAGATTGCGAAGCGGTAAACACACATGTTTACAGTTACCGCAGCAGCGGCAGCAGCAGCAGATGGTCCCAGGGAAGTGAGCTCCCAGCTGAGGATTTAATTTGGGAATTACCACGAGTCATGCTGCAGGTCCTGCCCCGGCCCACAAAATTAAGAACCTGGACCCCTGGCCTTCTTCGTCACTGCGCAGACTCCTGAGTGTCTGAAAGGCAGAAATGATGCAACGATCATTCAGTTGCAACAGGCCCCGCACATTTCATTTTCAAATGCTTCTGACCCCCTTGCAAAGCCTTAATTGGTTGGAGAAATTAATGTGCAAAAGACAGACAAATGTGCAACAGACAGTAGTGCATAAAAGTGATTTGTTAGCCTTGTAGCCAATGAGTGTGTGAATGTTTTCCTCTTTTGTTTTAATTTTTTATCCGAAATGCAAATCTGCTTTTTAATCCCAGCAGTAAACCACTCTCTCTTTTGAGCACTTTTCATGAGGAATTTGCATGTCACATATATTATTCCTGCATAGCAAATGTGTGCAAATTATGTATATCTACAAAATAAAACCCATGACCTAATATGAATCGTTTGTACAGTTTGCATAAATTCCATGAACATTGTCCAGTAAGGAAATCACCTGCTATAATCTGACGATGTGGCATTAAGGAACAGGATGTGGTATCGCTGTGTTGAATCACCCCTTTTGCTGTTTGTATGAGCAGCATGCAAATATAATTATGACACCATCAGTATTTACACAGCTTGAATGGATTTTTCACTGTGGGTACACATTGTGCTCTGTGAAAAAATACATCAGCCTGATTAGCTGTTTCTGTATCTTTTTACATCTCTAAATAAAAAAATTTCAGGCAAAAGTCTGACACTGTTTATCTTTTGGAAACATAAATGATCTCGCATCCCAATTAAAAAAAAGAAAAAAAGAATCTTACAATCTAAAGTAACTTTTGATTTTGTTTCCCTTGTAAAGCAAATCATTCTGTGGAAGTGTGTCTAAACAATGGAGACATTTCTTTTACTAGACGTGAGCCACTTATTGTACATAAAGCTTTTGGAACCCCCTCATCACCACCCCCCACCCTCCACCCCCACCCTCCTGCCACCCCTCGCCCTTTTCTCTTTTTTCTTCTAACTCCTTTTAAGAATGCGCTATACTTTTAACATAATTCAGCTCATTGTTTTCACCCTAACCTCCCCCCCAACCCCCATCAAGAAAAAAAGAACACAAAAGAAGGGAGCGGGACTGCAGTCCCCAACTAGCCAGGTGTTCCTTACTGCTGGCCTGTTCTCTAATGACTCGAGCCCTGGTGCAGCAGCTGCCAGCCAGTCTCCTTTGTGTAACTCTATTGTTAGCGCACACCCCTCGTTGATTCATGGGCTGCACAGGGGAAGACCTTTGGAGTGACAGCCACTTGCTTATCTTAGAATCCTCCAAGCCCTGACGTGTGTGTGTGCGCGCGCGCGTGTGCCGGGGGAGTGGGCTTGCATTCATCTGCCTGCCTCTGCGTGTGTGTGTGTGTGTGTGTGTGTGTGTGTTTGAGAGAGTGTGTGTATGAAGCTCATTGTGAGGATGCTGTGCTCCCATTGGTCTACAGTTGGCCACTCACTAATGGGGGAAGCGTAGACATTGCAGCTCCATCTGTTCAGCCGCTCATTGTTCAGCTTGACTGCCTTGGAAAAGTCTATGATCAACACAGTTCTGGTGAGGGGGAGTTGGGAACCACTGCGCTACAGGGAAGCCAATGTCGGTGTATCTTCCTGCAAGTGCTTGGAACTTTCTGGATTTTGGTTTGGGAAGGAGAGAACAGAGGATAAAGGGGAAATTCTCAGCCCTCCAACAACTAAGCCAAAAAAGCATCACTAGACTCTTGCAAAGTTTTCTTGCATGGAGGAATGAGCAAAGTAAATCATTGTAGAGCACTTTCCTAGGAGTTCCTTTTGTCTGGCGTTATACTGGAAGCTGGTGGTAAGTGACATTATCATCCTTTTATATCATGATGCCGCATATTGCAGATTAGTTGCAGTTTGAAACTTGTGCTAATTGGATTTGCAATGTAAAACCTCTGTTATCTACACTCTTATAGGATAAAGTGCAGGGTTTCACATTATAATGAACAGTGATGATAGTAGTAGCGTGTCTTTATAAAAAAAGAAGATTGTGAAAGAAGATGACATTGCTTTGTAGGCAGACTAATTCTACAATATAGCTTTGCAGACTTGCATTGACAGCATCCCCCATGACAGACTTTTTGCATTTTGTGACAGTGAAAATTTGCATTTCAGTTTCATTTTCTATTTGCCGATGACATGTTTCAACAAATGACAGGGCATTAACTTACTGGATCCATTATCTCTTCCCCGGGCCTGAAGTTTTTGTCATGGTTTGGAATTACTTTGCCCTCATTAACTAAGGTGCCTTCTATTGTTAAATGCACCTCATCCAATCAATGGTGGCTCATATACATACAAATCAACTGGACCAAACAGGTTAAGAAATTTGAATATTGTTTGTAATGTGAAGAATTAAGATTTGAAATCCCTGTTTACCAGATTCCAAGTTCTATTTTTAGGAGATGATACACTGAGAGTGAGACCAAGGGTTTAAACCCTGACAGACGCACTTTTGAGGACAGATCAGCACAGGTTATGAAGCCGATTTAGTCACTTTACTGCACAATTTGGGGAAATCATCCTAATCTACTGCAAATCTTTTCCACAAAACAGGACAAATGGGCAATAGGGGTGGGGGGGGGGGAGGTGGGGGTGTGCAGCTTCTAAAGGGTTAAAGTAAGGTTCCTACTTTTGTCACGTGACCTATTGTGCAGGGCATATGCAACAGCCCTATTCAAAGAGTCCAGAAGACGGGCAGGACACCGGTTGCTGGTCCCCTGTGGCTGCAGTGGACATCTGTTGCCCTCCTGGCTGTAGCCCATCTCTTGGCTGGAACATCCCTCCTTTTGTTCACAGTGAAGCTGTGTAGACAGCAGGCTCCCCTCCTAGCACAATAGGAATCAAATCCACTGGGACCCTCTCCTCCAGCTATAGGCATGTGTTACAGTGACGTCATCTCCACTCGTACAAGTGCTGCCAAATGCCTAAAGCTAAAAAGTTACATAAATCAAACTTGAACTGTAACTGGATTAGAGCAAGGTGGGGAACATTTTAAAGAACCTGACTAAACTACATTCTACACCGATAACCCCTGTAGCTGGGGAAAGCATTTAAAATGGATCTGCGGGTGTTTATGGCAAGAAAAGGGACATCTGTCTTTTATTTATGTTCAAGATATATTATAAATTAGATGTTTAATTATACTAACCTAGCTAAAACGACCCTCTCTGGTGTTTCTCTTGTTCAGTCCCAAGGGATTGTGGGACAAAAGTAGATGCTTCTGTGAGCATTTGCTGGAGCTTAATTGGTAAATGTTAGTCAGACAGTGATAACTGATTATAGCAAAACATATTTATGTTTGCAATAATCATACCCCATTAGTATATTAGTGATATAATGTGTCATATAGTGTTATTATTATATATAATTGTTATATTCTATATTCTATTCTATGGCAAATAGTTGAACTATTAGAAAGGAATTCAACATTGTGGCTGAGTTCTTATCCGTCTTGATTTGAGCGAATAAAAGTAAGCTTGCTTTGCAAGAGATGGGCCTCTTCTGTTTGCGAGAGATGGGCCTGTTTTTCTGTTCAGTCACATGGGAAGGATATTACCATGCACCAACTCAAATTTTGGAAAACATAAATAATTTGATTTCCACCAGATCATGCATTAACAAAAGTTTATTTGAGAAAAAGATAATTGTTTTCTGTTTATGGGAACTATGAGGATGTTATAGGTTTGGTTTTCTTTTCTTTTTTATTGTACCAGCGTTATCCACGCCAACAGGATATTTTTTTTTTTCGATCTCACATTCACCACTTGTCTACACATGGTATGCCTCTGAGCCCTCCAGACAACACCCAAAAAAGGCCTGAACTTGCAGTATGTTTCAGTTTAATTAGGTAATATCAATTAATAACTAATTATTGATAAAACAAATGGCAACTATTTTTTTGTATCAAAAGCAAATTAACAAATTCCAACTGAACTAAAGAAGCAAAAAGTTGAGCATAAAATTGTGTTTCATGATTCACCATGTGTAGATAAATATCATATTCACCTTCCTCTTTGAGTCAGGTTCAGGACAGCTGTACACATTTGATCTGAAATATTTTAGTTATATGTTAGTTAGAAATATGTTTGTTTTTATCTAGAAAATTCAAACAAAATATGAACTGTTAAATATTTTCAGTTACTGCCATTTATGTAGTTTAACAATATGTATAACAATGCATTACACATTCTGGAAGACTGAATTAATAGCAATTATAATTAGTTTAAATTAATTACATATATGTTAAATCTCCTGGAATTAAGTACCTGTTATGTGCATCAAAATATAGAGTGGAACATCATAAACCCTTTTTAATAATGTTGCTGTTACCTCCTGAAGTGCAAATGCTGCACTGTTCCATTGTATGTAATAATAAACATTACATAACAATATATTAAAAACCCTTTATCTATTCACTATTCACAACCAATAAGAAGAGACTGGACGAAGCCTTATGACTGGTTAGTCTGTCGTGTGATCAGTCTGTACTTCGACTGATGTCTGGTTTGTGCAAATGATTTGTTCATTCCTCTGTCAAGCTTTGAGGGTTGCCTTTTACTCTCAGCTCTGATCCAGGTGAACTCAGCTGGGGTGTGGTCATATGGTATTCCTTCGTATTCTGCTTATGTCATGGTTTAGGAAGCGTCTGTCTATATATTCAATCTTCACTATTAATGTGAGATGAAACATATATATATTTGGATTACTGAATACAATATTGCTTTTGTATTTTGGCTATTTATGTTTGAACTCTAACTTTGTCTATGTCAATATGAACAATCAGAGGCTTGGGTAAACGTAGAAACATTTGGAAAGCTAACACAGACATGGGGAGGTCTTTAACTGTATAGTGCTGAAGGAGCTGAGCGCAGTGAATGAGGCCTTGAGAAATCTGGGTGGTTAACTGTGACTCAGCTGCAGCGCGCAGTGGCCTCATCATTTGCTCTGGGCGGTTTGTATAGACCCGGCCTCTGTCTGCGCAGTCTGCCGAACAATGCCCCGTGGAGCTGCCCTGATTGGTTTGGCAGCTGCATTGTTCGAGGAGGGCGAGCCAGACACACTTGAGCACCCTGCCTCTTTTGTGTGCTCCTTTTTGTGAGCGAGGACTAAATTATTCAAGCTCTGTCATGGCATTCACAGGACATTCTTAAAGCACCAGTAGCTTAGCAACCACGGGGCATGTTACTAGGCAGCCCTCCGGTCCAATATCCCCCCCCCCCCCCCCCAATTTTAAAGGGCTTTTGGTGGGTGGGTGTGAGCTAAAGGCCAGGACCCACTCCTCCCAATTGTCTGGCAGCAGACCCTACTCCTGAACAGTCAGGGCTCTTCTTGCTCCCCTCATCTACAGCACGTCTCAAAGGCAGAGGTGGGGGGGGTCAGTGTTGTGATTAGCTGAATTACAAGGTGAAGTGCTTTGGTATCTGACAGGAACCACCCCAGCTCCCCGGGACCAGCTGCTCACCAGGACAGAGGTACGAGAGCCTCTTCCCCCTCTTCACATGTCAGGAGCACTGAAAAACAGAGATTCACCTTTCTCAGAAAAGCCAATTGGTTATGACAGGGATGGATTGTATCGTCACTTGATGCACCTTACAGGGACAGTTTTAAACTGTACACTCACCGGGCACGGTATTGTGGTCCACATAATGAAACCATCTAAAACACGGTTATCTAGACTTTCTTATTTGTGTATGGAAAGCAATATTAAGGAATAAATAAAGTTATTTTGGCTAAAGGCTAGTGTTGAAAACGAACTATTCATTTTGGAAACCCAGCATTTATTTTTAAACCAGGTTTGACAACAGGATGGCTTCTGACTACAATATTCTCAGCATCAGCTGACAGCATCCCAGCAGTCATGAAACAATTGAAACACTTTTTTTTAATTTTTTTTAAAGTAAATAGCTGGTGTGTTGCATCATATTTAAAACTGCTGTACTGTGAGTTTTGTCAGTTTTTAAAGCATAACTGAAAATGCTGAAAGTGGGAGGGACAGTTTGCCAGGGGGCTCAGAGGAGAGGGGCCTGATAACGGCTGTGCGTGGGGAACAGGGCACCCTCTGTTCCCTGAGATTAACGAGCACTGGCACTTGTTTTTTTAAATGCGTCGACACCTTTTAAAAACGGAGAACAATTAATTACGAGAGCGGCCAAATTAAACGGCTCATTCCTTTCAGCCAATCAGCGGCTTTCTGGAGTTGCCGGCCCGGATGAACTTGCAGACAGCATCACAAAAAGGGAACTATATTTTTGTTCTGCATTACTTTCATTGTATTGAAAAAATGTTAAGTACTCAATCCATCCATAATAAGCTAATAGAGTGTACTGGCAGATGCTGTAAAATCTGGGCATTGGCCACTAAAAAGAGGGCTGTGGAAAACAAGCCAGAATGTGCGCAGCTGTCCTGAACCTGACTGAAAGAGGAACGTGAATATGCTTTTCATGGACACATGCTGCATATGCACAATATGGTGCCTTATGGCAAATTAACTAGACTAGAAATGAACTATTTTCATGAAATACAATTTTATGCTCAGTGGTTTGCTTCTGCAGTTCAGTGGGATTTGACTTTGCTCATATGCTATTGATGCAATCAAAAAAACTGTTCGTGCACATGAATGTCAAACCTTGTTGTTAATTGATATTATCAGTTAAACTGATTTGCATATTTCAGTAAGTGTTGGGTGAGTCCCATGAAACATACTGCAAGTTCAGGTGTTTTTGGGGTGTTGTCTGGAGGCTTACAGTTTATAGCGTGGGACTCAGAGATGAAGTGTGAATGTGAGTACAGAATGCCAAAAAATGGTTGGTGTAAATACACTTATACAGGAAAAAATATTCCTATACAGGAAAACATTTAATACAACTTTTTTTCCAATTTAATAAAATCATTCTACTCATTAAGAGCAGTATTTGAATATCGCTAGAGTTGAACCCAACTTTTTGTTTATACCGGTCAAAAGATTTAGAACACCCCCATTTTTCCAGTTTTTGCTGAAATTTAAGCAGTTCAAGTCCAGTGAATAACCTGAAATGGTATAAAGGTAAGTTGCAAACTGCCAGAGTAAAAAAAAAGTTTAGGTTACCAAAAACTGAAAAAAACCTGAAAAATAATGTACATTTCAGTTCTAAAAAAAGGCCCTTTTCAGCTGTTCTGCAGCAATGGAAGTAAGTTGATGCAAACAATTCCTACAGATGTCCCAACTTTGTTGTTGTTGATTACTTACAAACCCTCTGTCTGTAACAGACTGCGTTACTACACCCTCTGAAGCATTATTTGGACAATATTGCACTGCAGGAAATAGTATATTGGCGAGAAAAAGGCAATTAACAAAGGAAGGCAATTAACAAAGGAAGGCAGACAGACCATTATAACCCTTAAGAGTGTAGGTCTTTCCTTTAAAGAAATTGCAAAGAAGACCAAGGTGTCAGTGAGTACAGTTTCCTACACCATCAAAAGGCACTTGGAAACTGGAGGAAACTCTGACAAGAAGAGGTCTGGCCGACCCAAAGCCACAACAAAATCAGAAGACAAGTTTCTGAGAGTCAACAGCTTGTGTGACAGGCGGCTCACAGGACAACAGCTTCAAGCACAGCTTAACACTGGTCAAAGTAAGGAAGTCTCAGTTTCAACTGTGAAGAGAAGACTTTGAGCTGCAGGTTTGACAGGTCGAGTGGCAGTAAGAAAGCCATTGCTAAGATGGCAAAATGAGAAAAAGAGGCTTGCCTGGGCCATGAAGCACCGCCAGTCGACTACTGAAGACTGGAGGAAGGTCTTATGGACCGATTAATCAAAATTTGAAATCTTCGGTTCATCCCGCAGGGTTTTTGTACGCCGTCAAGTAGGCAAAAGGATTGTTCCTCAGTGTGTGACACCAACTGTCAAACATGGAGGAGGAAGCATGATGGTCTGGGGCTCTTTTGCTGGATCCAGAGTCGGCGACTTGCACGACCGGAACCCTGAACCAAAAGAGCTACCACAGGATTTTGCAGCGCCATGCAATACCCTCTGGTGTACGTCTAGTTGGTCAGGGGTTCATCCTCCAACAAGATAATGACCCAAAACATACCTCCAGGCTATGTCAGAACTACCTTAGAAGAAAAGAACAAGACGGTAGGCTTCAAATCATCTAATGGCCAGAACAGTCTCCAGACTTAAACCCCATCAAGATTTTTTGGGATTAACTGGGCAGAAGGCTGAAAGGAATGCAACCTACAAGTGCAACACATTTGTGAGAACTTCTGCAACAGTGTTGGGAAGAACTTTCCCAACAATATCCATTGTAGAAAGAATGCCACAAGTGTGTTCGGCTGTTATATCTGCAAAAGGTGGGTACTTTGATGAGTCAAAAATGTAGATTAAATTTTGTTAAACAAAACGACTCCATGATTTCTTTTTGATCTGCAATTGTTTATTTGTGCTATGCTTTAATTTCAGAGTACATTGAAACATTAAACTGCGTAAATTTCAATAAAAACTGGAAAAATTGAGGTGTTCTAAAACTTTTGACCGGTAGTGTATATAACATGCCAAAATAAAGGAAACACCAACATAAAGTGTCTTAATAGGGCGTTAAACCACTACGAGCCACCAGAACAGCTTCAATGCACCTTGGGATCATACAAGTGTCTGGAAATCTATTGGAGGGATGCAAAACCATCTTTCTGTGGCTCAGTAGGTAGAGCATGGCTCTGACAATGCTTAGGTTGTGGGTTCAATTCCCATTGGGGCCACATTTACAGAAAAATGTATGCATTCACTACTGTAATTCACTTGGATGAAAGTGTCTAAATGGCATATATTATTTTCTATGAAAAATTCCATCATTTGTTTTGTTGATGGTGGTGGAAAACGCCACAGGCACCACTCCAGAATCTCCCATAAGTGTTCAATTAGGTTGAGATCTGGTGACTGAGATGTCTATGGCATATGGTTTACGTCATTTTCATGCTCATCAAACCATTTAGTGGCCACTCATGCCCTGTGGATGGGGGCATTGTCATCCTGGAAGAGACCACCCCCATCAGGATAGAAATGCTTCACCATAGGATGAAGGTGATCACTCAGAATGGGTTTATATTTATTGTTGTTTACCTTGCCCTCTAAAAGGTTGAGTTGATCTAAACCATGCCAGGGAAATGCACCCCACACCATAACATTGCCACCAGAACCCTTCATTTACACAACTGTTCCCTTTATTTTGGCAGTTACCATATAGATTTATATATTAACCTAGTTCTATGATTGTAGGTGCTGTGACTCTAGAATGATGCTGCGCTGGATAGGGGAGTTTTATGTCAGTCTAGTGATGTAATGTATTTGCCATCCTTCTCTTACAGGACTGCAGGACAAGGTACCTCCCAGAGCAGAGGAGCAGGGGTAGGGTCATTGTTGGCGTGGAGCTGGATGTTTGCAGCAGCTTCATGGGCCTGAAGGACCACCTGGATGATGGAATAGGCCGCATCCTGGACCTGGGGTTAGATTTGGACTACCTCCATGTTGAGAGCACAGACCGGCAACCTGACGTGATCACCCCCTGGCCCCCCGCCAAGGACAGTCGTGTGGAGAGCAAGGCAGGGGAGGAGGGGGCCCACAGCACTGACAGCTCCTCCTCCTCGGAGGACTCAGAGGAGAGCGCTGGGTCTGACAACGAGGCCGAGCGGGCCCCCGGTGGCACCGCCGAAGACCCGCAGGGCATCGGGTCAGAACACATCACTCACCGGCCACTCTCTCGATTGCCCAGTCTGGACCCAGGGCAGGCTGAGACCCCCTTGGAGGAGCCTAAGCCCCCCGACGCACTCAGGGAGTACCGCTCAAAAATGGAGTTTGCCCTGAAATTGGGCTACACCGAGGAACTGGTGCGGCTGGTGTTGAGCAAGCTAGGGCCTGACGCGCTCATCAACGACATCCTGGGAGAGCTGGTGAAACTGGGCAGCAAGGTGGAGGCTGAGCAGGGTGGAGCATTGGCCGCACTGCAGTCCACCCCTTCCTCCTCCTCCTGCTCCACTTCCTCATTGTCCTCCTCCTCCTGCATGTTCCTGGCTGACTCTGACTCCCACAGGCCTGACACTCCTCCCCTTATGGAGCCACCAGACGATGAGGACAACCTGCGGCCCATCGTCCTGGACGGCAGCAATGTAGCCATGAGGTGGGTCCCAGGCCTGAGGCAGGGTCTCTCTGGGGAGCCAGCTGTTTGCTTTCTGTCGTGGCTTTCAGGGTAAAAAACACTGAAGAGGTGTCCCTGTGACAGGATTGTGACAGATGTTTCCCCATCTGTGCCCGATATCCACAACTTCAGCCTTGAAGTTACCAACATTTAATTTGCTGCAGGCTCAGAACGTCTGGCTGCATTGCAATGGAATAAGTTCTGTAACACTGGATTCAAAAGAAGCAAATGAGATTAACCATTTATACCAACTAGCACAAAATAGTATCACAATGTTTTGGCAATGTTTTTCACAACATAATTATGATGTGGTAACAAGGTGGCCATTCCCATCAAACAGTCAGCATTATGGCAATGGTTCAACTTTATCTTTGTTGAATGAATTTTGGATCAGAAACAGAACAGCCTGTTGAGATATGGATATAGTATTCCAGCCATGCCAGGGAGAGATTCCGTTGTTGCTATTTATGATTGTTTATCTTCTTCGTGAGTTAGACAGGCTACAAGAGAGCACTGCCTTTGAGAAAGATTGCGATAGACTGATGGGAAGGATTGTCCCCCAGCGGGTCAGGACCTGCAGGTTCAGCCAGAGACGGAGGCTCCCCGGGTCTGCAGAGGAGATATTGGGGTACCTCTGGATGATTTAAAAGAGAGAGTCCTGGATTTCAAGTACATGTTTGTCACACGCCACGTGACAATCCTTGGATGGGAACAGAGCAGTCTGGAGACGGAGTGGAGTTTGTCGGTCTACGGACTAGATTTATATTTATATTTTTCTGTCTCTCACCCCAGACATGGGAGAGAGACAGTGGGAGAGCAGGTTAACATGGAACAAACACAAACACAAACACAAAATCTTCACCCTACTCGCCGTGAAGCTTTCGGGTAAAAACAACTAACTAAAATAACAAGCTAAAATAATCAAAACTTACGAGACACCGCACCCTGGAACCTCCCCAGGCACACACATATCCAGTGACCTTTCAAGTGCTTCCCAAACCCATGCACAGAGACACTCAAACTTTCCAGTCCGAGTTCTCTTTTACCCCAAACATACCAAGACCCTCGCCACTCCTCACAGAGTTTTCTGGCAACCAGCCCCGAGACACTCCCCACTCTTTCAGTGAGAGTTCTCGGGCCGTAGTCCAGAGACACTCTCCACTGCCCAAGTGCAAGTTCTCCCCAAACACACCGAGACGCTCGCCACTCCTCACAGTGAGAGTTCTCTGGCAACCAGCCCCGAGACACTCTCCACTCTTTCAGTGAGAGTTCTCGGGGCGTTGTCCAGAGACACTCTCCACTGCCCGAGTGCAAGTTCTCTTCCAATCACACCGAGGGCGAGACGCGGACCCTCTTTCAGGGCGCCCTCTCGCTCTCTTTCACAATCACACCGAGGGAGAGAGGCGGACACTCTTAGTGCGCCCCCTCTCCCTCTTTCCCACACACACAAGAAGCACTCTACTCAGTCACTTTTGACAAACGCACACAGAACTCAACATATATTCCACACAGACTCTGCCTCCCAGCAGCTTGGATTAGACATGCACCACCATGCCCGACAGAGTCACACTTGACATTACGTCACACAAACACCACACGTGCACGTGCACACGAATGACAAGACCATCCCTCTTGATTCACATAAACTCTCTCGAAACACACAAACTCTCTCGAAACACACACAACAAAGACAAAAGACTAACTGATCCCCACTCGCCCCACCTGCTCTTAAATAGGTTCACTTTCCGCCTGGCTCAGGTGGGACTCGTGAGGCAATCACCCATCTATCAATCACTCAACAATTGACAGACCACACCCACTCACATTCTCACACAGACACCCAATCAGCAAATTTACTTCCATATCAATTAACTGATTGACACCAATTAAATAATTTAATCAACTATGCCTTTGGAGCAACCTTCTGGGTGACAGTTCACTCTCAAACCCTGTGGGAGTGCCAAACCTGCCCCTGGAAAGTCTCCCTGCTCCAAAGGCCTCCACCACATGTAAGACAAAGGCAACCATGCCACTCCCATGTGGCCGAGACCGACGCCCTCCACAATGTTCAAGTTGTAGCTGTCTCCTCACTGCCCCTTGGTCCCAGAAATCAGTGTTCCAACCAGGCTTTGCATTTGTTTCTTTTCTGATGCTGTGGCCCCTGGGTTCTTTTTTACAGCCACGGGAACAAGGAGGTGTTCTCCTGCCATGGGATCAAGCTGGCAGTGGACTGGTTCTTGGAGCGTGGGCACAAAGATGTCACTGTGTTTGTGCCTGCCTGGAGGAAGGAGCAGTCCCGTCCTGATGCACTCATCACAGGTAAACACATCATAGCCATCACACTCATAGCTTTGCAGACTATATTCCTTTTAGCTTATAGTTATAATTAATGATTACAGCAAAATTATTTATATCATCTACAAGATAATTTGTGAAATAAAACTTACTGCAGTGTGTGTATTACCAGTCTGGTCGTATCCCTTCTCTTCATTGTGGTCAGACATCAATGTATCAACGCAATGGGCTTGCAACCAGGTTAATAATATGGCTGGCTATTGAACTTCAGATGTGCTAGTTTGGTATCAGATCCTACTGTTCCAGTTCAATTTTCTCTAATTGGAGTTTTAAATATATTATTTTAGAGGGGAGAGCGTAAATCTGGCACAGATTTGTCAAAGTACTGTTAAGATAGGGTATGGTTGTGCCACACGGTCTGGTATCAAATCGGGGCCATGACAGTGTGGACAGTGGCCGGCAGACCCACAGGGCAGTGCATAGTTAGGCATAGCATCGTTCAAGGAGAGAGGGACTTCATATTGGCAGGACGTCCATGTTTCATTACAGGCCAGTGACCACTCCTCAATTGGTCAATTGGGTGCCTGCATAAGCTGCACACAAACTGTCCTCATCCTACTCAATGTCTGTGCAAGCACAACTGGTGGATTGAGGAGTGAAAAGAAGCACCGTCTGACATATATATATATACTGTATATATATATATATATACTTTTATGTGGGGTCAGCAGAACAAGGGGACACAGGTGGAAATTAGTTAAAGTGTAGGCACCAGCGAATTTACCTTGCAAAAGTGATGACACGTCTCACAAATACCCCCTAACTACACTGCTCAAAGAAATGAAGGGAACACTTAAATTACACATCGTGGATCTCGATGAACGAAATATTCAAGTTGAAAATCTTTATTGATTACATTGTGTACTTCATCGAGAACAAAATTACGTAAGAATGGTCAATGGAAACCAAAATCATTAACCCATTGAGGGCTGGATTCCAAATCACACCGAAAATCAAAGTGAAAAATTTAGATCACAGGCTGATCCAACTTCTGTGAATTTCATCACGACAACTCATAATGTGGCTCAGTAGTGTGTATGGCCCCCACGTGCCTGTATGCACTCCCGACAACATCTGGGATGCTCCTGATGAGACGGCGGATGGTGTCCTGGGGGATCTCCTCCCAGACCTGGATCAGGGCATCAGTGAACTCCTGGACAGTCTGTGGCGCTACTTGGAGGCGGCGGATGCACCGATACATAACGTCCCAGACGTGCTCAATTGGATTCAGGTCTGGGGAACGTGAGGGCCAGTCAATGGCATCAATGCCTTCGTCATCCAGGAACTGCCTACACACTCTGGCCACATGAGGCCGGGCATTGTCCTGCACCAGGAGGAACCCAGGGCCCACTGCACCAGCATAAGGTCTGACAATGGGTCTGAGGATTTCATCTCGGTACCTAACAGCAGTCAGGGTACCGTTGGCTAGCACATGGAGGTTTGTGCGGCCCTCCAAGGATATGCCTCCCCAGACTATCACTGACCCACCGCCAAACCGGTCATGCTGGATGATGTTGCAGGCAGCATAACGTTCGCCACGGCATCTCCAGAGTCTTTCACGTCTGTCACATGTGCTCAGTGTGAACCTGCTCTCATCTGTGAGATGAGAATGGGGCGCCAATGGTGAACCTGCCAATTCTGGTGTTCTCTGGCAAATGCCAATCGAGCTGCATGGTGCTGGGCTGTGAGCACAGGTCCCACTACAGGACGTCGGGCCCTCATGCCACCCTCATGGAGTCAGTTTGGTCAGAAACATGCACACGAGTAGCCTGCTGGAGGTCATTTTGTAGGACTCTGGCAGTGCTCCTCCTGTTCCTCCCCGCACAAAGGAGCAGATACCGGTCCTGCCGCTGGGTTGTTGCCCTTCTACGGCCCTGTCCAGCTCTTCTCGTGTAATGGCCCATCTCCCGGTATCTCCTCCACGCTCTTGAGACTGTGCTAGGAGACACAGCAAACCTTCTTGCAACGGCACGTATGGATGTGCCATCCTGGAGGATCTGGACTACCTGTGCAACCTGAATGGGCTGCAGGTACCGCCTCATGCTACCAGTAGTGACAAGGGCACTAGCAAAATGCTAGAGAAAGATCGGTCAGGATAAGGAGAGAGAGATAGCCTGTGGCCACCACCTGCAAAACCATTTACTTTTTGGGGGTTGTCTTGCTGTTGCCTCTCCTGTCCACCTGTTGTCACTTTCATTTGCACCAAAGCAGGTGAAATTGATTCACAATTGTTTACGCTTCCTAACTGGACAGATCGATATCCCATAAGTTTAATTGACTTGGTGTTATACTGTGATGATTAAGTGTTCCCTTAATTTCTTTGAGCAGTGTATATCATAGCAAGTTTGTGATCATATTTATTTGAAAACACATATGCATATTTGAAGTCAAGAATCTGCCAAATCTTCGTAAATCTACCCACAATGCAATTTATGTGACGTATTAGATAGAACACGATCTGGAGCTAGCTGCTTGGTTGGATAAATGGTTGGATCACTGTTGCGATCTCCATTTGGGCATTGCCACTCTCGTCGATAAAAACATCAGGACTAGGGGAGGACTGCGGACTGTAGCTGCTCTTGCTGTCAGACATGTTTTCCGTTGCACATGTACAGTAGGTAGGCGGACGGAAGATGCGTAATATTTTGGATGTCATATGATACCAGCGCAGCTAAGCTAGCTAACGCCTATATTACAATAACGATGTGTTTATAATTATATACCATAACTGAGCTATGTAGACTTATAAAATTAGCTAGCTAGCTACTTGTGATTAAAACAAAAGAAACGGAAAAGATGTAGACATGGTATGTAGAAAATGTTTAATATAAAGACAGCTGGATCATACAGTGTGACAAATCTAGCCTGCACTAGCTTGCTGCTATCCAGCACTCAGCATAGCTAATGATAGCAGTAGCTAGCCGGTAGTATTGTTAGCTAGGTAGCTAGCTAGCTGCTTTCCCTATGAATATCGCAAAACGGTTGAGCAAATTATTTAAAAAACCATCACGTGTGATAGAATACATAGCAGATGGTTTGTCATGTTGATTAATAAAGTTATTTATAAGAGTGTAGAATATTGTAGTTGCTATATGCTCAATGCATTTCAGTACATTGTAACGCCATAATCCCCTCTTCCGTTCTCTCTATGACGTGTTAATCTGACTCGTGCTTTTCCGACGCGGTTGACGTAGACTTCGGGATTTTTTTTTTTTTGGCCTTACTTTTTCAAAAAGCTCTTAAAATAGAAATTTGAAGTGTATACTTGCATTGGGAATTCTGTTCATAGCTATTACACAGGCAAATTCCGCACAAATATTAGGACGTTTTTCTTTACACAGAGAGTTGTCAATGCCCGGAACAGCTTGCCAGGTCGGGTAGTAGAGGCAGAAACACTTGGGCTATTCAAGTCCTGGCTGGATGCAGTACTAGATACTTAGGACATGACAAGCCTAGATGGGCTGAATGGCCCGTTCTCGCCATTATGTATTCTTATGTTCTTATGTTCTTATATACACGATTGTAATGAATGCATCATGAAGAGCTCAGTATACATTCATAAATAGGCTCTGTTGATTCTTACATAACAGCATCATTACATGTGATATACAAGTCATAAAGCAGTCATAATGCCATATGTAATTGTAATGTACCATTTATTTAATGGTTGCTTTATGTACATAGAGTTAATGTAAAGCATTACCAAATGTCTTTAGATTCCAGAAGGAATCTTTACAAGTGGCAACAATGTTGCCGCACTCTCTCTCCCATTCTAAATCCTATTCATCTGTATGTGTTACATTAATAGCACAACAGTATGTTTTATCTGTTAGCTTTATGAAGTAGGCTACTTTGCAAACTCCATTGGTACTGACACAGGGTGAAATTTTATATAATTACAGTCCAATAATCCCACCCTTTCCCACAACCTCCCAGGGGCATGCTGGAAGCACTAGACGTGGAGATAAGAAAACCTCCCAAAAATGTGTGCATTCAAAACTCGGCCGGCCTTTGTTCGTCAAATATTCACATGCTTAAGGCTGCATTTGGAGAAGATTGCACCGTGTTGATCCAAGTCCCAAGTTCTTTCATTGTTCTGACAAAACCAGGATTGGAGCAGAACAGCAGGATACAGGGATTGGATTGTTCAATCTGCGGACCGGAATATTTATTATTTCTCCCACGGGGAGAGAGAGAACAGCACGATACAAATGAATAAAGTAAACTTTCGGCGAAACACTACAATAAACGTGTCACAACACCACACACAGATGTTCGCAACTTTTCAGCTCAGCTCAGCTCAGTTTCACTCGGTTCTCTCTCAATGCGCTTTCAGGTCCACTCCTACTAAGAGAGCAGAGCAGTTTTAAGCACACAGGTACAATTAGATAATGCTGCACAGTTGTGTGCCCTAGCTGCCAATGGCCATTAACCACCCTGATTCCCCTGCCTAGACTAACACCTTTCACAATATCTCAATGTGAAAAAATGAATTTGAAGGAATATACACTACCGGTCAAAAGTTTTAGAACACCCCCATTTTCCAGTTTTTACTGAAATTTAAGCAGTTCAAGTCCAGTGAATAACCTGAAATGGTACAAAGGTAAGCGGTAAACTGCCAGAGGTTACAAAAAAATGTTTTGTTCATTTTTTGGCAGTGAGTAGTTTCCTACACCATCAAAAGTCACTTGGAAACTGGAGGAAACTGACAGGAAGAGGTCTGGCAGACCCAAAGCAACAACAAAATCAGAAGACACGTTTCTGAGAGTCAACAGCTTGCGTGATAGGCGGCTCACAGGACAACAGCTTCAAGCACAGCTTAACACTGGTCGAAGTAAGGAAGTCTCAGTTTCAACTGTGAAGAGAAGACTTTGAACTGCAGGTTTGACAGGTCGAGTGGTAGTAAGAAAGTCATTGCTAAGATGGCAAAATAAGAAAAAGAGGCTTGCCTGGGCCATGAAGCACCGCCAGTGGACTGCTGAAGACTGGAAGAAGGTCTTATGGACCGATGAATCAAAATTTGAAATCTTTGGTTCATCACGCAGGGTTTTTGTACGCCGTCTAGTAGGCGAAAGGATGGTTCCTCAGTGTGTGACACCAACTGTCAAGCATGGAGGAGGAAGCGTGATGGTCTTGGGCTCTTTTGCTGGATCCAGAGTCGGCGACTTGCACAGAGTGACTATTACATTAACCCATAATTTACATTATTTTTCCGTTTTAGTAACCTAAACTTTTTTTTTAACCTCTGGCAGTTTACCGCTTACCTTTGTACCATTTCAGGTTATTCACTGGACTTGAACTGCTTAAATTTCAGTAAAAACTAGAAAATGGGGGTGTTCTAAAACTTTTGACTGGCAGTGTACATTGTTGAGGCTCTATCTTGGTGAGTGCTTGAACATGCATATAAACACTATAGCAGTCAAATGATCATTACCCTACCTGCAGTGGAACAAAATTCCAAAATCCAATGTAGTCATTGTACAGGATCACTCACTACTTAGGTGAACATTTTTGAGATTTTAGAAACAGCAAATCAAATTTAGAAATAGGCAAATGTTGCTAAGCCCTGAATGTGTCTAATTAAAGAGTGTAAGATTTCAGGGACAGAAATAAATGGAATCGCATCTCAATTCATGAGTCAACTGGTGATGCAAGGGGTCAAAATATTACACATTTTGGCACATTTTGTGTAATCTTGTTCATACTTTTAAATGTTGGATAAAATACTGCAACGTTGCTGGTTCAGAGGGAAAATACATTGACACTTTGTTATTGAGTTAGATATTTTTTATATATATATTCGAAGATAGATGATAGATGACAGAGGCTTGGTATTTTTCTAGAATAGGGGAGACCGGTCGGTGCTGGTTGTCACATGGGTTGGTTGTCACAGATCCCCTAAGTTTTAGTCTAGAGGGAACTGCAACACAAATTGAAAACAATGTGTGCCTTCTTTACCAGAGAGCAAATATTTTGTTGTTTGAAAGCAAGGTCACACCCAACCGGTCTGGTCAGGGGAAACTGTCACCATAGTTTTGGGGTTGGTTTTCACCTGTGTTTCACTCTTGTTGGCATATCAAAGATATATAAGACTTATTAAGAGGGTTAAAAAAACATACCTGTTTAAAAGACTAGTTTGTAAATTACTTTGCTTTTACAGAAAACATATATTGACAGTGGTCAAACTAAATGTCTATACTTCTTGAGATGCATTACTGAATTGGAAAAGTATTTCTCTCATATTATTGAAATAACAAATACAACTGTGCAGTAACTGGGCATTTACGAAAATGTTATATTAGGAAGACTATGACTTGTTGAAATAAGTTTGTAATGTAATTGTTTGTCAACGTCTGTGAAAAATAGGGTTAGGCCCACTGACAATTAATGTATAAATTAATATAAATCATTTCAGAAAATTGTAACACATTTCCCAAGAATTTATATTCAATTCAATATATGCAATATGTGTTGCAAAATGTATATGCAAACTAATAACTGTTTTACATCCCAGGGATCTAATTTATTAGCATGCACATTGAACTACTAAATGTGTTCTTACCCACAAACCTTTGAATGTAACGCCTGATTGATCAATTATGCATATGACTCACATACACAAGGTTTGATACATCATACGGTCCTGCTTAAACTTTGAATCATGCATGTGAACGCAATTTGTTGGTTACAGCACCAAAGTTTCATTTTGGATATTCAACAGACAATTGGCTCTAGAAATCTTAATAGCTCTTCAATGAATTGCTTTTAGATGTTCAAATTAGTCTATCTTCCCACAATGCAATGTAATAATGTTCTTGTGAGTTGAGACTGTCAACTACATATCGATGTCTCTCTGTAGACAAGATGATCCTGGGACCCACATTCCTGTATTTATTCAGATTTTTCTAAATCCCTGTTTTCATATTGTTCTCTTTGTAGACCAAGAGATTCTGAGAAGGCTGGAGAAGGAGAAGATCCTGGTGTTCACCCCATCACGGCGGGTGCAGGGCCGCAGGGTGGTCTGCTACGATGACCGTTTTATCGTCAAGCTGGCGTATGAGTCTGATGGCATAATTGTATCCAATGACAATTACAGAGACCTGGCCAATGAAAAGCCGGAGTGGAAGAAGTTCATCGATGAGCGACTACTTATGTACTCCTTTGTCAATGACAAGTAAGGTGGCCCGTCTTTCGTTTTTCACATCTGAAACCAATGCGGCTTTAGTGAGCAGACCATCACACAGATAGGGTCTATATCCATGGATGGAACAAAGCTAAATGTATCTGGTAGAGAGATTACACTCAGAGATTAGTGTTTCCTTAGCTAATCCAAATAAAATCAGAAGAATGATCTTGATTAAATTCTAATCGGAGTATGACTATGCCACAGCATCCACTACAGCAGGGAAGAGTGTCTCTGATCTACAGTGCCTATAGAAAGTCATCAAACCCTTTTGAAATAGTCACTTTTTTTGTCTTACAGCCTGAAATGAAAGTACATAAAATCCATCTTTTTCCAGCTTTATTTACACATCTTGCTTTACAACATTCAAGTGAAAAGAAAGGGCAAAATTTCTGATAATTAATCAAAAATGAAAAACTAGAATAACAGGGTTGGAAAAGTGATCAGTCCCCTTAGAATAACCATTATAAACTTGCTCAGGTATAACCAATCACTTTCCAGATCACACACCAAGCTAATTGGCCTCCACCTGACATCAATTGTTGTGCTTTTGATTATTTCACAATAAAATCAGCTGTTCCTTGAGGATTCCACTCCTGTTAGTGCATGGTAACGCAAAGAATTCACCATGGCTGGAAAGGTGCTTTCAAAAGGACTCCGGGATAAAGTTGTGGATAGGCACAAGTTAGGAGAAGGATAGAAAAAGATTTCTTTAACTATACCTCTGAATACCGTTCAGAGTATTATTAAGAAGTGGAATGCATATGGCACCACCCACACCTTGCCAAGATCGGGCCATCCCTCCAAACTGGATGACCGAGCCAGGAAAAGATTGTACAGGGAAGCTACCAAGAGGCCAATGGCAACCTTGAAGGAGTTACAAGTCTTCATGGCAGAGATTGGGCGATCTGTGTATGTGACAACAATCTCACAAGCTTTACACAAAGCTGGCCTGTATGGCAGGGTGGCAAGAAAGAAGCCTCTTCTGAAAAAGTGTCACACTGAGTCTCATTTACGTTATCCGAAGAAACACATAGAAGATTCTGATGCGATGTGGCAAAAGGTTATATGGTCAGATGAGACCAAGATTGAACTTTTTGGACTGAACTCTGAACTCTGAACGCTATGTTTGGCAGAAACCAAACACAGCACACCACCCAAAACACACCATACCTACGGTGAAGCATGGTGGTGGCAGCATTATGTTGTGGGGGTGTTTCTCTTCAGCGGGGACTGGGCAATTGGTCAGGATTGAAAGGAAAATGGAGCTGCCAAGTACACCCAAATTCTTGAGGAAAACCTGCGGCCCTCTGCTAGACAGCTGAAGATGGGCAGGTGGTTCACCTTCCAGCACGACAACGACCCAAAACAGACCACCAAAAAAACAACGCAGTGGCTAAAGGACAGGAAGGTGAATGTCCTTGAGTGGCCTAGGCAGAGCCCTGACCTAATTCTGATAGAACATCTGTGGATGGACTTGAAGAGTGCAGTCCATCACCACTCACCATGGAATTTGACTGAACTGGAACAGTTCTGCAAGGAAGAATGGGCAAATATTGCCCAATCTAGGTGCACAAAGCTGGTAGAGACATATCCAAACAGACTGATGGCTGTAATTAAAGCAAAAGGTGCCTCTACAAAGTATTAAATCAGGGGACTGATCACTTTTCCAACCCTGTTATTCTAGTTTTTCATTTTTTATTCATTATCAGAAATTTTGCCCTTTTTTTCACTTGAACGTTGTAAGGCAAAATGTGTAAATAAAGCTGGAAAAATATGGATTTTATGTACTTTCATTTCAGGCTGTAAGACAAAAAAAGTGACTATTTCAAAAGGGTATGATGACTTTCTATAGGCACTGTATTCTGATATAAGAACATAAGAACATAAGAATACATAATGACGAAAATGGGTTCAGCCCATTTAGGCTCGTCATGCCCTAATCTAAAGAATATCTAGTACTGTATCTACCCTGGACTTGAATAGCCCAAATGTTTCTGCCTCTACAACCTGACCTGGCAAGCTGTTCCATGCATTGACATCTCTGTGTAAAAAAAAAAGTCCTAATATCCATGCAGAATTTGCCTTGAACTAATTTCCACCTGTGCCCTCTTGTTCTGCTAACCGAACTTCTCTTAAAAAATATTTGGTAATTCCCTTTAGGAATTAAAAAATAAAATCCCCTTCAAGTCCCCATTTGCTAAGCTTAAATAGATTGAGTGCCTTACGTCTATCCTCATAACTTTTACCTTTCATATCAGGTACCAATTTAGTTGCCCTTATTTTTCAAGAGCTTCTATATCTTTCTTGTAGTGTGGTGCCCAGAACTGCACACAGTACTCTAAGTGAGGTCTGGCAAAGGCATTATATAACATTAATATAACCTAATTAGATTTATACTCAATACTTTTTGTATGTCAGCATCGTGTTGGCCTTTTTCACTGCTGTAGCACACTGCTTTGATGCAGATAGACTTTGATCAACAATTCCTAAATTGAACACCTACTAATGTTTCTCCCCCCATAATATAAAGCTGTCTTATGTTTTTATGCATAACTTTACATTTAGCAATATTGAATGCCATCAGCCATGTTTCTGCCCATTCTTGGATTTTTAAAAAATCATCTTATATTACTTTAGTCGATTCCAAACTGTTTGCCAAACCACCAAGTTTAGTATCATCTGCAAATTTAACTATTTTGCTACTAACATCTCTATCAAGATCATTTATATAAACAAGGAATAAGGAAGCATCAATTCTTGTGGGACTCCACTTCCCACAGCACCTAGGTCAGATACAACCCCACCTAATTTTACTCTGTATACACCCTTGCAGCCAATTATGAACCCACTCAAAACAACTCCTGTAATTCCTACTGAATTCATTTGAACAATGAGCCTCTCATGTGGTACCTTGTCAGATGCTTTTTGAAAGCCCACATATATAATATCATAAGCCTGGTTCAGGTCAAAACACTTTGTAGACTCTTCAAAGAAGTCCAGGAGGTTTGTAATGCATGACCTCCCCTTGAGAAACCATGTTGGCTCTCCCTTAAAATACTATTATTTTTCAAGAATGATTCCAACTTGTCCCTAATAATACAGTACATTACAGTATTTTACATGAGATGCAGGTTAAACTGACAGGCCTATAGTTCCCTGGGTCAGTACAGTCCCCCTTCTTATATATTGTAATTATACTACCCTGCTTCCAGTCATCTGGTATTTCCCCAGTGTTTATGGATTGCATAAAAATATCTGTTAATTGTTTATATATAAAGGCATATTTATAACCTCTATAAAGCTCTCAACAAAGTAACTGTTTATTGTGTTAGCAATATACTTATTATTATAAACCAAAGATCCTTCCTTCCAATTAACCTCATAATTAGCTTTCCTTTTTCTACTATAATATTGAAAAAACTGCTTAGGATTACTTTTTGCATCTTGGGAAATTTTAATTTCAAACTGCCTTTTAGCTGCTCTCAATTCCTTTTTAGCCTTAGCCCGCATATTACAATAATCGAACTTGTTTCTCTTTGAGTTTACCTTTCTATATACTCTGTAGAGTCGCTTATTTTGCCTCAAAATGTCCCGTAAAGATAGTCATTACTCAGGTTACCTCTACATACTTGCTAGCATATATTCCATAGCTACTTGCCAGATGCCAGTCCGCACTAGCTCTCCTGTAGTGCGTTAGTGTGGAAGTGTGGAAAATTGTCAGTGGACTGCAGGCGAGTATATCAGAGGAGTTGCAGGTGGCATAGCAATGATGTAAGAGCATAGTACAAGACTAAAAAATAAACTCAAATCATGATTTCTGCTTTTCACAAGATATGTGTAAGCATCTACGGTTTCTGTCCTCTGTTAAGGAAGAATATAGTAATTTCATTGATAAAGGAGGAAGGGTATTCCGACTTTCTTTTGCAGCTCATCCACCTTTACAGCTCTTCCTCTCATCTGGAAGTCCCTGTCAGTCTCTGTGAGGGCTCATCTCTGTTTCTGACTGCAGGTTCATGCCACCGGACGATCCTCTGGGACGCCACGGCCCCAGCCTGGAGAACTTCTTAAGGAAAAGACCTGTAATTCCAGAACACAAGAAGCAGCCTTGTCCTTATGGTGACTACCACCCTGCTCCATTTCAACCCTTCTGCCTTAAAGTACCTTTCTTTAACCGTCACCCATCCTCACTTAATCTATTACCCCAAAATAGTGTTTAAAGGTATAGGGCCTCTACATATAGAGAAAAAGCATTTCGGATAATAAAAAGCATACCAACAGCTCTTGATTTCAGAGTGTTAATCAAAAGCTGTACTGTGTTCTCCTCCAGGAAAGAAGTGCACTTATGGGCACAAATGTAAGTTCTACCACCCAGAGAGAGGACCCCAGCCCCAGCGCTCGGTGGCGGACGAGTTGCGAGCCAGTGCTAAGAACTCGGCAGCCAAAAGCCTTGGCGATACGGGGCTGGTGAAGAGCCACAGCATGCCCTCCAGCACCCGGCCCGATGTTGGGCTCGACCTCAAGCGCAGCGCCCCCAAGAGGCAGTCGGATCCTGGCATCCGCACCATCTCCTATGGCGACCTGGAGGACAGGCTGATCACCAGGACCAAGGTGGAGACACGCAAGAACAGCAACAGCCCCACTCCTCCTCCTCCAACTGCACCCATCCATTGCTACCCTCACAGCCAAAGGGCACCCCCCATAGGCGCAGCCCCACCTAAAACCCACAGGACAGCACCGCCGACCTACCCGGAGCGGTACCCTGAGGGCGACCCACCGGATCTCAGCTACTACTCCATGGTGAAGGCGTACTCGGGCTTGAACTTGTCCACCCCTCGCAGCCCCGAGCGGCGGTTCCCTGCGGAGGTGGACCTGCGGATAAGCTCGGTGGCGTCGGATTGCAGCAGCGAGGGCAGCGTGAGCTGTGGGAGCAGCTCGGACTCCTACAGCGCAGCGTATAGCGAGCGCACCTGCATGAGCTCCCCGGACTCCCTGCTGGAGGACAACCTTAAGTGCCACCATCACCACCACCACCACCACTATCCCCACAACTCAGGTCCCCTGCCCCAGCACCCCCACTCCCACCCACACCCCCACTCCCACCCACACCCACACACCCACCCCCACATGCTTTCCCAGCCTTTCGTCCATGGCTCTCAGGGTCGTGTGCACAGCTTTGGCTACGAGGGGCCACCGAGCCACCATGTCAAACACCCCCTGCCTTACCTGCCTTTGCACCTTCAGCACACGTCTATGGGGGTGCGGTCCAGCTGCCCCGCAGACTACCCTCCTCTCCCGCAGACCTCCCCACGTTCGCAGGGTTCCCCGCTGGGCCGTGCCTTGGTGTCCACCAGGGTGGAGAGCACCTCAGACTCCCGGCTGTATGATCTGTCCCCTCTGCACCCCCGGAAACCCTGTGCAGGGCAGGAGCATTTGGGCAGCTGGGAGGCCTACCGCCAACAGCAGCACCCGACCGCACAGCCCTGCCATGAGCAGTTCACCTTCCAGACCACACCCGAAAGCCATCAGCAAGCCTGGCGCCTGCCGTGGGGGCACCCCGCCTATCCCCCTGCCTACCCCGCTCATGCCCCCACCCCTGTTCCCACCCCCCCCCAGCAGCTCGAGCCCCCTGCCCTCAGCCGTTATCAGGATGTGCGTGAGAAGATCTTCGTGAACCTGTGCAACATCTTCCCCATGGAACAGGTTCGGCTTGTGATGGAGAGGAATCCACACATGACCGACGCACAGCAGCTGGCCGCCGCTATCCTGGCGGAGAAGTCACAGCCGGGCTACTGACCGGAAATGCGCTGGAAGATTCCAGGGTAAAGGTGCCTTCACCTTTGCTTCCCTCAGCCACAGACATACAGATGTTTATGTGCTGATTTGCTACAGTAGCATAATTATCATTGTTCCAGTTCTCTGCTGGGAAACAATAACATCAAAAGCAGATGTTTCCATTTTGCTGAGGAAAATAGTTGAATCCATTATTTTTTTCTTTCAAAGAGAAAAGCAGGGATTTTTTTAATCCAACCTGAATTTTGACAAAACTGCTGTTGAAATTTTTGTGGAATCTTATTTTGTGCAATCCTACAGACAAACCACAGCACTCACCATTCAGCAACCAAACTAGTTTTTGATGCACGCTTTTATCCTTGAGAGGCACATCTACCCAATTGTACCCAGATAGTTTACTGCATTATAATATGTAATTTCATTTCATTCAGTTGGAGGGCTTGTAATTGCCTTTGAAGTTGTCTAATTCAAGAAAGAGTGTGTTGGTGTTTGTGTTGCTTTGGTTATATTTATTTTAATATATGTTCTTATTATTTTTATATATTATTTGTTGTGAAGTTGAAATTAGGAGGTATTGATTCTATTTTTATTGCTGCTTATCAGACATCGATCAGATTGGAGCATGTGAAAGATGTAAGGGCTCTTGGGCGTGAGCTGAGAGTGTTATAGGGTTGATGGGAGACTACTGTTGCCAGGTTGATGAGACACATTCATCCTAAATGAAAGCAAAAAGGAGCTCCAAAAATGATTACTAAATTTGATGAAGAGGATAAGACTTCCATTATCCCTTTAGAAGAAGCTAAATTCTGTGACTTCGAAGTCCAAGTCTCACCAAACAAATCATGTAATATAATTTAGGAATAAATATTTACTCGATACATAATATGTCTTCAGATTTGTAGCTAAGCAGTAACTTATGTGCTAAATAAGTTCCAAGTTCATTCCAAAAAACCTGAATGAAAAAATAACAAGACTCTGACATGATCTATGATACAGTATGGACCCACATAGCAGGCCACATGTACGAACCTAAAGACACAGTGTGCGAGGGAACTGCATGGTAAAATCAGAAACAGCATTTATGACATACATTTTGAGTAACAAAGATTATGGCCTTGATATTTGTCGGGATATTTAAGTTCCACTTAAAAACTAAGATCTACTCAAGTGGAGGGATTCCAAGTATAAACAGCACCTCTGGCACAGAAAAATTGCGAAAAATATATTTTTTAAATATATGACAGGGTTAAAGCCTTAAAGGCGGATTAATGTGTTGGCCTTGCTGGCCTTCTTCAGAATGCAATAACTAAATGGATGATGTGTAAAATGTAAGCCGTGTGACTGTCCCCCTAGGGACTGTTCCCCTTGCTAAGCAAACAAAATGTGTAATTTCTCCCTGCTCGTCTGATAGGGAAGCAATGAGACTCATACTCAGAACCTCTCTGCTCACGCCCAAAGCCTTACCTCATCAATACCTAATCTCACCTCATGGTTTGTGTTTTTTTTTTTCAACTCTCCACAAAAACCTGACACCATTGAAATCACAAAACGATGGTTTTTGGGGATATGCAGAATAGTGTGCTTGATGCACTGTAGTGTAAAATGTATGCCATTCTATTTATATAATTTATTTTTTCCTTATTCTTTGTGTTATTTGTGTGAAGTTTTCATCACAGTGGGATGGTTGGTGATGCTGGTAAAGTTATGTAGCACAGCTAATATAGTTAGTAAAGGTCAGATTCTTGCCGTAGGTGTAGTCATAGACACAGATGGATGCTTGGTTGCATTGTTTGTGTACCTTAGCTTTAGTAAGGGAAGTCTCTGGCTCTGATCCGAACGGTTCCTGCTGGACACTGTACAAGCATTAATCTGTCCATGTAGCTGCCTAAAGCTCCCTGACCCAACCCAGAGGAGCCTCTGAAGAACACAGAACTGCTTGTCATCCTGTTCCAAGTATTAAGTCTTGAATTTTTGACCAAGATAGTTATTTTCTTACTTGACCCCAAAGAAAAAGAGCTCAAATTGAAAGGTCCAAGGAATCCCTTAAGTACATTTTGTCTGCAAAAACATGAAATCCTACTCTGAAAATTCTATCGTAGTGTCTTAATCTGACTATAGTGTGATGGATTGTTTAAGGGGTCCCCTGTGCTGTGTTTCCCCTTTTCAGCAGCATAGTACTCTCTTAGAGCTGCTGCAAAGATGACCTTATAGCTATCTGCCATATAGTGTTTCACATCTCAGTTTTCAGAAGCAGTCAGTTACCAGCATAACCCTTGGGAGCCAGAGAACACCTTTATTCATTGATACAAATTGTATCTTATTAATTTAAGGAGAAATCTTTATATAAAAATGTATGGAAAATATATATACACAAATATATGAATTTATGTATAATCGTTAGTCACATTTGTAACTATTATTAAAAAGATATTTTGGGGAACATGTTATCATTTAATTTTAGCCAAGAGCACCAAAATTGTGAAATGGGTTTCGGAGGGGAAAGAGCATAAAATGCGTCCACTCCTGTAAGTGTAATGTAGCGAGAAGGAGAGTCGGTTATAGGGTTGCCAACTGACTGTGAATTTATGCACACTGTAAGATCTGTAAATTAGATGGAAATGAAGACTTGTGTTATCATGTTAGGCTAAGTTCACTTGCTGAATCAAATAGCCTGATGATATAACTCCATCAACTAGCGATCTAAATTTTTGTTGCCGTTGTGTTTTTTTTTATTCCTGCCCATAACTGATGCCATGATGTCCATGACTGATTCATAAACCCTCATGGAGGACACACCATCAAAAAAGCAAAAGCTACAAGCATGCGAGACAAGTGTTGGCAACAGGTCATCTCAGCTTGTCCTGTATCTGGTCTCAGCTTGTCCTGTAGCCTAATCAATATGTACTGTATCTCATGTGCAGATCACCATAAACCTCCTTGGTGCATGGAAGTGCTGCATTTGAAAACATTTCCTATATTATTTTATTTTATTACTTTATTGTAAAAAGAAGTAGCGTTATAGAGTTGTTGGTAACAATACAACTAAAATAAGTTGGCAACCCTGGTCAATCCCTAGTTGAGTTACTGGGGTTTTGAACTTAAAAAATAAAAAAAACTTGCTGGTACTGAAGAGGCAGTCAAGTTAATACAGTAAAGCCTAACACTTCACATGCCTGGGCTACATTGAGGATAACTTGCCTTATAAATCATATATGCTTGTATTGGTGGAACTGTTGCTTCAATATCCAATTGTCAAAATAATCGACCACTCAGGTGCGACAATAAAAATAAGTAAAGTCTAAATATAGTACCAGTCCCCACCATTTGTACCATAGAACAATAATGTGTGCGAGTAGATTAGACATGTACGTGACATTTTTTGAAAACGTCACAGTAAACCAGTCTCCACAAAGAAAAAAAAAAGTTGAGGGATTGACGGTGGGATTCCCAGGTTTGGTGACGCGGCTGCTGTCAACACTGGGATCCAGAACATACAAAACCAACAGAGAAGACCATTATATTTTACAAATTTTACATTAAGCATTTCGTGGCCTTTTCATTCCTGGTTCTTGAGTGAAACTGTGGACTGGCTGAACCCGGAAACGCCAGTGGAAATGAAAAGGCTGAAATACAGGCTGAAATATGATGTCCGAGCACCTTTTGAAATGAAAGGCCTTCTCCCTGGCCGCGCGACACCGTGTGTTGCCACGGGCGGGGACGTGGGTATATAGAGTAAATGCTTCTACTTGGCATTGTGCTTATTGACACATCCCATAATAATCTGAACCATGTTCAGCAAACTATAATTCCATGTTTTTTTTTTTTGTTTCTTTTTTGTTACTGTTGAAAATGTGTACATTTTGCTAACAGCTTGATGCTGTGATTATATGGCTTTGCTGGAGTTTTGTGGAGAATTTGTTGATTTCGTAGCTTTTCAACCCCACCCTACAGTTGTGGTGACGAGTGTAACATTTTCAAGTTTATAAATGCTGTGGATAATTTGATTGAAATTAATTCAGTGTAAAGATGTGACAGCATTTTTCATTGCTTACTGTGAAGAATTTAGAATTTATTTTTGGACTTTTTGATTATTTTTTTTTACTGGTGTGCTTTAATGCATCTGTGCTGAAAAGCATTTGCTACAGTATGGAATTTCTGAACAAAGATATTTTTCACATTTTTTTAGGAACAATGATATGGGGATGAATTCAGTTTCCATGGACCAAAGCCACTGACAGAATATAATCTAATTTGTGTAGATCTCTTCTCTCTTCCTTTAATAGGGCAAATCTATACCAGTGCACCACCAATCTCTTCAGTCTAGATATACCCTTATTGTAAACTCACGCTTCAAAGAATAGCATGTTGTGGATAAAGACTACTTTTAAAGTACTTTTAGGCTGCATCACAAACTTTGAAAATGACCAAATCATTGAAATGTTGGGTTCTATGCACTAGAGCCTGTGGACAATATAGGAATTATTTATTAATAACACAGAATCATATTTAGCTTTCTACTACTCCTCCATGGTAAATGACTTAAAAGTGGCAGAAACAGAGACTGGACTTTTATTCTTATTATTGTTCCCAAATTGGAATTACTTGAGTATAGAGGACAAAATGGTAAAAGAAAAGCCTTTTTCTCATTGATAAGACGGAACAGATCAGTCTTTACAGTGTAGACCGGCTTTCGCATTTATACTTGAACCCAGTTGTACATGTACAGCTGTTTGTGTGATGCACATTGCCAAACATGTATTAGAGTTATGTACGCCAGTAGTATGAAAATCAAAAGAAAAAAAAAGTACTTCACTGACAGTTCTATCAGTGATATTCTATTTTATCTCAATGAATTGCTACTTGATGACTGTTTTCAGTATTAATGGCAGTCAACTAAACCTGCATTTTCAATACATTTTCAAGTGAAGCTCAAGAATCAGCTTGCTCAAAGCTGAAAAACCGTTCTGATGAAGCCTGAGAAGGGATGGATTGAACGACAGGAGAAACACGCACATAAATCAGGCCTCATTGCTTGGACTTTATCCTCAGAGAAAAAAAGAAAGAAAAAAAAGAACCGGGCCTGATTTTAATGTGAAAGTAGAGCAGATGAACTAAGCTGGGTTGATTTTTACAATGTTTTGAAATGGTGCGATATACTTTTATTGCACTGGGGGCATTTCTGTGAAGAAAAGCGAGATCAATGTGATGTGCGTTTGGAGATTTCAAAATAAAACGAACATGCCTTTTCCCACTGCCTCTGTTATTTATAAATGGCGTATATATATACTATAGACGCATCCTAGAAAACAACAGAGCTGAACACAATGATATGGTAGACCCTCTGATTGTGAGTCGAATAGCCATTTAAACAGGGAAAATGATAGTTATTCATTTTGAAGACATTAACTTCCCTACAGAGAAGCAAATGTGACATGATGGAAGGTTACTGAAGATGTATGAAGACTTCTTTTGAATACTGAGCCTTATTCTGTATTTCTCACTGAAAACCAGCAGGCAATGTGACTGAGTGTGTTACTATGCATTACATACAACAGCTCTCTGACTTATTTAAAAAAATAATTAAAGCAGTTGGTATTCATTTTATATATTTTATTGTTAATCAACGAATGTTTTTCAAAATAGTTGATATTGATTGTACAGGATAACTGTGTGGTAATTTTAGGGGAAGGGGAGGGGAGCGGGGGGAGAAGCCACTTCAAACTAAAATATTTAGAACTCTATCCTGCCTTCAGCACCTCCCCCAACAACAAAAAAATACAATAAAAAATACAAATGAGACCATTTCCCCTGCTTCCACGCTCACACAATGAGCCTGAAAATGGCTCACACAATCAGGGTTAATGGATTAATCTCCATTATGCAATTATTTCTACACACTGTAAGAGAGACACACAAACAAAGAGAAACATGGACAGCAATAAAATAATGACAACTGGTTCCACCACTGAGCTACAGAGCTGCTGGGCAAAAATGAGATGAAAATCTGTCCAGTACTGCCCCACAACTGAAAACTCAAAAATATACATTTCACCTTGTTTGGTTATATTGACGTTTTGACGAGAGGAAACATGACTTTGAGTATCAATTTCACCACTGAATTAAACGAAACTTCATGAAACTTCATGAAAACTGAAAATGAGACAACCCAAGATTTATTTTCAGATTCACCCAATTACAAAACTTACTCTTTTCCATACCATTTTTTGTGGTAAATTCGTTTCTTTTTACTTTCTGTCACATTCCATTAAATTAGAATGGCCATTGGCTTTTGACTGAGCCCAAAACCTTCAATGGTGTATAGTTTATTTTTGGTGCACACTGGAAACACACCCGCTTGGAAGCACATTTCTTATGGCAATAATAAGCTCTATAACAGATATCTGTCCTGGACTTAAAGGTCAAGCTGAGGCCTAAAGCCAAAACATGTTCAGTCACAGACAAAACCTAACAAGTGCTCCGTAATCTGCATACAGATCACGGCCCAAATAATTCTTAGCTTTGCGCTAATTACCATCACTGCCAGGCCGTATCTGTATACCTAGATGTTTCACACCACTGAAATTGGGGATGATCTCTCTGAGATGTCCGGATATGGATGCCGATTCCGTTCCATATCCTCACAAATGCAAAGCAATTTCTACTGAGAAGGCAACATGCAGGCAGCATACTCTATATCATTACAAAATAACCTAATATATATATATATACATATATTACGGCTGAAAAAATATATTAAAAGGGAGAGTCACTACCTGAAAAAGTGTATCACTGCAAGAAACCAAACCTTCACCAACATTGTTGCAAATATTATATGCTCCCATCACTCTACAAAACTGGGAAATGGGAGTTTATGGCCGTGAGGGAGCTCACTGGTTTTCACTGTTACAGGATCACTGACAGTGTACAGCTTTAGTATCAATAAAAATATATTTGTACTTTATATTATTTATACAAAAATGTATAACATTTATACAATTTATATCACCCCCACCCCTTCAAAATAGATTTTCTGTCAATAGCAAATTATCAAAGCCACAATTAAACCAGTTTTCAAATGCTGAGATAACACTGACTGTCCCTTCCACACAGGGGAGGGGATAAGTCCCACCAGTTATACAGCTGGACCTCCACCGAGCCAACACAATTCCTTATCAAGTGCAAGTATGCATTTGCATTTCTGTCTGATATGAAGAATCCAACAACAACAGCTACACTTGGTAGAATCAGAATAACAATCAGGCGCTGATCACACAATTAAGAGGCCAGAAAAATTCATTTCAGCTGCCCAAATCAATAAACAGAAGGACATTAAGGATGGGGAACAGAGACATTTATATAGTGTTTGATTGGCCAGTCACCATTAAACAGTAATGAGGTAGTGAGCTGTCCTCTCCTGAGGACTGACATTTTCGTATGCTCTCCAGCCAAAAAGGCCCTTTGTTTCCTCAACATTAACAGACTCGCGTGCACACACACACACACACAGAGGAACCACTATCCACAGGTAACTGCCAAAATAAAGGAAACACCAACACAAAGTGTCTTAATATGGTGTTGGGCCACCAGAACAGCTTCAATGTGCCTTGGCATAGATTCTACAAGTGCCTGGAACTCTACAGGATGGATGAAACAAAATTCTTCCACAAATTAATTTGTTGTTTTGTTGATGGTGGTGGAAAACACCTTCTCAGGTGCTGCTCCAGAATCTCCCATAAGTGTTCAGTTGGGTGAATCTGGTGACTGAGACGGCCATGGCATCCGGTTTACATAGTTTTTATGCTCATTAAACCATTCAGTGACCACTTGTGCCCTGTGGATGGGGGCATTGTCATCCTTTAAGTGACCACCACCTTCAGGATAGAAATGTTTCACCATAGGATGAAGATGATCACTCTTTGTATTTATTGGTGTTTACCTTGCCCTCTAAGGGGTTGATTGTACCTAAACCATGCCAGGTAAATGTACCTCTCACCATAACAGAGCTGACAAAATCCTTTAATTTACTCAACTGTTTCATTTATTTTGGCAATTACCTGACTGTAGAGGAAAGAGCCTGTCTATGTCCACCTATCAGCTAGGTTGCTCACCCTTAACACAGATCAATATAGATGCAGACAAAGACAGGCATCCCGAGGGATGTCCAATCACACCCCCAGGCCTTTGTGAGGGAGCAGGCAAAAACAACCATCTATGATGACCGAGCATGAAACACATGAAGTAGGATCATCCCGTATGATCGGGGGGGTGGAAATGATGCCATGACTGTGGCCCAGGTTTGACTCTCAGATGCCCAGAGTCGATACACAACCATGGCTGTAACTTGTGTTCTGTGGTGTGATTTACTTGTGAAGACAGTTGAGAAGGTGGTGTCTGAAGAGTACTGAAATGTACATTCCAATTTTCCAATTAAAGTACTATTTGCCTTTTTCCTTTCCCCAAAGTACCAAAAAAAAGTCAGCTGGCATGGCTGTTTAAGTGATGACAGGTACATACTCATTTACATGGGCTTAGTGACTTAATCCCACAGGTAAGAATCAGGACACCAAACTGAAACAGAGATTAAAATAAATTAAGATTCCAAAACAGGATCTTTAAAAAGTAAATATTTACATTTTTTTAACTGAAGACATACAAGTTTGCCAGCAAAATCAAAAAGCTATAAATGGCTGTTTTCAGTAAAAGTTTTCAGTAGTTTTTTTCCTCTCATAAGATTTCTTTCCATTTTTGGTACTACAACAGATAAACTAAATTATCATTTACAATACCATATAAAAGTTTATATTAACAGGATTTATTTGCTTGCTCTTGATTGGACAATTCCAAACATTGTCAGGTGGAGCTCTACACATGGCCTGATTGGCTGACCAGTAGAGGAAGGAACTTTGGCAAGACATGAGTTGGGGGGGTGGGGGTGTAAGCCATAGCCCTCCAGCTTGGGGGAGTTGAGGGGGACTGTACATGGAAAAGGAGGTACCATGATACCAGAACACTCCTCACATAGACTCAAACTCATCGATTCGCTGTTTCGTGTTCCCCTGCCGGATCTGACGAAGGGTCTTGTACTTGTCCCGCCCTGCCCTCACATTCTCGGCATGCAGCATGTCATTCTGTGTCTTCTTGGTGTCATCTCGTGCCTTGGCTAGATCCGAACTCAAGGCCTAGATGGAAAGAAAGGGAAAAAGCAATATGAAGAGAGGCGAGGGTAGAATGGAAGGCAGGTGAGGGGAGGAGAGAGGTCCAGAAAGGACACAGGGTCAGATAAGATAATGTCCTGCAGCCGTATGCAAAAACTTCGCTTAACATTAAATGCAACAGGCTGTGTGGCCCCATTCAGATGTGTGGTTAGAAGCAGGGGAGGAAGAGCCATGCTGCTGCAAATAATTTAAGAGGATACAAGTTCACTACTTTGATCAGCAACAGTGGACATGCTGAAAGAAAGCTTGTAAAATGAGTGTGAAAAAACATAGAAAAAACAACGGTGGTAGATGTTTTTGAATGCGTTTTTTTTTATGTGGGAATTTTTCATGCCTAATTGGGAATTTGGCACTCATGCCTATTTGGTACACCACCAAGGAAGAGTACTCCCCACATCAAAGCAAATTAGGTCAGGAGAGTGGCAGGGGTGGGACAGTTAATAGCTAATTAGTTACCAAGCAACATACATTTCTGTAGCAAGCCAACAGCATTAACCATATAAATTGTGATAGCCAGAAGTGCTCTTAACCCCTTATTGCCTGAATTTTAAAAAAAATTTAAATTAATTTTTTGCTGTATTAAGGTCTTAAGGGGTTTGAGGCTAATTTGCAGCAATCGTCAACAAGGGGTTAAAGATATTTTAATCAATCACATGACATTGTTGAACAATTGCAGGCGACGGTGTATTGGGAGGCGGTGAACTAGGCTATGTGAAAAGTTTGACAAGTTTGCCTAGCCAGCCTGCACACACTGCGGCGATTGAAGCCAAATGCGGCACATCATTTTGGTCAAAAACCCACCATCTTGCCTTTGCGAACACTCCAAATTTGTTTTCGTTTGAAGTATACTGAGACATTAAGGGTCAAGAAGGTAAATGTCATGCACCTGTAGCTGTTTTTTGACGCGGCGATTCTTCTGTGCCTCGGTCAGGCGATCCTCCTCATTGCGGTGGCCTGCCACTCCATCGCTGAACAGCTCGGCACTATCCTCATCATTGTCAGTGGAGGCGGGGGGGCCACTCACCACGTTCTTCAGCTCCTCCCTGGTCTTCTCCAGATCCTCCTGGGCGGATAGGGCCTGGGGTGGGGTGGGGGGGCAGAGGAGCACTGTACACACTATGCACACACTTGAAGAAACATCCTTCTCTCAAACACAATCACACAGTCACACACAAAGACGTCATCTTTCTCTCCCTTGATCTCTGACAAACACACTTGCATAGTCTCTCACACACACGTACACACCATCTCATACAGACACTATTGCTCTCTCTAATACATGTACACACACGCCTAGCCTCAAATACAGTCTCAAACACACAAACATACACACACACCTAGCCTCAAATACAGTCTCAAACCCACAAACATACACACACCTCATACAGACAGCATTGCATTATACGTGCATTACCCATTATTGTCACGCTTTTTGACAGCCCCTCACATATGCAGGGAAACAGACACATACATAGCACACAATAATGGTTCTGACATCTCAGGTCCCTAATGGTCCAGAAATGAATGGTCAAATCCGATACACTTCATGATTAGTTCCAATGTCTGTCACGACTGTGACCCTTAACTGCCTAATGCTAATCAACCATTGGTGGCACAACCTCCCATAACCATGGAGACATGTAGGTGGAAAGGAGGTGAACATTACTTTGTGCTGCCATTCTGTGGCCTCCTCTTCCTTTTTCCTTTTGGCATCCTCCAGTAGAGCAATTTTGGCGGTGAATTCTCCCAGCTCAGCCGCCTGTAAGCAAGAATCTCCCCTTACACAGCGGAAGAGATTTGTTCTGTAACACGCACAAACACACACACACACACACACACACACACACACACACACAGTCCACCCTGCTCTACACACCATATAAGGAAACTGTTCAGGTTAGGGCTCTTGCTAATTGTAGAGAAAGCTAAATTCTAAGTCAATTCTAAGTCAAAAAGACTGCTAATAAATGAAACATATGCAACATGCATAAAACAGGTCCAGCAAGGACCTCGCTATGCTTAATTTGTTTGTTAATAGTCAATGGACATTGTTATGAGATAACTACCACCAACTACCTTTAAGATACACAAGTAACAATTAAACCAAATATCACAGAAGCCCGGTTTAGTCACATTGTACTTTAAATTATATACAGATTGCTTTATAGAGAAGATGGAATCTGATCGACGGCTCTTTGGAAATCAAGAGCAAAACAAAAGTGTGATAATGAACATTTGTTGCACAAGCAAACGTATTTGTGAGGGCTGCTGATAGACAGGAAAGCCCGTAAGAGCTCTTAATTTATAACACATTCCTTCAGCGGGCCTCCAGGGTAGAGTACTTTAGCAGTGTTCTGCTTGATAAGTATCAAGACTTCTTTTTTTTTTTTTTGCGGAACTGGATCGGTAGAATCACACTGTAATTGTTCTGTACCATTTATCTGTGCAGAAGACCTAGAATATGTTAAGATCTCATCTCATCTCATCGTCTAAGCCGCTTATTCCTGGTCAGGGTCGCGGGGGGGCTGGAGCCTATCCCAGCATGCATAGGGGCGAGAGGCAGGAATAAACCCTGGACAGGTCGCCAATCCATCGCAGGGCACACAAACACCATTCACTCACACACTCATACCTACGGGCAATTTAGACTCTCCAATTAGGCTAACGTGCATGTTTTTGGACTGTGGGAGGAAACCGGAGTACCCGGAGGAAACCCACGCGGACACGGGGAGAACATGCAAACTCCACACAGAAAGGCCCCCGGCCTGGATTCGAACCCGAGACCTTCTTGCTGTGAGGCGACAGTGCTATCCACTGCACCACCGTGCCGCCCTATGTTAAGATTGGATATTAAAATAAGCTTTAAAATAAAATCTAACTGAGGAAAGCACACAGCAACATGGCACGTAATTATCAAATACCTGCTGTGTCGACACATTTTAAGAGGGCTGCTCTCGGGTGTGATTATTACTCTACATGGTAGAATTACGGCCAAGGAATCCAAAGCTGTTTTAAGTGACCAGGTGCACCCTATGGTGGAAACAGTTTCCTCAAGATGTTCCCATATTCCAAGATGATAACGCCCCCCATACACACTGCTAAATGGATTCAAGAGTGGTTTCATGATCACCAGGATGAAGCCAAACTGGCCTCCCCAATCACCACATCTAAACATCATTGAACCTCTATGGGAGGTTCAGGAATGTGGAGATTTCCACTGCCTTACTCTCTGAAAGAACTAGAGGCTTTCCTTCTTGAAGAATGGCCCAATATCCCACTAGAAACAGTTAAAAACTTGTATAATAGCATTCCAAGAAGCTGTTCCAAAGGCCAAGGTCCTTATTAGTTAATATAATATAAACTCATTATGAGACTTTTTCTAAGGGGAGTGTTTTGCACTTGCGATTGGTGCTGCAGGATTTCAGGACAGTTCAGCTCACAAAGTACCACCCAGAGCAATTGCAAAGGGGACATTTTCACTTGTGGGTCTTTGCTGTTAGCTTGATCTCCAACATACAGGTACCAGTGCTGGCACGGTTAATGTACCAGAGCCACGGCGTCGGTATCGGTATCGGTACTGTACAGTACTATACAGCATATTCCTCCAGCTGATGGAGATGTAAGAAACATTGAATCTACCCCTACAAACACAAGCACACACAATCACCAGTTGCTCCTGGTTCTTCATCTGGTCAGCAGCCTGTTTGGCCAGCTCAGCCTTGGCCTCCTCAGCGGCCTGGCGTTCCCGGTCCAGCCTCTCCGCCTCTTCCTGGGCCTTCCTCCTCTCCTGATCCAGCTCTAGAGCCCTGCGGGTCTGCTCCTCCAGTTCTATCAGACACACACAAAACACACACACACACACACACACACACACACACACACACACGCACATACACACAAACACAGACACATACAAACACACACACACACACACACACATAAGCACACATACACACACACACATAAACATACACATACACACACACACAAATCAAATCAAATCAAATCAAATCAAATGTATTTGTATAGCGCTTTTCACAATTGAATTGTCACAAAACGCTTAACAGAGGGGGAACCCAGGCCTAGACCCCCCCAAAAGCAAGCCTAAAGGCAACAGTGGCAAGGAAAAACTCCCTTGGTAGGGAGAAACCTTGGGAGGAACCAGACTAAAAGGGGGGAAGCCCATCCTCTTCTGGCCGGCACAGGGTGTGTCCAAAAAAGACCATATCATGGTCAGTCCAAGGTGACTCAGGGCTGAAAGACTTTGCCCCTTCTGAGTTAGGTAGTCAGTGGGGAGGGCTAAAGCACGTGAAGGGGGTCCAGATCCAGGAACTGGGGTTGGCGTGGGGGTGAGGGTTATAGACATTAATTTATATAGCTAGATATTACGTAACTGAAGCAATTCAAGAGAATTACCTTGCTCAGAGGTACAACAGCAGTACAACGGCACCTGGAGATTGAACCTGCAACCTTAACGTTACAAGCCCAGTTCCCTAACTGTTATACTACACTACCGCCAACTGCTTTCATTCTGTATCACTGTGAAATGTCATTGAGTTACGTAATGTGAATCAATGTGTGCCAGAGAACTATGCAAAACAACAATTAAGGAATGAAAGCAAGCTGTTGTATCAGACTTCTATTTTACTAGGGAATAAAATAGCAAATCTGAGGACTGTGTGCCATTTTTGCCTCAAACTCTGGAAAAAATATCACCCCACGATATACAAGGTTGACCCTGGTGCATTTCTCTGCCCCTGCCACAAATTGTTTACTACTAGCTGATGGCTTGCTTGCATCACTGCACCCATTACATTACAATGTATGCACAGCATGTACACAGTGGTCTGCAAAGAGCTGCTGCTACATCTCTGCCTGTTGTTGCTCGCGTGCTTGTTGTCCAACATAATCTTCATAGACGGGTCTTATAAATGTTTAAAAAGAGGGGGAACCTAATCAGGCTCTCTGTCCCACAGCCTGTGGTGGCCCCCCACACCCATGGTGACCCCATTCCTGGTCAGACAATAGAAGCAGACAAGTACCTCTCTGAGCCTTTAGTGTCTGCTCTTCAATCTGTCTCAGTCGCTCGATCAGCTCGTCCTTCTCTCGTTCTATTCTCTCCATCTCTCTCTCAGCGTACTCTCGTTTCTTCTTCTCGTTTTCCAGCAGTGCCCTGAGAAGCAGAGATAATGGGGGAAATGACAGGACAAACAACAGGATGAACAAACGACAGGAACTGATCCGACCTACAGTGAAACACGGTTCCAGAGAGTGACTGCTCTTACAGACGCGCTATTGGGCAATGTCATTACAATGGAACAAGGGCTGTCTATTTCTGATGGACAGTAACATTGTGATTTCAGACAACATTTTTACTGAATTACATGGCTGTCCTGAACACTGCCCCCTTTCAGTCTACAGCTCTGCTGTCTCATTTTCACTCAATTTATGGTTTCATTTCCAAGGCGGGCTCTCAGGAACTGCAACCTATTACTTCACTGGGACTTGAATCAAAACTCTCCAATCATGCCGAATGACACCCTCCTCTTCCTCTTTTGTTGCTGAGCACCTCAGAGGGGATGTAGTATCGCAGCATAAGTAATAGGTCTGGTCCCTACTCAGGGAACTGGTGTTACGACAGTAATCCAGACATTTCTCAGTAGCACACTGCCCCCTGCTGGTTGGGCTGACACATGTAAATAGGCGTCTTTTCTGACTTGTGCCAGGATACAGTACTGTCTGTGATAGTTTTTCTGGCCTATCCTGATGCTGATCAAAATGTACTTGCTGGTGAGACTGATACTAGGGCCTGTGATTTTATATGTGTACTGCATTTAGACTCTATTCTGTGAGCTGTGCTAAATTGTGCAGTTATGGAGCTGTGCAGAGTACTTCAGGTGTGTTCTGTGAACTGGTTGGTATATTTCGGTAGCTGTTTTGTGCATTTTGTGTGTTATGTAGCTTTGCCGTGTGGTGTAGTTGTGCAGCTGAGCCATGGTGTAGCTCTGTAGTTGTTTTACTGTGTTATGTGATGTAGTTGTTGTGTGGTTGTGTAGCTGTGTTGTGTGATGTAGTTGTGGTGTGGTTGTGTAGCTGTGCAGCCAAGTCATGGTATAGCTGTGCATCTGTGTTGTGTGGTGATTCGTGGTGTGGTTGTGTAACTGTGTAGTGTGGTGATACATGGTGTGGTTGTGTAACTGTGTAGTGTGGTGATTCATGGTGTGGTTGTGTAACTGTGTAGTGTGGTGATACATGGTGTGGTTGTGTAACTGTGTAGTGTGGTGATTCATGGTGTGGTTGTGTAACTGTGTAGTGTGGTGATTCATGGTGTGGTTGTGTAACTGTGTAGTGTGGTGATTCATGGTGTGGTTGTGTAACTGTGTAGTGTGGTGATACATGGTGTGGTTGTGTAACTGTGTAGTGTGGTGATTCATGGTGTGGTTTTGTAACTGTGTAGTGTGGTGATACATGGTGTGGTTGTGTAACTGTGTAGTGTGGTGATTCATGGTGTGGTTGTGTAACTGTGTAGTGTGGTGATACATGGTGTGGTTTTGTAACTGTGTAGTGTGGTGATTCATGGTGTGGTTGTGTAGCTGTGTAGTGTGGTAATTCATGGTGTGGTTGTGTAACTGTGCTGTATGGCTCATTCATGTTGCGCTGTGTAGTTGCGTAGCTGAGTTCAGTACCTCTCCAGCTGTTTCTGGTGCTTCTCCTCCCTGGCCTGGGCCTTCATCTGCTGCACCTCAATGGTGTCTGGCTTCCTCCTCCTCATGTATAGCTCATGGTTCCCCATGCAAAGGGCCAGGACGCGCTTGTTAATCCGTAACCGGTGTGCGTAGAACACAAAGTCCTAGGGGACAGAGCGGAGATGATGAGATTAATTTATCTTAAATACATTTTCTCCCATTTTCTCCCAATTTGGAATGCCTAATTTGTGTGTGTTCCTGCTCATTTCTGCAACTTCCTGTGTCAATTACAATTACAGACAAGTACACACTCTCAAACTATTGGTTTCTCAGTCCGCCAGTTAAGCTCACACAGACGTTGAGTCGGGGGAGGACACTTCATGTGTACTGTAGCTTGTTCAGGCAGACTGTGAGCGCTTGAGTGATTAGGGGGTGGGAGTTGCTGGAGTACGATGAGCCATAGACGTCCTGCAGACAGATCCTTCGCTCCTTGGGTGACACTACGGCCAATAATGCACCACTCTGTGTGGCTTGCCGTCCACAGCCCAGCCTACATGTGATGACTAGGCATTCCAAATTGGGCTAAAAGTGCTAAACCCATTTCCTTTTTTTAGTGTATTATTGGGTAAATGCTGGCTGTTTTGACAGCTATTCACAGGTAACCAAATACCTAGATACTCATTAACACCCCTAAATATTACTATCGCCAACACCCATTCCCCTGGGAGGCTGTATTACACAGCAAAAATTATATTGCTGTTTCCTGAAACAGCCTTCACTCTGAATAGGGCACATGCAAATTTGTATTAAGACTTACTGGAGCTTTCTTGTCGATGGGTTTGATGACAAACTTCTTGTCACTGAAAGAAATGTTTCTGATTTCACTCCAGGGAAACCCAATCTTTGGTGTCAATCTGGATGAAAATATAAATTAAAACAAAAAAATATTTTAAAAGACCAGCAATCAGGGGAGAATTTAAAAAAATGCCATGCGGCCCAATATGACAGTGTCTGACAGGCGCAGGGAGGTGGAACTGCCAGCAGAGGGCAACAGAGTGTTAGTGTGTCCTGAAACACAATCTTCTTTCATTCATTGAATCTTGCAAGGCTATCATGACAAGACACTCCAAATACACATCACAGGAGGTACAGAACAGTTTGTGACACAGTGAATTAACCTCAACTTGAAAAATAGTACCAAACTACACACATGAAACAGTAACTGTTTTAGCATGCACATAGTGTCCAAAAATTATTCTTAACAATTATCCTGGTATAATGAAGAGGTATCAAACGAGGGTGCAGGGAGTTGTGCACACCCATGTGTGGGGAGGTGCTTTTATGTGAACTCAGTGTTTGGTTGCTGAGGGCTGATAAAATAATGCACATCAGCAGTGTGTGCAGGGATGGCAGCATTAAGCTAGGCATTTCTAAATTATGTGGTATCCAACTGCAAACATCAATGGTGAAATACGTAACTAAGAGACTGCACCAACGATGGGTAACATGGTGAATGTAGGCAGTGAAAGAGACACTGGGGATTCTACTTCAAAAATATATTTGATGGAATGCTTCTAGCCTCATCATTCAACAGGGCAGCTGTATTGAAGAGCCTTCAGAGCACTTGACTTTAGACCTGTGGGCTATTGGTTTGAATTATGATGACATTAAATTACCACACTTATTTCCCGAGTAGATGCCCTTCAGCATGCTAGCAAAGCTTGCTTCTGGATATAATCCGTTTCAACTGCTAGATATTTACTGAATGGAAAACTACTCTGCCCATTGTTCGCTTTATAAAAAGGATACACCGTCATTGCAAAGGGAGAGGAAAAAGGACCTGCATTGCACTTAACAAAAGAGTGGAACATCCCCAAAAGAAATGCTGAGATGTTCCAAAAAATATATGCACATTTATTATACAGACATTGTGCTAAAGTGCGATGTTTCAAGGATAAAAATAGGTGAAAAGGCAAGCAAAGGTTTCGGCCCTGTGTGACATTCTATAGCGCTGGTATACTGCAGTAGCACCAGTACCAACCCTGTAGCTGTAGAGCTCCATGCCTGGTAAATAGCCCACTCACTTGTCATCATGCTCGTAGATGTTGAGACCCAGAGCATCCACCCCCAGCCACAGGTCCGTCGCCTTCTTGTTCTTGATTTCGAAGTAGTTGACTCCATACATCTCCAGGTCCTGCGCTATCTTCAGGTATTCCATCATCGAGTCCTCTCTGCTCCAACACATATCAGCAACAATTTAACAGCCATTCAATAGTGCGTCTCTAAGACGCTGCTGAGGATTAGGCGCCTTTTTTTTCGTCAAAGTTGTACAGCGCAACAGAACCATTATACTCAGCGAGCTGCTGAGGTGTTCTTAACTGGTATGAACTTAAAAAAATATATATACAGTGGGTTCGGAAAGTATTCAGACCCCTTTACATTTCACTCTTTGTCATATTGCAGCCATTTGCTAAAATCAATTAATTTCATTTTTTCCGTTCGTTCATGCACACATACCAATATTGTCAGAAAAACACAGACTTGTAGAAATGTTTGCAGATTTATTACAAAATAAACACTGAAATATCACATGGCCATAAGTATTCAGACCCTTGCTGTGACACTTGTATATTTAACTCAGGTGCTGTCCAATTCTTCTGATCATCCTTGAGATGGGCCTACACCTTCATTGGAGTCCAGCTGTGCTTAATTATATTGATTGGACTTGATTTGGAAAGGCACACACCTGTCTATGTAAGGTCCCACAGTTGACAGTGCATGTCAGAGTAAAAACCAAGCTATGAAGTCCTAGGAACTCTCCATAGACCTCCGAGATAGAATTGTGTTGAGGCATAGATCTGGGGAAGGGTATAAAAAACACTAAAGCATTGAGAAAGCACCCAGGAGAACAGTGGGCTCCATCATTGTGAAATGGAATAAGTTTGAAACCACCACAACTCTTCTTAGAGCTGGCCGTCTGGCCAAACTAAGTAACCGGGCAAGAAGGGACATGGTCAGGAGGTGACCAAGAACCCAATGGCCACTCTAAGAGAGCTTCAAAGTTCCTTTGCAGCGATGGGAGAACCTGGTAGAAGGACAAACATCTCTGCAGCACTCCCATCAATCAGACCTTTATGGTAGTGGCTAGACGGAAGCTACTTCTGAGTGAAAGGCATATGACAGCCCACCTGAGTTTGCCAAATGGCACTTAAAGGACTCTAAGAGCATCAGGAAAAAGATTATCCGGTCTGATGAGACACAAATTGAAATTTTTGGCCTGAATGCCAAGTGCTACCATAAAGGTCTGATTGATGGGAGTGCTGCAGAGATGTTTGTCCTTCTACCAGGTTCTCCCATCGCTGCAGAGGAACCTGAAGCTTCTCTTAGAGTGGCCATTGGGTTCTTGGTCACCTCCTGACCATGTCCCTTCTTGCCCGGTTATTTAGTTTGGCCAGACGGCCAGCTCTAAGAAGAGTTGTGGTGGTTTCAAACTTATTCCATTTCACAATGATGGAGCCCACTGTTCTCCTGGGTGCTTTCAATGCTTTAGCAATGTTTTTATACCCTTCCCAGATCTATGCCTCAACACAATTCTATCTCGGAGGTCTATGGAGAGTTCCTAGGACTTCATGGCTTGTTTTTACTCTGACATGCACTGTCAACTGTGGGACCTTACATAGACAGGTGTGTGCCTTTCAAATCAAGTCCAATCAATATAATTAAGCACAGCTGGACTCAATGAAGGTGTAGGCCCATCTCCAGGATGATCAGAAGAATTGGACAGCACCTGAGTTAAATATACAAGTGTCACAGCAAAGGGTCTGAATACTTATGGCCATGTGATATTTCAGTGTTTATTTTGTAATAAATCAGCAAAAATTTCTACAAGTCTGTGTTTTTCTGACAATATTGGGTGCTGTGTGTGCATGAACGAGGAAAACAATGAAATTAATTGATTTTAGCAAATGGCTGCAATATGACAAAGAGTGAAAAATGTAAGGGGGTCTGAATACTTTCCGAACCCACTGTATATTTACAGTTTAACATTTTTCTAGTTTTTCTCCCAATTTGGTTGCCAATTATACCCTCTATTTATTTCAATTCACCCTCCCCCATGAGTCCACCGCCCATCCTCCGGGTAACAAGACAATTTTTCCGGGCCAGTAGATCCGCCTCCTCAAAGACGGAACCCGACCACAGACGCCTTTCCTGCTCCTCAACAAACTCGTGCCGGCTCACCTTCCCCCCTCCCCCTGGGGCGGACAGCCAAATGCCGCCCCCGATCGGGGCTAACGGCCAGGGCTGGTCTGGTTGAGATGCGGCTTTCGAACCGCGTCCCTAACAGGCAGCACACACCACACCAGACCAGCCAAAGTGTGGTGCGTTAGACCGCTATGCTATCCGCCACCCTCACTGGTATGAACTTTGATACACAAAGCAGCAGAAATGCACACATACACACACACACACACACAAAGCGTACCTGAGCATGCCGCTATGCTCCTCGTGCCAGGTCTGGATCCTCTCCTCCCACTGCTCCTTGGTGAGTTTGTGCTGCTCCAGAACCCTGCAGAATAGAACGGGATGGACAGTCACACATGCAGAATCCTGCAGAGCAAGCCATATTGACACGCATGGAGGTCTGCAGAAAATAGGGCAGTCACAGACAGAACCTTGCGAAGGCCCATTAATAAGCAGAAGACAAAAGTTGTTTTCCCTGGGTAGATGTAATTAACAAGGTAATTCACTGGAAGGTCATAAAAGCCTTCACAAGCTGCTAGGACATTTAATTGGAGACACGGAGTACCTGATGCATTTCCTCACCAGATACTCCACGTGATGCAAAGGCACCCACTGGAGCTACACAAACTGACATCCAGTACACCAAGCACAGCACATCCAATCAAGGCTAATGTTACTAATTCAGCTCAACAAACCACAACTAATGTGATCTCATGGAATATGCCAAATAGAGCATGTGATCACCTGAGGGAGATCAACAAAATGTGCTTTTGGACAAGCAGTTGCTAATGCCAATTAAGAGCTGCTGAGGACAACATGCACAGCACTATTGTTTTCTTTTGACTAAAGTGTACATTTATCAATCAGTCAATTTTAACACCACACAATTGGAATGCATACTGCCAAATGTAGGAAACACCAACATATAGTGCCTTTATATGGCGTTGGGCCACCACGAGCAGCTTCACTGCACTTTGGAATAGATTCTACAGGTGTGGTTCTCTGGCGTGGTTCTGTGTGGCTCAGTAGGTAGAGCATGGCGTTGACAAAGCTTAGGTTGTGGGTTCAATTTCCACTGGGACCACACATACTGAAAAATGTATGCATTCACTACTGTAAGTCGCTTTGGATAATAGCATCTGCTAAATGGCATATATTATATATTGTCTGAAAATCTACTGGAGGTATGCAATACCATTCTTCCATGAGAAATTCCATTTGGTGTTCTGTTAATGGTGGTGGAAAACTCTGTCTCAGGCGCCCCTCCAGAATCTCCCAACAGTGTTCAATTGGGTTGAGATCTGGTGACTGAAATGGCTATGACATTTGGTTTACATCATTTTCATAGTCATCAAATCATTCAGTGACCACTCGTGCCCTGTGGATGGGGACATTGTCATCCTGGAAGAGAGCACTCCCATCAGGATAGAAATCCTTCACCGTAGGATGATGGTGATCACTCGAATGGCTTTGTGTCTGTTGGCATTTACCTTGGCCTCTGAGGGATTGAGTGAACCTAAACCAGGAAAATGCACCCCACACCATAACAGAGCCGCCAGTATCCCTCATTTACTTAAGTGTTATTTTGGCAGTCACCTGCATTGTTCCAAAACATTTGGCAAGCTCCTCAGAGCGCTCCAGGAACCTCGGCCCTGAAGGGTGGCGCCGGCCTCTCTCTCACCTCTGTGGCAGCAGCCGGTCGTTGGTGAGGTAACCGGGCTTGTGAATGTCCCTGTTGTAGTCGGCGTACTTGGCCTGGACAGAGTACGAGGCCAGCAGCACGGCAGTCTCCGGGGGGCAGTAGTTGTCATCGTTCAGGATGGCCTCTTTCACCTGCAATATGATTACCATGACAGGGAGAGGCGGGTCCACACCAGAAAGTGAAGTGCGGTGCGAGGGGCTTCAGGGAGTATGACAAAAGACTGGAGGTCATGCACTTGCCATGTACATGATGTGTATTAGTTATTTGAGAGAACAAGTTAATAAACTTTTTAAGTGTGTAAATCCTATTTTGTGTACTTGTCGGTGATCACAGATGATTGTAGTAATTCTGGGGATTATTATAATTACAGTATTACAGCATTAGGCATGTACTGTACTGTACTGTATTTTTTGTTGACCACACAATGAGTTCCCATGAAAATGGACAATAAAGGCTATGTCACCATAGCTTGACCCAACTTCAGTTTGACAGAGAGGAAATGACAGAGACATCATTCTGTGATGGTGAGATGATGTCATAATCACAACACTCGGGTTTGGTCAGGCTCTATACAGTAAGTCACATGGTGACCTGACCAAAGCTCTTCACCTGCAGGAAGAAGAGGCGCTGGGTGATCTCCTGGATCAGCTCCTCTGACACATCCTCCGGGAAGAACTTGGCCCGGAACTTGAACTGGAGCGGGTTCTCCTTCTTCACATCCTGCTGGGTCACCTGTGGAGAGACACCTAGATATTCATGTTTCACAGAAAACTTTATAGTGTGCCAACATTAAAAAATTAGCTCTTCCCTTTTGTGGTGAGCTTGTCTTGTGGTTTGTGAAAAGACAGAGCTAACCCTCCTGAAGACATGTTAACAGATCCAATTATGAATTTCATCTTCAAATATGATTTGTGAGGAAATCTTTTCCCAAGTCAAACGGGAATGCCAACATGCCAACCCTTACATGGTTTGTGTAATACATAATGTGACAAATCACCAGGTTAAATTCCCACAACCTCAAGAATTATTTTTTAATTTACTGTTCTTCTAAAATAAAAATGGAAATTTGTATCACTGTGTTAGCATGCCCCCCCCGTGACCCGCCTTTGGCTGAGGTGACTGACAATGGCAAACCGCCTCTCCAGCCGCACTTCTCTTCATTAATTACCCCCATGAACATGACAACTCCTCCAACCCGCTGTTTAGTAAACTCAACCTCATCCACAGAAAAGCCAGACAGGAAGCGTGACCACATATCTGTGAGTATTTAAGCAAACCAGGTTAATTAATTGATTCGCACATGAATAATAATAATAGCTATGGTGAGAGCTAGTACAGTAGTAATGAATGTTGATACAATTTTAACCACCTTGGATAACTTTCAACAGAGGAAAGAAAGACAAAAGCATTGCAGAAAATCTGCATTTTTTAATATATTAAATAAACTGTACATATTGTTAAAAAAAAATCGAATATAAAGCTGGATGAAGACTGGGAGGTAATGGAAATATCATGGTATTTGTAATGGGATTTTGGTGGTTTGCATGCCATTCAAGTTCAATCCATTTAAGTTCAGTCTCCATGATGACCATTAAATCATTAAACCATTAAAAACTGAGAGTTCCATGCTGCTCGGTCTGCTGGGAGATTTCCACATCCCTTGATTAGAGCACAGACAGATTCACTGCTGCTGTCAATGGGAACAGGGGGACTTTGCTTGCCCTCTCCTCTACCTATAGCTTTTTCAGAGACCCTGTTAGATTGTACTATATCTCAGGCTGGGCTGTAAAGAGAGAGAGGTTCAGTCTGAGTGCAGGCGTTAGACTGTGGCTCAGAGAGGAAGACATTGGGTAATGACTAGAGAGAGGCTGGTCTATGAGTTGAGTTGAGGCTGAACACAGGCATTCGACCGTACGCTCTCAAAAATAAAGGTACAATTAGGGTACACTTTTGTTCCTCATGGTGCAAATGTGTTCATTGTAGCTTCAAAGGTACACATAAGATCCTTCATGATAGGGTTTTGTACCTTTTCCCAGTGAAAAAGGTACAAATTGAGGAAAGGTACAGATATGTGCCAAGGTATTTACACTGGCAGCCATATTGGAATGAAAATGAGGCTTGTACTGCAAGTGATATTTTTCTCGCAAGGGTAGAATGATGTTATTCCGACTAATAAGAGCCCCCTACAGGGGTACTGCCACAGTGACAAGCATTTGTACTTTAATAGGTACAACATGGCACCTTTTTTTCTGAGAGTGTAGGCAAAAGAGGCTGGCAACTGTGTAATCACTGAGTTGTGGCTGAGCACAGGAGTTGTGGCTGGCCTTTCCTCCAGGAGAACTCACCTTCTTGTTGAGTTTCAGCCACGTTCTGTAATTCTTGCCATCCACATACTGTAAACCGAAGAACCAGACCTCACGCAGCCCCACTGTCTTCACTACCTGTCAGGAGCAGAACACACCACACTCAATTACTACTGAAGCAAGAGTAACTCCTCAAGATCTGTGGAAATTGGTGTGTTTTCCCCTGAGCAGAATATGCCATGGGACACAGCCCCATGGTTTACTACCTAAATATTCTGCAAGGCAGGTTCTAAACACTGACTGATCCTGGAGCATGACGCTCATATCACTGCAACATGACGATGAGTTGACTGTGCAAAACTGTTACCTCACAAAAAAAGTTTTTACAAACCTGCCATTAAACTCAGGTCCAAAAAGTATAAAGTATCTTTGAAACGTTGCTATGCCAAGTGCAATTTTTTTAAACACAATCTCAGAACAACCGTAGTAACATTAGCCATTTAGCAGATGCTTTTATCCAAAGTGACTTACAGTAGTGAATGCATACATTTTTCAGTATATGTGGTCCCACACCACAGAACCACACCAGACACCTGTAGAATCTATTCCAAGGTGCAGTGAAGCTGTTCTGGCGGCTCATGGTGGCCCAATACCCTATTAAGGCACTATATGTTTCCTTCATTTGGCAGTATGCATTCCAATTGTGTGTTGTTAAAATTGACTAATTAATAAATGTACACTTTAGTCAAAAGAAAAGAATAGTGCTGTGCATGTTGTCCTCAGCAGCTCTTAATTGGCATTAGCAACTGCTCGTCCAAAGGCACATTTTGTTGATCTCCCTCAGGTGACCACATGCTCTATTTGGCATATTCTATGAGATCACATTAGTTGTGGTTTGTTGAGCTGAATTAGTAACATTAGCCTTGATTGGATGTGCTTTTTTCAGTATATGTGGTCCCAATGGGAATCAAACCCATTCAAATTCACATGAATGTTTCCCATTGTCTGTGGGTGCTAAAACAGCAACACCTCCCACAGCGTGACCCTTCATTTCTGTTAAAACAACTCAAATTATGCACGCGTCCCTTGTGTGATGTCCCACATCAAAGACCGTCGCATGCAGCCTTCAGCTGCACTGTAAACGCAGAGGACCTTCAACACCACCGTGAACGCCACTGTGAACACTTCACTCATTCACACATGTTCCCCTTTCTTTCCCTCTCACTCTGAATACTCGCAAACTCCCTCATTCGAGTTTCCCCTCTTTCTCACCTCTCACGGTAACCAGCTCAGGGTAGTCTCACTCCCTCTCTTCCTCTCCAAACACAGACAAAGGAGATAAGTCAGTCGGTGGAGCACAGAGGGGAAAAGACTCAAACCCCATTAACCCCCGCTGACACTCTTGCACGGTGTGAGGGGCGTGAACCTGTGACGTGCGCATCATTTACCCGTTCCTGTATCCGTCAACCGATTGACCAGAGAATGTCATTGACATATCAGAATTAAAACCACGTGGTTAATGGGGAACGGGAGTTGTAAACGAGAAAGCACTAACCCCCAGTTAAACTAGAGATGTACAACAGGTTGACGGACCTGAAGCAATCAAAGCACTTTTTGTGCACACAGGGAAGTATTCAGATTGGTTAAAACAAGCCGTTAATAATGCAGAAAGATTGAATGGTTCGAACTGCATGAAAGTCCACCGAACACACTCATTACTAGAAAACACACTTCTTTTAAGCTTTTCTACCCATAATTCCCCCATTAATCGGCTTGTCTGTCCATGGAAAACACCAATCAGCTGAAAGCATGGAGTCTATTGCAAGAATGCAGGCTCATAGACTGTCAATTCAGCACCAAATACTCAGGACGTCACTACAGTAATACAGACTAACTGCAGCACGGAGTCTACTGTAGGAATACAGAGTGTTACTGCAGCAGAGTATACAGCAGGGTCTACCCCTGGGATAAAGGCCAAGATGCAATACTGCAAACCTCTGAATTCACAAACAATTTCATTTCAAAAAGTCAATAATCCAACGCCTGAAAAATCATTTGCAACCTTTTATTAAACTCTCATCTCAGGAATTGACAGGACAAGATGCGTGAGAAAGCCATTAATGTTATTACATTTGAATTTAAGCCTCTTCAATTATGTAATACATACAATATCCCATATCATTCAATCTCCTGTTTGGGAACATTACGGTTTCCCAGTAAACTACAGTAGTAATGGACAAAGACAGGTGGATCGGACGAAAGCAGCGTGCCAGCATTGTTCAACTGAGATCGGGTATGTCGCTGGAAGTCTGTTGAACTTGATTACTCATTTGAGACGGCATCACGAATGATATCACGAATGTGAATATGACTGGTACAATAAAAAAATAGTGGAGTGCAAACCCAGCTCCCCATGGCATTTAAACAGCCTCTTGCTGAAAATTCTGACCAAGCCAAAGCAATAACAAACGCCATAGGTGTTTTTATAGCAGCACATCTGCGATCAAACCCGACCAGAACACAGGTTTTAAACATATATTGAAAGTGATTGAGCCCCGCTACGAAGTTCCTTCTCATCCGCATTTCAGTACTTCAGTACTTTAGTAAATTATGGCCAATTAGCCACTGTTTACAAAGTTCATAATAAATGAAAAGCAATTTCATGTTTTGCATTTCTTTTTTCCCCTGCCGTACCGAAAATGTACTGAACCATGACTTCAAAACCGAGGTACGTACCGAGCCGTCTTCTGTGGCTACGAAGTCCAATCCTTGAGAGGCAGGTTTTGCCACAGGTGAAGGTTGATCCTGATGTAGTCGGAGCAGCGTTCGTATTTTCCTTCCTCTTCTGATGTTGTGTGTCTCTGTGTTGCGCCAGGGTGGCTTCGTTTTGCAGCGGTCCGTCCCGTGTTGCCAGAGAGGGCGATCTTAGGCAGTGTCTTCCCAGGTATTCACATCGATTCCAAAACACTGGAGGTCTTTTTTACAGAGGTCCTTGAACCGGAGGTGGGAGGAGCCAGTAGGTTTCTTGCCAGAGGACAATTTTCCCTAGAGAATTTTTGGTTGTTCCATTCTCTAGCTGTGAGTTTTCCAAACTTGGAGGCTTCTTTTCCGATGTGACTGCTAAGCTCAGCATCAAGGGAGAGGTTGTCAGTGATGGTGGACCCAGGGTAAGTGAAGGTGTTGACAGCTTCCAGTGCGTAGTTGTTTATGGTGATAGAGAGTGCTTTTTCAATGCCTTGCACCATTGTTTTTTTTTTCAGGCTTATGGTTAAGCTGAAGTCCTGGCATGCTTGGGAGAACCGGCTTATCAGTGTTTGCAGGTGTTCTTCAGAGTGTGCTGCCAGTGCTGCGTCGTCGGCAAACAACAAGTCTCTCATGAGGAGTGGTTGCACTTTGGTTTTTGCCCTGAGCCGAGCGAGGTAGAAGAGTCTCCCATCAGTTCTTGCATAGAGGTAGACCCAGTGGAGGACCCAAAAGCTTGCCAAAGGAGGAGGGATAGGAAGATCCTGAACAAGGTGGGCGCTAAAACGCAACCTTGTTTCACTCCTCCATAAATTTTGAATGGGTCTGAAGTGGACCCATCAACTGGATGGTGCCTTCCATGTTGTTGTGGAAGGACTGGAGGAAGCTAAGGAGCTTAGGGGGACAACCTATATGTTCGACCATCTTGAAGAGACCGATCCTGCTCACAAGGTCAAAGGCTTTAGTGAGGTTGATGAGGGCCAAGAACAGCGGTTTCCTATGCTCTCTGCATTTCTCTTGGAGTTGTCTCAGTGAGAAGACCATGTCCATGGTGGATCTTCCAGCTCTGAACCCTGCCTGTGACTCTGGGTAGATTTTTTCGGCGAGGGCCTGGAGTCTGTTTAGTGCAACCCTAGCAAAATGTGTTGCAATCGCTCCTGTCACCCTTGTTCTTGTACAAGGTGACAATGTTTGCATCTCCCATATCCTGTGGTACAGCGCCCTCCCTCCAGCACAGGCAGAGGAGCTCATGGAGCTCTTGCAGCAGTACAGGTTTTCCGCACTTGAGTATCTCGGCTGTTATCCCATCGGTGACTGATGCCTTCCCACTAGCCAGGTTGTTGATTGCCTTGCTGAGGCATCACAAAAAGAAAGGGATTTTTATCCCCTTGGAATCCAAAAATATCACAAATCCCTCCGCCTCCCCCAAACAGTATGAAGCAGTACAACACTTCCAGCACCTCTCAGAGTATTGTATCATATCAAGGCTGACACCTCATCTATGGCTTCATCTGCTGGCACAAAGCACATGAAAACAGCAGCAGAATATAGAGGTGACAGAACCCTGGTCCCGGGAAGCTGCAGTTAACACTTCAATGAAAGCACTGGGCACATAACTCCCTGGAAGCACAGTCAGGGCTACAGTCTCTCTCCACAACTCACCCACACACACACACACACACACAACGCCTGCATTCACACAAATGTGGCTTTCTGCCGTACCAAGTTTACCACTCCACGAGGCTGTGACCTTCTCACTTTCACTACACAAAGCATGTAGCCACCCAAACGGGAGGACAGAGGCCTACAGCACTACAGCACAGAGACTACTTCATACCATCTGCCTCCGTCTCTGAATCACTGACTGTCTGCAATGTGTTCATTCTACCAACACCACTGACACAGACAGAGCAGAGACCCCCTCCCCTCCGTGGACCCCTCACAGAAGCCCTCATTTCCAGCATTGATGAAAATACCCCTTTTACTCCATCAACCATCAACAATGAACCCTTCACTGCACACACTGTTTCACTCGAGCTGGAGGAGAACAGAAAGGCCTTTGATTCTGACCCGCCCCAGACCTGCCCCAGCATGACAACATAAAGGTCAATGTGCACGGCACAAGGGGTGGAATTAGACACAAAATAAAGACAGGCCATCCGTAGTTGATACTCCTTTAGGCTTTCGTTTATGTCTTGTCAAGATTTGGAATGTCATGCCTCCCGCGACACAAAGAAAACAAGCTGACAAATGAACAGCGCCAATTAAGAGTGGGGAGTCGGCCTGTTCAGAGTGAAATGCTTAAGACTGTACTGTAAACCCACACTCACGTGATATGGCGTATATTTCAAATAAAACTCACCTAGTCTGGGTTAGGTTAAACGCTCCCAACTGACCTGATCGAAGAGCTGTTTGCCGGTGGTGTTGGGCTGGATGGCAAACTCCAGCTCTGCATCTATGGTGGTGACCCGGACATTGATCTAGTGGCAAAGAAAAAATAATGATGTTATTTATCAGCTCAGCAGGCATCCTTATCCAGAGCAGATTAGTACAATTAAAATTGTTACACATTCCACAACATATACTGCTGGGTTTTTTAAAAGGTATTTGTGCTGCCTTTCTCAAAAGTACAACAGTGTAGTACAGGCAGCGTAGTATAATGGTTAGGGAATTGGGCTTGTAACACAAAGGTTGCAGGTTGGAGATCCAGTTGGGGCACTGCCATTGTACCTTTGAGGAAGGTACTACCAGCTGTATAAATGTATTGTATGCAATTAAATGTCAACTGTGTAAATTGCTCTGGGTAAGAACGTCTAATAAATGCCTGTGTGCCCCAAAGGAATCAGGTACAACATCCTCTTCCTCATAGTGTCCACTGAAATCCAGAGCAGCGAGACTCCCTGAACAAGTGCAGTTGAAACAGTCACAACATAGCACTGTCCAATACTTATGACACACAGCGAAGTCTCAGTCTGCCAGTATTCTCAGTCTCTCTCTCTCTCTCTTTCAGGGAGCAGAGAAAATCGTAAACAAGTGGTGGTCAACCTCAAACAGGATGAGAGGAAGAAATGATCTGATCTGCCAACACCAGCCCTTGGCATCCTCTCCTATCCTCATGGCTTCTCTCCCCCTCTTTCAATTCAGTTTAAAGAGTAACATTTGTTGTTCCCAAAGCATTTAGTTATGAGTATATATTGACATGGTATGGAATGGTCTGTGTGTGTGTGTGTGTGTGTGAGAGAGAGAGAGAGAGAGAGAGAAAACTGAGAAAGGCCAGAAAGGCCCCTCAGCTGACTCTCAAAGGGCAAGGTATCCACTTCCTAATGGCCTCCTAAAAAGAGTGCCCTGGTGAACAGAGAACAGGGGCTCATTATGGGATGCCTGTGCTGCAGGGACACTGGGGCGAGCACCAGTCACACAGCCCAGGGGGCATTTCACCACTCTCTCCCTACTCACTCTCATACCTGTTCTCCCTCTCTCTCTCTCTCTCTCTCTCTCTCTCTCTCTTTCTTTCTCTTCCTCTCTCTGTTACTCTGTCCCAGTGTGAGAGGTACTGTTCCCACGCTCTCTATCTCTTCTCTCTCCATCTGCCCAACTACAAGCACCAATCCGGGAGGCATGCAATACCAGCTAGCCATGAAGGTTTGTACTCCAGAATGATATCAACTGATTCTACATACAGCATCTTGGCCAGCCATCGAAAAAGGCCATTTAAATGCTGAACATGAAGTAATGGGTACCTCCTCTACCAATACCCCTCTAACACCGGGACCGAGTACCAATACCCCCCTCTATCACTGGGACAGAGTACCAATACCCCCTCTAACACTGGGACAGAGTACCAATACCCCCCTCTAACACTGGGACAGAGTACCAATACCCCCCTCTATCACTGGGACAGAGTACCAATACCCCCCTCTAACACTGGGACAGAGTACCAATACCCCCCTCTATCACTGGGACAGAGTACCAATACCCCCCTCTAACACTGGGACAGAGTACCAATACCCCCCTCTAACACTGGGACAGAGTACCAATACCCCCCTCTAACACTGGGACAGAGTACCAATACCCCCCTCTATCACTGGGACAGAGTACCAATACCTCCCTCTAACACTGGGACAGAGTACCAATACCCCCCTCTAACACTGGGACAGAGTACCAATACCCCCTCTATCACTGGGACAGAGTACCAATACCCCCCTCTAACACTGGGACAGAGTACCAACATCCCCCTCTAACACTGGGACAGAGTACCAATACCCCCCTCTATCACTGGGACAGAGTACAAATACCCCCTCTAACACTGGGACAGAGTACCAATACCCCCTCTAACACTGGGACAGAGTGACAATACCCCCCTCTAACACTGGTATTTACCCCCCTCTAACACTGGGACAGAGTACCAACACCCCCCTCTATCACTGGGACAGAGTACCAATACCCCCCCTCTAACACTGGGACAGAGTACCAATACCCCCCTCTAACACTGGTATTTACCCCCCTCTATCACTGGGACAGAGTACCAATACCCCCTCTAACACTGGGACAGAGTACCAATACCCCCTCTATCACTGGGACAGAGTACCAATACCAGCCTCTAAGACTGGTATTTACCCCCCTCTAACACTGGGACAGAGTACCAATGCCCCCTCTAACACTGGGACAGAGTACCAATACCCCCCTCTATCACTGGGACAGAGTACCAATACCAGCCTCTAAGACTGGTATTTACCCCCCTCTAACACTGGGACAGAGTACCAATACCCCCCTCTAACACTGGGACAGAGTACCAATACCTCCCTCTAACACTGGGACAGAGTACCAATACCCCCCTCTATCACTGGGACAGAGTACAAATACCCCCCTCTAACACTGGGACAGAGTACCAATACCCCCTCTAACACTGGGACAGAGTGACAATACCCCCCTCTAACACTGGTATTTACCCCCCTCTAACACTGGGACAGAGTACCAATGCCCCCCTCTAACACTGGGACAGAGTATCAATACTCCCCTCTATCACTGGGACAGAGTACCAATACCCCCCTCTAACACTGCAACAGAGTACCAATACCTCCCTCTAACACTGGGACAGAGTACCAATACCCCCCTCTATCACTGGGATAGAGTACAAATACCCCCCTCTATCACTGGGACAGAGTACAAATACCCCCCTCTAACACTGGGACAGAGTACCAATACCCCCTCTAACACTGGGACAGAGTGCCAATACCCCCCTCTAACACTGGTATTTACCCCCCTCTAACACTGGGACAGAGTACCAATACCCCCCTCTAACACTGGGATAGAGAGAGTACCAATGCCCCCCTCTAACACTGGGATAGAGAGAGTACCAATACTCTACCAATACCAAATCACTGGGACAGAGTAGTGGCACCCCTCTCTCCCTTGTACAGTACCTGTACAAATGAGGTCAAAACATGTTAATGAATTTGGCTTTAATGAATTAATCTTGCCATTTTACCAGTGTGGCGATTGCATGGTGGCCCTGAATGGCCACTAAACTTCAATGTCAATAAAATTAATATTGTGCTTTATTTTGAGAATGAAAAAAAGGCTGTTTGCATTTACAATGCAAGCTCTTTGCCCTGAAGCCAGTGTGGTAATTCTCAGCAACAGAATAAATGTGTGTTTGTTCCCCCTTCCACTGTGCAAATCAGGCCTGCGCAACAGGATTTTTCAGAACAAAACCGATAGATAAGAATACATAAGAATACATAATGACGAGGCGGTTCAGCCCATTTAGGCTTGTCATGGCCTAATCTAAAGAGTATCTAGTACTGCATCTAGCCTGGACTTGAATAGCCCAAGTGTTTCTGCCTCTACTACCTGACCTGGCAAACTGTTCCAGGCATTGACAACTCTCTGTGTAAAGAAAAACGTCCTAATATCCGTGCAGAATTTGTCTTTAACTAATTTCCTCCTGTGGCCTCTTGTTCTGTTGACCCCACTTATCTTAAACAATCTTTGGTAGTTCACTTTGTTAATCCCTTTTAGGAATTTTAAAACCTCAATAAAATCCCCCCTAAGTCTCCGTTTGCTAAGCTTAAATAGATCGAGTGCCTTAAGTCTATCCTCATAACCTTTACCTTTTATACCAGGTATCAATTTAGTTGCCCTTCTTTGAACTTTTTCAAGAGCTTCTATATCCTTCTTGTAGTGCGGTGCCCAGAACTGCACACAGTACTCTAAGTGAGGTCTGACAAAGTTATTATATAACATTAATATAACCATTTTTGATTTGTACTCAATACTTTTTGCTATGTATCCCAGCATCCTGTTGGCCTTTTTCACTGCTATAGCACACTGCTTTGATGCAGATAGACTTTGATCAACTACAATTCCTAAGTCTTTTTCAAATTGAACACCTACTAATTTTTCTCCTCCCATAAAGTACTCCTGTCTTGTGTTTTTATTTCCCACATGCATAGCAATATTGAATGTCATCTGCTACGTTTCTGCCCCATTACTTTAGTCCATTCCAAACTGTTTGCCAAACCCTCTAGTTTAGTATCATCTGTAAATGTTTGCTAATCTGCAAACTATTTTGCTATTAATGTCCCTATCAAGATCATTTATGCAAATAAGGCAGAGCAGGGGCCCCAGCACCGATTCCCTGCGGTAGTCTTTGTATTCTCCCTTGCAGCCAATGATGAACCCACTCTGAAACAACTCCTGAAATTCCTTCTGAATTCATTTTAACAATGAGCCTCTCATGTGGTACCTTGTCAAATGCTTTTTGAAAGTACAAATATATACCATAAGCCTGGTTCAGGACAACACATTTTGTAGCCTCTTCAAAAAAGCCCAGGAGATGCTTACAAACACGGCGATGGGGTATTTCTCAGTTGAGTTTAAAAAGTAATATGGACCTGGGGAAGCCATTAACAGCTCCTAAAAGGAAGTCAGTGTACAGTTTGGTTTCCAATCAAAACAAACACATTTGGATTCTGAATGTGTAACGAGAATCTCAAAAGCACACAAGGCTGTTTAATCCGTTGAAGCCTACTCCGAGCAAACCAGTTGCCAAACTGGAAGGCAACGCAGCTTAATGTTTAAAAAACGATGCAGAGGGGGCTGGCGGATGGCCCAGCGGTCTAGTGCACTGCGCTTTGGAGCGGTGTGCGCTGCCCGTCAGAGACGCGGATCGAAACCCGCGTTTCTACCAGACCGGCCCTGGTCGTCAGCCCGATCGGAGGCGGCATTTGGCTGTCCGCCTCCGGGGGAGGGGGGAGGGAGAGCCGGCACAAGTCCGCCGAGGAGAAGGTTAATGGAGTCCGTGGAAGATCTTCGTCTCGAAAGAAGGCGGGGAAATAGGTCCAGGAATACGAATCTCGTTCCCGGAGGATGGGCGGCGGACTCGTGAGGGTGGGGAATTGAAAATAAAATAGAGGTTATAATTGGCTACTAAATTGGGAGAAAAACCGGGGAAAAATCAGAAATAAATGTAAAAAAAAAAAAAAAAAAAAAACGATGCAGTGAAGGGTCACAGATTGGTTTGTGTGAGGGGACCTGTGTACCTCATCTCAGTGCCTCAGTACACCTTACTGTTGAGCAAGGGGGTGTATGTGTGCGAGTGTGTGTGCTGCATACAACAATACAGGCTGCAGCAGGCATAATATTCTACAAAGAATATTTGGTGCTGAAGCCAGTAGACCGAATGTGTGCTGCATTAGTCACTGCAGATTAAATATGTGGTGTGAAGTCAGTGGATATGATACACACTGCATGGGTCACAGTAGATAGAAGCAGCAGAGAGCGAAAAATGACTGGAGTGCATTTGGTGGGGAATGGCTGAATCTCCCCAAAGAAACACACATACTACTCAACATCTGCTCAAAGAAACACACATACCACTCAACATCTGCTCAATGAAACACATGCATACAACTCAATATAATATACACTATATGGCCAAAAGTCAGTGGACACCTGACTATCACACCTATATGAGCTTGTTGGACATCCCATTCTAAAACCATGGGCATTAATATGGAGTTGGACAGCTATGACAGCTGCCACTCTTCTGGGAAGGCTTTCCACAAGATTTTGGAGTGTGTCTGTGGGAATTAGTGCCCATTCAGCCAAAAGAGCATCTGTGAGGTCAGGCACTGATGTTGGACAAGAAGACCTGGCTCGCAATCTGCGTTCTAATTCCTCCCAAAGGTGTTCAATGGGGTTGAGGTCAGGGCTCTGTGCAGGCCAATCGAGTTCCTCCACACCAAACTCATCTAACCATGTCTTTATGGACCTCGCTTTGTGCACAGGGGCACAGTCATGCTGGAACAGCAAAGGGCCTTCCCCAAACTGTTGCCACAAAGTTGGAAGCGTCCAATTGGCTAAGATGTCTTCGTATCCTGTAGCATTAAGAATACCCTTCACTGGAACTAAGGGGCCTATCCCAAACCCTGAGTAACAGCCCCAGACCATTATCCCTCCTCCACCAAACTTTACAGTAGGCACTATGCATTCCGGAAGGTAGCATTCTCCTGGCATCCGCCAAACCCGGATTCATCCATCAGACTGCCAGATAGTGAAGCGTAATTCATCACTCCAAAGAACACGTTTCCACTGCTCCAGAGTCCAGTTGCGTCATGCTTTACACCACTCCAGCCGACGCTTGGCATTGCGCATGGTGATGTGAGGCTTGTGTGCAGCTGCTCAGCCATGGAAACCCATTCCATGAAGCTACCGACGCACAGTTCTTGTGCTGATGGTGCTTCCAGAGGCAGTTTGGTACTCTGTAGTGAGTGATGTAGCAGATGATAGGCGATTTTTACGCACTATGCGCTTCAGCACTCGTCGGCCCCGCTCTGTGAGATTGCGTGGTCTACCACTTCGTGACCGAGCTGTTGTTGCTCCTCGGCGCTTCCACTTCACAATAATAGCACTTACAGTTGACCAGGGCACATCTAGTAGGGCAGAAATTTCACTTGTGGCAAAGGTGGCATCCTATGACAGTGCCCCGTTTAAAGTCACTGAGCTCTTTACGAACCATTCAGAATTCAAAATGTTTGTCTGTGGAGATTGCATGGCTATGTGCTGGATTGTATGCACCTGATGGTAATGGGTGTGGCTGAAACACCTGAACTCAATAATTAGTAGGGGTGTCCACTGACTTTTGGCCATATAGTGTATATTAAATGAAAAACACACACAAACTACTCAACATCTACTCAATGAAACGCACACGTACTGATCAAAAGCTACTCAATGAAAAGCACACATACAAGTCAACACATATACCTGCCACACAATAGCACACACCCACAAGAACCCGCTTTGCTGCTACTACTAGTTTGACCACTTGTTAAAATTGTTCTGACTGAGAAGAACCTCACGATGGCAGCCACTCTCACGTTCATTATCCTTTCATTCTAGCCACAGAGTGAGAACGGCACATGCAAGTAGCTGGCTATCACAATGAGACACTGAGCACCACTAAATGAATATATCTACAGGGCATTTTGTTGCATTAAACACACATTTCTAAACAGATGGCAAATGTGTCAGACCATAACATTACAATACCTAATTTATTCAACTAATTTGGGTAACAAGCTATCTGTTATCCTCGTATTACAATCAATGTAAGGGCAAAATGTATATTTTCATAATCTGCAGGGGCCCAGATTAGGGTAAAGGTCATACTTGTCAGAAAATACCTTTTGTCTTAGAAAAGATACTTGTCGTTACTTGTCCTACTCGCGTCGTTCCAATCCTGGAAAGTGCGATCTCTGCTCTCTGAATCATATTTTCGCAGAGTTTTTAGCTGATCTTCTTTGGTTTTAGCCTTTTTAGTGGGGGGGGGGGGGTGGACTTGCACTCTCAATTTCAATCTTTGAAAATGCTATCACTACGTCGTACGTAGCCCAAAGATAGACACGACGGTTAACATTATTTATTTTCTACACAGATATTTATGTTTGTGCTTGTGCAGCGTGTGCTCATGGGACTGTGTAGCAGTGAAGCTCTGGTGCCCACAGGTGCTAACGTAATAGCTAGCTAATAATTCCTAGATTTAACTGAGCAGGGATGTGGGAATGATTTGTGCTTGGACTGTAGGATGGAGATGAGAAATCACTGCAGGAAAATCACAGCGATTCTTCAGCCTGGCGGGAGGGCTCACTGAACTGAATATAGACAGTAACTAGCTAGCTAGTGTTCACAGATATTGTTTGCTAATTCAAGGCTTGGTAAGTGATAAATGCATGATCACTTACTAAGCTTTGTGTTAGCAAGCAACTAGCAACAACAGATATCAATACCCAATGTCCGTGAACGCTAACATTAGCTAGCTAACTGACTAGCTGTTTCTCGCTGTTGTATCTAGTATGTGCCCCGATCCGCGAACTTGCTTGACTGCTGCAGAGTCTGGCATAGCAACAACAACAAACACGGTGAGCACAAACTGCATGCGAGTGACAATCATAGGCGCCGATTTATGTTTCTGCCCGTGGGTGCCGCGCAGCGTATGCTAGGTGGAGTTTGCTATCAAATCAATGTAAATTTGGCTCCGTGCATAATTTTCCCCGTGGGTGCTCGGCCTTCTCCGTGGGTGCTCGGGCCCCGGAGCACCCACGGGATCGGCGCCTATGGTGACAATGTGCCGCTTTTCCCATTTGGAACTTCGGAAATATTTTTGAATATCCGTGCATTATGTGTTTGTTACAATGTGAGTGTAAAACAGAAATAGTTCCAGTTAGCTAATAGAAGAAAAAAAAATCCAAAATTCACAGTCGTCAGCAGGATGATCACTTGGAAATTGAAGGTCGTCCTTCTTAATTTTTAGTCGTCTGAGACGATAGGACAACTGCTAATCTGGGCCCCTGATCTGTGTTTAATGTTAATGAAAATGTGTTTTTTTTCATTTGAATTAGTGCCAGTTGGTCTGTATAAACATGGATCACAGAATGTATTAACTTTTTTTGGATTTAATGTTTATCAAAACTGTGTATACATATAATGATGAGGGGCCATATAATGAGCCATCCTTTTGCTGCCAGAGGTGAATACTTTGTTATGCATTCTAATTTAAGAAAAGGGAAAAATCCAAATCCCCACATAAATAAAAATGTCAATGCTGAAATAAACATAAGGGTATTAAGTTCAAAACTGTGATACCAAACATTGATTTTGAAATGATTCCAGTTGGCTTAAAGTAGAAAAGGTTTATAAGGATACCATTTTTTTAGTGTTGGTGTCACATTCCCTTTGTTCCTGTCTCGTTTTTCCTTTGTCTTGTTTCTCCCTCGTGATTGTTTGTGTTAATTGTTTTATTATTTTCCATTATTCAATTATCAACCCTCATTACTCCTCATCATGCTCACCTGTTGCTAATCACGTCATCCGTTCCGGCACACCAGCCTCCCATCAAGATCATCAGCCCTGCAGTATATCTACCCCGGTTTTTCCAGTCATTCATCGTCAGATTGTTGTTCTCGCTACCCCGGTAGAAACTGACTTTAGAAATCCGTGTCTAAAACTCTGTGTTTACTATTTGTGTTTCGACTTAATTCATGTTAACCCTTGTTCCTGTTGTCTTCCTTCGTGTTCAGGTCCATTCCTTGTCTGTCTGCCAGCTTTGTTTGTCCTGCCAGCCCCACCTGCCTGCACGCTTAGCTTGCCCTCCGGTTCCCTCAGCCTGTCTGCCCAGTCATCTCGTCCACTCCTCCTGTGCATCCCTTCCATTGTCCAGCTCATCATTTCCACTACCTCTGTTATTATTAAATCATCTCTTTTCCTCCAAACCCACCTTGTCTGTGTCTGCGTTTGGGTTCATTCCTGTTCATCACAACAGTTGGAAGCTTAGTGATAATGAGAAAGAAAATGCCTGAGGTCCAGCAGACACTGGTAAAGTTGCAGAAATATGTTTTGTGAGTCACGTTACCATAAGCATTTAATGCCCTACACATTCACTCAAACCCATTCTGTAATGTCAGCTCCACCACCGTGCCTCCTCTGACTTTAGTGAATTGTGAACTTTTGCCAGCAGTATGAAATGTTTTTCTCATCAGAATAATGTTACTTAAGAAACACATCGAGACCCCAAATGTGGCCACGTCAGGCCATATCAGTATTGCTGATCATGTGTTGTGTGACTCTGCCTGTGCATCAATCCTCCAAAATAGTGCACTCTTGTTCCAGCAGAGAGGTCGGACTGTAGCTTATCACAAGCAGACACTGCATGTCATTTTAGTCAAGGGACAGGAAAAACTCATCATCACAATGGAGTCATCCCCGCAGGCAGACAGCACAGCCAGTCGAGCAAGGGAGGGAGCGTGAGAGAGAGAGAGAGAGAGAGAGAGGATGGAGTGAAGAAAAAGCAGAAAGGCCATGATTATACCACTCAGACTTACCCACTAAGTCAGGGTCCCAAATCACTCTGTGCAGAGAGAGAATCTGAGTGTCGAACAACCAGATTATTCAGCAGGAGAAATTTGACATTGAGCTTCAATCAGATGCTGGGGAGCTTGCACATTGGCTGCGGTGGGCTGTCAACCCCTGTACCATCATTGCAGTTCACATATTACGGGCATATAAACGATACAACATCATGAAAAATAGAATCACGATTTTCAACTGAATCAATATATAGGCACAGCCCTAGATTTGATTGATTCTGACCTTTCATGAATTATTCTGGCGGGAATGTGGCACCATCCAGAGCTTTGAATCCCAGCACACTGTAACCCCACTTAAGATCTACTTGCATGGGCCAGTAGAGGTAGTATAGCTTGGGACTGCTAAGGTTTGTCTTGACAATGCTCATTTAGAAATACACGGTGATAAAGATGAACAAAAAAGGCTGTAGAAAATAAACAAAACAGGTTGTGAGCTATATTATGTCCACCAAACACTACAGAAGATGACATGTTAATTATTTTTGTTGCATTTTATTTAAGAGAATTATTAGGGGTGCGAATAATTGTGACATATCTCCTTTGGAAAAAACTATTACTTAGAAATATTAATTAGAGCAACTGTATTAGTATAAAATAATATAATTGTACCATTTTTCTCAGCATATAATGTAGCTCATAACCTATTGTGGCAGAATCAGGGGTGTTGGGTTGCAACTCAGCCACAGATCAGTAATAAAATGAGCATACAACGGCAAATAGGAAACAAAGGGAAATTTATTAGGGGAATTCTTACAACAACCGGGGAAGACGGGGGGAAAACAAACACATGCAATCCGTGATCCGTTCTCGTAGTCATTCGTCCGTAATCCAGAAATCGTAAATCCAATGCAGGTCCTCAAAACAGTCAATGGTCGGTACACAAACGGGGTTCTCAAAGCAATCCAATCAATCCAGTAAGCAATCCAAGAAACACAATTCTCTTTTCCAATCCTCCTCTGCGCTTTTCCCTTCTCGTACTTTGCGCACAAAGGCTTTTATTTCTCCCGGAATTACTGAAAACGTGCATCAGGTGTGCGCAGACAGCCACAAATTTCCCATTAGGGTGCAGGGGTGGAGCCAGCAGGCTGTTATGTACCGCCCCTCAATAACTACCCCTCTCCATGCCTCCGGGCGGCTGCCACATATCTCCCCCCTCAGCTCCGACCGGGAGGGAGGGGCGGCCTGACACCACAGGGCATCTCTCCTGGAGAGGGCATCTGCATTCACGTGGGCAACTCCTGACCTGTGAAGTACAGAAAAAGCAAAGGGTTGTAATGACAAAAACCATCTGGTGACCCGTGCGTTAGTCTCTGTTTCTTGCCATCCACACCAGTGGCGCGTGGTCCATGACCAGGGTACATTTTCGCCTCAGTAAGTAATATTTCAGCATTTCCAGTGCCCATTTTGTGGCCAGACACTCTTTTTCCATGGCTGAATTCTCGTGGCAACAATTTTCGGCTAATATAAGTCACTGGGTGTTCCTCACCTTTCTGGAGCTACAATAATACTGCCCCCACACCTGTTTCCGAGGCATACGTCTGTACGAGTAAGAGTTTTGTGAAATCTGGTGTCACCAGGACCGGTCCTGCAGAGAGAGCGCTGTTAAGGTCCTGGAATGCCTTTTCCGCCTCCTCGGTCCACTTTACCTGAATGGGCAGTCTGCTCTTGGTTAGGTCGGTGAGAGGGCTGGCTATGGATGCAAAGTTTGGAATGAGCTTCCTGTAGTAGCTGGTGAGCCCAATAAAAGTTTGAACCTGCTTCTTAGTTATGAGCCTGGGGCAGTTCCGGATTGCCTCCACCTTTTTCATCTGGGGTTTGACGTTTTCTCGTCCAATGGTGTACCCCAGGTATTCAGCTTACTCCAAACCTAACTCACACTTCTTCAGGTTAGCTGTAAGATCCGCATTTAAAACATCGCTCACCCGTTTGAGATGTGTGTCCCAGTCATCTCCGTGAATTATGATGTCGTCCAGATATGCAGCCACGTATGTTCTATGGGGTTGCAAGCCCTGGTCCATCAGCCTCTGAAATCCGAATGGCAGTTTGCAGTACTGGATGAGGCCGTCTGGGGTGGCAAACGCAGTTTTCTGTCTGGACTCAGGAGTCAGGGGTACCTGTCAACCTTTGGTTCAATCCAAGGTGCTTATGAATCTGGATGGTCCCAAGCCTCTCAATCAGCTCGTCCACTCTGGGCATGGGGTAAGCATCAAATTTAGAGATTTTGTTTAATTTTCAAAAGTCGCTTTTTGACTGTTTTATAATTCCCGCTGCCAACATTGTCTGCACCTCCTTTCGTACGGCTATTCTCCTGCCCTCAGGTATGCGATAAGGATGTAATGTTGACTTCTTTCCGGCCTCTGTATCAATGCGGTGTTGAATTAAATCCATGTGTCCTGGCTCGTTCGAGAAAATGTCCTGGTTGCGGCTGACCAGCTCCTTTAGTTCCTGTTTTTGAGCCGAACTCAGCTGTTCTCCCAGTAGCACGTCATGTACAAGAAGGCTTGTAACATGCAGTATATAACACTTCTTGGGCATTCCATTTTTTAAGATGGTTTATATGATAGACCTGAGTTACATTACGATGATCCGGTTGCCTTACCCGATAATTTACATCTCCGACTTTCTCAATTATCTCATCGGGACCTTTCCATCTCGCCAGAAACTTACATTCAGAGGTGGGAACCAAAACTAAGTCGAGGAGTCTTCTAGGTCGCCATGTACCCCCTCCAGGGGTTTTCCATCCACCACGATAACTTGTTGTAGTGCATTCGCCAGGTTTGGGTCCTCCAGCTGTACGGTTACAAACTTCCCAGACAAAGACGCAGACTCTGCACCCCCTCGAAGTCACTTCTCCATTATCGGGGTTCTCATCTGCGCTTTTAAACTCTGGCAGGGGCTCGGTGGAGGCATTAGGCTCGACCTCCTGAAAGCCACACATCTCCCTTTCTCCCGGTAGACATCCCAGATACATTTTTTCGGGTGTACTCATGGTGCCCCCTTTTAGTTTTTTCTTCCCCCCTTATAACTGACCACAGCCAGGCAAATATAGGGCAGTCTTTCCCAATTAATACAGGCACCGGTAAATGATCTACTACACCCACCTTACCAATGTATTGTCCCTTCGTTGTCCGTAGGTTCAGTAGAGTGGCGGGGTAGGCTTTTGCTTCTCCGTGAATACATGTGACAGACACGGTGCCCGGTTGCCTCTCCAATCGGGCGAATTCAGGACGGACTAGGGTTACCATGCTGCTGGAGTCGAGAAGTGGTTTCCCACTTTGGGGATTTGCTTAGCTAGCTAGTTTCTTTGCTTCATACGGGAGAGAACGCAAAAATGTATCAATGACTATTCTTTCCAAGGGACTCACCGATGCCGGTTCAGCAGTGATCCAATTCTTGGTTATTCGGATTAAGTCATGCATCTGGGACCTGGGGGACAGAACCTCATAACTTTTTGCTTAGTCTGTCGTTAAATCCTGGTATGTTTTCTGTGCTGTCCCAGACAGAAAGGGGAGCGATCAGGCTGGCCCATTGCTCTGGTGGCCACTCTTCTCTACTTGCCGTTCGCTCAAATGTTTGTAAGTAAGCCTTGATGTTGTCATCATCTGTCAGCTTGAGAATGAATGCACTAGGGTTCACTTGGGGACGGTAGGCTGTCGTGACTCCAACTACGGTCAGACGACCCATTTCCACTCTGAGGATTGCAGTTTGTTGCCGTTATTCTTCCAACTTCCTGGTTCATCGCTTGCTGCGCGATCTGGGCTTCCACAAGTTGTTTTACTAAGGCTTCCATTTTTCGGTGTAGTGATTTAATTATTGTTCAGTGGCTATTTAGGCACTAGTGCCTGCTCGCATTCTCCACCAAAAGTGGCAGGACCAGGGGTGTTGGGTTGCAACTCGTAAATCCAATACAGGTCCTCAAAACAGTCAATGATTGGTACACAAACTGGGTTCTCAAAGCAATCCAATCAATCCAGTAAGCAATTCAAAAACACAATTCTCTTTTCCAAACCTCCTCTGAGCTTTTCCCTTCCGGTACTTTGCTCCGGATTAGCACACGGGTGCGTCTTTTATTTCTCCCAGGATTACTGAAACCATGCCTCAGGTGTGCGCACACAGTCTCGGATTTCCCATTAGGGTGCGGGGTTCAGTGCCTTCCAGGGGTGCTGTACTATGGCTGACGCTGTGCTCTGACCCCTCTTAGGAGAGGTATGCGGAAAGACAAATTCCAATTACCTTGTGTAACATGGCTAATAAAGAATATTATTATTATTACTATTATTATTAACTGCCTATTATATGCCTCTGGGCGGTTGCCACACTATATTGCTTATTTTAAACATTTTAACATATTTTGCTCATCTTTATCAAGGGTCTCAATAATTTCAGACCTGACTGTATCTAATGCGTACCGCTATAGAGTAGTGTGAGCACATATAGAGACAAAGTGTCTTACTTGTGGTAGAGCTTCTTCTCCAAGAGGACTCCACAGATCTTTACTACAAAGTGATCTGTTATTTTCAATACACAGTGCAAGACATAGCTCAACAGTGTGACACGTTTAATGTTAATTACCAGGGAAGATTGCACAGTACAGATGTGAGCTGAAATAACCTATGCAGAACAACCACAATCAAGAGGTGGCAGTAATAGCAGACGGGAGGATTCAGTGGTTTGTTTTGGGTAACAGCAAAAGGGCACGTACGTGAGGATCCCATGTTTGGAAAAGCAGTCTAATGCAAGGGTGAGGCTCACATGTCCCTGGGCAACCTGCTGCATCAAAGACACATACCTAGTCAGAGCCTACAAAAACTCAAAACCACTCAGGCACCACTGACATCCACACAAACTCACATCCTCGGGCTCCTCAGATGGGAGTCAACCATATCAAGCATCGTTAAAGAAAGCAGCAGCCCATCTGTGTAATGGCAGATTCCTTTCTGCTGTGAAGGGTGCAACCCTTAGGCACAGCGCAACCCCCCCGCCCCAGCTACACCAGTGACAGTGATTTAAACCAGACCCGTCCAGATCACGCTCCACCATGAGAGAGAGCAATGTACTCCTGCTTATAAACACATTTCCACCAAATACATAAATACATGGGAGGCTCTGTTGTTCATTCCTTTTCCATGCCACGCATGTGATTTGGTAAATCTATGACTGTACCTACAGTAGAAAGTAGAGAGGCACCTTATTCCAGGAGAGAACAAGCCAGCCAGACATGCATCTGTGTTTTTGAGGCCAAGTCTCTGGTCAGACACCCACTAATTGAATGTACAGCTGTTCCTAAGCCGTTTACAGGGACTTTACCACAAAGGCCGCAGACTGTGGGCTTTATCCGCCGCCCCTCCTCCTCCAACAGGCCCGACTTGTCGCAGTCACTGAAGGACCATTAATCCTGCTTGGCTCAGGGTGGCTGTCCATTGGGTGATTACCATCAGAGGGGAGCTGGGAGGTTAGTTCAGCATCATCCTCAACATTTCACACCTCATTATCTTCTCATGAGAGTCAATAAACCACTTATATGTCACAATATATTGTAAGGGGAGAGAGAATTATCCCTGGGCGCTGTCCTTTTTGCCACCAAGTTCACGCTAGTACATCCATTTTTCTCCCCCATGCCCCGTCTGGAAGGACAATTGAACAGATGCAATCATTAGAGCGCACCTGCCATAAAAATTATATTATCACTGTATCCAACTTCCCCATACATCATCTCTTCTGTGACCCACTGTTGTGAAAACCATCCTCATTATCCTGCTGTGTACATAAACAATCTTGTTTGTGGTTAACAGATGCTGCCATCTGTGACTGAATGTAGATGTGGAATGTGGTTAACTGGTCAGGTTGGATAAAAGAAACGGTCAAAAGGAAATTCAGGGGGAATCTGGCTCCTGAGCATAACAAGGCTCCTGGCGGCCATAGTCTCCCATAAGAGCTAGCTTGCAATTATCCTTGCTTTTCCATTTGATCCCTGTGATCCAGATTATACCCTGTATGTTTGAACTATTTTGATTTATTCCTTCCTTTGAAGTGTGTTTCATGTGAAATAACTTTGTTATTCCATGGTAAAATAACTGACTGAAGCCCATTTGAGAACAAACAGTGATAATGTAAAGGATGAGTGAGTGTTGCTGAGAGAGGGAGAATTCTGTCAAGACATGGCATAATTTCCCCCAACCACAGAAAGTATTTATTCTCATCATTCTACCCCCATAATTCACAGGCACAGGCCTTTGTGACAAGGCCCCTGACAAAGGCAACAAGCAACTGCTGGGCTGATTAACAATCAACCTCAGCTGTGTGGGCCTGTATAGCACCTCTGTCCATGGTCCTGAAGGTCTCCCAGGCTTTGGGAAACAGCAGAAAGCTGACAGCAGGCAAAGCAGGCAAGCAGGCAAAACGGATGTACCAGCATGATCCTGGTGGCAAAAAGGTCAGCGCCCAGGGAGAATTCTCTCTCCCCTTACAATATATTGTGACATATAAGTGGTTTATTGCCTCTCATGAGAAGATAATGAGGTGTGAAATGTTGATGATGATGCTGAACCAAAAATAACTTTGCTAATCTTCTGTTTCAGCCAGTTTCACTTTCTCGCATGAAATGCCCGCAGTCTCGTTAAATGTGAAGGGGATTTCGTAGGTGTGTCTTTACTCCTCCACAGCCTTATCACTGCAACACAAAAGACTCAGCAAGCAGTGCTTAAGACCACCACTGATGGGAGGGGGGCGTTTTCACACAATCACCGTCAGCGTCTTCTAAAAGCACAAAATTGAAAATGAATGATAGCCAGGCAAGGTCACCCAACAGCTTTAAAGCAGCCCATATGTACCGAGATGTACTGCACAGGATTTTACTTTGTGTTTTATTTTATTTAAATAAGGTTAGGAAAGCAGAAATTTGCATTTGTCCTCTGAAGCAGTCAAAGCCCTAGAAGTCTTTCCACCATTAGTACTAGGGCTGTGCCCATATATCGATTCAGTCTAAAAGCTATTTTTCACAGTGTTGTATCGATACTCTGACCCCAAGTGTCTTTTATATGCCCGTAATATGTGAACTGCAATAACGTGAAAGGGAAAGTTGAAATTGTATGTATGCTGCTCTGAACTGCACACCGTTGAACCTGACTCCCAACCTGCAGACTGTGCTGTAAGGTGCCCTCTGTCCTCTGAGCTCCAGCCAGCTCAACTGAATGACCCCAGTGCAGGGCTGCCAAACAAAAGTTGTCCTCTGACTGCTAATTCCCGACATCTGCAATTGTTGCATTGTGTATTGTAATGCCAATTGGGGTGGGATGACATTCCAGGACCTTTTCAGAGGGCAGTTGAATAACCCGGAGAAGGCAGTATTCAAAACAAAACAAGGATTTTATTAAATGAATCTTGACAAAACACATAAAAGGGTAGGGTAATCAAAAAACGAACACATATAGTCCACAATCCTGATCTTTGTCTTAGTCCATAATCCGGGGTCGAAATCTAATACAGTTCCTCAAACAATCCAAGTCGATACACAAAACGGGGTCCTCGAAACAATCAAAGTTCAACCCAAATAGCAATCCAAAAACAATTCAAACTCTCGCTCACCACTCCCCAATACTTCAACCTACTCCCTCCCACGTGACACAAAACAGTCCTTTAAATAGCCCTCTAATTGGTCTTCAGCTGCCAGTAGTCCCAATTGCTTGACTTAATTGAGCTGTTAATCCGGTGTGGGACTGCAGGCTGCTGGGAACTGTAGTCCTTTTAAGCTCCAGTGGTTCCCATGAGTTAAAGAGGCAGGTATTTCCTCGTCTTGCCCCTTGGGATGCCACACACCCTCCTCCTCAGCTCTGACCTGGGGAGGGCTGAGCGGCCCATGTCCAACGGCCACCAGTGGAGCCTTCGCTCTCCTGCTCCGCTCGGTTCCGAAGTTGCTCTGCCTCAGACACGTGTCTCCACTGCTTTCCTCAGCTCAGCCTCCTTTTGAGCGAGCCTGGTCTGTACATCCCATAACGCCCTGGCATACTCCTCTTTGGCCTTGTCCTGGGATTTCTGGATGTCAAGATACTGCAGATGCTCTTCCTCCAACTTCTTGGTTAGGTTCCTCCCAACTTCTTCCAGTTCCAGGCTGAGGGCCTCCACAAGTCTCACCTCATTGACAAGAGATGTTTTTTCGTTCTCCAGCTGCACAGCCATGTTCCCAATCCTCCTCAGGGAGTCAGTGTGCTCCTCCAGCAATTTCCCAATGGCCACCAGGTGGTGCTCCTCCAAGGTCCCCAACTCAGCCTTCGTCCTGTCCAGCTCAGTTTGGGCATTCTTCAGCTCTTGAACCTCCTGGAGGGTGACTTTCCATCTGTCTTCAACCATGGCCGTCCGCCTCTGGTTCTTCACCAGGACTTCCTTCTGGTCAACACAACACTCCAGTTTCTGTATCTCTTCCTCTTTGCCCTTTATTACAGATATTGCCTCTCCTAACTGCTTCTAAACCCACACACTTCTCAGCCATTTTGGATTCACTTCTATGCTGAGTTTGTGTCCGACTTGGGTTCTTTTTGCCCTTTTCCCTAAGGGGCACAACAGGGTAGGAGTGGCCATTTTTATTTTGTAAAGACACACCTTCCAGCCACATTCTTCCCTCTGGGAACACTCACTGGGTTGGTGACCATATTCCATGCAGCATATACATCACGGGTGCCACTTTGTGCCAGTTGGGCCTGATCCTTGGTCCTCACCTCCTGACACATCTCATTCATCACTTTAGACACGGCAGACAGGCTCTTCCTCAGAAACAGTGGGCATGCTTTCATTGTCCATCTTTGGGTGTGCTCTGGCAACCTCAGGAAAGCAGCTACCACCTCTTTCTGCTCCGAAGACAAGCATTTTCTCCCATATTTCTCTAGGCAGGAGAAGACCTTCAGATCCAACATCCACCCCAGGTTCAAAAGCTCAATTTTTAATTTTTTCATTGTACTACCTCTTGCCTACAGGTGATACCCTCTGCCCGCATTCTCCACCATATCGTAGTGCCACTTGGGATGGGGTGACACTCCAGGATCTTTTCAGAGGGAGTAGGCAGTTGAATAACCCAAAGGAGGCAGTATTCAAAACAAAACGAGGATTTTATTAAATTAATCTTGACAAAAACACATAAAAGGGGAGGGTAATCGAAAAACAAACACATATAGTCCACAATCCTGATCTTTGTATTAGTCCATAATCCGGGGTCGAAATTCAGTACAGTTCCTCAAACAATCCAAGTCAATACACAAAACGGGGTCCTCAAAACAATCCAAGTTCAATCCAAATAGCAATCCAAAAAAATTCAATCACCGCTCCCCAATACTCCAACCTACTCCCTCCCATGTGACACAAAACAGTCATTTAAATAGCCCTCTAAATGGCCTTCAGCTGCCAGTAGTCCCAATTGCTTGACTGGGTTCAGCTGTTAGTCTGGTGTGGGACTGCAGGCTGCTGGGAACTGTAGTCCTTTTTGGCTCCAGTGGCTCCCAAGAGTAAAAGAGGCAGGCAGCCATTTCCTCATCCTGCCCCTTGGGATGCCACAGGTCCAAGTGTTTGTCAGCAAGGTTACTGGTGCATTCCTGGTAGGGTAGAAATCGCCAAGCAACACAACAGAAATTGAACCAAACTGGGCAAATCACACAGAGGGGAGAAAGTGTGAGAGATGTAGAAGATGACATCGTCAACTATAATGGAATGCAACTAAGTTTTAAACCCAGTGATAACAACCTGTTGATGTGAAAGGCATGTGAGGCTTCTGAAAAGCATTGTGAACAGTGATACAATAAACCCATAATGTCTAAGCCTAATTACTGCATTGTAGACCTAGATATCAAGGAAGTCAAAGAATGTATTAATAACTCAAAATTCAATGAGCATCAAATTAAAAGAATCCTATGTTTTTTTCCTGTAACCAAAGCAACTCCTCGTTAAAAGCCCACCAAGAGGCGGAGACTTGTTTTCTCCTGTTTTACACTGTCTGACGCGCAGTGCCCATGATCCCTGGTCAAACAGAAGGGAAGATCTACAACCAAAAACATTTCCAGCGCTCAGTTACTGTAGCACTGAGATAAAAGGGGGGGGCCCCGCCTTACCGGTTTCGGCATCTTTATCTCCTCTCCCCCCTTCCCCTTTCTCCACGGAAACAAAAAGAATTCGTCCTCCTTCCTGAGGTGGCACGTTGACTGGCTTTCAGAACCTAATGAAGGAGAAGAAAACACTTACAAAAACATACTACCCCATCTATTTCAATGAACGCTGTCTATACATCTGTGGGGATACTTCAACAAAGGTAGCCCTACATATGAGAAAACTGCATATTTGGACAAGGTTAGAAAGTTTATTAAGTAAGTATGTTAATATATAAATTCGAGCTAGTAAAAAACAAATCTATAATGTGATCTCATAAAATGTCGTTTGATTAAGTTGTGCATTTAAGTAATCACATTACAGACATTCTGTATATAAAAAAACTTTTTTTCAATTATAGAGCATAACACAAAAGTACTTCACTCTATACCATATTAAAATCAGAAAAACAAAATTGAACCAAAACAGGAGACAAAAAAAAACAGAATGCAGAAACAAAACCTGCTCACTTCTGGAATTTTCCTTAACACGTACAGTAATTAGTCCTCCAACTGTAACCTATTTCACAAGACAGTCTATTTCCCAGTTGCTGCAGAACTCTGAGAGCTACCATTAGTTTGCAAATGGGAAACTAGTTCTTTATATGAGAAACCCACATAGTTTTGGGATTTCATTCAAGGTGGCCCACACTCTTTTAAAGGGCTCACAGGAATAAGATTTTTTCTCCCTCAACTCTTTTTGAAAGAGATTCTCACTTTCCTGGAAGACCCCGCCATGTTCATTTAGCAAGGTCACTGCAGTCTGTTGGAAGGACAATGAATCATATGAAACACTTGATAATTATGTGCTTCAGCAGTGTGCAGTTTAACCTGGAGATTTCCACATGCACACACACACACACACACTGGTAGAGAAATTTGTCAGTAAGCTCGCTGGTGTCTTTGATTGTTTGGCAGCCAGCAGTCTTTGGATAAAATACAGACAGTCAAGACATGGAGATTAATCATGTCAGCCTGCACTCCACATGTCTGCCTTTCATATTTCCAAAATTAATCTTCAGAGTATGACATTCAAAGACTTTGTCTCCTTTAAGCCTCTTGTCTTCAAGGGAGTTGATGTCGCCCTAAATATCCTAACACATCTTTAGCACCCCAAACCACTGGCTGGACTATAGAGAACTCTAATAGCATGTTTAAGTTAGCCACAATACAACTAGAACTGAACATGACCATGATTTGCATGCAAGCAACAATTGTTGCTTTTGGAATTTGCTTTTGCAATTGTTGGAATCCACAGTTTGTCTGCAACATTACTGTGTGTACAGTAGCTTTGAATAACTTCCCTCACTGCTGGGCTAACATGCTAAGATTAGCTCTATTTAAAGTTGTAGGCCACAAGTGCCCTTAAGAGTTCAAGTTTGAATCACAATCTCAGTTTAGTGTTTCCTTTGTGGCTACATTCAAGTCACACATATATCACAGTGAGAATATAATATAATAAATAAAAAATAGCCTACTACTGGCCAATACTCAGCATTATCAGTATTGATTGTCAGTACGAGCACATGAAACAGAGCATACACAAACCATAATTAAGTTTTTCCCGCAGCTTTTCAACAATATGATCTACAAACTTTCATATAACCTTTTTAATATATTCTTATATATATAAATGTTATTATTAGGCAGATATGAAGAGAAGTATGTGTGTGTGTGTGTGTGTGTATTTGTATGTTTGGTAGTTTGAGTTTTCTGCAACAAAATAAGCAAGACACCTATTTCCCGAGAGAACAGATGGACGAATGTGGACCCACAAGCCCTACAGAGAAGTAGGCCGCTGGGGGGAGCTAAAATAAAGAAAGAGAGAGAAAACGGATATGTACATAGGTGAAACAGAAGTAGGGCTGTTGCAGACGCCTGAATCCAAGAAGGTTATGGGTTCCAAACCCTGATGCCCTGATAAAGTATGACATCAGAACCCTGCGGCAGATACAAAGTGTGGATCTTCACTCATGCTGCACACATGTCAAACCATGTCGTTTCACAGCTGATTTCAATCATAAGAGCCAGAGGGACACAAAATAGCTTTTTTCCTACAGCTAGCTTGTTGGCTACAAATGTTCTGTGTTGAATCGTCTCTACTTCACTCAACATTAAAGGGATTCTCAAGGATGTAGAGAACGCGCTTGCCTGAATTCAAACACATTTATTATGGGTGTACAGATGCATCATTCTGCATTGTCACCATCAGCATCATCATCACCATCATCATCATCAGCCTATATTGGCCCACTATAGGACAAAGGCCTCTCAAAGGCTTCTCTGCAATTTTCCATACTAGCCCCAAAAGCTTGCATCTCCATCTGGTTTTCTGCCATGTTCTGAGGTCACATTAATGGAGAATTCAATTATAGCCACAGTTTCCTGTGTGTGTGTGTGTGTGTGTGTGGGGGGGGGAGGGGCAACTACCTTGCAACTCCCATGTGGTGTCTTGGAGACCTGAGTGCAGCACAGGTGTCTGATGGTACGTTCACATTAGCACATTCAGGAGCATGTATTTTTAATTGGTGGTGCACGCAACTCCTGTGTGCCTACCCTGCCGTGTCTATGTGAACTAGGACATGCAGACTGGCACAAAAATGTGTCTAATTTGACACATTTAGAGCATTAGAGACTTTACTATCCTCAAACTGATAAGGTCTAAATGGAATTTTATGTCATGTTACACTATCACTGTGAATCACCAACCATTTTTGTATGAAGCCCCTACAGAAAGGTGCTCAGAGAAAATAGTGGCTTCTACTTACAGGTAACCGCCAAAATAAAGGAAACACCATCATGTGTGTCTTAATAGGGCATTGGGTCACCACAAGCCACCAGAACAGCTGTAATGCACCTTGGCATATATTCTACAAGTATCTGGAACTCTATTGGAGGGTTGCAAAACATTTGGTGTTTTGTTGATGGTGGTGGAAATGCTGTCTCAGGCATCGCTCCAGAATCTCCCATAATGTTCAGTTGGGTTGAGATCTGGTGACTGAGACAGCCATGGCATATTTTTTACATCGTTTTCATGCTCATAAAACCATTCAGTGACCACCCTGTGGATAGGGCATTGTCATCCTGGAAGAGGCCACTCCCATCAGGATGCTAATGCTTCACCATAGGATGATAGGATGAATGGCTTTGTATTTATTGGTGTTTACTTGCCCTCTAAGGGGTTGAGTGGATCCAAAGCATGCCAGGAAAATTCACCCAACACCATAACAGAGCTGCCAGAACCCTTAATTTACTCAACTGTTTCCTTTAACTTGGCAGTTACCTGTAAGATCACAGGGCTTCAAATCCCCTTTTGTGAGGAGGGGCCAGTGTGGTTGGTGGATTAACAATGTCGGTAAAATAGATCATCAACTGGAAGTAAAAGGGCCATGTATAATTTATGGCCATTCTTCTTTTATTCACATGTAAACAAACATAAATATTTTATCTATTTTCATTCATTATTAAAGTAGTATAAATATTATACTATTAAAAGTACTATGTAACAATATAATTTAAAAAATGTATTTGCCCGCTTCATGAATATTCATGAGCCAGTCTATTTTAAGCACAGCTCAGTGCCATTCCAGTGCACTGGGTCATTAAAAAAAATTCAAGCGCAAAAGAAGCTACATCGAATTGCTCTACTGGAAATTGCTCTATAAATTGGGATGCTGAGGGTGGAGAATAGGGAATATTTGTCATTGAGTTGAACAGTGAAATGTTCATAGATGTGCTGAATCTCTGAATGCAGTGCTGTGCAAAGTCAGTCTTGGGTATGCCCTGTGTATGCTGGTTTTCTTTCCAACTATAATTGCAACCCCTGGATTGTAACGAGCTGTTAATTGTTCTTTATCAGACACTTTTAATGTCTTTTGAGGGATGATTTACCCTCTTAAAGCCACATTATGTCAGAAATAGCAATGCATGCCATTAGGAAAAATGGTCCCATAATTGTATCCCAGGACTTTTAAACAGTCAACTCATGCTTTATTTTTAATTTATTAAATTATAGACTGAGATGTGAAATCAGTGAGGTCCTAATTGCTGAAAGTGTGAACACCAGAGTTAAAAATGAAAAGTTAATTACAAATTAATTAAAATGGAAAAAGATAAACACATTTTTTCAACAGCCTTCATTAATCAAGAGATTGGCATAAATCAGCAGCCCAGTGCATTGTTTTAAGAGTGACAACCATTTACAATGGAAGGATGTATCTTGTTATTCTAGGCTCTTTGGTCTAATTCACTAAAACCACTTCTAAATAGCACGCACGCTCTCACGCAGCATTAACAAATTCGAATATCATATGTGAATTGGTTCACGTGGATTTCGTGTAATCGAATCCGATATTCACAATAATTGCGTAGCGTCCTATGGAAAGTGAGCTACATACTGTAGCTTGCTTTTGCAGCATCGCCATTGAAGGACTTCCAGTGTGCAGCTATTAGCCAAAACTTCGTTTCGTTTACGATTTTGTTTAGGCTACTTTAATTAACTTGTGTTCTTATAGTAGAAAACTGAAGGGGAAAAAACTGATACTGCTGAATAGCCGATTTCAGACGGGATATACGCTAACCTTTTGATACATTCTATGTTCTAAACACAAGGATAAACAGCGCGGGTTGAGGTGTTTTAACATAGTAATGTGTATTAAAATATAGTGTGTTTAAATGGTATACGTATTAATTTGCTGCATTCAACAATTAAATTGATCGCTGCTCAGATAAATAAAACGGTACCTAAATGCGCATGCAAGAATAAAATGGTGAATGGAAACAGTAGACGTCCCCCAAAAATATTAACATATGACTTCAAATTCAAAAGACAAACAGATCCCTCCCTTTATATTAAGGTATCAGTATCTACGAGAACACCACTATGTCATTATTCAATGCACACTCTTGCTGGAAGAAATATGAGACCGACACACAGGGATCGTATCTCTCCCTCTTTTACAGGCTTCAATTGAAACTGCTTAATGTGTAAATGAGGCTACGGTAATATACTGAAAAAATGCCCTCCTTTCATCGGCTTTTGTCAACCCTACTCATTCTACTGTCAAAGCATTTTTGTGCGCAAATTGTTGTGGATATAAATAAACGAAACTCCATCAGTTTAAACCGGCCCAAATGTTAAGCGATTAAATAAAGTGATGTATTTACCGCACATTACCTACACACCATTGTACTCGAATCATACTATATAAATACTTTTAGCCCTTAGCCTACTTCAGAACATGCGACGATATATCTACAGTATAACTACGTCACCTGCTAATGACAATAGTTGCCGCTGCAGAAGTCAATAGAAGTGTCACCGCCAAACTGTAATGGAACCAATACCCCGGAGGTGAAATATACGAATTAGATATGATCCCTAGTCACCTTATAGCATTGGGTTTCAACCCGCACACATGCATTGTGCAAAGTATCCTAATTAAGTATACTGTACATGTCAGGTTTGACGTAGTGGTAAAGTTGTAAAAGGAATGGGGTTATCGGCGGTTAGGGCACCCTGCGGGAATGCAGAAGAAAAACGCTAAACGGCCAATTATGCGACGGCTGAATCACCGATTAACAACTTAATACATGAGTTCGCGGGTTCAAAACCTAGCAGCGGAGACGTTGCTGTGAAAATTACGCAATTACAGTAAGCTATAGGGTAGTTGCACCGCCAACTTCGTGGACAATTTGCTGCGTTGTAGCTACTAAGGCTTTGAAGTCCTTATTATATAAATATTATTATTATGTTAGCTCCCCAGCACCACATGATCACAATTTCCTTTGTGACTACATTTGACATTTTTGCTGAATGGCTCAATGGTTAAATAAAGTATTGTAAACTACACACTGTTTCACACTGTAGCCTATACTATTTTTTTCTCGACCCGAGTTGGTCACCACACATGCGACACTATAACGCGCCTCAAATTGGGAAGACACAGAGGGTAATAACACCGATCAGGCCAACAAAATGTTTTCATAACAGTTTCATGCTGCAGGCCTGCAAACCACGAGAACGGGTCTTAGAGCAGGAGTGGAGAGAGGGTCTCTTAACAGCTTAGTTGAAACTACAAAGGAAAGGTATCCTATGAGAACACAAACTCACCACAGATGAAGAACTGCTCCTTGGAAACGAATTACAGTCTGCCTAGAAGCATAGGCTCCTTGTAATTCCAAGAACGCCGGAACAGTCTTGTGCCGCTATTTTCTCCGCTAGTCCTCTGGCTCGGCGTATTGATGGTGATGTATTTGCAAAAAAAAGACCGGGGAGTTCCACCACTAGAAGAGAAGCAAACGCAGTCAATATGGCCGTCTCACTGTGGGCGAGGCGTGGTTCGTATGACAGAATGAAGCGGGTGAAGTGTCCGTTAACTTACTGTAAAAGCTACCGCATCGCATCGCGCAGTTGACAAACCTGTCTGGAGCTAATGCCACAACGTTTGGATGACAGCTGATGAACAGATGGCTGGCTGCTGAGTCTTTAAAACTTCAGAACAATCTTTTTTTAAGCCACATTTAAACTGCACGTAGTGCTTTTACGTGGCTGGGCTATGATAAATTAAAATGTAGATTCCCATCTTCATTTTAGAATCACAATAGCAGCTCTAATCACTCATTGAATTTTCATGTTATGACATTTAGGCAAGTGTTGCATATATCTGTGCATTTTATGTGAAATGAATATACTCTATATCTTTTAAAAAGTATGTAGACAGATTTTTTTATTTATTTTAAATATGTATTCCAAATACATATATAAAATAAGCAAATAATTACAGTCAGTCAAAAGTATTCTGAGGAAATACAAGTAGAAATGCATTTCTTTATTCTTTGCAGTGGATTTAAAAGATACATAGAATATCCATCATGTTCGTAGCAATGCTTCTCTAACGTTGAATTAATCAAGCATACCTATAAACAATTAAAGCTGTAAGTCTTACCAAGACCTTACAGTTACACAACAGAAAGGTATGGAAAATTGTGACAAGGTTGTAACTGTGTGTTCTTCAACAGCCAGTAACCTGTTGAATCTTGATAAATGAAGCATCAGAGACCTGTAGCCTTATCCCACAGGAAGTATAGATCACCTACCCCTGCAAATGTTCAAGCCTGGAGAGTGTATCAGTGAAGTTGAGTTCAGCTTGACATCCTCACACACACACATTGTGTGTGTGAGGATGGCTTCACTGGCTTCAATTCATATTTAAATGCATTCACTTAAATTATCCTCTTTATTTAAAACAGTATCTTGTATTTTTTACTTCAAATTACCAAATTAGGCACTCCACACAACTTTATTTTTCTGTCCCACATGCAAAGAAAATAATTGGCAAAGAGCATTTATGTGCAAAGCCGGCAGATTGGAATAATTTACCTGCGAATATTAGATCCATATCGCTTCTTTCGGTCTGTTTAAACATGCCTTGTCCTCCTACTTTGAGACTGAATGCACTTGTTACTAGTGATTACAACATTGATGGTTACACCTATAGCTGTCACTTGATACTTATAACTGAATGTATTTGTTATATTGTTGTTATATTATATTATTATATATAATAATAATAATTATTATTATTGGTAATTATTGTTATATATTATTATTATAATGTATTGATTTATATATTTGATATATATACAGATCCATTATTTCTATGTTTATCTATCTACTGTTTTGGTTGCAATATCTTCATTAACCAATGTATGCTGTTGATGTAGACTTTGTTGTGTTTTGTCTCGTGTCTGTCTGCTTTTTGTCATATTAATAATGTATTTTATTTTATTATATTATATTATTTTCGTATAGTATAGTATATATGTTTAGTATATGAATACTTTTGTTGTTCTATTAATGTTGTAATATATGTTGGGACCCCCTCGAAAACGAGATGTGACATCTCAAGGGGTTTTATCCTAATAATAAACTTCAAACACACACACACACACACACACACACACACACACACACACACACACACACGCACACACAGTGTTCAGGGATCACAAGGTTGAAATTGTGTAATACATGTGCTGGACTCACACAGCCCCTACAGAACCCTTACAGTTATTGCACTACTATTGCAATATTACAGGAGTATTTTTTCTCTCATAGAGACAAAGTGATAGCTTTAATCCCAATATGCAATTAATGTAGTGTTCAGATGGTGCATAGCAACATTCTGTGCATTAATGCCACCTGGTGGATATATTCAGTTATTGCACATTGAGGGGATTACAGCATCAAATACTTAAAAAAATATTTATATTGTTTTGTGATTTTACCAGTTTTTCACCCACTATTTTTAGGTCAATCCCTCCCTCATAGTTCGCTGCCGTAGCCCTGTGACTGGTAGTGACAAAGGCACTCGTCATGCTGTCGACCATAACTCCGGCACCCCAGAGCCACTCCTGTGCGCAGCAAACGTCTTGTCGGCTTCCCTCCCCCTCCCTGGGGCAGACAGCCAATTGGCCGGTGGCACTCCCGGCCAGAGCCGACTCTGGCGCGGCCGGGGAATCTAACCCCGGTCGCTGTGGCCAGCGTCGGACGTTGAAACCACTAGACCATGCGGGAGGCCTGCATCAAATTCTTTTAAAACAATATTATTTACTGTCATCATTAATTTGCTTGGCAGACTGTTTAACATATTTTTTTAACTGCACTTTGCTTTATGGATAACCTAATGTTGCATTGCTGCACAGATGGTACTTGCTACAGGAGCAATATTCAAATAAGTATATTGATTTAACAATTCATTTAAGTGAATTTCTTTAATCATCAGTTACTGGTGTAAGGTACTTGGGATTTCTCTCTCTCTCAGCATGTCTGAACATTTTCCTTTTTGTGGCAAAGTGGCAAAGCCATTCATCAATTAAACTCAAATTAGGATTTGTTGTGTGGGGTAGGGAATATAAGTAGCTTAGATGGAACAGCAGGTGATTAGAAGTATTAATGGACCATGGATAAAGGTCAGCCAATGTAGACACAAGGTCTTAAATACCTAAATCCCATGACTGGAAATCTGAAAACATTTAAAAACGACGAAGTAACAAGTCATCCTGAATGAACCCTGCCAATTTTGTCAACAAGGCTTTTATCTGTGAACATATGCTAACAAAATTGAAAGTTTTTCCATAGACTCGTATAAACCAGACTTTTCAGTAGGAACTATTGAGACCTCTATCGAGGTCTCCATTGTTGAAGTTGTAAATGATTGCTTCATATATGCAATAGAATATGAATGATATGGGTAATTTAATCTCAAATATGAACAAATCTGAATTTAATTGATGGAATTCTTTAGTAACAGATTAAGAGGTATATGGGTCCAATTTAGGTACAAAATGGCTGTGGTCTTCTGGGGCAATATTTTCACAACATGTCAGGCAATAAAAATAAATAAATAGAGACCTGGATTTTTTTCTAGGAGCTGATACCCTCAACTCATGAATACCAAAATATCAATGCAATTCTGGATATGGATAAGGATAGATCTCACCCTAAAAACCTTTTTTGGTATGTTTTTTGTTGAGAAAAATGCACGGGGTCATATTGTTTAAATCTCAGAACTTGCACATATTAAGACTGGTGGTATGCAGTTAATAATGGAACATTTCATCTTCCTTATGAGGTTGCTTCATGGTGAAATGTTCAATCATAATCCATGTTTTTAATGCATATTATAACTATAATTACCATTGTGTTGGTAATAATATTGGATTGCGCAGCTCACATAAGGTTAAAACTTAAACAAGACACAATAAGCCTAATTATGTCATATCGAGAGCTTTTAATTGAACTGTACAGGTACAGACTGTATAGGCATCACAGTAGACATTGGAACCTTGTTTTCCCTGATTTATAAAGTATGCATCTCATTGTCCTACTTCTAACATCAGTAACTGCACCTCTTTTTTTGTAAAAAAAAAAAAAGGTGTGGCATGTTAGAATAAACAATTGAAAGAGACAAGTTTTATGTGATCCTTTGTTAGGCTGGGCTTCAGTAATAAAACAGTCCCCTAACAATTTACAGCACTTTCAACTGGCCTCTGTAAACCCCTTATGGGTATAAGACATGAGTATATATGTTGGAACAAAATCAGCAGCTCCTGGTGTCCAAAGTGTATGTTTCACTAAAATAGGAATTAAAACAGGGATTATGATTGAACAATTAATTTAAAGATGAAGGAATTTCACAAGGAAAAACATAGCTAGTTAGGAAAGTTAGCTATTCTAACATAACATAATAGAACATTTGTGCAAGATAAATTATTGATAATCAAAATATATCAACCCAAGGTGCCCTTTAAAAAAGAAACGACAGATGACACATGAATGATTCAAATAATGGGTTGTGCCCACTGCTGTTGTGACCTTGAGCCTTGAAAAGGATTATTAACTGAGACCCAGTTACAGTCTTCCTCTGAAATAAATATTATGTACATGGCATAGCCATATACAGTACCAGTCAAAAGTTTGAGTACACCTTCCATCTGGACTATGGCTAAGCGGGCACTCCTTCATTCTTGAGCAAGATAACGACCCGAAACACACCTTGAAGTTGTGCAAGAACTATGCTTCCCCCCTGGTGAAGGGGGAACGTGAAGGACAACTCAAACTAAGGACCTGGCCTGCCCAGTGTCCAGACTTCAATCCCATAGAACTTGTATGGGATGAACTGGACAGAACAGTCAAAGCAAAGCAACCCACAAGTGCCTCTGGGAATTGCTGCAGGAGAGCTGGGAAGACATATCGGGTGATTTCCTGCTGAAACGTATTAACCGAACGGCCTGTGTTTGTGAGGCTGTTATCACAGCAAAGGGTGGCTATTTTGAGGAATATAAGATTCAATTTTCAATTAAATTTGATTGAACATTGCTTTGATGTTCCTTTTGTTTATCGTGACATGTGTTCTTTGTCATTTTCAAGCATTTAAAGAAACTTACATGGTGTAAAACATTGTCAATTATGAGATAAACCTAGTTTCCAGCAGGTGTACTCAAACTTTTGACTGGTACTGTATACTCAACAGCAATGCTTCACAAACCTGGTTCTGCGGAGTTAGTAATGTGTATGCCGGTTTTTGTGTAACTTCATTAATGAAGCTTGATTGAGTTGCAAACTGAATATTGTATTCTGATTTATGTGTGCAGACTTTGAAATAGCTTCAGGGAACATGGGAGCTTGCTTGCTGATAGAGTAAAGGGAAATGTGTTTTTGAACTGCCATTAAGCATTAAACTGTTTTGTTTGAAAGTATTTTGTATATGTGCTAATTATAAAGGTCACATTCATTCTCTATAGTAATGGATATATAAGAACATAAGAATACATAATGACGTTCGGCCCATCTAGGCTCGTCATGTCCTAATCTAAAGAGTCTCTAGTACTACATCTAGACTGGACTTGAATAGCCCAAGTGTTTCTGCCTCTACTACCCGACCTGGCAAGCTGTTCCAGGCATTGACAACTCTCTGTGTAAAGAAAAACTTCCTAATATCTGTGCAGAATTTGCCTTTAACTAATTTCCACCTGTGGCCTCTTGTTCTGCTGACCCCACTTATCTTAAAAAATCTTTGGTATTTAACTTTGTTAATCCCTTTTAAGAATTTAAAAAACCTCAATCAAATCCCCTAAGTCTCCGTTTGCTGCTTTTAAATAGATTGAGTGCCTTAAGTCTATCATCATAACTTTTACCTTCATACCAGGTATCAGTTTAGTTGCCCTTCTTTGGACTTTTTCAAGAGCTTCTATATCTTTCTTGTAGTGCGATGCCCAGAACTGCACACAGAATTCTAGTGAGGTCTGACAAAGGCATTATATAACATTCATATAATTTCCTTTGATTTATACTCAATACTTTTTGCTATGTATGCCAGCATCGTGTTGGCTTTTTTCACTGCTGTAGCACACTGCTTTGATGCAGATAGGCTTTGATCAACTACAATTCCTAAGTCTTTTTCAAATTGAACACCTACTATCTTTTCTCCTCCCATAAAATACTCCTGTCTAATGTTTTTATTTCCCACATGCATAACTTTACATTGAGCAATATTTGGGATTTTGTTTAAATCATCTTGGATTACTTTAGTCGATTCCAAACTGTTTGCCAAACCTCCAGGTTTAGTATCATCTGCAAATGTAACTATTTCGCTACTAACGTCCATATCAAGATCATTTATGCAAATAAGGAAGAGCAGAGGTCCCAGCACCGATCCCTGTGGGACACCACTGCCCACAGCACCGAGGTCAGATACGGCCCCACCTACTGTTACTCTTTGTATTTGCCCTTGCAGCCAATTATGAACCCACTCTGAAACTACTCCTGCAATTCCTACTGAATTCATTTTAGCAATGAGCCTCTCATGTGGTACCTTGTCAAATGCTTTCGGAAAGTCCAAATATATGATATCACACACTTTGTAGCCTCTTCAAAAAAGTCCAGGAGGTTTGTTAGGCATGACCTCCCTTTGAGAAAACCATGTTGGCTCACCCTTAAAATACTATTATTTTTCAAGAATGATTACAACTTATCCCTAATAATACATTCCAGCATTTTACATGCGATGCAAGTTAAACTGACAGGCCTATAGTTCCCTGGGTCAGTATGGTCCCCCTTCTTATATATTGGAATTATACTATCCTGCTTCCAGTCATCTGGTATTTCTCCAGTGATTATGGATTGAATGAAAATATCTGTCAATGGTTTATATATAATTTCCCCAAGTTCTTTGAGTACTCTGGGATATATGCCATCCGGGCCTGCTGCCTTATTTGTCTTAAGTTTTTGTAGTCTTTGTAGTACACAGATTGCTTTATGTTACCAAAGAGCGTACTATTTATGTTACTGTCTGAAGCTGGAGGTCTATAGCATACTCCTATATTAAGGCCCTTCTCATGATCTCCCAGTAATCTAATCCAGATGTCCTCACAAGAAACGAATGGGTTTATACCTGGAATTTCCTGCACATTAAGATTGTCTTTCACATAAAGGGCCACTCCCCCTCCTCTTTTATTAGTTCTATCCTTCCTAAACAATTTGTACCCCTCTACATTATATTCATCCCCATCCGCTGCGCCAAGCCATGTCTCAGTAATTCCAACAATGTCATAACCCTCATTCAACATGACAGCCTCCAGTTCCAAAAATTTATTTTTTATGCTTCTCGCATTTAAACACATGAAAATCAGAGCCTTACTCACACTTACGTCGTCCTTCCCCTCCACACATAACTGTGCCAAACCACCTCTATTCACATTATGATCCAAAAAATCTTTATTAACTATATCCTCAGATTTATTATACTCTGCCCTGGTATCTTCCATCTGGGCAGTCTGTACCTCCCTATCCATAATACTACTACTACTAATTTCCCTCCCTGCCCCCCCAGTCCCTAGTTTAAATATTCCTCCGCTACCCTGAGCATACGCTGGCCCAATGCATCTGTACCCCTCCGGTTCAAGTGTAGCCCGTCCCACTTGTACAGGTCACCCCGGTTCCAAAAGGAGTCCCAGTGCCCCATAAACCTGTACCCCTCTTTCCTACACCAGGTTTGCATATTTCTGACCTTTGTACACAAGATCACATTGCATTTTACCACACACCTCAAGGGTTTCACAAGTATAGGTCTTCAATTTTAACTTTGTGTAATATGTACTCTTACTCATTATGGAGTTGTGGATTATCAGCTGCGGTATCTACCTGCATTTCACACAGACTCATTAATGGACTGTTTGGGTTTCTCAGATGGCTTCGTCCACGTAGAAATAGACAAACTCGTCGTCAAAATGTAGTAGATCAGGAATAGCTTATCAGTTATTAATGGACATTTCTTCTGTGTAACAATTTCACCTGGATTTATCTCTACCAATTGAATATAGAGAGTAAAGACCTAACTCATAATTATTACTGCTCTCATTCAGTGGTACATTATGGATGTTACCTTTAGCTGCATGAGGTTGTTTGGCTCTTATGCTAGATTCATCATCTTTAGTGTGGCACTGTTATATCCCAAAATCCGCCCACGCTACAATGGCCAGGTGAACAAACACTGGACACAACACAATCAAATTCCCCCAGGCAAAATAGTAAAAGTCACAAGTTTTATTTACAAAATGATATAAATAAAGGACATACTTACATATAGCAGAACAGAAGCAAAACAAAACAAGGTGCCTATGCTGTGCCTATTCTAAACAAAGGAAAACTTTTCCTTACTCCCGGTGTTAAAAGAAAGGTGAGACTTCCGCAGCCTGCTTACCTATGCTAACCTTTGCCTAACTAAAAAGGTGCACCAGAACAAAGGAACACGCAAAGAAGCAACACATTTACAAAACTCTCAAAAAGCACATAAACTCAAATAAGCTGCACAAAATCAAGGCAAGTGGCAAAAGGCAAAAAGCTGGGGTGCAACCCATCTTTATCTTCATGAGTTGGGGCGTGGCCAGCAGTTCACAGCTGGGGCAAAATCAGCAATAATTGAGGCAATTGGACAGGCATCTCTGGGATCAGCCACCTGCAGCTGGTGGGGAAATTCCCTCAAAATGCCCGACCACAACAGGCACACTGATGCAATATGACCAGTTTTGGAACATTTAAAACACTTAGCTGATTTGAATCAAAAGCAGTGTGGCTCCCTCCGCACCAATTGTTCCTCATTGTCTTTTTATTTTACAACTTTCAGTCTATTCACTGGGCGGCACGGTGGTGCAGTGGATAGCACTGTCGTCTCACAGCAAGAAGGTCTCGGGTTCGAATCCAGGCCGGGGGCCTTTCTGTGTGGAGTTTGCATGTTCTCCCCGTGTCCGCGTGGGTTTCCTCCGGGTACTCCGGTTTCCTCCCACAGTCCAAAGACATGCACGTTAGCCTAATTGGAGAGTCTAAATTGCCCGTAGGTATGAGTGTGTGAGTGAATGGTGTGTGTGCCCTGCGATGGATTGGTGACCTGTCCAGGGTTTATTCCTGCCTCTCGCCCCTATGCATGCTGGGATAGGCTCCAGCCACCCCGCGACCCTGACCAGGAATAAGCGGCTTAGACAATGAGATGAGTCTATTCACCGCCCCTTGACTTGCACTTGCAGTAGTAGGACGGAATTCTTGAGTATTCTTCTTTGCCATCTCCATTGACTTTGTGATCGGGCAAGCTTCGCCAAATATAAGTTTTTCAGTATTCAACAGCTTATTCTGTATCTTGCAGTGGTGGGCCGTCAGGGCCTGCAAGGCCTTCTCTGCTGGCCTAAAAAATATCTGAATCACAGACTGATGTTAATTATATTTTGTCCATGAATACTTATTAAATAATTCCAAATGGTCTGTCTCGCTTCCTTTCATAGCTTTTCCCTGGTTTGCTGCGCCCAGACGTGTATTTTCATATTAAAGCATTTAACCAATCACATTTCAGCCATCATTTGTTGCCACGGTCAAAGAAATCTGCCTGGAGGCCTTCACAATCAATTCTGAAGGCCCTGTAGCATAAAATAAGTGTTGATCAAACTGTTGCTTCAACCAATCAAATTTTGAGTTGGAGACACCAAGGCCTTCTAGAAGGCCTAGGTACGTCAGCGTATTCACACCCTTTGATTGGATAGTCAGAGAGTGTCTGACTATGATGTAATGTGATTGGTTAAATGCTTTAATATGAAATACACGTCTGGAAGGACCGCAGCCAGGGGAAAAGCTATGAAAGGAAGCAGACAGACCATTTGGAATTATTTAATAAGTATTCATGGACAAAATATAATTAACATCAGTCTGTGATTCAGACATTTGAGTGGACATTTTCAGCCCTAAAGCGAATTAAAACTTATGCCAGAAATACGACAGGGCAGGCTCGACTTTCAGCATTAGCTTCGATGGCGATAGAAAAGGGCTTCTTGATGGAACTGAAACACACGGATAATCTGTACGACAGAGTAATTTAACTCTTTTTGAGGAAAGAAAGGAGGATGGATTTTGTGTACAAATAATAAGGATTTTTGGTGAGTAAAATGTTGCTATTTTCCTAAATAATATTGCAATTTTATGAGGTTATTATTGATGTTTCATGTTACGATCTTGTTTAGCTAGTTATCTAACCAGCTAAGTTTATGTAATAAACATGAGCTGTGACTCGAATAAAAATAGCGATCATAAAACAGGTCAGCTAGCGCTTTTTCTTATTATGATCAGTGTGTTTGTATGATTTAATGAAGTGGCTAACTTATTATAGCTAACCACCTTAGTCTTTAACATTAACTTTGTATCATTCAATTTTTAATAACAAGCTAGCCAGCATGCAAGGCAGATAATAACATGGCACGGCAGGCTGCATTACAAAATGTTATAGATAGCATAACTATCCCACACTGAACACAGGCTGGTTCTGGTTCTGCCGATCCGGTCTCGCGGTGAGAAGAGAACCGTGTCTCTCTGGTGGCAGCAGTGAGTTGTCTTTCTGTAAGAACAGATTCTCACCCGCTGTGATGAGGCAGGCCTGGGTCTGTGAGAGGGGACAGTGACCCCCCGTCTTCCTCTGTTATGTCCTGTCCCTACACCGTCCCCATAGCCCCATGTTTATACTGCATTTCTGCATAATAAGAATAAGATGGTTTTTATAGCCATAAAATAGTTGTTGAGGGGTGGATCGATTCAGACGGAGCCATAGGCGTAGCGTGGGGGGTGCTCCCCCCCCGGTCCGCGAAATAAATAAACTGGTCTCAGCTTTCTCTCGCGTGTTAGAAGCGCCAGGTGTTTCTAAAATTCCATTTGCCATAAAAAACATCTCCATTCTTTACACATAGGAACTAAAAGTCTCTCTCAGTTGAATTCACTGACATGCCCAAACAATCCACTGGCTGTCGCCATCTTGGTTTATTGAAAACCTGTGATGAGCTGTTTCGAACTTCACACTGTCGAGTATGGTAGGAAAATACACCTTCTTCCCAAAACAAATACCTTCAACATCTGCTAAGGTTTCTCAGGTGGCTTCGTCCACATAGAAATAGACAAACTCGTCATCAAAATGTAGTAGATTGATCGCGAATAGCTTATCAGTAAAGACACAAGTCCAGAGAAGATGGCGAACATCACACAACACTTTATTCGCCAAGCATGATGGGTACAAAACAACACGCTATGAATTATGGGTACCTCAATATATTACAATAACCATACCCTGAATATATGTTTTGTCTCAGTTACATATAGTCAATTGATGGATTATAACTTAACTGCACCCAGGCAGTTTTTTAAATAAAAAACAGGCTATCAGTGTAGGACCAAGAGTTGAAGAAGTTGGTTGTCACGCCAGAATCGGACACTATTGACATTTGATGAAAGGTTATATGGAGCCTCTGAATGCTTACAATGCGGTATGTCTGGGTAATTTTTTTCATATTATTCTCCTTGAAAAAACTACAGCACTGGTAGACCCAGCGGGTCACAGGCGGTGCACTGCCTAACCTGAGAGACCTGTATACGGTGAGGTGCAAGACGAAGGCCAACAAGATCATCGCCGACCCCAGTCACCCTAGCCATGGCCTGTTTATCAAGAAGCTGTCCAAGAGGAAGCCTGGCTATGTCAGCATAGCAGCGAAGACCAACCGCCTCAAGGACAGCTTCTACTCCCAAGCTATCCGCATGCTGAGCTGAGACCCCTAACCACTGCCCAGCCCCACCAACAACTGAACTGAACTGTCCCCTCCCCCTCCTACCTCCTCACACCCCACTGTATCACTGTGTCACTTATCACTTAGCACTCATCACTTTATACTGCCATCCAGTGATGTGCAATATTGTACATCTATCTTACTTATTATATTATATATATTATATTATTATTATTATATTATATATTATATTATATTATATTATATTATATTATTTGTATATTGTATATATTATATTTTACTATTTTACTATCTTACAATTTTTTTTTTTAACAATTTATTACTGTATTCTATTGTGTACTGTTGTGTTGTGTTGTGAAGAGAGATCCATGGGAACAACAAATCTCACTGCCATGTACGCATGTGTACGTGATCAATAAAAACTTGAAACCTTGAAAAGCGAACCAAAAGAGCTTTAAGGGAAATGAGTGTGTCTTTAAGGGAAATGAGAGGGTGCGAGATTGAGATGATGGAGATGATAGCAGCGCTGATGAAGCTGCCACCGACAATACAGGTTCAGCAGCCACAGATTCTGCTGCAGCTTTAACAAGCGAGCTAACTAGCATTTAAATTGACAGTGAGCGGCAGGAGAGGCCCTGCCTTTACGGTTCACAGACCTCGTCGCTACAGTGGGGTAAGGGGAACTAAGTGCATTGGGATCAGGGTAGGAATACTGTCTGTCCTACTTTTTATGAATTTTAATCAATAAATATTGTACCTTGTTTTACTGACCTGTCTGCGTGCTGTTTGGGTCATTCTGCGGGTGGAATCCTGATATAAAAAGGTTAGGGAATCTTAGTGGAGGGTGGCTGGGATTTGTCTCGCACCTGACACCGACATATCCTTAGGTTTTAGCACCAGTAAGCAGAGTAGTCCACTACCCCACTGTGTCCTGCATTTGCAAGTCCACACAAACAACTAATTTTACCATGCAATGGTCTGTGTGAAATGTGTTTAGTAGGCTGTTACATGCACGAAGGTGGCAATATCAATATTCACATTGATTTGCTAATCAGGCACACCCATAATATATTTGCTAGAATACTAGATGTTCAATAGGAAAGAATGTGGTCTACCAGTCTTGAAGACTCAGAGATAATGAGTGAGGCCCAGGTTTCTTCGGTGCCACAGATATTTCACCAGGAGAGCATGATATAAGTGGTAGTGGCTTCTTTTAGTCTCACCATTAATTTGCTTGGGTACTTTTACATTTTTTCAAACTCATACAATTATAGCAAATAAGTTTATTACTTATCTCCAGTTATGATCACAGGCATACAGATATTTTCTTTCAGATACATTTATTTCACAAAGTGCAAATCCTTGTTTACTATATCATGAAATGATGTAATAATAGACTTTTAAACAGTTGTTGTAATCCACGAAATGGTAAAAATATATAAAAAATAATCACAGGCATACAGATATTTTCTTTCAGATACATTTCTTTCACAAAATGCAAATCCTTGTTTACTATATCATGAAATGATGTAATAATAGACTTTTAAACAGTTGTTGTAATCCACGAAATGGTTAAAAAAATTATTAATAATTGCGCTCTAATGTCTCTAGCTCCCTAATATTACATTGTTCCGCTTGTGCTATAACTGCTTTCTAAAAGAGAACCGCGAGGGGGCATCAAATCCCTTCAATACTGAGTACATACTCATTATGAGTTTCCCCCCTACACTGTAAGAGATCATTTGAGATCATGAGATACAGTATAAGGGGTTATATGAAAAAATGCAATACAGTCCAATCCATTATGACAGTACAGGTTTAGCTTTTTTGGACTTCAAGCCCTGTGGCGATATTCACACTGAGTCCATTATCTCAGACATGGACTAAAATCTTCTTGTATATAGAAGTCTAGTCTAGTCTAGAAGTATTAATTCGTTTCTGAGATTTAGTGCAAAGGTTTCAGTAATCAAATTCACTTTTTTTGACACTGTGTGAAAATACTGAAATATATCATATATAATATACTGAGCAATACATACCAGTAATTCATTTCTTTTGGGAAATTACTGGTTATTAGTCCTACATAAGAGAATATATTTTCATATTTTTATCTGACCCACTTTGTAGTATTTTTCTCTGATATTATCTTGTCATCATATATGGAAACTGTAACATTGCCATTCTTTTTTATCACACTTGTTAAAACTGGAGATATACCTGTAACGGTTATACTTAAATTAGCCAGCAGGGGGCAGCTAGCTGCTTCTTTCTACTGAGGAAACCTGACAGGGAAGGTCCTGCTCTGAATTCCTAGTTTACACTTACATTTACATTGACATTTTAAGCATGTAGCAGATGCTCTTATCCAGAGCGATTTACAAGATGTGCATTAATACATGGTAAGAAAACATCTGTTCCATCTCACTTTTAATGTCCTACAGCTTCAGAGCTTACAGTCTGCCAGGTTGTGTTTTGAGTGACCCGTTAGAACTGTTAACCGGCTAATAATTGCTAAACCAGCAAGGCCTTAACAATTAAGTTGGGGGGTTGACTCAAAGCTGTCTGAAGAGCATAATTAAGTGTTTGTTCTCATTCCCCTGCTCATGTCCGTGATGGGGTGTGGGGGTGGTGGGGGCGGTGTTGGCTCAGGGGTGAAATGTCACCCTATGGCCGTGAATGGAGGAGGACCTGAATAAAATAAACTCTTGCAGTTTCTCAACCATCATTTAGTTCTGGACACAAATCCCTTCAAGCCCTCTTAGATTGTTTACCCTGGACTACTGCAGCCCACCCCCACCTCCCAGTTCACTGACTAGGACTAGATGGTTCTCTTCATCACCTAAAACTCTTTTCAGTTGTTCCTTAATACTATTTTTGCTAAAGAGTGGTAATAAGAGCCACTGCACGGTAAAAAGGCACTTGTTCTAAGTTCAAGTTGACCACTGTTGCCTGGGTTCGAGCCTAGGCTATACCAGCCATGTCATTTCGGGGCGGAAATTGGTTGTCTGCCTCCAGGGGGAGGGGGAGCGAAGCCGGCAGGAAGCGGTCGCATGCAAGCAGTTCTGTGTGGGTCGGGGAGTTACGGTCAATGGCTTGGCAGGTTCCATCTCAGAAGAGGCGGTTAATTTAGCCTTCGTCACTGCCAGTCCCAGAGTTGCAGCAGCAAACTCACAATCTGAGGGTGGGGGTAAATGATATCAAAGCTGCCAGAGGAATATGAAGTATTACTGCCTTTGATCTCGTCCCCCTACTACAGATTTTTTTTCAATCCAGAAAAAAATGTATCCAAGGAAATGCAACAAAACCATTGACACGTGACAGGAGGAAACCGTGAAAGGAAGCACATTCCAGCTCTGCCTCTGATGAGCTCCAGTTCTCATAACATTGATAACTTCTTTCCTACTGACATAAGGTGCAAGCAGATACCTTAGCTGATGCATTCTCCTGAATGTACAGGAGACCATTACATTTGGAGGAACATTTTGTAAGACATTTTGTTCCCATTCATTCTCATCTCTATGGAATGTCTTTGTGCATCCCGTTGTGATGTCTGTATACATTTATCTTGACTTTTTTATCTTTAGGAATGTTCCAGTAGCCTTGTTTGTGCTTGTGATGCCATTTAAAACACAATCTTAGACACAGAAATAATACAAGTTAAGTTATATAAAAGTTACTTTCAAAAAGGCCGTTAACAGATGTTCTAGCACCTGAGGGGGCATCAGCTTGCAAAATGTCAAAAGGTATGAAGCAAAGAAGAACGTTTTTTTTGCCCTCTCTTCTGTTGGTCGTACATATTTATGGTTCAGAAATGCAGTATAAACCCCCAGGAAGTCCACTCCACTGGCAGAAGTTGAAGAATGTGTTTTAAAATCATTTTAATGGCTTACTCGCTGCAAGATATGTTTTTTTAGAAGACAAATCCCTTTTTTTGATTGTGAGGTTTCTGGATGACCTCTGTGTTGCCCTGTGTGGAGCTGCTGTGGATGACCTTACTGTAGAAAAACATGTAAAATGGCTGGATCAGATAGAGAGATTTTATTCATAGGCACGCAGACGTCAGAATCAAGGCAGGTAGACAATCCATCCCACCAATCTAAAGCCCCATGTTGTGCCTGGCTTTCCCCCTGTATCTAAAGCCCCACATTCTCCTTGGACTATTCCTATATATTTTATACATCATGTTCTCCCTGGACTATTCCCCTGTATCTAATGCACACTGTTCTCTCTGGACTATTCCCACATATTTTATACACCATGTTCTCCCTGGACTATTCCCCTGTATCTAATGCACACTGTTTTCCCTGGACTATTCCCCTATATCTAAAGTCCCATGTTCTTATCAGACTATTCCCCTATATCTAGCGCCAGCTTTACCCTGGAGTATTCAGGTTTGTCCTTGCACTAAGACTATAATTCTATAATGTAAATGCATCTGTATACAGTACAACAGTATAAGAATATGTAGGAATATGTTTTGATGATTAATCCTCATGTTATACACAAATAAGTCATTAACGTGTTATAATATTTGCATTGTACTATGATGCAAGCTATAATGGAGGACCAATTATGTATCACCAATTTGGCACCAGAGATAAATATTTGCAGGCGTTTTAGTCAAGATAGCAATCATATTGAAGTATTTGGAAAACGTACACTAAATACCAAGCCCTGCTGGAGTCATTGTGGAGGGCTTATCACATACAATACCTTCATTCTCAAACACAGATAAACTATGACCTATGAAATATACGAAGTTCAATATATCAACGTCAACGCCCCATTTCAGCTGTGCTAGAGGGAGAGTCTGAAGCACTTCTCCTGGTGGGAATGTTGTTCCCTGTGGGAATTCTTGCTCTCGTCACTGGGTCACTGCTGAGTTGCAGTTCGTCTCTTCAAAGTCTGGAATGTTTTAAGTCTGAGAAACAGAACCCCTCCCTAAATACCCCCCACCTCTCTCTACCCCCTGAGCTGAAAATGAAAACACGGATATGCTGCTAGTCCTTTCAATTGTGTCCTTGTGTATAATATAGTACACACTTTTTCAAAGATTCAAATTCAAAACAGAGCTAAGATATCAACAGTAAACAAGAACTGAACAGACACTGATCACCAGCTGCTAATAATCTGTGGGCCAATTCACCCTCTAGTGGAGGGTCCTGTTACTGTAGGAGCAGCTCAGCAAGTAGCCATGCATTAAGCAGAGTACTCTTGTGGACTTAAACACTTTGAAATTGATTGTGTGCTTCAGTTGCACCTGTTGGAAAAGCGATCTTGCTAGCTGCGAACTACGAATTAGCCAACTTCTTCTGACCTTACAAAAACAGACAACTTGAATTATATATATTGTGGTGTCCCTAGGGGTTTTGCGACACTCACGGACCTTGCAGAGGGCGTAGGCAGGTTAAATAACCCGGAGGAGGCAGTATTACAACAAAACAATAATTTATTAAACCAAATCTTGACACAAAACAAAGGGCAGGCAGGGTATTCGGGGTATCCAAAAACACAAGTCCAAGTTCAGTTCCATTCCCCCCCATATCCGAAGGGGGTCCTTACACAATCCAAGTCAAACACAATAAACAATCCAAATCACTTTTTTTCCTCTCTCTCTCTTTTCTGTGGCCTACTGCTGGGCTTCTTTTTGATCCAGCCTCTTAGTTAAGCCATGTAGTTCCTCTCATTCTTCATTTTTCTTTTTTTTCGGTCAGGAGGGCTGCAGAGGTGGTTTGGTGCAGTTCATGCAATGCAAAAATCTCCTCTTCTTGTTTTAAAGCAAGGGTCTTCACCTGTTCTAGCTGTGTCTCCAGCTCCTGCCTTCCCTCATGCTCTTGCTCCGCTTGGCTCCGGAGTTGCTCTGCCTCAGACACATGGTTCTCCACTGCTTTCCTCAGCTCCCGTCTGTAGGCCTCGACATGCCTCACCTCATTGCCAAGAGAGGTTTTGGTATTCTCCAGCTCCACAGCCATGTTCGCAGTCTTCCGCAGGGATTTTTGGTGCTCGTCCCACAGTTTCCCCATGGCCACCTCCAAGGTCTTCAACTCAGCATTTGCCCTGTCCAGCTCAGTCTGGGCTAACTTCAGCTGTTGGACCTCCTTGAGGGTGGCTCGCCATCGGTCCTCAACCAGGGCTGCCCATCTCTGGTTCTTCACCAGGTCTTCCCTCAGGTCATGACAACATCTCTCTATTTTGTTTCACTCTTCCTCTTTGTCCTTTATTAAAGCTATTGCCTCTCCTAACTCTGCTTCCAAACCCGCACACTTCTCAGCCATTTTGGATTCACTTCTGTGCTGTGTTTGTGACTTCTTGTGTTTGTTCTTGTTGCCCTTTTCCCTAGGGGGCACAACAGGGTAGGAGTGGCAATTTCTCTTTTGGACTTTTCCCTCTTGTCCTTCCGTTGGGTCCTTCCAGCCATATTCTTCCTGCTTGGAACACTCGCTGGGTTGGTGACCATACTCCAGGCAGCATATACACCACGGGGCACCACTTTGTGCTAATTGGGCCTGCTCCATGTCTGTACCCACTGTCCAGTCCTCTTCTAATGCTGCCTCCAAACCAGCACATTTTTGTTCCTTGTCTGCTGCTTTTGGGGCCTATCTGGGTTTGGTTTGCCTTTTTCCCTAGGGAGCACCACAGGGTAGAAGTGGCCATTTGTCTTTTGGACCTGTCCATTCTTTGGGTCCTCCCAGCCAACTTCTCCCTTCCAGTAGCACTCACTGGGTTGATGCCCATATCCCAGGCATTGATGGGTTTCACTTTGTGCCAGCTGAGCCTGCTCCTTGTCCCAAGTCTCCTTGTGCATCACCCTCACGACTTCGGACACGGCAGCCAGGCTCGTCATCAAGAAAAGAGGGCACCGTTCCAGTGTCCGTCTTTGGGTGCGCTCTGACATCTTTAAGAAATCCGCAATCACCTCTCTTTGATCGGATGACAAGTGTCTTCTCCCATCTCTCTCAAGCCAGGAGAAGATTTTCAGATCCGACATCCATTCTGGGTCCAAAAGCTCCATTTAAAAATGTTTCCATTGTACTACCTCCTCTTGCCTATAAGTGGTGCCCTCTACCTGCATTTTCCACCATATGTGTTGTCCCTAGGGGTTGGGCGACACTCACGGACCTTGCAGAGGGCGTAGGCAGGTTAAATAACCCGGAGGAGGCAGTATTACAAAAAAATATTTTTTAAACCAAATCTTGACACAAAACACAAAACAAAGGGCAGGGTATTCGGGGTATCCAAAAACACAAAGTCCACAATTCTACTCGTCGTCGTTGTCCGTAATCCAGTGTCAAAATCCAGTTCCGTTCTGTAATCCAGGTCAGTAGTCAATATCTAAAGGGGGTCCTCACACAATCCAAGTCAAACACAATAAACAATCCAAATCACTTTTTTTCTTCTCTTTCTCTCTCTCTCTCTCTCTCTCTCTCTCTCCACACAACAGCCACCCTACTCCTCCGCCGTGTGTCAGGAACGGGTCCTTTAAATATGCCTCGAACACGTGGATGAGTTATGATATACTGGAAATTAACAAATGACTTATAGATGGTGACTGTTCAAAATCTCTATTTCCATGTAATTACAAGTTTGCAATTTACTCTCTGCTTCAGTCTGTAGGGATCGTGACATATAACAATAACTAATGTAATACGACTGATATTTAATTCAAACATGTATTTTTCTCATAGTAAATGGGCAAATTTACCAGGAAACAGTTGGCATGCGCATCCTCAAAGTGAATGAGTATGGCGCCTGGAATATCCTGGGATATTCAGGAGATAAGTATTGGATGACAATACACCAATGATTTGCATAACATACATGCATAAACACCAACACCAATTGGGAATATTCCACTCACGTTGTGTTTTGGGTCTCTGTGTATATGAGGGGATGCTGGCCTAAACACATGTTGCCTTATCTTCATGGAGAGGGTCTGCAGGCTCATGGGGCCATACCCACAGGAGGAGATGGATATGATGGTTCTGGGCCACAGGCTCGCTGGCACATGAGTGAGAGAATCTGTCCATCACCAATGTTCAGACATGACCTTGACGAGGAGGTCCTGGGACAGGTTTATGATACCAAAAGAAAATGCTTGTGCCAATGTCCTCTTATCAGTTGAGTAATGTGTCATGATTTGCAACACCGTTGTTTGAGAATGCAGCGTATTGTGGTGAAATATGTTATTGTGACTCCTGTGGCTTTTAATAAGCTTCAGTTGGTTTTCTCAATGCAAACAATGTAGACTTCAACAAAGTACACATCGGAATTTTGAAAGTCTTCCATTTACTTTCATTTCATTTACTAATTTTCAAGTATTTCGAATACTCACGCTTTGCGTTAGAGCCTTTATTGTTAAATGGCCTTGGCATTGTGCTGTTAATGAAAAGCCTGGTACGGGGAAGACTCGTACATAATGGGGTAAGCGTCAGAGTACTAAACCAGCATCTTTACTGAGTTACATTTTTAATGTGTGGAACTGGAGTATGATCCAGCGTATGGAGTATGATCCACCTGAAAGGTGCCATCAAAGCCCGATTTCGTATCCAATCCGACTTCATATCCAATGTTTCAGTCATGTGCTCATCACCTGTTCTGTGGTCTTATTGTGAAATGGCCTGCATTGCATTACCACTAATGCAGCACTATGGGGAAGGATTTTGGATAAAGACTTTGCAAGGGACTTGCATTCTGTCCAGTGGGAATACTAGGATGTTAAGCTAAAATTGGGATAAGTTCTGAGCTGTCCAGGCAACAGGACTTACATTTCTTGTTACAATTTCTTGTTACAATCCCAATGCAATTACTGTAAATTTGCATTGCATTCATCATTCACACAAGCGAATTCAAATAGGTTAAATAACATTTGTTGTGTTAACTAAAGTCAAAGTCAAGTTCCATTCAATTAATGGAGTTTTTTTTTCTGTTACTTCAGTCATTTATCAGACACTGTAGACACTGTCCACTAGCTTTAGTTACATTTGTTTTCTTTTTTAAATGCAGACACATTCCTCCCCACACAGAAGTTTCTCCTCAGTCATGTTTATGAAGACCTGTTTGACATGATTCAGTTTTGGGTTTTCAGACTGCTCAAGGCCAATGGAAGTGCTCCAACCAGGCCTGTACTATCACTCTCTGGAAAAACATGGCCAGTGTCAAATTCCAACACTTGTCTTGTTATTCCGCTACAAATTTTTATCAGATCAATGGTCTTTTGAAAAATTCTGAAATATTGGTCTCCAGGCGCTCCACCGGTTAGAATGTCTTACTAAATCACGCATAAGAAATTAAATAGATGGATGAAGTTATTGTAAGGAGTGTCTCTAAATGGCTCTATGTCAAGTAATTAAATGTAAACATGGTAGGCTCTGCCTGTGAAGGACATGTTTGGACCAATGGGAGTTTTTCTCTTTGGTCTGGTTTGAATGGGTTAGGTGGTGCCTAACTGTCAACTGAAGTAGTCCCATCCTGTAAGTGCACTGTTCCCTGTAGACCATGTTTGTGTGATGTTTGTGAGTACAGGACTGGATTTGAGCTAGAGGACAAGAGTTTAAATTATAGATGTTGCTCGTTGTACCCTTGCTCCTTAAAGGTGTCTATTTTTCATTCCTTGAAAATCCTATTTAATCAGGAGTTATTGCCTTTAAATTTGAAACTTAAATCATCAGGTGATTGAAAAGCATAACTAAAGCTTATAGACCAGCTGTTTTGGGGACTGGAAGGGTTACTGCCTTTTTTATAAAGGATTGCAGTGTATATACAAATATTCCATAATTTCAGTGCTTTTATGAGATCACTTCAGTGTCTTACAGGAGTCTGGTCTAGGCTGTCAGATTTGCCTGACTAAGTCCCAGGAGGGCATGTAAGAGTGCCAGAATTGACAGATATTCAACAGCCAGCTCCCCCTGGGCATTGGAGTTTCCAGCCACCTTTATAGTACTGCACTTACAGTACATTTACACTGTAATTACAATAAAGCCTCAGAAACAGAAACCTCTGCCCAGTCAACCGAATGGGGTATGAAACCAGAAGTAGCATATGCAATTATATATATGCATCTTATCAAACTCCTTATTGCTACTGATGCAAAGTGGCAAGCAGGCAAACATTAAATGGAAACGAGTCACACTTTACATTAATAAAAATGTGGAAAAGTCATAAAAATTTGACAAAAGGGCATGGCTTAGCACTATTGTCAAATAATACAGTATGGGAAAGTCAAGAGTGTTTGATATAAAGGACCAAAACAAAATCAAACAGAATGAGAGCAGAATAAGTGCAGAAGTTGTCATGAAATCCAGAAACCGATACAGACCTTCTTGCTTCTTGGTCTATACTGACTTCCACTCCTGGAGATCCACAGCTCTTAAAGTTAAGAAATACCTCTCAGTAAGAAGTTGACTGGCAACATATTCAATCAATGCTTCCTATCAAATCATTAAGACCTGAGATGGTATTAAGATTATAAAACCATGAATCTCCAGTGAACACAGCAAATATACAAGTGGTTAACTATGGCTTTGGAGTGGACATAAAATATTTGTGCAAAATATTACAAGTGTGAAAGTGACTAGCAATACATAGTTTTATATGAGCAAAAACAACAGAAAACAGAGGAAAGAGCAATGGGCCATAGTTTTACTTCCCATTTCATGAATAATTGAAAATATAGCATAACCCTTAGTTAAGATCAAAACAGAAATCCCAGGAATGTGGTGTCACATGTAGTGCCTTTGGCAGGGTTTTTTTTGTCATACAGTGCTTTAGTCTTTACTGTAAGTCACCCACCTTTGGAAATCATTTTTCTTCTCTGAGAGTGATCTGATATCTCTCCACAGCACTCACGAGTGTCACGAGACAATGCTCCTATTTAGGACACCATGAACATGTTCCAGCCCTGTAACACTGTGCAGATACCTGGCCAAAGCGGCATACACTATATCTGCACACTCGTCCCGTTGTGGTGGGAATGATACTTTAAATTACACGCTGGAGATGGAATGATCTCTCAGGAAGATGGATAGTGCTGCCGTTCATGCTGTGGTGGGAGTGATGTCTGATGATTGAAAATGTCACTCGGTGGAGTAAACCACCACCTTGGGCTTGGTTCGGTGAGTTCCCCACGCGGGCGTAGGAGTGGCTAATGTGTAGAAATAGCCACGACCGTCCGACAGACCTGGGAAACATTCTGGGAGCTCGGATTAGAACAGAGGAGGGACAGAGGTGTGCAGGGGACTGCAGTGGTCAAATTATTTTCTTTTGATGCCAGGAAAGGTCAGGCACCTGCCAACCCCTGACACACACATGAAAAAGGAGTTCCCCCCTCTGCGGTGAAATGTCAGCTTTGAAGGCAGGAATCCGGATGGCTCAGGGTATCCGGGGTGTCCTGATAAGGTGGTCAGGTGGCTGTTATCAGAGGGGTGTAAAGGACACGCCGTACCAGGGGAGAAGAGGCACGCGAGGGTACAGGCTTTGAAGGTTGGGTGGCTCTGAGACACTCGGGTCAGGAAGCATTCACCCTGTTGTCAAGCGATCCCACAACATCCGATCAACAGAGGTTCTCCATCAGTACTTGGCTGTGCTTCAGAGAGGCAAGCCTCGATCTCTCTCCACTCATCCCTTTCCCCTCCCTCTATCCATCTTGTGAAATTAACTCACTGTTGTCATTAGAGTTATGTAACTTCCTTTAGTTAGCAGGACTGTGGTCTGTTAAAGGTGAAAGATATGTTATTGATGTGTTGCTGTTAATGGATTGGAATGTGTTGCCTTTTCACTAAAGTATTAAGTATTTAATACTTTAGTGTTACTAAAGTATTTGTGCACTGCCATGCAAACTGAAATTGACAGATGTCAAATGTTTTCTCATCGTGAGGTTAGGGAGTTCATTTTTGCATAGAGAACAAGAGATTTTGGACTGTAGGAGGGCCTAGTTCTTCTTATTTTCAACTTCTCTGGCGGAAATGCTGAACTCGCCTCAGTGAAATCTAGACACATTGGTCCATCCTAGGTGGATCTCACGAACCCAGACCACCAGCCTACCAGTGATTAGGAGTAATGGGATATAAAAATGTACAAAAAGTGTGTGTATTTTGTGGTCCAGTGGTTACAACGTTCGACACTGGCCAGGGAAACCGGGGTTCAATTCCCCGTCCCGCCAGAGTCAGCTCTGGCCGGGAGTGCCACCAGGGGGCGGCAATTGGCTGTCCGCCCCAGGGAGAGGGGAGGGAAGCCGACAGGACGTTCGCTGCACATAAGAGTGGCCCTGTAGTACCGGGTTACGGTCGACGGCCTGGTGAGTGCCATCTCGGAGGAGACGTTACTTCGCCTTCGTCACTACCAGTTGCAGGACTACGGCAGTGAACTGACATTACTAGGGGGGGATTGACATAAAATAGCGGGTCTAATTGGCTACTAAATTGGGAGAAAATGGGATAACATCTGAAAATCTTTAAACAATGTACAAAAAAATTAAAAAGTTTGTATATTTCACATGATCTCCATATTTAAGCAATTAACCCTGATTAAGCCTCTACATTACATCTTTAAAGTTGTCTAAAGACACAGTATTGAATTCTTTGCAATGTGAGGTGAGATGAATTCATGAAAGCTGGTCATCAAGCATTAGATTAAGGAATAAAAAAATAAAAGCCAAATTCTGAATATTTATAGAAAAAAAGATTATTTGGAAAAGGCAGTCATTTGCAAATATATGAATAGCTTTTGCAATCCCATAACCTAAGGAGTATTTCTGCAAAACCAACAACCCAGTGACCGGAGGATGTTTAGTAACACCCAGGGCTCCATCATAAGGGGTCACCAAGGTGTTGCAGGGTATTTGTGACTGGGCTGCAGTGACTCTAGTCTATTTCTATTTTTTTAATTATTTTTTTTATTTTGCAGGGACAATGCATATTAATGAACATTTCTGTAAATATGCCAGAGTTAGCCAAAAGGCTAGTTTACATCTGTAGTCCCTGGCCAGATGTTACAATGGGCTCCCTAAAAAAGAACAAAACAACAGTTTGTAAAAAAAAACTAGATAAAATCTACATATAAAAAATAAGTCATAATAGTGTTGGAGCAAGAAGGTTAGCAGCCAGAAGCATAAAATGAAGCATGCAGGACAAACAGTAAACAGCATTAGCCAAGTATTAATAGAGGCATCTAGGCAAGACTTTACAAAGGCATATGGCTCATGAAGCGAAGCATGTAGCAGCACATTAAGCAGCATTAAACAGGTATTAGTTCAAACATGCAGGCAGCAGCCTAAAGTACATATTACATGCACACAACAGGACAACATTTAACAGCATTGCACAAATATTAGCATCAAGCAGGCAGTACATAAGCGTATCAATCATAAAACAAGCAATACATACAATACATCAATCACAAAGCAAGCAACGGATACAATACATGTGAAGCAACACATGAAACACATTGAGAGAGCTACCCCAGAAACACACCACAATGGACAACACATGTAAGCACAGTAAGTTGTACATACAAGACAGATTCACAGACAACCTGACACAAGGTGGCAGCAGCAGGGGGAATCGGTTTTAGTGCTGACAGATTTGGTTATTAATGAGCCACTGTTTCAAATGAAAACTCAATGTCTAGTCTCTGTCTAGTGTCCATGAAGGGGGACTCAAACAGCAGCAGACTAATGAGAAACTTCCAGATGGAATTCCTGAGGATGACAGTTATCATGTTGTGCCCTTATAGGGGATTGTGTCAGAATGCTGCCACACCTGTACGCCTGTGTTTCCCAGGAATAGACCCTGACCTCATGGGAATTTGCCCCAGAGCTCTCACTGACTGCTACCTGTTGGCCCATTGCTTTGGACTCCTCCTTAACATACCCATTTGTTTTCCTCCTCTGAGTTGATAGGCCATCTCCACCACACCAGCTTCATAAGAGGACTTCACAGGTCCAGCTCCAACCCTCCTGGACAGACACAACTGGCGTGTTACCACCCGCAGGATTTCACCAGAGCAGTAAACCCAGGATGAACCAGTGGATCGAATTTGTTATGAACAAAGTCAGGTTGCTAACAACATTTCATTTGATCATTTAGTCACAACAGTCACAGAGCACCATTTAGCACAATATGTGAAATGGTTTAAAGAACATTATTTATTTATGTATTTATTCATTATAGTTACACATTTTGTTATGTCACACATTTAGTTCCTTACAAATACATTTGCCACCTAATTTATGTTCTAGAAACATTTAGTGAATTTCTGGATGTAAAATCCAAGATAAAAACCAATTGTCAATTCTTGGAAATGGAAGTAAAATCAATTTTATTATTTAGAAAATAAATCTAGCAAAGATTGTTATATTGAATAAAATTCATATACAGTGCATTTACTTTATTGGATAAAGCCCTTCAGGAGGAGCAAGTCCAATGTTTTGTCAAACAGTTACCTACTCTTAACCTTAGCATTGTTTATGGTTTTTACGCACCTCTTTTTGAGTACAGTAGTTTATCTTGTATCCCCTTACCTTACTATTGTTTACCTGTTTTGTTTTTCTCTTGCCCGGTGCCCAAGGAGGTATCTGCCGACCTTTTAGAAGTAACAGTTCTGAAAATATTAATGGGAGCTGGTCTATCTCTATGGGAGAGAGAAATATGCAAAAATAAAAATCCACTACTCTGAAAACCGCACAGGGAATGCAACCTGCACAAGTGACTTGAGCTGCCGATTTGATCCTATTTTGTGAGAAGAATCCCCCTTTCAGCAACCACACCCCACACTGGAATGACACTGGGAGTCTGCAATTCCTGCCCAATCTTTTTACATCCAGTTAAAGTATCAAATGTGAAATTTGTATGCTGACCTACACCCCAATTGTAATAAAACTGCACGATAATATTCAGGTTAACCTTTTACCTGAACATTGGTCCAGAGACACGGTGCTTATAATCCTACTAAAATATATTAATGCTGCTTCTAGGAGAGTTAGCAAAGCCTAATTGATAATGAGTTGCAGGCAAGTGCAACTGCAACAATTTTATTCCAGTAAATCTGACTGTTAGAGCTTGTTACAATCTCTGATATTTTCTCACTTCGTTGAAATATTCCTTGAAAATGTATCATTCCGGAGAGCGGTGGATTGGAATAGGAATTTGTCTGTCATCATGGAAGTGAGGATTTGAAAAACGCAAAATCTTAACAGCGGAAGTAAAGTATATGCTTGAGAATGGAATTGTTACACCTACCTCGTCACCGTGGGCTTCACCATGCTTGTTGGTAGCTAAGCCTGACAATACATTTAGATTCTGTACAGATTTTCATAAGGTTAATTCCCTCACCAAACCTGACTCATACCGTCTTCCACTTATAGAGGATTGTGTCAATCAGATTGGTAACGCCGCTTATGTGACAAAGCTGGACCTGCTACGTGCTTACTGGCAAGTGCCACTGTCTAAGCGAGCGAAGGAAATATCTGCTTTTATCACTCCCGACCGCTTATATTCCTATGAGAGAATGGCATTTGGTTTGCGGAATGCTGGATCCACTTTCCAGCGCATGATCAATATGGTTTTGTCTGGTTTATCTGGCTGTGTTGCGTACCTGGATGATGTGGTTGTCTGTAGTGACACGTGGTCACAGCACATGCAGCGTTTGACCGCTCTCTTTGGACGTCTGGTCACGGCAAATTTGACAGTCAATTTGGCTAAGTGCGAATTCACGCGTGCCTCCGTTACATATCTGGGGAAAGTGATAGGTAGAGGTTCAGTTGGGCCAGTTAAAGCCAAAGTGGAGTCCATCACCCAATATCCTGTTCCAACATCCAAGAAGGATTTAATGAGGTTCCTGGGTATGGTTGGGTTTTATCGCTCATTTTGCAGTAATTCTTCCTCTGTAGTGTCTCCTCTCACAGATCTGCTCAGTAAAAAGAGAACCTTTGTCTGGGGACCGTCCTGTCAGATGACTTTTGATGAAATAAAGCAACTGCCGTGTCATGCCCCTGTGTTGGCTGTGCCTCGCCTTCAAGACCCTTTCAAGATCCAGGTCAATGCGAGTGCAGTGGGAGCTGGCGCAGTTCTGTTGCAGATGGATGCCCGAGGCATTGATCATCCAGTGTCTTTCTTTTCCAAGAAGTTTAACATCTACCAACTGAATTATTCAACTATAGAAAAGGAAGCACTGGCTCTGATCTGGTCCCTTCAGCATTTTGAGGTGTATGTCGGTGCTATGTCTACTCCTCTAGTGATTTACACCGACCATAACCCCCTTGTCTTTTTACATTCCATGCAGAACTCCAACCAGCGGCTGATGCGCTGGTGCCTTTTCCTGCAACCGTATGCATTGGAGATTAGGCATATTAAGGGCCGAGACAACGTCCTGGCGGATGCACTGTCCCGCGCAGCGGTGTAATTTCCCGATTCGGTCTGACGTCTGTATGTTACCTAAGTGTCTGGGTTTAGGTGATGTCGAAGCCGTTCCGAACCAAGTCTCTCCCTGTTTTGCTTTTCTACGCCAGGCGCCGGAAGGCTCGGGACAGATCAGTGAAGTCACCACCTATATAATACCCAAAGGATGGTAACATTTCTATAACTTATCGTTTTGCAACACAGTGTGTGTTTAGTTTTTGTATTTTCCGGCAGTTCTCCTCTACCTATATCTATCTCTCTCTCACTCTCTCCTGCTCTGCACCAGGGCCCGGTGTTCCATTTCTTAAATCAATAGTATTCTTTTGTTGTCAGTATACTGGTGTAATAAATTCTTTTTGCACCAAAAACTTGCCTGGTTTCCACTTTGTTCGGTCCACCCGACCTTGGATTGTAACACCATAAAGAACACTTCATGTGCCAGTAACCCCACCCCCCTCCCACTATGCACACACTCTCAAATACACAGACCAACAAATGCTCACAATTTTCACTGGTAGTTTTCCTCTGACATGGAGGTGCTCCAGGGTGGTGAGACCAGTCCCATGGAATGAATGGCTTTGGTTTGATTCCATAATTATCCATGTTTGGAATGCATGCTACCACTGGAAGGCCTAATATCTGAGCACCCCACTGTAAAACACACCAAACGATGTTGCATTACAGCAAATCATTACTTGAAATCTTTGACTCACAGATGAGTTGTGACCTGTTATGAATTCCTATTCAATAAGATGTATCTCCACAAAGTTGAGAAAGACTTCAAACCACGTCCCGGAGGGCTGCAGTGTCACCAGTTTGATGGACTTAATCGCTTAATCCAACTTGAGAATGTTGGCAGTTTAAGGAGCGATGTAAAACTTGCTGGGTTGAGGTCTTCCATGACCAGACATTGAGGTGAAATGCCTCGTAATCTCCTTTGCACACAAAAATCACGAAATCATGAATTCATCGTGTGATCATTTCACAAGTGTGATGTTTTTATTATGTTTATTGTAATTAATTGCCATGTGCATTACACATCAGATATACACAATGTAGAAATGGTGCACTATTGCAGGAGATATACTTTTATAGACAGCAGCAGCTGGATTGGCATGTACAAAAATACACATTCACTTCCTTGCCTCTACAACTATCACTCCAAAATCATATTAATGTTCATATAAAACTATACACAATAAACAAATAGAAATGGAGATTATGGAAATATATTAAAAGTTTTGTTGCATCATATATATGCATTATTGGCATAAAGTGATATTAAACAGTTTAAAAATGTTTACAATGCCAACATGACATAAATATAACATGTACACCTGTGACTACACGTATACCTACACACACACAAACAAGACTCTCCAGACTGTGTCTTTGTCACAATGCACTGTGTGCTCTGTATCACACAATACATAGAGGCTGAGTTTAAGCTATGGAAAATCGTGTGCTGTAACATATGTCTACCCCCATAGTCCTGCTGGGAACATAGGAGACCAAATGGAATAGATGAGCACATGCATGCATGTATGTATGTCCATAAATAAATGTGCACGCACAAACACACACATTGGTCATTGAATAACTCTCTTTCTCCTTCATTGACAGCAACAACTGGCTGAAAGGAAATGCTCTTAATTATTACTGAAAACTCTAACACGTTTTTCAAAAAATTACTACCACTTTGATAACAATGTTGATGGTGCAATTCTTTAACACACTCAAAATGGTATTGCTGTATGTACATAGCTCTGTATTATTCCCTCTATATTTCTATTTTCCTATTTTTTTGTTATAACCACTGTCAATGACAGCATATAGCACATAAACATAGAATAGCATATAGATAACATATTGTTAATGATAACTATAACAAAATATAGCAAGTACGTACAGCTGTGTTTTAAGTTAAGTGTGTAATAATATATTTATGAAACACCAGCACACAAAACGTTAAGGGGGTCTAATTTCCACCTAGTTTTTCTGTGTTAGAGGAATAAGGGCCTGTGCTGAAGTTCTCAAACCCCCTTTATCACATGACTGCAAAACAGTGTACTCATAGGCCTCTAACACACTTGCATGGATTGGAGTCCCAATTTTCACCTTTTATTGCTAAATCTGGCTCTGTCCCCACATACACTACCAAAGTTACTCCCACACTTGACTACTGAACTTGTCGTCTACCTTGGAGTTTGTAGATTAACATTGCCGTGTGTAAGTACGACCCTAATTCACTATGAAACAGAAACTACTGCGCAGTCTTGTAAGCTACATCAGCAATCCTACTTCTATAAAGCTTCACAACGTAAATGCATGTACAGTATAGCATTCCTGGACCGTCACGTTAAAAAAATCATCTATTAATATCATCTTAATCTTAATCATTTTTAGATGTACTGTAAAATCCAGACAGTGTTTCTGCTGGTTCCAGAATATAGATTAATACTGTATATTGGTTTGGACGGGTAGTGTCCTTGCTCCAGCAGTGAAAGGTACATGAGTATGGACACTAAAAAGAGTAATTGTGGATTTAATCAGTGTGTGTGTGCGTGTGTGTGTGCATGTGTGTGTGTGTGAATGCACCCTTGTGTGTGAGATGAACTGTGAGAACGAGAGTTAGAGCCAAGTGTGTGAGGATCAGTGTTCCTCTCAAGACTACAATTTACAATTTAGCAGATGGTTTTATCCAAAGTGGCTTACAAGAGTGCATGCGGATGTCTGCGTGTGGAGCGGAGGAGTGATACTGACAGTATTGTATGAACAAACCTGATCAGAATTTACTGTTGTGGAACCAGGAAGCAGACTCCTCAGACCACTGCATGTGGGCCAACAGCCACGTGAAAAATAAACCCATTCACACATAAGACTCTTCGGCGAAAAACATTTGGTCCAAGTCGTCGAACCTGGGGTCGCTGCATCTCCTGCTCCGCCACTCCTGCTTGCCCTGGGCAATGGCTATGGCCACCTCCTGGCTCGTCCTCAGGCAGGAGTCTGGGTCTGCGTGCGTGTGCGAGAAGTAGTCCCTCACTACCTGGGTGGCAGAGGAAGACAGGCAGAGCCTGGGCTCTGGATCCTGACTCGCGCTGCTGTGGAGTGGCTCCTCACCGGACACCTTAAACTCAGACTCCTGTGGGATCTTGCTGGCAGATGTCTTTCTCGCATTGTCCAATGCCTGCTTGTGAAGCCTCTCCAGATCTGCGCTTTTGCCTAAAAGGCAGCTTTCCCCCAAGGGTTCGGATGCACGACGGCTACGAATTGGGTCCTTGCCAGACCCCTCCACAGCTGGGATGAGAGAGTGAGACTTCTGCCTCTGCAGAGTCAAGCAGGAGCTATGTCCAAAGAACACTGACTGGGGTGGGCTACCTCCCGCTGGTGAGGTGTTCTTGTGAGTGATGTCACTTCCTGTGCCCTTCACAGAAGCCTGGTCATGTAGCTGTCTCAGCTCCTTCACTGTCAGCACCTTGTCCTTGAAGAAGGGGGACCTGAGGCCCTGAATTTGCAGTATGGCTTGCTGGTAGGAGGGAGGGCTGTTTGATCTCTTTTTAGAAGTGTCCCCTAGTCCGTGAGCTTTTCTGTCGCTGCTCAGCAACATCCCTGATGAACCATTGGAGGGGAGGGTCCTGTTGTCGGGCCCACAGCCCGGCTCCCTGGTTTCCTCCTCCTCCCAGCCACTCTTGTCCTGCTGCCGTAGTGATAGCCGACGGCCCCTCTTCAGCCAAGTATTGGGGTGCAGCCCATGGGTAATCCTATGCTGGCTCCACTCACAGAGCTCTCTGGGGCATGTGGTGCTGGAGGAGGGGATAGAGTTGGAGGAGAGAGGAAAGATGGCAACAGGGGAGCGAGGAGAAGTGGGAGCAGGGTAGTTTGGGGAGGAACACCCCAGGGCTCTGTGAGTGATGCTGCAGGGGTCGCTGTGGATGGGGGCCATGCAGTCCGTGGAGCACTGGGAGAAGGCGCTGTCCAGTGAGCTCATGGATGAACCAGAGGGGGAAGTGGCAGGAGATGACAGGCTGGAGCAGCTGATGTCCAGATGCAGCGGTGGGGGTTGCTTGTGCTTCCGTCGTGGGATGTCCCGTGAGCTCCGCTTGTCCTCCGCACCGCCCTCATCACCGCCCCCACCACAACCCCCCGGGGCCATTCGGTCATCCTGCGACAGGTTGTGCAAGTGTTCCATGAAAACCTTGTCCTTGCTGTGATTCGTCGTGGCATCGTAGCTGGCTTTGCGGACCACGATACTGTGCTGTTCGAGGTTTGGCACCAGGCTGGATGCAGGGTGTCCAATGGCGGGCTCAGAACAGCGGCGCAGACGGCGGTTCCCCTTGGGGCATAGGGGGTCCCGCTCAGAGGTGTCCCGTTGGGTGGGGGAGTGGGGCTGGTGAGAAGCTGGGGTGAACCTCCTGGGGTGGGCCAGGGGAGGGAGCTGCAGATGGACGGGCATGGGGACGGGGTCAGGGTCAGACTGGTCCAGGTCGCAGTCGCTTAGCGTGATGACAGAGTCACGGCTCCGGTTCTCCTGCTTGTCCTTGCGCCCCCCCTGGGAGACTTGGAAGGGAGACTCTGTATCATCGTTCAGCTCGTTCTCCAGGCTGTCGTAGGATGAGTCATTCAAGTGGACGGTGGACACATCTGCTGTGAGTGGAGAAAGAAAGTCATGGCTTGCATTCTTGTGTCAGTTTGATATGTGTGACACACATATCTAATGGTTCATTCATCGGTGCAGTAAGAGCTGGAATGGGACCAGTGTCTCGAAATGGCCACAAGCACAACCTTCATTAAGGCCATAATTACAACTGGTAGCATTTGATAGCAAGAGGTGATTGTGTTGTTCTTAGGGTGAAAGACAGGGTGCAGTGATTCTACAGAGCTTTGACTGTGTGGAGAGCACAACGCCTGTCTTTCTCCCTTCAAATTGGGCTAACTGAGCGTAGACGTGATTGGAGCTGAAACTCACAGCTGTTTTCCGCAGCACTCCTTAGTCCCAGGAAATGGCTGCTTGTCAAAAAGCTGATGTTGTTTCAGTCATGGACCATTTACCCTCTCATTCACACACTCGACCCTGTGGACCTTCACACAGGACAGTGGCAAATGAGATCACTGTTGTTCCTGTTTGGCTCCAGTAACTGACTCTGTCCATGACAGAAGCATTCCAATAGAAAGGACAGACTGAATAATTCACTGAATCACACAAACATAACTGACTGATGGACCCATTCACTGTATAAGCCCTCCAACAGAAGTGACAGAGGCATTCATCTTATAAGCACACCAAAAGAACTGACAGGCTAATTTACTATAAGCATGGCAACGAAACTGACAGACCCATTCACTACATAAGCTCACCAACAAGACTGATGGACCCATTCACTCTGTAAGCAAACAAACAATTTGACGGACCCATTCACCATACAAGCATACCAACCCCAAATGACAGACCCATCCACTGCACCTCACAACTTCATCAACCTCTAAGCTATTAGCATGTGAAACTATGCAGTAAATCTGACATTATGACACGGCGATTGTCCAATGTGTATGTCTGTGTATGCGGGTGTGTAAAGCTCCCAACAAAATTCTGCAAACAAAATGTATTTGCAAATGAAAGTTAGGTACAGGTGTTTGTTTGGAAACACTAAAGAACAAGTCGATGATACATTTAAAATGATAAATTGTTATAAAGCTGTTGGAAAATGCTTAGCAGATCCAATCAAACACTTATCCTCAGTTTTTATTTTAGTCAGAAAGCAGAAAAGCATACCGGATATGTGGCCGTTGCCCTTCTGTAGGAATCCACCAAACAAGGAGGTGACGTCATCCCCCAGCACCCCGTGGCAGTGTTCAATCATGAACCGGACCACCTCGGACACCTGGACACAGAGCAGGGGCTCGTCACTATGTTTCCAATTCATAAATCTCAGCAGATGTTTACCTCCTCCCTCTTTTATAGTTTAAATGCTTAACTCACACATGGACAATGTCAGACATTACCTTGGTGGTATCAAATGACCTCCTAATGTATGGGAAGGCAGTTGTTTACAAGAAAGTTGTTGTTTCGTTTTTTAGCTCTCTGTTGATATCGCGACCACCCTGGGACACACGTGGATGGTGTACACAGATGCTTGGACTGATTTCGGTGTCCTGCAATTCATGCATCAGAGTGAGAAGTCTCCAGATAACCTCAGCAGAGAAACACATCTGTTCTGAGAACTAGCATGACGCATGATGTTTCTAAAGTTCAAATACAGTGTCAAACTCACTAAATGTCAGGTCTTTACTTGTGGTAAGTATCTACATTTTAAAGTGGTAACAATTGGTAAAGTATTAGGTGTAATTTGTTCATTCTCTGGCTTTGTAACTTTTTCATACCCCCCTGTTCAAGACCCTAATTTTGAAGTTTGAATTTCTTAGAACTAGAAAAAAGAAGTCTCTCTCTCTCTCTCAGTTTACTCCTTCCCCTTAGTAGACCCCCTCTCTTTTCTCAGCCCAACAAAACAAAATATCACACGGTACCACTAGGATTGAGGTTTTTTTGTTTGTTTGTTTTTTTACTAAACCACCATAAAGCATAAACAGTCCTAACCCATAGTTTAAACTCTAGTGGGCTGTTTTCAGAGTCATAACTACTTCCCAATGGGGAGTGATTATAGCAGTAAGGTATTATGTGTTGTGGAACATCCATTCCAGCTCCTTCTGCTCCTACAATTTTACTTCACCAGCCCCTAGCAGGCAGGGCCAGTCCTCTCGAACCCGTGCTTCTGTTTCTCAACCTCGGCTCCAGAAAACTGAATTCAAACGCGCTCAGTTTGCCAATCACCAACACCAAATTAACTTGCACTTTTAAGTTCATTTACATCTACATTGCATTTATAATGAAAAGTTCAGGACAAACTTTGATGGAATCCAGGCCTGTGCGTGGGTTAGCTGCGATCAGTAAAGTGCTGGGACTTGACAGGAATATCTGCTTGAGGACCTCACCAACTGCAGCTCCGCAGGGCTTTAATTTCTCAACTGTCAGTATGTCTGAAGCACAGGATCAGACCACAGTTTAGCCAAACGTCGAAGGCTGATGAAAAGCGCACTATATTTAGCCAGTAACTCAGAGGCTTATTGCAGCATTCAGCTGAAAAAATAATCTAAATTATATCTGTGGATCATGTGGGAAACAAATGGAGGACGAGCAAGGCCTCCTGTGTGATCTGAGAGTCCACTGCACTGCACCACACATGCTTTGATTGGCTCTTTCCTGTGGAATGTCCACAGTTTGTGTTTTTTCATCTGAGCTGAGCTGCTGGAAGGCCAGCGCGCACACAAACAAACAAACTAGGCAAGACAATTTCTCAAAACTGCCTTTTCCGCGAAGAGAGCTGCCCTCAGGAATCTAAAGGAAATGTCTCGGTTTCTTTCTGTCTGTGGTGCATGTCTATGGTTGTTTTTGCTGCCAATTTTTCATTTGTCAACTGAAAATGTGTAATATGACATTTTTATACTTCTATGAATTTTCATATGGTTTATAAACAACAGATGAATGATAACCCATCCATAGTCAATAACAACATGCATTGTTGTGTGGAGTACCTGGTGAGCCAGAGCTTATGTGCATATGTGTGCATATGTGTGTCTGTGAAAATTTCACACCAATTCAAACCCAGGACACGGGAACAGCGGCTGTAATGCCACTACGCCAACCTGTCAGTCATAGGAAGATGACAAAAGGGCAGCAGTGTAGTGTAACGGTTAAGGAACTGGCCTTGTAGTGCAAAGGTTGCAAGTTTGATTCCCAGGTGAGGTGCTGCTGTTGTACCCTTGAGCAAGGTCCTTAACCTGAATTGTTTCAGTAAATATCCAGCTGTATAAATGAATTGTATGTAAAGAAATGTAAACTGTGTAAGTCATTCTGGATAAGGGCATCTGCTAAATGCCTGTATTGTAATGTTATACTTAATCCCCTACTTTTGTCCCTATCTTTCTGATTGATTATAGATCTGAACGTATAGCCCTGGTGTGTACATATATTTTCACGGGCACCCCAAGCAGCCATGGAAACAAGAGAAAAATGCTAATGGAACACGAAGCATCTCTGTATCCCTCAAAGAGGAGGCCCAGAGTAATTAAAAGCAGTCGTTCTTCTGGAGATGAATTTCTGGCTCTGAATCCTGTCGCCTCACCTTCTTGGTGCCTTCGCTCTCAATGTCCGGGCTGCAGGGGGCAGGGGCCCAGAGCATGCTGGGAGCAATGCAGACGGACAGGTTGAAGCTGTTCATCTGGTTGTGATGGGCGTTGTGCTGGATACAGTGCAGTACGGCCAGCATGTGACGCAGGAGCAGCTGGTTCTCCTTGGGCAGCTGTTGTACCAGCCTGTGGGACAAGCGCCCTGTTACCTCCTCCAGCAATCCGTGGCCCTCAGTACACTTTCCTCTCATAATAGATATGGGAGAAGTTGTGCTACACTATTTTTCTTTTCCAGGAAATATTTTGCAGGGCAAACACACTTCAATTGTTTTCTCGTTCTGTTTATTGTGTTCCCTGGCAGTCTGGCAAGAATTTATTTTCCTATTTCTAAATCAAGATGAACTTTCTACCCTCTCTCTGCACCTCCCCTCCCTCTCTCGTTCTCCCTTCCTACTCATCTCGCCCTCCTGCCTTCCCCTCTACAGCCAGCCATCATGGTGCTGTGCCTTGATTTTTAGGGCTGCAATCGAGCCTGTGAGAAAGGAATAAACATGACTGGGAGGTGGTGTGTGGGGTTTTAGGACCCCTGTGGTCTAGGTATTTATCCTGTTGACCACAGAAGCCACAGTGGCACCCCACTGCAACTGGATCTTTATAATGTACAAAACAAGCTTTGAAGCCTCTGTACAGCATAATGACTGTTCTCCTCTTCTCCAGTTCCCTATCAGATGGCCAGTGCTGCCCACTTTGTCTGGTAAAATATCAATACCAATACCAGTAGCATAGGATAAACATAAATACTCTTTCACCATCCATGCATTGTCTATAAAATTCTGATTTGCTGATTGAACAGATGATTGAAACAGTTAGTCATAACTGCCATTCTAACTGTAAATGTACAGAGGTTAAGCACAGATGCTATAGATTAACCAGATGGTCATCTCCATATTATTATCACCCTTGGTCACACCTCTTAATGGATATTCATATACTGTAATGAAGCACCCGTAACTACTTTCAACAGAAATTCCCAGAGTAAGGAAGTAGAAGTTGGAAGGAACACAGCAGCTAGCCATCTGATTACTATTGAGTTTATTAGGCAAAATATGACTTAAGCTGAGATGGTGATTGGAGATGTAGTCCAGCATATGTAATAACATGGCTCTACACTTCCCGTCACCCCTGGAGTGGGAACCCTGGCTCTGTGACTCAGCTGAACATGTAACACTCTTGTATGACAGTCACTGTGATCATTATAAGTGCTGGCTTAGATAGGTTTTGTTGGTGGGGTCACCTCTGGATTGCCTGCACCTTGTCCTCCTCCTCTCCTGCCTGTTCCATTACTCCCAGCCACTGCTCATACAGGTCCTGGCACAGTAGGCTGCCTGGAATGTGTCGCAGGAAGTCCTGTGTAAGGGAAAAGCCGTAGAACATAGAAATAGGATTACAACATCGTCCCACCATTCTGTTTGTCATGCGTTGTACTGCATCCATCGGACAAATCGTGCCCTGACGGAAATGACTGTTTGCTTACCGAGTATCTGCTTGCCGACCTAGAATCACAGCAGCGTCTGTCATACTCAGTCAAAGATATGAAATTACATCAAATTCAATTCCATTCCTTTAAATAACGGCTGTCCCTGGCTGTCACTTACTCAAAAAGGATTATAAGCACCCCAGTGATGCAACATCTTTGGGACAGAGAGGAAGGAGAGCTATATGTGTCTGTATATGCCCTCAGTCATTAACAAGATAAAAGGTGAAGGTTTGTTGTTTTTGCGCAAATGAATTAATGACTGGGGCGGTGGGGAGGGGTCAACAATTCCATCGTGCAAAAAAAATCTATTGATTATTAAATACTCATTGTACGATTAACGAGCCTGGCCTGATCAATAATGACTGACAACGATGGTGCAGAACCATGATACACGACTGGCTCTGTGCTGTACTTGCACTAAATTTATGTCTGTGAATAAACAGATTTGAGCTCTCATAAAACATTTTGGGAGGATTTAAACCCCAAATCCCTCCCAGCTACAAAAGTGATCTTAACATCATCAACAGAAAGTTATACGTGTATACGTATATTATGGTTTGGTTAAATACTCGATTCTGATTGGTCAAGAGGATGGCACAGGGGGTTCCATTATTTCTTGATATCGGATGTGTTATCCGGGTCTCAGGATGTAACATTTTTCACATGTAAAAATATCAAAGCCGCCCACCACTGAACAGCGGTGGTTTTTGCAGCAGACATACCTCATGAAATGTTGTTTTGTGAATAAATTATTTATAATAATCGTAATTCACCGATTGTCTATTAATTCCTTTGGCAAGTAGCCATGGTGTAAGCGGGATAATATACTGCGGACAAGTCAGATATTGAAAATGACAGCGCTTCAGAGTGATAAGACTTATCCCTTATGTGACGATGAGCAACCTTGGCAGTAGGGAAAAAGCGTGGGCATCACTCTGCCGAGTCACACGTGTGCTGTCCACTCTGGGTACAAAAACCAAACAAACAAACAACAAAACCATCTCCATCCCTCTGCTTGTGCTTGTGGGTCGTGGGAGAGAGGCACTCCAAGAAATGGGGGAGGCTGAGAGGACCCTGGCACTTGAAACAATATGGTGTGTGGCTAAGAGAAATGCTGTAGGAGGAGTTTAGATCATACTGAGTACTGCGGGGAGAACTCTCACTGTACAGTCACCCATTCCCATATGTTGCTTATACTTACACTTACCGTGACCTCATTTTGAACATTGTGTTTGTAGCCTGAGCTGTAAAACTTTCACAAACATCTGTTTTAAGGAAAATAGGAGACTGCACGGATCATGAATACACCCTCACTCCCACACTTTTTGTTTGCTGCACATACATGTAAGCAGCCGCTAAGCAGCTGGAGGTCAGGCAAGGAGTCACCTGATCGCATGGGAAATGGGGGCACAATTACATCCAAGAATGGAGGGCTTTGGTTGTCAACATATTAGCCAAGTACAAATATAAACATTATATTGTACTATTAAAAATCATACAAAATGTCACATATTTTCCTTTTGGATAAGGGATATGGCTGTTTGAGGACAGTGAGCCTGTCTCTAAAGTTGGTTGCCTTTTCTGACATTCAAATTGTGTTCCTTTCTTTAAAACGGTTGCTTCTTCAGTTGTTCAAGGATTGTACAGCAATCAGTGTCAACGGTTTGAATCTACTATGCTCACATCCTTGGGAAGCTATAGTGCTCATTGTGAGTGCCTTTTCCAGCTGGGCCACTCAGGAGCCCTATATCCAGCCAAGACAGGAAGCTGATACTTAATTCACTATAATTGTTTTGGTCTTTGGGCTTGGAGTTTGATACTTCATAATTCTCATGCAAAGTTTGTGTGAATTAAGTTAGGCGTTTGAGTCATTCCCATGTAGCCAGGTACTGGTGCTTCAAACTAAAGAGATTAGCGGAACTGCTCCAATTCCCTGAAACGGGGAAGCCATTGACGGAATTCAATGCAAAGTCAATGAAAGGTTCAATGTTCACAGAACACCCGGGCACAACCAGGTAACGTGCAGTTACCTTGAAAACGGCGGCGGTGACAAAGATGGACTCTGGGGTCAGAGGGGGGCAGTCAGCCCCAGCATTCAGCCTGTCCCTCATCTCCCGGCAGGCCTTGGCACTGGCTGAGCGCCGGAAGATTCCCCTTGTGAATGGGCCCTCCTGGTAGAGAAATATCAGCATGTCCTACAGAGAGAGAGAGAGAGAGTGAATGAAAGAGAGTGAGAGAGATGTTTGTTAATAATTGATTCTAACAAAAAAAAACACTTTTAGGGAATATGGAAACCCATACAGTATTACAGTATTGTTCCTGGATTATTGTTATTATAAATATGACTAACTGAGCCTGCTTGGAGTCTTGGTTTTTGTCATTGGTAACTCGGACAAGCTGAAGAAAGTGTTAATGTTAATGCTTCGTGAGTAAGGATGTGGCGGTGCTCACCATCACTGGCTTGGGGAGGGCGTCGCCCTCGCACACAGTGCTCAGCGACAGGCCGAAGAGATGCCCCGGGGCGGGCGAGCTTGGCGAAGTGGGCGGGCCGTCCAACTGAGAGCTGGAGCTGCGCCAGAAGGCCCAGTTTATAATTGACCTTTTCCTCCTGAGAGGCTTCAGGGCAGGCTCTGAGGAGAGGGTGGGGTGGGGGGGGGAGAAAGAGAGCATTGACTGGGAGGGAAATGTGTGTCCAGACACCTTCAACCGCTAACTCTAAGACGGAGACATAGCACTGCGACTGTTTAGGCCGTAGGGGGGGGGGCAGGCCCGTGTGTTAGGGGAGCTGCATGTTTTTTAAATGCTGTGTCTGTTTGTGTTGAGCTGGATGGGGGAGGGGAGCAGGGGTGTACAAAAAGAAGCACACACCCAGAAACTCAAATGTTCCACTGTGGAGAAACAAAATAAAAACATGTTTGACACACAAAATGGATTCAACCCTTTAAATCCAACTTCATTCGCGAGTACAGTCTATAAAGTCATTCTGAAACAGTACTGCTGAGATTTGTAACTAACTTTTTTTACAAGGTAGAAGCTCCATTAACATGTAGTGAGTCAGAAGCCATGCACTGAATCATTACACTCACAGCCCACCAACACACAAGTTCAAATGTGAACCATTTGGATATCTGATATGGAGAAACAGGGGTCAGATGATGTTAAACAGCCAGGTGTCTGTGGCTTCTTCACCCCTCTCTATATTACTGATTATTAACAAGTCCTAAATTAGAAAGAAATATGTACTGTATAGTTATAAAAATATATATTTATCTAATTGTGTGACTTATGCTAGGAGGAATTCAAGGCAAGGCTTGTGGTTACATCTGCACAACCCTGTGGTTCTGGAAAAACATTTTTTTTAAATCTCACTGTCTCTCCCTGTTTCACTCTGTCACACTTTCTCCTTCTCTCTGACTCACTTTCTCTGTCTCCCTCTCTCTCTCTCTGTCTCTGTCTCTCTTTCTCTGTGTCTCTTTGCCTGTCTCTTTCTCTAGAAGGTCCCTGAGTAAGTGATCAGGGGATTATTTTGTGTGGATGTGAACGGCGACCCATACCGAGTACGGACTGCCCCCCTGCCACGCGGCTGGGCTTGAGGATGAATTGGCACTGTGTGTCCAAAGGAAGCTGCTCCAGCAGGTCCAGAGGGTTAATGGGGTCTTTCACTCCCCCACCATGGGAGTCTTTCTCCCGGATGTGGCTCATTTTGATGCTGAAGGGGAACTCGTGCCCTGTCGAGGATCAAGGGTCATGCTTCAACCACATTCAGTTTACGGCACAATGTTTTCTGTGCAGTACATAGAAGCGGTGCGTTACTTCATTTTTAAAAGTCGGGAGAACTATTCTCTCTTGATAAAAATTACTACTTGGCCAATCAGCACTTTCTAAAAACATTTTTTAGAAAATGTATTTATTACTTAATTTATTTTATCAATTTTTCTCGCAATTTGGTGAGATTTTTGGTGAGAATTTTGCTCTAATTATTCTAATTATACACTCGTCTATGTCAACTACTTCTCTCACTTATAGTACAAGTTCACTGCTGCAACTCCAAGACTGGCAGTAACAATGATGAACTGAAACGCCCTCTCCGAGACGGTGCTTCGCCCTGCCATCGACTGTTACTTCCATACACAGAATTACTTGCACGGGGTGAACCCGTGCCAGCTTCCCTCCCCCCTCCCCCTGGGGCAGACAGCCAATCGCCGCCCCCGAATGGGACACCTAGCTTGAACCCAGGCTGCAGTGGGCAACCTGCACTTAGGACAAGTGCCCATTGCGGTTGCCCCATCGGGGGCCCTCAATCAGCACTTTTGTTTGACATTCAAATAAAGTATATGTATAAATTGAAATAGGAAAATCATTTTTGGTCAATATTATGCGGACTCACCGATAAGAGGATAGGGAGGCTCATCCTTTCTGGAGCTTGCCCACAGCTGGTAGTCTTTCACACAGCCCTGTACAGGACAGAGGGAGAGCAAGATTAACACATACACGCATAGACACCTGTACACACATACACACATATACCCACACATGTGCACACACATACATACATACATACCTGCACACACACACACACACACACACACACACACACACACACACACACACACACACATCAATGGGCCTGTTATGTTGCCACTTCAGCCAGGTGTGCTTGTTAGGGTGGACTCATTGTGATTGCTGACAGAGTTCAGATTCCCCCACTGAAATAACCATATTTACTGAACACTTGACATCTTTTACAAAACGCTCCATGGCGCAATGTACTAATTTAGTTATGTTACTGACAACATTATTGACATCTATGGCAATATTAGTACAGTTTTTCCCAAGGGTTGTTGTTAGAGTTTGTTCAGTGAGGATGGCCAGGCTGGAGAGTGGATAATTATGTAAACAAGGCACATTGTGAAGTTCTCACCGAAATCCCAAACTGCTGTAGAGCCATGTGAATGACTTCTGTAACGCAGTCTGAGTGGCCGACAGTTACAGTCTTGGCCTGGGAGAAAAATAAAGCACATAAATTATTTGAAACCCTTGACATCCGAGGCCTAATACAGCAGAAGACATTTGCGTGTGTGCAACATTTACAGCTGTGATTACTAGCTGGAGTTTCACAGTTTATACGTTTAAAAGTTTTTCCTTTTATTCTTGAGCATAAGGCCTATACCTAGTGTATGGCAGAATTAAAGAGCAAGAGGACATTTTTTTACATGGGAACATAAACATGGAAACATATGTAAATAACACTAACATTTTGCAGGGAAGCAACCTTTAAACATAACCACAAAATTAAATTGTTGTGGACATGCTGAAAACCAGTTTAAAACCAGTTTATTTTCCTTTGGTAATATAGCTCGCTAGCTCACAAAGTAACAGATACGGAGCCCATGCACTAATATCATATCAACATATCATATCATCGTTTTTCTGTGCTTTATTTCCTCCAGTGTCTTATCACCATCACAGAGCTGTACTACAGAATATGAAGTGAGTTGGAGGTAGAAGCAGTGCATTGCCATTTGTTAAATTATGTTGCAGACGCACACCCCATCTGCTGTGTCAATTTCAATAGTTGCATAATAATATGATAATGCTAAAATATTAAAAACCAATGTTCTGGAGCTTTATTTCATTTGGGTCAATGCCTTTCGAATAAAGATAGTATTTGCTTTGGGGGCTGTCTGGGCAACTGGACAAGTGGTGGCTCTACAAGCTCCTCTCACATTGATTTTGAATGGTGTTAACTCTGTTACAGGGGAGGGTGGAGGCTGCTGAGGGGAAAGTGGGCAGATTATATGGGGATGACTGAGTGTTCAGAGGGATCTGTTGTCCCTTGACACGCGACAGGTACTCAAGGTCACCTGAGTCAAGTGACAGATTACACTGCTGGGACATCCTGACCTCATAAATGAGAAGACCCCTGGGCTAATCACAGTCAGGTCTAGTTACTGCTTCTCTACAGTGTGAGCATACACACACACACACAGACACACAGACACACAAACAAAAACATACACACACACACACACACACACACACACACACACACAAAGACACACATACACACACACCCATACTCACACAAACAAAAAGACATGCACAAACAAACACACACATGCACACACACACACACACACACACACATCCATACTCACATACACACACACCCATATTCGCACAAATTTTAAAAAAACACACACACACCCACACTCATACACACAAAAACACACACACATGTCAGCACACAAGCCTACTATACATGCATAAACACAGACACCCGAAAACACAAAATGACCTTAAAAATACCCACAAATGCACAGTTCCCCATGTCTTTTGCTAATATTTTCAGAAGAATTGTTTTGGGATCTTCTTTTTCTTTCTCCTCTTTTATTCGGCTGGAAAATAAAAAAAGGTCAAAATCAGTACCAGGTAATTCACGGAAATAAAACAATTAAATAAATAATCAAAAAGACTTAAAATATATAGACTCAAACGAGCCTTCACATTTGATCCAACAGAAGTGTTACTTTTTTCTTCACAAATACAGTGCAGTTCAGTAATCACCAAAACTGCAAAAATATTTGTAATTTAAAAAAATTAACACTTGCTTTTATTCATAAGACAAATTTAATTAAAAATATTCATTAAATTCAGGGGTTAGATATGACACAGCAATTTACCTTTGAGCAATGAATTTAAGCAAGTATTTACATTTTTAAGTTCTTAAACATCATGAAAAATATGTGCAAGAATATATGTATGTACATATTCATAACTCAAAGCTAATAATAAAGTGCTGTAGCAGTTAGAGAGATTGAAGGCCTCCCTAAGACTGCAAGTCTACTAAGACTGAACTGAAATAAGACAGAGAAATTGTGATGGTGATGAAACAGTGGATAGCTGAGAAAGTACTTTCCATATTGTGTTACATTCTCAGTTGATTACCTTTTGATGAATGAGAGCCATCTCTCTTTCTGTTCCATGGAACTGGGAGAAAAACAACATTTGAAATAACATTATTTGGAAAAGAATTTTTTGACACATTCTTTTGCACTGTTACATAAACTCCTTGTAAAACAGAAATCTTCCTACATATTTTCATCTAAATTCCTTCCGCTTAAATTACAGAGGAAAGATATGTTTTACAGTCCTGAAAAAACATCATCATTCAAGTAAGTGTCTCTACAGACACACAAGGCACAAGTCATTATAACGTTCAGAATTAATATTTAACTGTTCAACTCTTCCTCCATTATGAACATCTTAACAGAATTTACCCAAGGCATTATGTGATAAGATCTGTGGTGTACGATAATGAGACCAGGATAATGAATATCCAAGCACAAGCATTCCTTAGACTGCGTGTTTGAGTCAAGCTCAATAGAAAAGGGCCATCAGTGGAACGTCTATTGTCAACACACAAAGGTCGGTGGTACAGATAAAGATGTAGGGTTCATTACTACTTCTCTTTAGGCCAGATTATTAGGAAAGGCTTTGAAGTTCCATCACAGCACAGAAAGGTAACTACACTTTTTATTTTTTTATTTTTTATTTTATTGTTTCACATTTTTTCCCATTTTTCTCCCAATTTGATTGCCAATTATACCCTCTATTTATTTCAAATCACCCTCCCCCACAAGTCCGCTGCCTGTCCTTCGGGTAACGAGCCGATTTCCTGGGCCGGCAGATCCGCCTCCTCCAAGACGGAACCTGACCACAGACGCCCTTCCACTCCTCAACGAACTCATGCTGGCTCACCCTCCCCTCTCCCGCTGGGCCACACTCATATCGGACCAGCCAAGATGCAGTGCGTTAGACCGCTATGCTATCCGTTATCCCGTTATCCCTAACTACACATTTGTAATCTTGATGGTAAGGATATAACGTTACAGACAGGGTATTAGAAACACACTCTAAGAAACATACATTCCAGCACAGCCAGAGAAGTGCAGTGGCGGTTCCTGTACCAAATGTCTGTTTATCCCACAGTGGTTATTTTCTACTGTGAGACAGAGAAGCAGGCTTGGTTATGCTGTACCTGAAGGTTGCCACGCAGTTGAATGTGGGCCAGCCCATCACAAAGCTCCTCTCTGGGCTGGTGCTGCCCTCACACACCTCCTCCATACAGCCAGCCGTCCACATCTCACACACGCGCACCTGAGCCTTCAGCTTGAAGTGCGTTGACGACCTGAAGACGACACAGGGCTGTTACACACTCTCAGTTACACACACACCCATACACACAATCGCACACTTCTCAACACACATACACACACATACACTTCTACAATGTACCAAACCTAGGTACACCTTAACTCTGACATATATAGTATAGGTCAGGAAGACCCAGCGAACACATAATGGTCTCAGAACATTTATTTAACATTGTATCAACATTGTTATCTAGCTGGGCAGAGGGCAACCTCAGCCCGAATAAATTACATAAATAGTTGGCCTTCCGGTAGTTAATTACAGTCCGGGCAGAGCAGAGTTGGGAGAAGAGCCATGTGCCCAGAAGGGATGTGACTTCAGCTTCTGGGAGGCTGTATTTACAAGAAAGGGTGAGGTGCAACCTAACCCTTGTCATGCAAACAGATGTTTACTGATCTTTTTGAGATGTAAAAGCTACACAAATCCAAGCTAACACAGAACCTGGTGACTGGGCTTACACATGCACTCCTGAGTGCAGGTATAAGGCTGAGTCACCATGTTCTGTGTTAGCTTGGATTTTTGAGCACTGTTAAGTAAGTGCAGCTTTTACCTCAGCTAAATAAATAAACTTCACTTTTTGCATTACAAATTTCTCCTCACTCCTTTTTGTTTGAGCACCTTTCATTTTTTCCACCGTCCATATTTACAGAAAGACGAGTAAAAGCATGCTCCCTCTGTCTCTCTGTCTCTGTGAAAGACTTACTTAGCTTTGGCAATGAGGAGGATGTCACTGAAGAGGAAGAGGTGGCGCTCCTGTGTTTGAAGACCGGTCTTCAGCTGGGCATGGCCATGTGTGACAAACATCCGAGCCGGGGTCAGAAAAGACTGCACCAGAGGACAAGTCTCAGGGCTGATGGGTGACAGGCAGTTCTCCCTGAAATACAAGTGGCGCCTGTCAGGTCACGTTACGAGTCCAGGTGGTGGAACACCCAAACAGGTTAATTCTTAAAATATGGATCGTGGTCAGGCAACAGCAGAGAAAACTGACATTGAGCAAGCTCTGTCAAAAAGTAAGTCATAATTTTCCCAAAAAAAAGAAAATAATTATTCATCAATCAGAAAATGAGAGCCTAGTGAAGTACCAGTGTGTTTGTGTGCCAGCCTCCAAAATCCAGGTACAAGTCGTCGCTTTGGGCCAGACTGAATTAGGTCATTCATAGCGAATAAAAGCACTGGTGTAATAACAGCACTGCTTTAACAAGGTTATCCACATCCTAAGCAGGTAAAATCCACTTTGCAGATAAAATCCCAGTGTATTTTTAGACTGTTTATCCTTGATATTCCAAAGCATTATCCTACTGTAAGACTCAGCTGGTGATGGTCTTGGTGCTGCCACTAGTGCATTGATAGTCATTTCAAATCTTCATGATACTCAGCACCTAGCAACAGAAGCGCTATGCAGTTACTCTGACAGCCATCAGAATGACAGGAGGCTTCCAGCTAGTGTCAGAAGGGGACAAACAAAGCAATGCTGCCACCGTGTCATTTCCCTCTTGTGATACCATATAGCAAATATGGAATCCAGAGATGCAGATGGAGGGTATTAACATAATGTGCACAGGTAACATAATGCCATTAGGGTGAGGTTGTAATTACCATGAGGTTGTACAGTGACTAAATCACGATGATGCAGAGTTGCTCACGGAAGAAGCAGAGCTCATCAATTACTCTCTGTCTCATCTATGCATTTCAGGACTGATGTTACAGGTCAGAAGTATTGCAAAATGGGTAATTCGGTATGGAAAACCTCTCCCTTCAGACAAGAAAATGATTTTCAGGAAAATAACTCATCAGATAACCCCACACCTAAAACAACATCTGTCAGCCAAGATTGTTTTCCATGCTGTGAATAGGATTTGAGTTATCTTCTGGAAGGATGTGAATGAATTCCTTGATACAAAAAGGTAAGCAGAACCATCATCAAAGCAATGGCCACAATATATCTTACACACATATCCTACGAGGGTGAGGACGGTATACCAAGGGTGTTGGGTTTTAGGAAACAAAGGGTATGATTTTTCTAAGTGACTTTAATTTCAGCCATGGGTGGACCAAAGGGAAAAATTTGCATTTTCTGAAGAACAAAGGAAATAGTTGCAGGGCTCCATCCTTTCCTGTTTATAGCCCGCACTGAGATCCATCCCCATACACTTAAAGGCCAAATCCCTCTGAGAATTCCCTTCAAAATGCCCATGGACCATGAGAAACTGCTGGTAAACCTGGCATTGGACAAACTAATGATGTTTCCATTTTGTTGTGTAATCACTTGATTATTGGGGTTCAGAATTGTGATGATACTGCACAGTCTCACTCAAATGATCCTGTTCATGGGAAATTTTGAGATGTGAACTTGTAAAGTATGGAGAAGTATTTTAATATAATAATGCAATATTGGTTATTGTTTATCGTTGATTAGATTTGCGCTATAGCAGTATGTTATGCATGGTATATGTAAATCTTTCAATAAAAACAAAGACAGTCAAACCCCACTGTGGTACAGTATAACCATAAATACTGTCCAAAAGTCAAAGAGGTGCTACACATTTTGACATCCTTTCCTCTGGTCTCCCCAGAAAATGTAAAGGAAAACATACATATTTGATGTTGAAAAGGGAGCACATCTCACTCCCTAAAAGACATCCCATATTCCTAGTTTTGCTCCACTGAATGACTGATTGACTGACTGTTTATTGACTAGTTAATGATGAATGTCGACTACCGTTGTGCACAGTGAAATTGGTTAATACTAATAGATTTAAACCATGCATACAAATCGTGCTCTTGTTTAAGACCAGAACAGCAAACAAACACATTTCAGCACATGTGTTGCACTGCTGAATAAGGTAGCAAAGGCTCACAAAGGTGTGTGGGATTTAGTAATCAGTCATAAGGGATGAAGTCTGCGATTCAGAGCTGTTTTTCAAGGATCACATGTAGCATTTTCCCTTGACACATATTTACTTTTTCTTATGCATAATATGTACTTGTGGGACAAGTGAGTTTAATTTAATAAATAAGCCTCATATTTGTGTGAACATTTTAATACCACTGAACCTGGTATTACTGTCCAGTTTAAAAAAAGGGTTTGGTCTAAGATCAGTTGTGGCATTGTACATGAATGGCAGGTAATTGTTTTAATAATACTATTTCACCAGCATTTGTGGGGTCTAGATGTTCATGTTCATGCCTCTTCGTGTTATGTAATTTATGTAATTATGTAATTTCAATCAAAGAAGTCAAAAAGTAAATAGTGTTAAACAATAAAATACTGTGCTCTGTTTGACTTTCTGTGTATTCTGTATCCACCTGTTAGTCGATTCAAATCGTGGAATTTCTTGCCAGGCAAGGAATTGCTTCAGGTGGACACCCACCAATTTTATATGAAGTAATTCGAATTTTATTCATGACTGTTTAGCTAATTGTGCTCTCATATTATACATTTTGGTGGTGTAATACCCTTTTTGGCAGTGTAATATGGAATGTGTTTTGATAGCCACCACAATGGTTGTTTCTCCAGGGAGACTGCCTCATTACCTGCTTTACATAACTAATCTCAGCTGCTCATCATCGTTAACTTCACCCTGAACTCCACCGCATTGAACATGAATTTTCAGTGTTGCGCCTACTTCCTTTAATTAATCTGCCCATGGGTTTTTAAACAATGCTTTTGTTTTGATAGCAGTGTTTGGCTGTGAGTCAAAGGAGGGGTTCACATAATTATGAAGGACTCTTCCTATTCCCATTCTCAAACCTGCACCTTCAGAATTGCACTTTAAACTCCCATGCATCAGCCAGCCTGTTTCACACACAAAAAAACCCTTCCTACAGTACGAATCTGGCCCTAAACCTATGTCTATGAACCAAAGGAAGGAAAGGCTCATACTCCGGCCAAAGACTCACGTATACAATTAAGTGGGAGCATGCAGAGCCAAGAATCCAAATAGGAAACCACATCTTCGCTCAAATGCCTTCTGTATTTGCATCCACATTGAAATGGATATGTTACAGAATACAAAATTCCAGACTGGAGAATAATTGTGTTGCCATTCACATTTGAGGTACGTACAGTGTAAACAAACCTCTTCTCTGTCTCTCTTTCACACATAATAAAATCTCTCAAAATTTGTGTTTTTCTCCTCCCACCATCTGTCTCAATCTGTACGTTTCTCTTATCGCATTTACTTTCTCTGTGGCTCTCACTTTCCTGTCCACATCTCCTCTCTCTCCTCTCAATGTGAAATATACAGGCTGGTTACATATTGAGCCATTAGAGGAGTTCTAGGTTCATCTCATGTGACTTGCAGATATTATACATCAGTCATAAAGACAGAAACAAATGTATTATCTTATTCTTATTATTCCTTGTAAGTGTATCTCTGTTTCTAGCGCTCCTTTCTAAAACTGACAATATATCCCATGCATTTCAAGGTTTTGGTGTCAGTAAGTCCGGAGTTGGTCGAAGGAGAAATTATTTTGCAGGGGTGTAGTTAGTGTTTATGGCTCAATAACTGTCACGTTTATAGCAGGCTTTAGTTTAATTGTTCCAATGGTGCAGACAGAAGGATTGTATTTTACTATTTAGTGGACTGTATTTGGCAGTTATGTAAAAAGTGCTGATTCAAAGCTGTTTGTAGAGTGGGTTAGTGCTGTGAGATTCAGGACTGGCTGACTAAGGGTACACGTTTCTGGTTTGCAGGGACTGTACTAAAATATATTTCAGTGCTCTTACTTTGGATGTGGATGATCATTGGGAATCTAATGGGGTTAACCTAATTGGGTTTTATTTGCACTTGTTGCCTGTTTTTGGAGAATAAAGCATATAGCATTTCAGCTGGATATTTTTATTGTCATTTTGTTTCCTGAGTGAACGCCATACTGTACTTCCATACATTGAAACAGACTGGACGACACTGTTACACATTGTACACCCTGTCAAATTTTTACAGGATATATTACATTAATGTTAATTTTGAGGCCATAGAAAATTGTATTGTCAAATTCTGCCATAGCCCTTTGTGAGCATCAACAGTAGCATGCGTAGCATGCCATCTGTGTAGTGCAGGAATTTTACATGCTTTGCGGTATGAGACTCATGAATATATACAATGTTGAAATTGCCATATTCCATACCCCTGTGTGAAAATTCATGCATACAAATTTGACAAAAAGTCACTTTTGTCCTGACCCTGCACTGAAGGTCTTGGTCACAGACAATCTAGTGAAGCATTCAGTTTCCCATCTCTAACCCAGTTATGCATGGACATAAATTATATAAATGTTGAACTTGCAATTCCCCATAACTGTATCAATTTTCAGGAACACAAATTTGGGATTTCCAATCTCCATCTCAGCCACAAATTTCACAAAACTTGGCACAAAGATATTTTCTGTTCTGCTGAACAGCATCAATGTTCTGGCCACAATGTAAAAGTCACAAAAGCCTCCCATAGGGTTTTCCCATTGTAATCTCAATTATGAATTTTAATAACAAATGTTATCCATTGATTACATAAACATTTATATTTCTTCTTCATCTAATATGTCAAATACATCCTGTCTGACAGGTCATTGTGATTCATGCTGCATGTTGTTCCTCATACTTCTCCTATGCATTCATCAATAAAACATTTTTATTGACGTGTTGGCGTCATAATCTTTCTTGTTAATTTTAGGTTAACTTTAATTGCTGTGTTTTTAAAAATGCCATTAATCATTGCAATGTTTATATTGATTTCCTCGTGACTGGAACAGATGGTACTATTCGTATAATGATAGGTTTGGTCATGTCAGTGGCATTGGTTGTTTTGGTAGATTTGACCATGCTTTCCAAAGTCCATCTGTATGTATAATTAGGATTGTACAGTTTACAGAATTGTATATGCGTGTACCTGGGTCACAGTTCTTTTCAGGAATACATTGATTTGCCAGTGGTCTAATTATTGGGGTTTGTGGCTTAACTGAACTAATACAGTCACATGTCAGAGATGGCATAGTCGACTGGCCCCAGGAGCTGTTCCAAGAGCTCTCTCTCTCTCTCTCTCTGTTTTTGTCACAGCGATGGGAACATCTGTAACTCATCTCCTGGTTACCACTGTACTCCTCCCACAGACGCATACTGTATATGAGCTATGGGCCACCAGACTCACCCTCACCCACAGAACTAACATCACCATAGTAACATAGGGGTTTGGGTGTGTTTACTGTGGATTATCCAGGACAGTCTGACACATTGGTGGTTGATATGAGTCTGCCACACCTTACTATGAAGTACTTTCAGATCCATAAAATATATATATATACCAGTACATATATATATATATATATATATATATACACAATACCAGTCAAAAGTTTGAGTACACCTTCCATCTGGACTACGGCTAAGCGGGCACTGCTTCATTCTTCAGCAAGATAATGACCCGAAACACACCTTGAAGTTGTGAAAGAACTATCTGGTGAAGGGGGAACGTGAAGGACAACTCAAACTAAGGACCTGGCCTGCCCAGTGTCCAGACTTCAATCCCATAGAATTTGTATGGGATGAACTGGACAGAACAGTCAAAGCAAAGCAACCCACAAGTGCCTCTGGGAATTGCTGCAGGAGAGCTGGGAAGAAATATCGGGTGATTTCCTGCTGAAACGTATTAACCGAATGGCCCGTGTTTGTGAGGCTGTTATCAAGGAAAAGGGTGGCTATTTTGAGGAATCCAAGATTTAGAGACAATTTAAAATTTTCTTGAACATTGCTTTGATGTTCCTTTTGTTTATTGTTACATGTGTTTTTTGTCATTTTCAAGTATTTACAGAAACGTATAGGGTGTAAAACATTGTCAATTATGAAACAAATCTAGTTTCCAGTAGGTGTACTCAAACTTTTGACTGGTACTATATATATATATATATATATATATATATATATATATATATAAATGCTTTCTTTTTCTTTCTTTGCAATTTAGTAGTTTAATGCATTTATCACATTTCAAATATGAAATTTAACAGATATTTCCTCCGCTGTATGTGAATTGATTAATTAACATAGCTATACCATGTAAAAAGGAGACACAATCGAGATCCAAATGACTTATGTGAAGTTCACAGAAAAAGCATACAGAAGCCCATCTTTAAGAGGGAGGACTGAAATGGATGGAGGGGAGAAACTGCGTGAAACATGGGATGTCTCAATGCACAGTCAATGCATTTGATAAGGCTGCAGAAATCAAGGTCACATACAATGCTATACGAAAGAAAGTGCCTGGGGCTGCTGGGTGGCTCATCCTCTTTAGACACCATTCCAGTGTATGGATGAGCCACATAGTCTGGTATAAAATGTGGGCAAGACTTAATTGGCCATAGCATCGCCCGGGGGGGGAAGGATTTCAGTTGGTGGGTTGATCATGTCTCATCGCGCACCAATAACCCCCTCTGGTCAAAGCGCACAGCCTGCACAAGCTGCATATGCAGCACAAGCTGCATATGAATTGTCCTCCACTGAATCAATGTCTGATGGGCTGCAGAATGAAAAGAAGCAGCGGCTGGCATAACATTGTCACACCCCATGTGAAAGACTATACCAACAACTAACAACTCTACAATACGCACACACACACACGTGAATGACAAGACTAACAACTCTCACGAAGGACACGCACACATGAATGACCAGACTAAGGCTACATTTACACCATCTGATAAAAGAGACCCAATTCCAATTTTTTGCTCACAAGTGGCACATATCAGATATGTATTATAAACAAATAAACAGGAAAAAAGCACATGGAATCGGATATTTTCAGATCCGTTTTGGACCACATTCATATCTGTCATCTAAACGCACAGATCAGAATTTCCCTGTCATTCCGTTTCGCACGTCATTCAAAATGCGACATGACCTTCCGCAATGGGTCAGGACCGCGGAATCACTTGCGATCTTTTGAGAGACTCAAAACCCACCTTTTCAGACTCCACTACCATTGAATTCTGTATATCTAGCCAATTGTCATCACCACTGCCTACTTGTTCAATACTTTTTGTATATGTAACCTTGCTTACTCCTCCAAAAAATAAAATAATAATAATAATTTTACTAACCTTTTCCTTCTCAGTGTTACAGGTATGGTATGTAGCTGCCTACAACGATGTGTCACCATGTGTCATCTGTTTTATCATTTGATGATTTCTGTAGTCGTAAATCTTTGGGTTTACTGCACGCCAACATCCGTAGTCTGTTACCGAAACTTGATTTAGTTAAAGCATGCAGCAGTGAGATGGCCAACGAAAGCCATAGACAAGAAAATGTCAAAAAGTAAAGCAGGGGCCGAAAAAATTAGAGAAAAAATGAACCAGTCATTAGAGACACAGGCTTCCAAATGTAAAAAGCATCAGCATCCTCAAATGGCAGCAACGATATTTTCGAGGAGCAGCCTGAAGCGGTAAAATGGACGTTAAATTATAGGCTAGGCTACATGTTCAGTCAGTAGCAGTTCAGTCTTTCTTTGCTCGCAGCGAGCTAGCATTCCGGTGGCTAGCTCGAGCTAGCATTTCAATGCGAGTTTTCATTCCAGTGGCTAACTCGAGCTAGCATTTCGGTGGCCACTGGAATGCCAACTCGCATTGAAATGCTAGCTCGAGCTAGAGAAACGACCCCACTGATAGGCTACTGGTTAGTATTTAAGCCATGCTGATGGCGTGTTACAATACGTCTGTGCCTACTGAAATATGTCCTGGAATAGACATATGCTACTTTCCATTGCAAAAGCCTTTGAATACGTTCAGAATCACCTGTCAACAATAAAAGACTATACCATTATAAGCAAGGACTAGGGTGCTAAATCTAGTGGGCTGTGTCCTTTAAGAGACTGTAAGCCTATGTATTTAAAAACGAATGAATAAATACAAATAATGTAATGATCTTAAAATTCTGCAGGATTGTCAAAATGACTATTTTTTACCATTAAAGTGTAGGCACCAGCGAATTTACCTTGCAAAAGTGATGACACATGTCTCTCAAATACCCCCTAACTATATCATAGTAAGTTTGTGATCATATTTATTTGAAAACACATGCATATTTGAAGTTTAAAAACTTAACTCAAGAATCTGCCAAATCTTCGTAAATCTACCCACAATGCAATTTATGTGATGTAATCGATAGAACAGATCTGGAGCTAGCCTGCTAGCTATAGCAGCTAGCTAGCCAGCTACCGACCGTCTCCACACACTCCTGTCCTAGAGGTGGCGGTAAAGCTATCGGTTCATTTGGTATTAGAAATAAATATTTTGCAAGAGAAAGACATTTTATAAAAACAATTGCATGAGGAAATAATGATTCAGTGCTATTATAGTCAGTGTGTGCGTTTATTGGGGGAGAGTTTTGCGGAGTTTCAAGTCGATTTAATCGTTTTTTTGTTTTTTTCAACCCAACAGCTTTTTTCAAAGCTCACCACAACAGCTTTTTTCAAAGCTAACAAAATGCTAAGACGATGTGTTATTGGAGGGTGCAGTAGGATCCTTTGCCAGGATCAAGCGAGCAGACTGTGTTAAGGGAACCCCAGGCGTGTCGACTATATGTGGTGTCCACTTTTTACCGACCGACTACGACGGCTACGAGCAGTGGAAAGCTGGTTTCATCTCAAGGATGAGAATGAAAAACGGTGTCATAGGCGGTGCCTACGGTCAATGCTCGCTACGCTGGTGCTCATCCAAAATCCCGAGCCTCTGCAGTAATGGAGGTCAACAGGGTGAGTGTTCTTCATCAATGCATTTGTATTTTTTCATAAACAAATATGGATTTTGAGTTAGAATGTATAATTCATCCTTTGTCCCGACATTTTATTCCGCCAGAATGTTGTATTAATGTTACTATTAATCTGGTTAGCTAACGTTAGCTAGTGTAACGTACTAACGTTACTAGCTGGGCTTGCTATGCAGCTAAATTGCCATAGCCTTGCAGGTCATTCTAACGTTAAGTATGCAAAACGAATATATTTAAAATTGTTATAAATAATTTAGTTTGATTGATTCAGTGACAATCCCTGGACGGGAACAGAGCAATCAGAGACGAAGTTGATTTTATGGTCCCCGGACCGGGTTTTTTATTAATCAAGCAGAGTTCTCTATCCCCATACACGAGGCAGAGAACGAGAACCGGGAGGGTAAAATAAAAACAAACAAACACAACATCTTTAACCTACTTGCCGCGAAGCTTTCGGGTAAACACAATAAACTGAAAAGAACAAAAACCAAATTAAACAATATAGAAGCGGAACTTTTCAGTCTCCGTTCGATATTTTACTTTAGCTTTACTTTCTCGCTCCTCGGTCTCTACGCCTTCTAGTGCAGCAGATAATTGCATATTTCATAAGAATCGTGATGCAAGCATGACATTTGGCACAAATACTCTTCAAGGTCCACTTTTGAAAAAGGGCGCTCGCCACAACAATTCAAAATGGCCGCCATTTTTCAAGATGGCTTCCAGGTGTTCTACCAATATGTCCTATATCAGCATGTAATTATCATAGAATACATTCATTTTGGTCTAATCTATTTTTTATGGGTCTCACATTTCATTATTATAAGTGTTGTTTTTATCATAACTGCTATGTGAAATGTTGTAGCAAAGATGGCGTGCAAGATGGCCGCCGTAAAACTAGTTGCGATGATATCTCATGATCTATAAAGCATAGAAACACAGTTTTTGGGTCTATACATAGGTTTTTCGGGTTGTAGATTCCAATAGACCTATTCGTTTTATTTTCCAATATGCAAGGCCGCTACAAAGGCTTTTCCGCTCTCATGTCAAAAGAGTCCCCAAATCAAGTGCATGTATGGTGCTATGCCCATGTGCTTAACCTTGTCCTTGCTGACACAACACAATCAGTAATTGAAAGTGGATCACTATTTGCACTACTGAATGATATTGCTGTTTTTCTTTGCGAGTCATACAAAAGGATGAGTGTGTGGGATAGTGAGAGCCAGGACCTCTCCAATTGGAGAGACACGGTGGTGGGCCAAGGATGCTGCTTTGAGGAAAGTGTTTGGATCTTTTGCGCATCCAGATAATAGTCTCTATGTGGATGTCATTCTTACATTGACAGCTATACAAGACCAGGTGACCATGAAAACAACCACTCGGATTGGTGCATGTGGATTTATTGAGGCTTTGTTGAAGTATCAATCAATCAATCTTTATTTTTGTATAGCGCCATTTACAAACAGGTTGTCACACAGCGCTTCACAATTGACATTTTCCAGAGGGAATCAAAAAAACAGAAAACCATTAGAGCCAATGTGGGAAACTGGAAAATGATTCCCTGACCCCTTAAAAGGGGGTTGAGATGAACTCCTGGAAAATGGTGGGATACAGAGAAAAACAAATAGTCCTTGAGGCTCATGAGGCTTAACAGACCGTATGAGACGGTATTAACAGCACAGATCTTCCTCAGGATATTTGAACAGACATCACCACTGTCCAAGTATCTGCAAACAAGGGATGGACATTCTGTCTGCCGACAGAATGGTTAGGACTACACATGAATGTCTGAGAAGCATGTCAAGAGACTTTGTCTCCATCAAGGCAGCAGCGGACAGATTTGTCCAGTGGGCAAATGAGAAATTGCAGGAGCAGGATAAAGAAACGGAATTGGAAGTGGAAGCCACCAAAGAGGAGAAAGAAGAAGCTGATTAGGCCTGAAGAGATGGCTCATGTTGAGACTGTCACAAATCAAACCGACCCGATTTGAGTCGGTTGATCATATCATTTTATTGCAAAGGCTACGTAACTCTGGTTTCTCTCAACAAACACTGGCATGGTTTTCCAGTTATTTTCACTCCCGCATGCAGTGTCTCCAAACTCCTCCCTATCACCATAGGTTTGCCCCAGGGTTCGATTTTAGGACCAACACTCTTCTCTATCTATATAAATAACATTGCAGTATCTATTGGTAACGCCCAAATACATCTTTACGCCGATGACACCATACTGTACTGCTCTCACCGCTCATTACACACAGCCCTCACCAACCTTCAGTCATCCTTTTTACTTACACAGAAAGCTTTTAATGGTCTACACCTCAAACTCTGGAATTTGTCTCATCATACAAATGTCTCGGACTCTGGCTGGACTCTTCCCTCACATTTCAAACACATATTAACACCCTACAAGTTTAAGTTAAGGCCAGACTCGGATTCCTTTACCGCAATAAAGCGTCTTTCACCCGTACTGCTAAACTCACCCTGGTCAAGATGTCCATATTCCATATTTTTGATTACTGTGATATCATTTACCAGTCTGCTTCTAAAACATTGCTGAACAAACTTGATGTGCTACATCACTCCGCCATCCATTTTGTTACTAATGCCCCTTTCACTACACACCATTCTCCGACTTCATCACCCTGGCTGTCCCCAAATCCTCAACAGCTTTTAGTCGTAACTCCTTTATTTTTTCTGCCGCCTACGCCTGGAATTCCCTACAATCCACTCTCAAACTTCCCAACCTCAACACGTCCATATACGCCTTTAGAAGACTTCTACAGAACACATTCACTGACAAATGCACCTGTTAGCTCCCTATCCCTTTGTGATTCCTGTGTTCCATGTGTATAGAGTCTTTGTGATTTTGTTCTTTTATCCTATGACAGTGCACTGTCTGCACCCTGTTTTTAAGCTCCTTCTTTATGTTTTGTGTATTGTTGCACTACTTTGACACTTGCCTTCTTGGCCAGGTCACTGTTGTAAATTAAAAATTGTTCTCAATCACTTCTACCTGGTTAAATAAAGGTTAAAAAAAGGTCTTGCTGTATTACTGCACTGATCTCTTGCACAAACTGATTGTTCTTATGTATTAATACACATCTTGTAAGTCGCTTTGGATAAGAGCGTCTGCTAAATGCTTATAATGTAAAAATGTAAATGTTTTAAGCCTGTTGGGCGAAGAGTCGGACAAAATACAGGGGATGTATCGTGACAATATATGGCAATAAACAATATCGATGTGCCGGGGTGGTTGTTGTTTACTTCCGTATCGGTAACCAAACCCTCGTGTATGCATGCAGGTTGTTTCAAATGTAAACCATGTAAACACAGGTATCGGATATGGGTCACTTTTAAAAATGAATGTAAACAGGCGGTCAAAAAAATCGGATATAGGCAAAAAATCGGAAATGGGCATCAAGGCCTGCAGTGTTAACGTAGCCTAAGACAACACTGATTCCCCACTCGCCCCACCTGCTCTTAAATAAGCTTACTTTCTGCCAAGCTCAGGTGGGACTCGTGAGGCAGTCACTTGTCTGCCATTCACACACCTACTGGCAATAAATTCACACAACACAATTCACATACACCACACCCACTCACATTCTCACACACAAACACAATCAGTCTGACATCCACACCAATTAACTGATTGAATAATTGTCAATTATGGCCTTTGGAACGACCCTCCGGGCAACAGTTCACACTCTTGCAGTCTCACACCCTGCGAGAGTGCCAAACCTGCCCCCAGAAGGTTCCACTGCTCCAAAGGCCTCCGCAGTGCTGTGGCAAAACATAGGCAACCCTGCCACTCGCCTGTTGCCCGAGACCGATGCCCTCCACTTCAGAGGAGAGCGTGCGCTTGTTGTGCAGGAGCACAAATACATTCATTGGGGGGATGGTGAGCCAAATTTCAATGAGCAAAACTCTCCTCCATGTGTGAATTTTTCAGAGCAGAGATTGGAACCCACAGTTTGACTGTCACTTTTTAACTTCCATACAGCATCCATGCTTACATTAGCTGGTTAGATCTTAAACTGTCCTTTACAAACTTTACAGTTGCAAAGTCATATATATGTTTTTGTTGTGTGCATATCATAAATAAAAAAATAGCTTTGGAAGATTCAGCAGAGATTTATTTTTTGCTGTATTACCCTCTATAAATATGAAAGCCCTTTGTTCTCTGACTGGAGTCAAGTGCAGTATTTTGGGTGAAAATGAATAATAAATATTAAAAAATTAAAGGTAGACACAGGCAGCTTTTGGACACAGAGTTTTGTATGCAGAAAGGAGGAAACATATTGTAGATATACAATGATATATCAGTTGGATTTCTTATTGGTCCCATAAAAGGTTAACATGGTCCCTTGGCAAAAAAGAGAACAGAAGCAGCAGCAATACAAAATAATCCTTCAAGATTGTATAACGTATTGACTTTGACTCCAAATGAACACAAACAGCACAGTCCTGCAATGGTTATAGTAGTTCAGGTCCAGTTTACTTTGGCCTGGATAAAAATATATATTTTTAAAGATTCCTAAAATGATTCCATACCAGGAGGCAGCCAGGGGCGACACAGGTCACCAATAATCTGAAAACCGCTTTAACGAGACAAACACAGTCCAGACCATTGAGGGTCTCTCATTGTGTGTGTGCAGTGTGATTGATGGCCCAGAGACACAAAGTGTGTGAGCATTGTCACTCCTTGTAAATCAGAAAGGAGACACACCTTCTGGGCTACCACAGAAAAGAGTACCAAATAATCTTATGAGCCAGCCTTCCATATGAACCAAGGAACCAAAACGGAATTAAAACATTGCTTATGTTAGGCTCTTGGCAGACTTAAACTCAACACCACATGTGGAGTCTTTATTTGGCATTCATCTTCTTACTTTCTGTATACCACACGTATATGGCTCAGAAAATCAAGGTTGCCATTTATTACTCTAATCCACTGAATTTAGATTTGATGAACTGGGAGGTTTTATCCTTTCTTGCAAACATTGGCAAAACAAATGCATGTGATCTGGACTCAGTAACACTCGACTACGCAGGGCTATTTCAGGAGGAAAGGCTTTTGCAAAATATGTTAAAAGTTCTGAAAAAGACAAGGAAACACAAAGCCACTGACGCCGGCCCAGAATGGCTTCAGGAAATAACATGGCAATTACAGTAAGCCGGGTGACATGGAGGCCTGCGGCTGTATAAATGGGTCATGAATATTGCTAAGAAAAAAAAGATTCAGTCTCTGTTTCAGCACTGACGTGGCTAAAGAGACTGTGCTGCCATGTCCGTCTTTTCTGATGCGTCCTGTGTTTGCCAAGAGCAGTAAAACTCTGAAAGAATGCAGTGCTTCTACAATGACGTGATGATGGCTGGTGTAAGGACTGAGCTCTGGGGGATAAACTGAGGCGCCATTCAGTGAATGGATAGCAGGTCCAATCACAGAGTGGATTTCCAGAGGAGGAAAAGCAAAAGACTGCCGAGTAAGTGTCTGGTTATTTGCTCACCTAAGCCACTTAAGATTTCACTGAAATGATTGAGCTTTGGCGACCAGACCATTTGCCATTTTTATCAAAGTGACCCTTGACCCCCACCCACTGGGTCACATGACTATCCAAGTCATTGCCAGCAAATGGGGTGATGAACTCTGAGCAAAAATGCCTTGCCCAATGACCCCTGACTCTTCTTTACAACTGACAAGAGTCGGAGATGATAGCACACAAAAAACAGCTCCTCTTTAGGAAACCCAGCATTTTGCAGTCCCTGGATGAGCAAACTTGGAAAAAATACTACTGTGGCATTGCACAAACTACTATGCAGTAGTCCTTAACTGAAATATAAGTAAGCACAGAGTAATATCACTTTGTATATGCCCATTTAAAAGAGTGATGCAAACCATTGATTGGTCACATACAGTATCCAACAAACACGCTGTATAAAATGTCTATAGGTATACTTTTCTTAAAGCTTTACTTTTCCAATACGATCCCCTGAAGTTGACAAACAAACTTTAATCAGTGCTCTAACCAGATGCTTTTGGCTATGTTTCAAATGTCACAAACCACAACCAGACAGAGTTTCACATAACAGGAACTTCATCAAAGGACAATACCAAACAGCACATTGGCATGCGTTCAGCTCAAAACTAGAGCAGACCCTGGTAATATGTATATCCTCTGGCATTGAGTACTGGGTCTAACAACCTACTGTACAATACAATGGATCTTCTGAGTGCTGTGTTTTTGACTCTCAAAAGTATAATACAATAATATTGTTCCTTTAACGTGGTACAGTATGATTATATCACAATAATATTGTACCCTTAAGCATGGTATAGAGTTTTTTATCAATTGTTCCTGTGAAAATCCACTTAAACTGATGCAATAATTTATCAGATTAAAAGTTATAAAAGGGACAGTGCTGGGGGAATCTGCTGTGTAATTAATGAGAAGCCAAATTATGATACTGTGGCAATTAGGCACACAAAAAATGTGACATAATTCAGCAAACCATTATTGCCTTCTCAGTGACCGCAGCCTTACGTTCCCTTTAACGCTGCGACCCTCGTGTTCCCAGTGCAATGAGTGAGAATAAAGCAGCTTCGGCTTTCTCTGTACCAAAAAAGTAATGAAAGTTCCTGTGTCTTCTCCAAGGTAGATCTGGTCTGGGGCTACCATCAGATGTTGGTCCGCCCGGAGGACGGCCCCAAGACGGCTGTCATTACCCCCTTCGGGATGTTTGAGTTTCTGCGCATGCCCTTTGGCCTCAAAAATGCGGCACAGGCATTCCAGCGTCAGATGGATTCAGTGCTGAGTGACCTCGCATTCCTTTTCGTCCACCTAGATGACATCCTCATTGCCAGTGACTGCAAGGAGGAACACGTGTCCCACCTGCAGATTGTCTTCGACCGCCTCAGCCAGCACGGCCTCATCGTGAACCCAGCGAACTGCCAGTTTGGGATGCTGTCCATCGATTTCCTCGGGCGCCACATCACCAAGGATGGGGCGATACCCCTACCATCAAAGGTAGCCACCGTGTCAGATTTCCCATAGCCTCACACAACCCAGGCTCTCCAGGACTTCTTGGAGATGGTGAACTTTTTGCCGTTTTGTCCCCGCGTGACTAATCTCATGCGGCCCCTGTTGAAAAGGGCCCTCAAAGGCAATACTCCCAACCCGCGTTGTCGACTGGTCGGCAGACATAGCTAAGGCCTCGTGGACACCAAGAAGGCCCTGGTCAACAGCGACCATGCTGGTGCATCCGCTTCCCTTATTGTAGATAGCACTCACGACTGACGATCGGATTACACTGTCAGCGCAGTCCACAAGCAGCAATTCGGTGGTGTCTGGCGCCCACTCGCCTTCTTCAGTCGACAGCTCCACCCCAACGAGCAGAAATGCACGTTCGGCCACAAACTTCTTGGCCTCTACCTTGCTGTCTGCCATTTCAGTTCCTGCTGGAGGGCCGCCTATTCATGGGCGTTCATCGACCACAAGCCATTAGCCCTTCACCATGTCCAAGATAGCTGAGCCATAGCCTGACCGCCAGCAATGTCACCTCACCTACATCTCGGAATTCACCACGCGGATGTCAGCACAGTTGCAGGGAAAAGCAACGCGATGGTATAGAGTTTTTGATAAATTGTTCCTGTGAAAATCCACTTCAACCGATGCAATAATTTATCGGATAGATTAAAAGTTATAAAGGGACAGTGTTGGGGGAATCTGCTGTGAATTAATGAGAAGCCAAATTATGATACTGTGACAATTAGGCACACAAAAATTTGACATAATTCAGCAAACCATTATTGCCTTCTCAGTGACCGCAGCCTTACGTTCCTTTAAGGCTGCGACCCTCGTGTTCCCAGTGCAATGAGTGAGAATAAAAGCAGCTTGGCTTTCTCTGTACCAAAAAGTAATGAAAGTTTCTGTGTCTTCTCCAAGGTGGATCTGGTCTGGGGCTACCATCAGATGTTGGTCCGCCCGGGAGACGGCCCCAAGGCGGCTGTCATACCCCCTTCGGGATGTTTGAGTTTCTGCATGCCCTTTGGCCTCAAAATGCAGCGCAGGCATTCCAGCGTCAGATGGATTCAGTGCTGAGTGACCTCACATTCCTTTTCGTCCACCTGGATGGCATCCTCATTGCCAGTGACTGCAGGAGGAACACATGTCCCACCTGCAGATTGTCTTCGACCGCCTCAAGGATGGGCGATACCTCTACCATCAAGGTAGCCACCGTGTCAGATTTCCCATAGCCTCACACAACCAAGGCTCTCAGGACTTCTTGGAGATGGTGAATTTTTTTATCACCGTTTTGTCCCCCACGTGACTAATCTCATGCGGCTCAGCGTGACACTCCACCGCACAACCGCATAGCCAACAGCCTGTGTGAGCGTTTCCACCGCTCCATGAAGGCCGCCCTCAGAGCCAGCCTCAAGGATGACAGCTGGTGCGAACAGCTACCGTGGGTGCTGCTGGGGATCAGGACGACCCGAAAAGAAGACCTTCCAGTCTTCATCTGTGGAGCTGGTGTACAGACAGCCACTCCGGGTGCCTGGAGACTTCATCCCCAATGCCTCCGTGCCCTGGTCTGCATCCCTCCAGTGCTCCACCCACCTGAGCAGTTTGGGATGCTGTCCATCGATTTCCTCGGGCGCCACATCACCAACGATGGGGCGTGCCTCTACCATCAAGGTAGCCACCGTGTCAGATTTCCCATAGCCTCACACAACCAAGGCTCTCCAGGACTTCTTGGAGATGGTGAACTTTATCACCGTTTTGTCCCCCACATGACCATCTCATGCGGCCCCTGTTCGGGCCCTCAAGGGCAATGCTCCCAACCACGTTGTCGACTGGTCGGCAGATAGCTAAGGCCTTCGTGGACACCAAGAAGGCCCCGGTCAACGCGACCATGCTGGTGCATCCGCTTCCCGAGGCGCACAGATAGCACTCACGACTGACGATCGGATTACACTGTCAGCGCAGTCCACAAGCAGCTGGTCGGTGGTGTCTGGCGCCCACTCGCCTTCTTCAGTCGACAGCTCCACCCCAACGAGCAGAAATGCAGCACGTTCGGCCACAAACTTCTTGGCCTCTACCTTGCTGTCTGCCATTTCCAGTTCCTGCTGGAGGGCCGCCTATTCATGGCGTTCATCGACCACAAGCCATTAGCCTTCACCATGTCCAAGATAGCTGAGCCATAGCCTGACCGCCAGCAATGTCACCTCACCTACATCTCGGAATTCACCACGGATGTCCAGCACAGTTGCAGGGAAAAGCAACGCATGGTATAGAGTTTTTGATAAATTGTTCCTGTGAAAATCCACTTCAACTGATGCAATAATTTATCGGATAGATTAAAAGTTATAAAAGGGACAGTGTTGGGGGAATCTGCTGTGAATTAATGAGAAGCCAAATTATGATACTGTGGCAATTAGGCACACAAAAAATTTGACATAATTCAGCAAACCATTATTGCCTTCTCAGTGACCGCAGCCTTACGTTCCCTTTAAGGCTGCGACCCTCGTGTTCCCAGTGCAATGAGTGAGAATAAAGCAGCTTCGGCTTTCTCAAAACCAAAAAAAAGTAATGAAAGTTTCTGTGTCTTCTCCAAGGTGGATCTGGTCTGGGGCTACCATCAGATGTTGGTCCGCCCGGAGGACGGCCCCAAGACGGCTGTCATTACCCCCTTCGGGATGTTTGAGTTTCTGCGCATGCCCTTTGGCCTCAAAAATGCAGCGCAGGCATTCCAGCGTCAGATGGATTCAGTGCTGAGTGACCTCACATTCCTTTTCGTCCACCTGGATGGCATCCTCATTGCCAGTGACTGCAAGGAGGAACACATGTCCCACCTGCAGATTGTCTTCGACCGCCTCAAGGATGGGGCGATACCTCTACCATCAAAGGTAGCCACCGTGTCAGATTTCCCATAGCCTCACACAACCAAGGCTCTCCAGGACTTCTTGGAGATGGTGAATTTTTATCACCGTTTTGTCCCCCACGTGACTAATCTCATGCGGCTCAGCGTGACACTCCACCGCACAACCGCATAGCCAACGGCCTGTGTGAGCGTTTCCACCGCTCCATGAAGGCCGCCCTCAGAGCCAGCCTCAAGGATGACAGCTGGTGCGAACAGCTACCGTGGGTGCTGCTGGGGATCAGGACGACCCCGAAAGAAGACCTTCAGTCTTCATCTGTGGAGCTGGTGTACAGACAGCCACTCCGGTGCCTGGAGACTTCATCCCCAATGCCTCCGTGCCCTGGTCTGCATCCTCCAGTGCTCCACCCACCTGAGCAGTTTGGGATGCTGTCCATCGATTTCCTCGGGCGCCACATCACCAACGATGGGGCGATACCTCTACCATCAAAGGTAGCCACCGTGTCAGATTTCCCATAGCCTCACACAACCAAGGCTCTCCAGGACTTCTTGGAGATGGTGAACTTTTATCACCGTTTTGTCCCCACATGACTAATCTCATGCGGCCCCTGTTCGGGGCCCTCAAGGGCAATGCTCCCAACCACGTTGTCGACTGGTCGGCAGACATAGCTAAGGCCTTCGTGGACACCAAGAAGGCCCTGGTCAACGCGACCATGCTGGTGCATCCGCTTCCCGGCACACAATAGCACTCACGACTGACGATCGGATTACACTGTCAGCGCAGTCCACAAGCAGCTGGTCGGTGGTGTCTGGCGCCCACTCACCTTCTTCAGTCGACAGCTCCACCCCAACGAGCAGAAATGCAGCACATTCGGCCACAAACTCCTTAGCCTCTACCTTGCTGTCTGCCATTTCCGGTTCCTGCTGGAGGGCCGCCTATTCATGGCGTTCATCGACCACAAGCCATTGGCCTTCACCATGTCCAAGATAGCTGAGCCATAGTCTGACCGCCAGCAATGTCACCTCACTACATCTCGGAATTCACCACGGATGTTCAGCACAGTTGCAGGGAAAAGCAACGCATGGTATAGAGTTTTGATCAATTGTTCCTGTGAAAATCCACTTAAACTGATGCAATAATTTATCAGATAGATTAAAAGTTATAAAGGGACAGTGCTGGGGGAATCTGTTGTGTAATTAATGAGAAGCCAAATTATGATACTGTGGCGATTAGGCACACAAAAAATGTGACATAATTCAGCAAACCATTATTGCCTTCTCAGTGACCGCAGCCTTACGTTCCCTTTAAGGCTGCGACGAGTGATGACGAGGGGTTGCGACCCTCGTGTTCCCAGTGCAATGAGTGAGAATAAAGCAGCTTCGGCTTTCTCTGTACCAAAAAAGTAATGAAAGTTTCTGTGTCTTCTCCAAGGTGGATCTGATCTGGGGCTACCATCAGATGTTGGTCCGCCCGGAGGACGGCCCTAAGACGGCTGTCATTACCCCCTTCAGGATGTTTGAGTTTCTGCGCATGCCCTTTGGCCTCAAAAATGCGGCGCAGGCATTCCAGCGCCAGATGGATTCAGTGCTGAGTGACCTCACATTCCTTTTCGTCCACCTGGATGGCATCCTCATTGCCAGTGACTGCAAGGAGGAACACGTCCCACCTGCAGATTGTCTTCGACCGCCTCAAGGATGTGGCGATACCTCTACCATCAAAGGTAGCCACCGTGTCAGATTTCCCATAGCCTCACACAACCAAGGCTCTCCAGGACTTCTTGGAGATGGTGAACTTTTATCACCGTTTTGTCCCCCACGTGACTAATCTCATGCGGCTCAGCGTGACACTCCACCGCACAACCGCATAGCCAACGTAGTGTGAGCGTTTCCACCTCTCCATGAAGGTCGCCCTCAGAGCCAGCCTCAAGGATGACAGCTGGTGCGATCGGCTACCGTGGGTGCTGCTGGGGATCGGGACGACCCCGAAAGAAGACCTTCAGTCTTCATCTGTGGAGCTGGTGTACAGACAGCCACTCCGGGTGCCTGGAGACTTCATCCCCAATGCCTCCGTGCCCTGGTCTGCATCCCTCCAGTGCTCCACCCACCTGAGCAGTTTGGGATGCTGTCCATCGATTTCCTCGGGCGCCACATCACCAAGGATGGGGCGATACCTCTACCATCAAAGGTAGCCACCGTGTCAGATTTCCCATAGCCTCACACAACCAAGGCTCTCCAGGACTTCTGGGAGATGGTGAACTTTTATCACCGTTTTGTCCCCCACATGACTAATCTCATGCGGCCCCTGTTCGGGGCCCTCAAGGGCAATGCTCCCAACCACGTTGTCGACTGGTCGGCAGACATAGCTAAGGCCTTCGTGGACACCAAGAAGGCCCTGGTCAACGCGACCATGCTGGTGCATCCGCTTCCCGGCGCACAGATAGCACTCACGACTGACTCATCGGATTACACTGTCAGCGCAGTCCTCAAGCAGCTGGTCGGTGGTGTCTGGCGCCCACTCGCCTTCTTCAGTCGACAGCTCCACCCCAACGAGCAGAAATGCAGCACGTTCGGCCACAAACTCCTTAGCCTCTACCTTGCTGTCTGCCATTTCCGGTTCCTGCTGGAGGGCCGCCTATTCATGGCGTTCATCGACCACAAGCCATTGGCCTTCACCATGTCCAAGATAGCTGAGCCATAGTCTGACCGCCAGCAATGTCACCTCACCTACATCTCGGAATTCACCACGGATGTTCAGCACAGTTGCAGGGAAAAGCAACGCATGGTATAGAGTTTTTGATCAATTGTTCCTGTGAAAATCCACTTAAACTGATGCAATAATTTATCAGATAGATTAAAAGTTATAAAAGGGACAGTGCTGGGGGAATCTGTTGTGTAATTAATGAGAAGCCAAATTATGATACTGTGGCGATTAGGCACACAAAAAATGTGACATAATTCAGCAAACCATTATTGCCTTGTTACGTTCCCTTTAAGGCTGCGACGAGTGATGACGTAGAGGGTTGCGACCCTCGTGTTCCCAGTGCAATGAGTGAGAATAAAGCAGCTTCCGCTTTCTCTGTACCAAAAAAGTAATGAAAGTTTGTGTCTTCTCCAAGGTGGATCTGATCTGGGGCTACCATCAGATGTTGGTCCGCCCGGAGGACGGCCCCAAGACGGCTGTCATTACCCCCTTCAGGATGTTTGAGTTTCTGCGCATGCCCTTTGGCCTCAAAAATGCGGCGCAGGCATTCCAGCGCCAGATGGATTCAGTGCTGAGTGACCTCACATTCCTTTTCGTCCACCTGGATGGCATCCTCATTGCCAGTGACTGCAAGGAGGAACACATGTCCCACCTGCAGATTGTCTTCGACCGCCTCAAGGATGGGGCGATACCTCTACCATCAAAGGTAGCCATCGTGTCAGATTTCCCATAGCCTCACACAACCAAGGCTCTCCAGGACTTCTTGGAGATGGTGAACTTTTATCACCGTTTTGTCCCCCACGTGACTAATCTCATACGGCTCAGCGTGACACTCCACCGCACAACCGCATAGCCAACGGCCTGTGTGAGCGTTTTCACCGCTCCATGAAGGTCGCCCTCAGAGCCAGCCTCAAGGATGACAGCTGGTGCGATCGGCTACCGTGGGTGCTGCTGGGGATCAGGACGACCCCGAAAGAAGACCTTCAGTCTTCATCTGTGGAGCTGGTGTACAGACAGCCACTCCGGGTGCCTGGAGACTTCATCCCCAATGCCTCCGTGCCCTGGTCTGCATCCTCCAGTGCTCCACCCACCTGAGCAGTTTGGGATGCTGTCCATCGATTTCCTCGGCGCCACATCACCAAGAATGGGGCGATACCTCTACCATCAATGGTAGCCACCGTGTCAGATTTCCCATAGCCTCACACAACCAAGGCTCTCCAGGACTTCTTGGAGATGGTGAACTTTTATCACCGTTTTGTCCCCCACATGACTAATCTCATGCGGCCCCTGTTCGGGGCCCTCAAGGGCAATGCTCCCAACCACGTTGTCGACTGGTCGGCAGACATAGCTAAGGCCTTCGTGGACACCAAGAAGGCCCTGGTCAACGCGACCATGCTGGTGCATCCGCTTCCCGGCGCACAGATAGCACTCACGACTGACTCATCGGATTACACTGTCGGCGCAGTCCACAAGCAGCTGGTCGGTGGTGTCTGGCGCCCACTCGCCTTCTTCAGTCGACAGCTCCACCCCAACGAGCAGAAATGCAGCACGTTCGGCCACAAACTCCTTGGACTCTACCTTGCTGTCTGCCATATCCGGTTCCTGCTGGAGGGCCGCCTATTCATGGCGTTCATCGACCACAAGCCATTGGCCTTCACCATGTCCAAGATAGCTGAGCCATAGTCTGACCGCCAGCAATGTCACCTCACCTACATCTCGGAATTCACCACGGATGTCCAGCACAGTTGCAGGGAAAAGCAACGCATGGTATAGAGTTTTTGATCAATTGTTCCTGTGAAAATCCACTTAAACTGATGCAATAATTTATCAGATAGATTAAAAGTTATAAAAGGGGCAGTGCTGGGGGAATCTGTTGTGTAATTAATGAGAAGCCAAATTATGATACTGTGGCGATTAGGCACACAAAAAATGTGACATAATTCAGCAAACCATTATTGCCTTCTCAGTGACCGCAGCCTTACGTTCCCTTTAAGGCTGCGACGAGTGATGACGTAGAGGGTTGCGACCCTCGTGTTCCCAGTGCAATGAGTGAGAATAAAGCAGCTTCGGCTTTCTCTGTACCAAAAAAGTAATGAAAGTTTCTGTGTCTTCTCCAAGGTGGATCTGATCTGGGGCTACCATCAGATGTTGGTCCGCCCGGAGGACAGCCCCAAGATGGCTGTCATTACCCCCTTCAGGATGTTTGAGTTTCTGCGCATGCCCTTTGGCCTCAAAAATGCGGCGCAGGCATTCCAGCGCCAGATGGATTCAGTGCTGAGTGACCTCACATTCCTTTTCGTCCACCTGGATGGCATCCTCATTGCCAGTGACTGCAAGGAGGAACACATGTCCCACCTGCAGATTGTCTTCGACCGCCTCAAGGATGGGGCGATACCTCTACCATCAAAGGTAGCCACCGTGTCAGATTTCCCATAGCCTCACACAACCAAGGCTCTCCAGGACTTCTTGGAGATGGTGAACTTTTATCACCGTTTTGTCCCCCACGTGACTAATCTCATACGGCTCAGCGTGACACTCCACCGCACAACCGCATAGCCAACGGCCTGTGTGAGCGTTTCCACCGCTCCATGAAGGTCGCCCTCAGAGCCAGCCTCAAGGATGACAGCTGGTGCGATCGGCTACCGTGGGTGCTGCTGGGGATCGGGACAACCCCGAAAGAAGACCTTCAGTCTTCATCTGTGGAGCTGGTGTACAGACAGCCACTCCGGGTGCCTGGAGACTTCATCCCCAATGCCTCCGTGCCCTGGTCTGCATCCCTCCAGTGCTCCACCCACCTGAGCAGGGCAGAGGCTTTCGTGCCAGTTCCCACTTCCTGGCACAGCTTACCCCAGTCCCGGGTCCCAGACAACCTTCGCACGGTGGAGTTTGTTTTCGTCAGGCGCAATGCACACCGAGGCTGCAACCCTCGTGTGCTTCTTCAGTGTTCCCAGTGCACTGAGTGAGAATAAAGCAGCTTCGGCTTTCTCTACTGAAGAAGTAATGGAAGTTTGCGTTTGTGTTACAAACACTTCAATATTAGGTAGCAGTAACTGTCTTTCAATTTATGCTGGGGGAACTTAGTTCCTTAAATTGTTAACAAATATATGCATGTTTTCCAACAGTAATGACATTTAGACCAGGTGATAGTGATCAGACCAGGTGATATGGAAAACTTAAAAAAACTGGGGTTTTTTCAGTTTGGACTTCCTAAGGGACCCCATTAGTGAAGCAGTGGTAAAAGCACTTTGTCTCTTCATATAGACTGATGAACCAAAATGCAGGGCACACAATTTTGAAAACGATGACATGTCATTGGGCTGCACTTACATACACTGGCTCCTTATTGGTTCTTCCTGATGAAGGCATAGCTGAAACATGTTTGTTTGTGACAGCTGCTTTTTTCTTTTAAATTATAATAAAGACTTGATCATGTGAGTGCACATTTAAAATCCTTCATTATATATGTACCTCTGACCCAACATCCAATGTGTTTTTGTCTTCACTGTTATACTTCTTGAGTTGAGCATGTCAAATCTCCTCATTGCTGGCTTATTGGCCCATTCTGAAACAGGCTAATGTTGTGGTTGTGCCACACCGTACCTGGAGATGGTCCTGGATTTGGTAAGTGCTTTGCTGATGACCAGGGAAGGGGCAGACTGACGTCGTTGTATAAGAGTCTTCATCTTCTGAGCAAGAGAAATAGAGACAGAGACACATGATTTTTAAATGCATATTTCATTAAACATGCTCGTGTCCCATAGAAAAACAGGCACTAACATTATCTAAGGAGCGCAGAATGCTCAGAGCAGAATTTTGCAGACCTTTTACGAGTTCAGATTTTTATTGTGTTAAAGTGTTGTCTTTACAACATGTTTAAAGAAACACATCACTGCCTCAAGCCAGCGCATGCTTTTAACATTTCTAGACATAAACAAACAATATAGTGTTATACACAGGCGTTGCAAACTGAAAGAATGGGAACTCTGTCCTGGTAAGAGAACACGTTTGTCATCTATCATGTTTCTTAGGATTTTTCTATGACAAACCCTAATCTCTTCAACAATACCCAGAATTTTGCATTCCTACAAGTGTTGCAGGAATTTCCTTCATTGTAGGAACAGGCCCGGGAGTCTACCATGGGGAGGATTGATAAACAGGGACCCTTCATTGTAGTTTTCATGCTAGTGCTATATGCTAATGTTTACAACAGAATAAATATAATCAGAAAGCAAATAATGGGGCAGATGAATTTCATCTGATGGTGATTATAGTATATACATATTGTATATATAGTATATATACTATATGCATACTATAATTTGATATACTGTGTGAAATTGAAGATGGTTACCGTTCAAAAGAACCAATGGATAGGGCTCTAAAGAATGATGTGCAGTTTATAAATCCCTATAGAATGCCATGTAAGACATTGTTCCAAAAGGAAATTACATTGTATTAACTACAGTGGCAATTAAAAAATAAAAATGTGCATGTTGCTTGCAACTGATTCATCCTGAGAACTAAGCATGTCAATAGGTCAATTCTCTCATAGTTTAATGTCCACTCTGTTTAGTTAACATTGTGACATTTAGAGAAGCTTCTAATAAGACTGATCAATATGAATTTTAAAAAAACTTCATTTTTAGACGCAAAAGGACAATCAGTCTGGTCTCCCTGTCAAAGCCACACAAAGTGTGGCTCTTCTTCTTAAGGCCCTTTTATTTCTCTCTACATAGTTGCTCAACACTATGTATCCCTGCTTACTCAATTTAATAACAATTTTAAAAAATGACTAACCTTTTCCTTCCCAGTGTTACAGGTATGGTACGCAGCTGCCCGCAATGATGTCTATCGCTGTATTACTGCACTGATCTCTTGCGCAAACTATGATTGCTCCTACCATGTATTTATGCACATCTTGTAAGTTGCTCTGGATAAGAGCGTCTGCTAAATGCTTAAAATGTAAATGTAATGTAAATGTCCCTATCAGTTCAAGGTATCAGCAGATTTGGGCAATCTTACAAATTCCGCTTTTGAGTGACCTATCTTGATTCGGATGCTGATACGAGCTGGACTTCCTTATCATTCGTTCCTCTGCTCTTCAAAGGGAGCGGCCCCCCCAAATCCTCTGGGCTGCGGTTTAGAAAAGTTCTCTGCCCACTCTGCCTTCCCTGTGTGATCATCAAAGTGGAGTCTGGGAGGAGGACCCCTCCAGCATCCAGCAGGAAGCATGCAGCGTTCCACAACATGGGCCTGAGACATAAACAATCCTACACCGAAGCCACAGGATGCCTTCGCACACCGTACGAGAGGGAGACAGACATGGGAGGGAAATAAGTGCGTTGGTTTTCTTCCTAGGTATATTATGCATTTTACAACAAAGTATATCAATTATATTAAATCGTATTATATCATATTCAGTTATATGAGGAAATTTACTATGGGGTCCATATCTAATTGAATGTCTCTGCGTTGACACCACGGATATGATCTGTTTACTGAGGCTACGAAATGAGGTCAGGTTTGTCAATGAGACAGGTTTATGGGAAAAATCTGGGTCATTGAGAGAATTGACTCTACTTATTCCCTACTCTACTTACTTACATGTAAGCTTAATTATCAGAAGCACAGGCATGAAAACTCCAGAGGCAATATGATCCAAATAACGTCCTAGCGCATCTGAAACAATTAGTAAATCTGTGCCACTGAAAGTCATAATCCACAAATCCTCCTAATGACAAGTAACCCCAAGCACCGTACTGTTAGTTGATACAATGCTATTTTTTGACCACAGAAGGAACATACAATCATCTCACACTAAAATAAATTATCGGAAGTGTCACCAAGGAGCACAGCAGCATACCCAACACAAGAACCCACTTGACTAACAACATTCTTGTAAAATGTACAGTACGTATGTAACACTAGCAACGTTATATCTACAACATTATACTATGAGATGAATGGGTAGTGCCAAGGTGGGCGAGAGCCATTAACAAAAAGTTTGTTCTGTACTCCATGTTCTGTAACACCACCTATTAATAATGTGGCCAGCTTTCAAACACTTTCAGAGAATTTTCAGAGAAGTCCCTCCAATTGATTTACTTCGCCAGGCATATGCACATCAGTGTTTTACACAATCAGCCCTTTAATCCAGCTAATTTTCATTGCAAACATTGTACCATACTTAGATATATTGCGTTAAACCAGGACATGGCAATCTGCAGGTAGCCACTGCAGCATTTTCCATTGGCTTCGTCAACTAGGCTGCAATAGCAACTTCCCACCACACGATCAGCAGAGCACTGTTTGTCGGCAAAATCGAACAGTTCTGCAGACCCACCTGTTACATTGTACAACGCAGTGTATGACTTTACAAACATGAAACGTGAGCATAAACATGAAAATGTATTAATGTTAATAAATAGCATGTCGCATTAGTCTCTTTAATGGCGCAAGCCACTCCTAGAGTTGTCCGTTTCAGCTCAAGCATAATAAACTCATTTGTTAGTGTATGCCACTTTAACCCCACACCTTTGTCATAAACAATACACACAGTTCTTGCACAGCTTTCAATTACACTCTGTGTCTCTAGTGCAGTTCTGAGTCTGTACAACCCCTCAAATAACTCTTTATGTTGCCTGAGGAGGTAACATCTCAGCAACAGGCAGATCCAGTAAGTCTTCTGTGAAGTCATCATTGTAGTGAGGTGTTAAGGCTTAACACTGGCCACTTGTACCATTATCAGGCCCCTTGTGCTTGCATGGCCTGGGTTAAGTCAAGGAGGTTTATGAGACCTCCTTGGCTAAGTTTAAGCTCCTCGAGACAATTCATCTTTGCTTGTAAGGCTTCAAGGCTCCTCTTTTTAGGATGGGTCAATACGCTCAGAAAGGATGAGGGACATTCCTCCTGGCATGCCTGCAACATATAGCATGTCTCCTGGAACATTGACCGTGGTATGTGCGACACAGCACTTCATCCTCATACGTCCTGTCCTCAGGGTGAACAAGGAGCAGTCTAAGGTACACAAAAACCCTTAAACTTCTGTCTGGGCCAACAGAGAACTTCTCCATAACCAAACAGCAGATCCCTCTTGAAGCTGGCATCTGACAGCTGGTACGAATCCTCCACTCGGGGGATAGTCTGCCTCTCAATGCCGTCAAACTCGCCCCAGCCCCACTCTGTTTCAGCACGAGGCCCGGGAACATGGTGGCAGAAGTGCCACAGCTGCCCCAAGGACGGCACGAACACGAGTGTGATGCAAGAGCAGAGTCTGCACACAGTGCGTCAGCGAGAGCCTTCCGCTGTTCCCTCGCAGCATTCCATTCCTGCCTCCTCTGACTCTTCTGTCTCATCACCACCTCGAGGCATGTCTGAGTGGTCCTCCCCAGCAGCAGCACAGTTCAACCGTCTTGTTCCTCACGGAGGTCCCCCACACAAGCTGTTTAGCTCTTCTCAACACCTCTGCATGCTGCTCCTTATTTGTGCCCTGAGGTTCTTTTTAGTTTCAATAAATAAGTTGCTCTGTATATGTAATAGTTTTTTTGTGTAATTGTTGAAGGTCAGAAATAAAGCAACAATATTAACAAAGTACTGCTGGTTTGACACTGTAGTCAGATTTGGAACTATTGTATAATTTATGAGAAGGATGCCATTTGGATCCCATGATAAAATCCGCCCCCAGACACAGCATTGAGGCTGAGCGTCATAGAGTTCGCATAGGTAAAGCATTCTCTTATTTTGCTCGTTGTAAACAAACGGATTGTTGGAAAACGGAAGACTACAGGTAACTACACGTGACGGAATGGTAGCATGTGGTTACCTCAAGGAACCGTTCCGAATCTTAAAACGAGAGTTTGAAATTCAGCAAGCCAACATTAATTATTTTAACCAAAGCCAACAGTATGATTGCGTTTTGTGCAAATTGCGTTTTGCCTGGTTAAAGCATTACCTTTTTTGTTTGTTTGTTGTGCAAAGCGTAGTAGACAACACTGCAGCACATAAAGTGGTCCCCTATAATTTCGTTAGCCTATTTAAAGGCGGTAGATCTCTTTGAAACTGATGCATTTCTTTAGGATAGGCTCAGCGCTGTTGGATAGCGTGCGTATAATTAACTACAGTGCCATATTTCATTGACAAACGATTTCTTGTAAACAATATACAGCAATACAGTAAACACCAATTTTAACATATAATAATATGGATTATCATTATAGACTACTTAACGATGACAACTCACACGCACATTTTGTATCCAGCAAAGCAAATACAGATTCGATTATCTCTTGAGCACACACTAATGACGTTCAAATACATCGAGGAGACAAACTTTTCAGAGTACCTTTTTGTTGTCAGGTACAGTGCAGATTTTGGTTTCCCCTGTCAAAGAAGCAGACCGACTCTGGACACTATTTTCCTGCTGGGGTGACATGGTTTCCATTAAGGCTGATATATCCAGGAGAAGGCGAGCCTCAATGCGCGCTTATTCCCACCACCATCCAAATGTGTCAAGCAACAGAATATAACAATGTAATTAAGAACTCTCGGAATCTTCATTCAATTGCAACATGTTGCACGCGCAATCCTGTGTACAACTACAATCACTGTAAATACGAGCAATTACAATGTCCTATTCATTCCCAGTGAAGATACGAGAGATCATCGGTATGTTGCCTTCCGCCCCCTGTTCATTGCTGAACTAAGATTACGTTCGTCCTTTTCTCAGAGCTACAGAGGGATTCGCCTCCGCGATTTGAAGCAGGCGCATGGTTCCAGTGACGCCCTCGTCAGGTCGTATTTGGAGAACTGTTTGAAAAGGCAGTTACAATTGTAGTCTGCAGGTTAGTTGGAGGAATGCCCAACACGAGCCAAAATAAACAGAATTCACCTTGACGAATCCCCCATGATTTACCCACCTACCAATATTAGTCCCTATAATGTCGCTGTGAGTTCCTATAAATCAAATGAACTCACTTTTTTTATCTTCGTAGCATATGCACCACATCCACATTCCATTTTATTGCATCAGCAATGAAACTGAAAAAAGATATCTAACCAATGCACCAATATAAGTCAGTTGCTACAATACGGATATTCATGAATTAAAAACAAATTGAGCACACATGCCTGTCCAGTTCAAATACGCTTTCTAGGTCAGCAATTTCAGACAAATGTTTGAAGTTTAATACATGTATTATTTTCTTTGAAGATAACTCTAGCGACTGAACCCGAAAATGTTATTGTACGAGTTACGTGATTCCCACAGCAGCTGGTTAATTCATGTTAATGAATATAAAAAACAATAAACCCTATCTGATAGCCTACATATTCCATTGAATCAACAGGAATGTGGAGTCCTGTCCGTGTACAATTCAATATGCTGTCACCACAACGGAGGATTTGCCTTCGTCAATGTTATATTACATACTGCATTTAATGGGGCGAATCTAGTGTATCATTTAAAATACATTTTGAGTATATAGGACTTTGAGTAACCCGCCATATATTGTAGCCTATATATATTTATGACTATGTTATTAAATTATCGATAACGAAAAGGGGTGTGGTCTTAGCAATTGGCCCAGTTCTTAAAATTACATTGTCAGTCAAGTCCTCTCCGCATTTGCTTTGGTGTTTAAGTGGAGACGCCACAAGGCGCCGTTAAGGCTTACAATTTTCATAGTTCAGTAAGATGGAAGATTAAACTAACGATTGCTGACTGACTGACAGCTGTCATGCTTCGTGAACTCCGGTCTGCTTGTAATAATAGCATGTAGATGCGCGATGCTATGCAGGCACTTTCACAGAATATTCCAAGATACAAACTTGATGTGATTTGTTGTAGTAATATGAATGTATTGCTGTAATGTAGTGGTGTTATGGGTCCGCGAGACTACTGTAGCTACTCCCCTTTCCATTCTCTCATGAGAAAAACTAGTCATTTTAGCAGTGTAAAATTTGCACTATAAAATGTCATGATGTTTTCATTTTGTGTGTGCGCGCCTGTATGTTTATGGGCTGAATTGTTTATTTTTTTATTTGTGTTTGGCCGAACAAATTGCAGTTCAGCTTGACAAATGATTTTCCTAACATCTATTCAATTTAAAGATTTTTTTCTAATTTCGTTCACTTCTTGCCCTCTTTTATGTGCGCGCACATCGTTGCATACACTAAGTCCTATGGGTGAAATCCCAATCAAAGGTCAATTGTAAAATAAGAAAACACAAGAGCCCCCTGCTATGTGCTCAGATTGTTTGTCTCCCAATAGGAGGGGGAATTAGCAGTAAAGGCCTAAGGGGGGAATTGATTGAAGTGCTTAATATTTATAACGGGACTGACTAAATGGATTGGGGAAGTTTATTTAAAAGCCACAGTTGAACACAGCCTCATTAACACAAACATTTAGGCTATATTGGAAATATCCTTACAGTCATAGGCGCCGATCCCGTGGGTGCTCCGGGGCCCGAGCACCCACGGAGAAGGCCGAGCACCCACGGGGAAAATTATGCACGGAGCCAAATTTACATTGATTTGATAGCAAACTCCACCTAGCATACGCTGCGCGGCACCCACGGGCAGAAACATAAATCGGCGCCTATGCTTACAGTAATGCGACATGTACAAATACATTTAAGAACGTATATTGAGAACAAGCTCTTCAGCCCACCTAAGGTCATCACTTCCCAATAATCTAGTGAATCTATCACTATTGTATGTTCAGTTTCGTTTTTAAAGGACCCTAGAGTCTAAGCCCCGCGAATTCCATGCATTTATAACAGTCCCTGTGAATACTTCCAAATGTCAGTGTGACATTTATTTGAAATTAATTCTCACCTGTGTTCTCTTGTTCTTTTCCCGGAATTTAGTTTTAATAAACTTGTCGATATTCATGCTTGTCTCCCTTTTTTCTGTATTACTAATGTGGCCATTAAATTAAATATCACATTGCACTGATTGCAAAGACTAGATATATTTCCTGGTGTACTGATTGAAATATGTTATTCTGGGGATCATTAGATCACCAGATTCACTGGTCAACACGATTTTTCTTGCATGGGTTTTTTCAACGGATTCTAGCTAACTTTTGGGTGCTGAATCCAAATCTGGCATTAGTTTTTGCCTATCACATCAGGTTTTTGAACTATGAAAAAACACTATTTTTGAGAAAACAGCAATTTTACACTCAAAGCTGAAATTTTTTTTTGCATTAGAAGATCGATAGATGCAAAAATGTTTACAATGAAAGGTACCTACTTCAATTACAATATAAAACTTAGATTAGGTAGAGTCTTAATAGCAGATTAGGTAGTCTTCACAGCTGCAAATCACAAAAAACATAAATTTATGTAAAACATGTTTTTATGACTTAAAAAAACATTTGTAAAATTATTTTAAGGCTACTAAATGAAGTAGTTTTGGTGAGAATAATCAAGCTTTTGCTGTTTTATCCCCACCAAGATTGCCAGACTGCATGGTCAACTTTTGTAAAATCCATGAATATGGAGCATAGATAGCACAAAAATGATGTGATAGAGCAAATCTGAGCTCAGATTTGGATTCAGCAGCCCCAAATTAGCCAAAACCAGTTTCCAAAGTCCAGGCAAAAAATATATATATATTTTTTTTTGTAGACCAGTGATAATCAATGGATAGTATGCCAAATGTATGGAATGTAAGTTGATCTGGATAAACAAGATATAGAATAAGGGCTAAGCAAAACATATATATATAATAATTCACTTTTGTTTCTTGAAATTGACATTCATTTGCACAAATGAAATTAATTACATTGTTTAACATAAATTCTGAATAATATTGGGAGGGGGGATTCAAAAGCTGAACAATAAACAGCAATGATCATAGGTTGGCATGCAACCCAACCCCTATTGCAGCCACTACTGAAGAAACTCTATATGGTTGATGAACTGCTCTTCATTGCCGACAAGAGGATAAAGAGTTTTTCACGGGTGGGCTGCCCAAAGGCCACCACTGGCTTGCCAGCTGGGTTTTTACAACCGACAAACAATGTTCATTTCAGATATATTAATTAAATAAAGGAACAGTAACATGAATTTGAATTGCTTTGAATGACAAATTCAATAACTGTTATTTTTGTCTAATAATTCCATGTGCATATCATTACTAAGAGACTAATTATGACATGCTTGTACCTTAATTATGTATTTATTCAGAGAATTAATGGAATTAATAATAATAATATAATAATAATAATATAATATAATAATAATAATAAGAATTAGAATAAGAATTATCATTAATTGGAAATACAAATGTTATGGAACAAATATAATCCTAAAAGATTGTAAACATATTACATGATATTATTAATATTGCTATGCTTTCATCTTCATCAGTGGTACTGTCCCATTTTTTTACAGATTTAAAGAAAAAAAGAATATCAGCATACTAGGTTATTGCCCTATAAATATTTTCCAGAATGTGGCTGTTTCTCATTAATTAGTTTTAACAGTACTTAAAAATAATTGCATAAAAAAAGAGAACGGAAAAAGATGGAGGCAAAGAGAGAGAAAAGAAACACTAGCAGCAGAAACAAGGGAAGACACAAAGAGAGATAGAGAGAGAGAGGGGGGATAAAGAGTAACATAAATACTGCAAGCAAAAACAAGGACAGGGAAGAGAGAGAGGGGGATGAAACGACAGATGGAGAAGCAGAAAGAGAGAGGAGAGATGCTGGGTGTTTAAACAGGCTGACACTCAGGCTGAGGCTGTCTGCCTCTGACATCTGTTCTTAGCATAGCTCCTCAAGTTAAACATGAACATACAGTACCAGCACCTAAGCAATTATATGAGGGGTTCCACCCAGGGCCACACCTCTGTCCCTCAGCCTAGAGCAGGGTGGGCAATCTTACCCTGTGTGGGCGGTGTGGGTGCAGGCTTTGTTCCAGCCGAGCAGTAGCTCACCTGATTTGACTAATCAGGGCTTTGATTAGTGGAATCAGGTGTGTCACTGTTCAGTTGGAACAAAAGCCTGCACCCACACTGGCCCACACAGGGTAAGATTGCCCACCCCTGGCCTAGAGTGTACTATAGGGAGCACTTGTCTGTGACCGCTGTACCAGGGATAGGAGTTACTACACAACCAACAGTGGGCAGTTGAATCCACAGAGAATGTTGTCACAAAATGATCTGGATTTTGGTGGAATATTGAGACATTGGAGTATTACTACTAATGCTGTGTAATTACAATGTGCATATATGCTGGTTTGAATATATTATATTTGTTAAATTATTATATTAAGTTTTTCTTCAGACCACTTTAATTGATCTTACCATCCTGGTGGTACGCCAGTGCGCATTCGCATCCTCAAACGTTAATCGCGTACCAAGCAAGACGACAAACTTTTGAAACATACACGACTTTAAACATACAAACTTTCAAAAGTTTGTCGTCTTGCTTGGTGCGCAATTAACGTTTGAGGACGTGAATGCGTACTGTCATACCACTTATGTGCACCCCTATATATAATATATATATTATAAATGATGTAAATATAAATACACTATAATAAATGAAGACAACTGCAACTGAGATTTCGATTTCGTGGAACTACACTACCCACCAAAATCTTTCAGATATTGCTGCTGAGAGTCTTAGAGCAGGGTATTTTAGCTGTGCCAGTTGTCAGCAGTGGTTATCACACACTGATTTCTTCGTGTTTGATTTATGCAGTGGCAAAAGTGTTGTGTGGCCTCCTATCTCATCCTTGTTTTATTATTCCAGACATGAGACTGTCCCACCATCAGCATTCCTTTACAGCTGAGGATGGTCAAGGGCTCCTGCTCTATCTAGATATGGTAACGCTGGAGAAAATGCTACATAACTTGGCAGATGCATATTCAGTGGAACTCCATATTTGGAATAAATTGTTGAAATGCTTCAGTAGAATTACTTTTTTTAGTACTACTCTCCAAGGCCGGCGATGATCCGCCTCCTTCGAGACAGAACACACTAGCCCCCTTTATATTGAACCTTACGTGCTTCACAGCAAGTTCGTGCCGACCACCCTCCCTCAGGAGCGGACAGCCAAATGCCGTTCCTGATCGGGACTAATGGCCAGGGCCGGTCTGGCATAGACGGGTTTCGAACCGCATCCCTGATAGGCAGCTTGCACTCGTGCAGGACCAGCCAAATACGGGTGTGTAACCGCCACGCTAGGCTACGCTATCCATCAGTCCCAGTAGAATTACGTTTTTAACCTTTAACCTGTAGTTTAAGGTGAAATGGATTTAGAGGGGGCGGCACGGTGGTGCAGTGGATAGCGCTGTCGCCTCACAGCAAGAAGGTCTCGGGTTCGAATCCAGGCCGGGGGCCTTTCTGTGCGGAGTTTGCATGTTCTCCCCGTGTCCGCGTGGGTTTCCTCCGGGTACTCCGGTTTCCTCCCACAGTCCAAAGACATGCACGTTAGGCTAATTGGAGAGTCTAAATTGCCCGTAGGTATGAGTGTGTGAGTGAATGGTGTGTGTGCCCTGCGATGGATTGGCGACCTGTCCAGGGTGTATTCCTGCCTCTCGCCCGGAACGCATGCTGGAATAGGCTCCAGCACCCCCCCGCGACCCTGACCAGGAATAAGCGGCTTAGATAATGGATGGATGGAGATAATGGATTTAGAGGGAAAAAAATCTGTTGCCAGGGCAGCTTCCATCCTTTCCCACCTCTTTTCGGTATAGTAACGTAATCTGCCATTACAGTATTGTGTGCATGTATTTAGGGCTGGGTATTTAGGGAGGTATAAAACCGTCCTTTTCTAACTCTTCTCACAGCCAACAGCGTCTAACAGCGTCCTCGTCAGCCTCAAGCACACCACTGCAATCCATGACAACAAACAATGATGATGGTGACGATGAGGGGATATCAGGTAACAAATGGCTCAGCATAATTCATGACAGCTATCTCACCAGGCGAACGTTAGACCACAAAGATGAATCTAACGTGAACGTATCAAATTCGTTAGTTATAGGCGGTCGTCTGAGGTTAGAGAGTCTAATGTTATTCGCTAGTTAATGGTAGCTAGCTAGCTTGCTAAGTTGCTTATTGAGAAGGTCAACTCAAATTCACAAATGTTTCCAAGCAAACGTTAGTTTCAATCATGATGAATGTTTCCTAACTAGTACTTTACATTGAATCATACATTGTTCTTAGCTAATTAACTGTAGTCTCTAATTTAAACCATCCTGCTCAGTTAAGCATGATGGCCATCAGAATTCAAATTAATTTAGCTGTTTTTCATAATTAAATGTGACTTTATGCATGTATATCTATGTAATGATTGATCAAGGCATCTCTGTAGCATATGAGTCCTTGTTACAATATAATACCATTGTAATATATCAAATAGATTATTTTTATTGTAATTGATTGCATTCATTTTCAATTCAGTCAAAACTTTAACAACTAAGTGAGAATGACAAACTCGATGGATCTTCACACCCAGGAGCTATCAGATAAAATGGCAATGAACAGACTCGCACACTCACAGGATTGCTGCACACAGCTGATTAAACAAGAGTTAGAACTATGAGTGTGCCAATGGAACAAGACATTACATTTCTATTACATTAAAATAATTTAGCGGATGCTTTTATCGAAAGCGACGTGCAGAAAAGTGCATTCAGTTTGAATAGATTAAAAAACACATGACACCAAAATCTTCAAGCACATCATTCCCTTAAGTAAGCAGCCATAAACAACACAAGTGCTAAAACAAATTGACTACAATACAAATTGACTTAAAAGATAGCACAAGCAGAACACAAAGGGAAGGGGGGAATTATTAGGCCACTATTAATTGTTATTAGGTGACAGGAGTCCTCGAGCAGTAGCACTGGAAGCAAAGCAGTGGCGTAGAAGCTGGGGGGGGTGCTGTGATAAATCCTCGGAAACTCAGAGAATGGGTAGCTCAAACGGGGTCGGCAGACATTTTGTGGCTGGACTCTTGCATAATGTACTCCAGCCTGCTCTAAACTGCAAACACCCTCCTAGTTTTCAGCAGAGAGAAGGTTAATTGGCTCAGGCATGATAATGATTAGTTTAATTGTTATATAGGGAAAATGCATAGTTTCCCATGTGGAGGTGATCTGTCACTCACAGCGTGTCTAAACCTTCCATTGACCATCCACAGTGGGGGGTCACCTGGGGTCACAGTGTGTTGTGTCCATCATTCTCCTGTTTTCTTCCCTCTTGTTTCTCCTCCCTGATTTCTTCTGTTTGTCTCCTGTTCTGTCACCTCCTCCACCCTGATATGCTCAGCCTCCTTTTTCAAGGTGTACTTTGGCATAAAGTGGCGCACAGGTGGAGAGTTTTAACTTCATCCGATGGTCTGAGATTGTTAGTGAGTTAAAAAGATTACAGTCCTCCTGAGCCCAGCTTGAGCAGTTCCAAACACAGACATCGTGCAGACACCCTGCTAACCCAAGTTCAGCCCACCCACCCCAGAGACAGGGGCAGCACGGTCAAAGCATCCATCTTTGGGGTCAGGGGTCAAGCTACAGAACTGATCGATGGAACACAGATACAGGCAGGGCACACAGCCTCATAGCAGTAGCAGATAGTGGCTTCTAAAACTTGCAAGCAAATCAAATGTAAGTGAATTGGCATGCTCGATTTCTCACATTACACAGTAAATCATTTTAAATGGCAACACTTCATGTTACACTGGTTTTATATTTAACTCCATATGTTTGAACTATGTTTTATGAAAGTACACCTTGTTGCACAGGACTGAGTTCATGGAAAACTCAACACTGAATTTAATTACACATATGTGCCTACATAGTGTTTATATAGTATCCATAGTACTATGTTAGTATTATGTAACTATGCACATTTACTGTAATTACACGTCAGGAGCTTAGAATTATAGTGTCCTTTATGACATTTTTGTCCCCAAAAATTTAAAAAGTTGTTAACAAATGAATCATCTGTGTTAGGTTGTTTTCCTTTACAACAGATTACCACTGATAGTACATTTTAAAACTGTTAAAACTAGATAACATAGATGCAAAACAATAACATGGGACGTGAAAATTCTGAACCTTGATATTTCAAGTCAAAACTATGCTATCTGCTGATAGAACCGTCTAATTCTAAACTCACGATGTGTGGTGTGTTCCCTATGCTGTAAGTACAGTGTTACAAGGCATAATTATAGAATGCATATTACTAACATATGTAAAAAGGGCATCTGTGTAATTTTGTGTGTTTGTGTCAGTTCCTGTGGTTAGGATAAAAATTGTGAACTAATCACAAGATGGCACCCTTCCTCCCCACACGTCCTGGGTTGGATGATCTGCATTGAGTGGGGACTCCCTTCTGCCTGCTGGTAGTATTGTTTTAGAGTGTGAAATGTTTAACATGTAAGACACAGACATCAGATGAGCCTCCGACCCATTTAATACCATCCGAACAAAGCAAATCTGTGCATGAGATTTTTTTTATCAAAGCAATAAAAAGCAGAAATGTGAGATAATGATAAAGATTCCTTTGCTGAAATAGATGGAAAGATGGAATGATGCTGACTGACAAATGGACTTCACTCTCTGACTGGCAGGGTCCTGATCCCTGACTTATCTCCATGATGAATGAGAGCTTGTGTTCTGTCAGCTCTGTTTATGTTGTTTCTGTCTGTTAGCAGGGCCTAAAGAGGCAGGGAGTGATGTGGTGTGGAGTAAGGGAGAGAGCACAGGCCTCTCTACATATGAGGGTCATGGGCAGCAGTCTGGGTAGTGGTAAGAGTGCTCCAGAACATATTTGTGTCCCCATTTTCTTTGTTCTGTAATTAGGGAGTGCCCACTTGTAATTGTAGGCCCATCCCATCCCTGCAGCATCGCATCTTCTGAAATGCATATGGAGAGCTGCCGTTTCCTTTCACTCTGCAGTCCATCTGTGCTGAGTGGTGTACCATCTCCACTGATAAGGAGGTAAACAGCATGCAGGCCAGAATCTTGGGCTCATCATGTGCCTTTACCACCAGATAAAATGGTCAGAATTAGAATACTCAGATCAGAGCTCCACAGTCCTCCACCATCACAGAGCCCCATAGCACAGAGTTCCACAGTCACAGCCCTCCACCATCACAGAGCCCCATAGCATAGAGTTCCACAGTCACATACACTACCGGTCAAAAGTTTTAGAACACCTCCGTTTTTGTATGTTTAATGTTTCAATGTACTCTGAAATTAAAGCATAGAACAAATAGTGGATAATAAAAGAAATCATGGAATCGTTTTGTTTAACAAAATTGAATCTACATTTTTGACTCATCAAAGTAGCCACCTTTTGCAGATATAACAGCCGAACACACTCTTGTTATTCTTTCTACAATGGAAATCAAATATTGTTTGGAAAGTTCTTCCCAACACTGTTGCAGAAGTTCCCACAAATGTGTTGCACTTGTAGGTTGCTTTGCTTTCACCCTTCTGTCCAGTTCATCCCAAACCAGCTCGATGGGGTTAAGTCTGGAGACTGTGCTGGCCATTCCATGATTTGAAGCCTACCGTCTTGTTCTTTTCTTCTAAGGTAGTTCTGACATAGCCTGGAGGTATGTTTTGGGTCATTATCTTGCTGTAGGATGAACACCTTACCAACTAGGCGTAGACCAGAGGGTATTGCATGGTGCTGCAAAATGCTGTGGTAGCCCTTTTGGTTCAGGGTGCCAGTCACTCTGTGCAAGTCGCCGACTCTGGATCCAGCAAAAGAGCCCCAGACCATCACGCTTCCTCCTCCACGTTTGACAGTTGGTGTCACACACACTGAGGAACCATCCTTTTGCCTACTCGATGGCATACAAAAACCCTGCGTGATGAACCGAAGATTTCAAATTTTGACTCATCGGTCCATAAGACCTTCCAGTCTTCAGTAGTCCACTGGCGGTGCTTCATGGCACAGGCAAGCCTCTTTTTCTTATTTTGCCATCTTAGCAATGGCTTTCTTACTGCCACTCGACCTGTCAAACCTGCAGCTCGAAGTCTTCTATTCACAGTTGAAACTGGGACTTCCTTACTTTGACCAGTGTTAAGCTGTGCTTGAAGCTGTTGTCCTGTGAGCCACCTATCATGCAAGCTGTTGACTCTCAGAAACTTGTCTTCTGATTTTGTTGTGGCTTTGGGTCTGCCAGACCTCCTCCTGTCAGAGTTTCCTCCAGTTACCAATGCCTTTTGAGGAATTGTACTCACTGACACCTTGGCCTTCTTTGCAATTTATCTGAAGGAAAGACCTACACCTTTAAGGGTTATAATGGTCTGTCTGTCTTCCTTTGTTAGTTGCCTTTTTCTCTGCATTATGATAGCAATATACTACTTCCTGCAGTGCAATATTGTCCAAATAATGCTTCAGAGGGTGTAGTAACACAGTCTGTTCCAACACTGCTTTTATATGAAGGTTTGTAAGTAATCAACAAAAGTTGGGACACCTGTAGGAATTGTTTGCATCAACTTTCAAGGCTTAATTTACTTCCATTGCTGCAGAACAGTTGTTAACCCATTACTTGTTCCCTGAAAAGGGCCTTTTTTTTATACCTCTGAAATTGACATTATTTTTCAGTTTTTGGTAACCTAAACTTTTTTTTAACCTCTGGCAGTTTACCGCTTACTTTTGTACCATTTCAGGTTATTCACTGGACTTTAAATTCAGAATTTTGCACAGTACCTGCTGCCATGAAATGAGTATCAGACATAGGGGGGGGGAAATAATATAAACAAAACTTTTTGCATTTTACCAATTGTATTGGAAATGACGGTTTCTGAAACACAGTTTAATTTCACCATTCCCACCAGGTGAAAATGTGGTGCAAAAAGGTGTCAAGAAAAATGTCCATATGGTATATGATATTTTGATGTGTGTGCATGCACATGCATATATTCTGGCTGCATGCCTGTTTGCCTATGTTTGTGTGCTGTATAACATTCCAGTCCAATACATTCATAACTGACCTATGGATAAAGTGAATTAATGCAATAAATCATGCTTTCTGCAGTTTTGTATGACTCAGTATGCATACTCAGGGGAAATAGGGCACGTAGACTTAGACATAGGACATAGAGTTCAGGGACCTTATAAAAATGTTTTTGTGCCCATAATCAGATTATTTGGAACAATAGGACTCAATACACAGGGCATACTCATTTAAAATACAGCTTTTGGTGTATAGTAGTTTCAACATAGTCAAAAAATAATAATAATAATGATTAGTACATTTCAGTTCCCCTGACTGTGATTGGTCCCTGCTAAACACAAAAAGGTCACGCGTCAAGGCGACACCTTGGATGAACAGAACTACCTTTGACCTAAAGCGATCCTGCAGAAAAGCTGAAAGAACATGGAGAAAAACTACGCTTGAGGTCCACCGTAGCATTCTGAAAGATAGCATTGTCATCTACAACAAAGCTGTTCGCATTGAGAAACAGATCTATTTTTGACTAAACTCATTACTGAAAATAGCGGAAATTCTAGGGTTCTATTCTCTACCATTGATAGACTAAATCCAACCCCCTTTGACCCAATCAGTCTAACCTCTGTTCTGAAATGTCAAGAATTTGCAAGCTTTTTCAAAGATAAAGTAACCTCAATTAGGACAGGCATTGTCATTACAACTAATAAGCCTGACACACCTCATCATAATCCACCGACTCTTAGATGCTTTAAAAATATTATGCAAACTGAACTCTGCAAGATCGTAACTCAAACAAACTCCTCCACCTGTGTTCTTGACCCAATCCCCAGTAAATTCCTCAAGAACATCTATAGTAGTTTGTCTCCTTCCATCCTAAAGATAATCAACACTTTGTTAGAAATCGGTATCATTCCTAATGCCTTCAAAACAGCAGTAGTGAAGCCACTCCTAAAAAAGTCAAATCTAGATAATAACAATCTTAATAATTACAGACCTATATGCAATCTGCCATTCATGAGCAAAGTTTTAGAAAAGGTGATCTTCAATCAATTTAATACCTTTTTAAATGAGAACAATATCCTAGAAAAGTTTCAATCAGGCTTTAGATCAAATCATAGCACAGAAACGGCTCTAGTCAAAATAGTTAATGATCTTAGACTTGCTACTGACTCGAATAAAGTTTCAATCCTCATCCTCTTAGATTTAAGCGCAGCCTTTGATACCATTGATCATAACATCCTAATCGGCCGTCTTGAAAACTGGGTTGGTCTCTCAGAAAATGCTCTAAACTGGTTTCGAACCTATATAACTGCGAGAATATTTTTTGTTAGCCGGGGCGATCATGTATCTACAAAACATGAGCTACCCTTTGGCGTAGCTCAGGGAAGTTGTCTTGGTCCCCTGCTATTCTCATTGTATATGCTTAAATTAGGTCACATCATCAACCAGTACAATGCACATTTTCATAGTTATGCAGATGACACCCAATTATACATTTTACATTTTACATTTTAAGCATTTAGCAGACGCTCTTATCCAGAGCGACTTACAAGATGTGCATTAATACATGGTAGGAACAATCATAGTTAGTGCACATTTCTGTTGAGCCAACGGGGCCCAACCCAGATGGCCTAAGCTCGCCAACAAGATTGAGGGAGGATCTCTTTTCTGCCTGCTTGACTGCTATAAACAAATGGATGAGTGACAACTTCCTAAAACTAAATGAGGATAAAACAGAGATACTTTTACTAGGACCAAAATCTGAGAGAGAAACCCTTTTTAGTAAGCTTGGGGACCTTGCTCCCCAAAACCAGAAGTAAAAAGCCATCTTAGATTCTTCAACTTAAACTTTAACCCCTTGTTGACGATTGCTGCAAATTAGCCTCAAACCCCTTAAGACCTTAATACAGCAAAAAATGAATTAAATGATTTTTTTAATTCAGGCAATAAGGGGTTAAGGCCCATATTAGCAAGGTGACCAAGACAGCTTTTTTCCACCTAAGAAATGTTGCCAAAGTACGGCCGTTTTTAACACAAGCGGATGCAGATAAATTAGTTCACGCTTTTATTACTAGCAGATTAGACTATTGCAATGCCCTCTTCACCAGGCTGCCCAAAAAGTCAATAGAGAAACTTCAGCTCATTCAGAATTCGGCTGCTAGACTATTAACAAAGACCAGAAGGAGAGAGCATATCACTCCTGTCCTAACCACCTTGCACTGGCTCCCCGTTTCCTTTAGAATTGACTTCAAGGTACTTTTAATCACCTACAAAGCTCTAAATGGTACAGCACCCACATACATTTCTGATTTTCTAATCTCATATTAGCCAACAAGATCCCTCCGGTCCTCAGGTGCTGACCTTTTAACCGTTCCGAAAGTACTGCACAAAACGAGCGGGGAAGCCGCTTTTAGCTATTATGTCCCAAAACTGTGGAACACCCTACCCAGACACATCAAAGATATAAGCTCTGTGAACATTAAAAAAAAACTGCTCAGTCTTTGTATTTTATGCAGTCATGTATTTTTTTGTTTTGTTTGTTTTTTACTTATTTATTTATTTTTATTATTTATTTATTTTTATGTCTACCTTGAATACCTCTACCTATACATTTTTTATCAACTTATTGTATCTCTGCTTTTTAATTCTATTTACAATTGTGAAGCACTTTGAGCTGCATATCATGTATGAAAGGTGCTATACAAATAAAGTTAATTATTATTATTATTATTGTCACACCAAAAACATGTCTCCACCCACAGCTCTAGAATCATTGATACTTGATAACCAAAATAATTGTCTTGCAATATACAGCAGCCCTGGCCTCAACTGCCACAAAAGTGTAAACAAGTTCCTTCCGGACTTCAGCCCTCACTATGAGAATTCCAGCAACCCATCCTATGCCAAGGTGAGCCTTATTAAACTTTCATCTAATTAACGTATCAGTCCGCATTTGGGCCAGGGGGCACCAGGGGGAGCTCCAGGCTCCACTCCAAGAGCTGTCAGATTGGATCTCTGACACTCCACACCCCCACGCTCCCCACCCCCACCTTTGCTTCCTGTCGACCCCCCTTATGACACATTCCCGTCCCTTACCTAACCAAGCTTCTGTAATTTAATTACACACATAAAAAAGTATTGTCCTGTCTCGAGGAACGTGTTGACAATTCCTTGCCCCTGAGGCTATTACGTTACCTGGTTAACATGCTTTATATTTCCACAAGCACCTGCCAAGTGAAGATTGTGTGTTCTGGACAGAGCCAATGCTGAGAGAGGTGTAAAATGGCTGCAAGTTGTCAGTGGGACTGACGTATATCACACTGCACAATGCTACAAATAAAAAAGGTAAACAGCTGTTGCCATTGTTTTTTACATGAACCAAGCACAATAAATTACATTAATTTTGCAAAATTTTACTCAATTACAGGGCCCCAGTCGATTAAGCTGTTGATGCCATGAATCCCAATTCTCTTCTGTGGCTAGTGTATGCTGCATTATGTGGAATGCGATATTGTTTCACCTTATGCAACAACAGCTTGAAAGCACACAGTTGGATTGGAACTTTGAGCAATCAGTGGAAATGAGAAAGTTAAATTCTACAATGTTATATGGTGATGGTGACCTCACTCATTCCAGCCTGAAGGTGCCCTGTGGAGGTCTATGGTTACCACCACTGCATGATGCCATGGCAACCTAGCAGCACTTCATCCCTCCCTCTATCTGTCCATCCCTTCCTTATTCTGTCCATCTCTCCATTTATTCTACACCTCTCATTGGGTCTGGGCTGCCCTTGGGGCAGTGCTTTGGCATGTGATCAGAGGGTGGTGTCCAACTGGCTATGGCCAACAGCCACATTCACACATCGCCCAGGTTTACAGGCAAACCCCTGCTCAAAAGGATCTCCTGCCTCCCTCCTCCTCCTCTTTTATTTACATTTGCTTAGCCGAAGCCCTTATCTAGTGTAACTAACCAAGCTTACATGTTTTTGTATCCATTTATAAAGCTGGATTAGTACCTTGCTGAAGGATACAATGGCAGGCAATGGGGGAACTGAACCAGAACCATTTGCCATAATCAGTACGGCATGGCAATTTGATGCCTTTGTGTGTGTGTGTGTGTGTGTGTGTCTGTGCATATGTGAAGATTATGTGTGTATATGCGCGCATGTGTGTGCGCCCGTACCCACATATCTCTGAGACTTATGAGCTGTAATAATATCCCCCATACTTTGAGGATGGGTCTAATTACAGGGTCTTCCATTGACAGACAGCTTCATTTTCCATTTGCCCCTCTGACCCAGGGCCCCCTCAGCACACCCCTCCGAAAGGGAGAAATGATGATCACACAGAGTAGAGCTCCAAAGATACGAAAGATGAAACGCTCCCTCAGACAACAGCTTTCTTCTCCTCGTTCCTCAGAATCCACAGAGACAAACGAGGAGTCCCATCAGCAAAACAATATCCTTTCTAACCCTGTTCTCAGCTCAGATTCAGACAGTCCGTCCATGACAGCCACTCTCTGCTTTTGACATTTTTTCTCCTATTGTGCTGTCTTCAGCGAAGATCAGTTACTCCCACCTCAATTCACAGTTCCCTTTTTTTCCAAACACGTGATTCTTGCGCACTTACCACAGGTCCATATCAATTCACCATTTAAGATGTTTGCATATGGACACCCTCATTTCAAGAACCAAAATGCCCCTACCCCAATTCATAGTTTACAGTTTACAGTTTTCTAACACAAAACATAATACTGTCATTCCTCTTCTCACACTTTATGCAAGTTTCTGCTTTTTTATATACAACTCTTTACCACAAATGCCACCATTCTACAATGTACACCATGCAGCCTTCCACTGTACAGCTCAGGCTGGGCCTGCCCCACATGCTCACTAACAGGCTTGGAAAGAGTGTTTAATAGAGGATCATTAAACTACAGCTTTAAACTACCCCCCGTGGGGGTTTTAAAGAAGCTACAGAACACTTCACTGATAAACCACTCCAGCACATTTCAAAACCTGCCTTTCTAGAAGTTTCTAGAAGATTAAATAAGAACAGAAGAAGTTTGCCTTTGGGGCAGCAACTTACATTGGTCTGGTAGAACTCATCACAGCTTCCAGCTCGGGACATCTTGGCCCCCAAGGGCAGGCTGTCACGCCTCAGCACAGGCTCCATGTCCAAGGGATCTATGCAGAGGAAGCAGAGCTGTCAAATGTGCGTCTGTATTCCCCCGAACAGGCAGGACGGAGGGATGGCCTGTCGTCCTGCTGTAGCTGATGCAGGGTGCAGGCAATGCCTTCAGTACACACTGCACACACTGGTGGTGTGTCTGCAGCACTCAGCTCAGGCCACTCAGGTCAAGTGGAAAAGACTTCTCTCAGACAAGAGGGGGGTGGGGCCTGGCAGCCAGACAAAAAGAAAGGAAAGAGATCCTCCCTCAATCTTGTTGGTGTAAACTGAAGTGTCTGTGTGTGTGCGTGTGTGTGAGTGCTTACATGTTTACCTGTCTGTATGTTTGTGAAGGGGAGGGGAGGGGAGGGGTTCTCCACAGAAATCCTCTCACTGGATGATTAGCGTTATGATGACCTCAAACCGACCAACCCCAGGATCTCTTGTGCCCACCAAATCTGATTTTCACCAATTACATCTTTACAATAAATTCAGATATTAGTGTTAATTTCCTCTCCTTCTCCATGTCTTCTTTTTATCTTCTTCTTAATCACAAAATCACTTCAAAGGTTTACACTTTGATGAAGTGATAAGCCAAAAGGAGGAGTCAGCATATCACTTGAGCCTCCTTCTAGGCTGCAGTAGACTAAACATCAAAGTCAGAGAGCTGTACAGCAAGATTAACAAAAACAATAAACATTTCTCAAGACACTTAACCTTGTACCATCTACATTAGTCTTACATAGCCAGGGCCATCAATGTACAATCAGGGAAGCATCATCAAATGTCTACCAGTGGGTTGACCTCCATGTCAATTAGTAATAATAAGTCTGAAAGTAAAGCAGTGCTATATTTTTTTCAGGCTAAAAAAGGCACATGTGTGTTCATGAACAAACATTAATAGCGTGTTCAGTATTTTGATCAAATTCGGCACCAGTCAGCAATCAGAAAGACCTTGTGACCATATTCTAAGAGTGGTTATCAGTCTTCCTGCTCACATTGTGTGGGCACGCCCACCTGGATATGAGTTAAAGTCACAGGTCAGTGTGTGGAGTGGTGGTCAGAGCAATGGAATCTGAACAAGCAGGCTGTGGCCCTGAACTGCTGGCGGATCACTGCTGTTGAACTCTGATTGGAATACTGAATTGACCTCAGCAAAAATCCAACTGTATAACTGGAGTACAGAATAGAACAGATGTGAGCCTTGTTAATCGCTCTGGAAAAGCCTGTCTGCTTTGAAAACTGATAGTTTTACGCAATATGTATTTTGTTTTCCAAGCAGTCTTTCAAAAAATCAGATGAACGATTGCTCCTTTGCTTTCCACGGTACAGTATTTTAGAGACCTATGGTTACAAAAGTTTCATGTGGAAATACAATGCAGAAATGTTTATTCTTTCTTTTCCATGTGGGTTCATTTAAAAAGGCCATGCGATTTATGGGAATATAGAGCATAATTGTTATGTATTTGCCTGGAAGGATTGTCCTTCTCATCCATACCAGATAGATTTTTTACACTGGCCTGGATCCCAGTCAAACCACCACATGCAAACAGCGTTGGAGATATCAGTTAGTGTGTGAATGAATAGACACATCTGTCAGCTTGCAACAGGGCCCCTGTTGAGGCAGATCCCTCTCCAAATGAGTGTTTATGAATCTTTGTGTCTGTTTATTTAAAAATAATTCTCCCTTTCCCATCAGCAGTTTATATGCATCTGTTTATCCATGAGCCCTTCTCTCCTTCCAGCAGTATGTGAATCTATGTATCTGTTTATCTGAATCTGTCTGGGGTGTTTATAATGGATTTGGATCCTTACATTGGCAATTGCGCAGCTCACATTACCAGAAACCACTTTTTAAAAATAATGCACTACACTTTCTATTTTATTCAGGATGGAGGGAGACTATGAGTATAACAAATTCTATTCCAAATAATATGCTTATTTGTCACCATAATGTGCAAAACAGATCTTGGATTTGACATAAAAGTGAAACAGTTTAAGTGCTTGAGTTTAAGTATGCAAGGGCAAAGCACACACACAAGCATGCACATACTGTGCACACATACACTCATGCTCTGATCTCTCTCTTTCTGTAATATGCAGAAGGGGATATCAAGTTCCTTGTGAGAAAAAACGTTTATTTAACTACCTTTTACACAGATTGTTTTTCTTTCTCTCAATTTGAATTGCAGTCTGTTCGGGTGAGCACAGACAAACACATGCTCTCCTTCGAAGTGCATGACTCCAGCCACTGCGTCAAAACCATTGACTAAAACCTTTCCTCCCTAGGCGACGCTACAGCCATTTACCTGCCACCCTGCATAGTTGCTGGTCACAGTTGGCAGTAGCACAGTCAGGATTGAATACCAGACTGTAGAACACAGCTAGTGTCTTAGCAGGATGAGCCACATTGGAGGTCCAAGTTTTTGGAGGGCACCAATCAAAACTTGTTCAACTTAAAAGAGGTGTACCACAAGGTTCTGTATTGGGTCCTCTGCTTTTTCTCTATTTTTATTAATGAGCTACCCTTAACATGTATAAATGTAAATCCATTCATTTCCAGATGATTTGCGGATGATACGGTATACTTTCAGCTCAGATTTGTCTCCATTCAGACTGACTTTGACATCTTACAGAAATGGATGGCCTCCAATAAACTGGTACTAAATCAGACAAAACCATATGTCATGCTTTTTGAAACAAGACAAAGGATTCAATCCGCTAAAGTAAAATTCATTGCTACCATGCATGCTAGTGATGCTACTCCTCTTGAAAAGGCTGAGGAAATATCTGGGACTATTGATTCATTCTGAATTATCTTTCACATTAACCACCTTAGGAAAACACTGAACTGAAGGCTTTAGTTATTGTACAGAACTAAGAATTGCTTTACAGAAAGCAGAAGGACTGGTAATGGTAACCTATCTAATATTGTGGATTATGGAGATATTATTTACCAAAATGTAAAATATTATTTAATCAAAAATATTGATTTAGATATTATCTACAATAACCTCTGCAGACTTATTCTTGTGCATCACTATTGAACACATCACTGTATAATGTATGAACAACTTAATTGGCTTTCCCTCCAAAACAGATGGCAGGAACATTTGTTTGAGTTTCTTTTTACATGTATCTGCCTGAATTACCCAGTCTATCTTCAGGAACCTATCACTGCAAGAAACTAAAAACATTTTAAGACAACATACCTTTATGGTCTCTCATGAGCTTGGTTAAAAAGCTTTTAGCGATAAGGCTCCTAGCGATGGGAATAGCCTGCCAATTGACATCAAATCTTTAAGAATAGAGGGTGTATTTAAGAATGATCTTTTCATTTACCTTGAGGACTGTTTTAAAACAATACATTTTGTGGGCTTCGGATAGCATAGCGGTGTGACGCACTCGCATTGACTGGTGCTTTGCGAGTGTGAGCTGCCTATTGCAGTTGCGGTTAGAAACCTGACTGTGCCAGACGGGCCCTGGCCGGGAGCCCCGATCGGGATTGGCATTTGGCTATCCATCCCAGGGGGAGTGGGGAGGGTGAGCCACTAAATTGGGAGATTACCAGGGTAATTGGCTACTAAATTGGGAGAAAAATGAAAAAAACTGACATTTCTAGCTATATTATTCTGTATGTGTATGGGTGTAGGTTGTCACGATTGGTACTGGAAAATCAGGCGCGGACACAGAAATGCAATAATGTCCTTTGCAATGGTCAAACAGGAGCAATCAAGGCAATACAGCCATCCAAAGAGTGGTCGGGGACAGCAAAGTTTGTTCCAGGCTTCAGCTGTGCCAGAGGCAGGCAAGACGTGGTCAATGGGCAGGCGAAGGTCGATAACAGGAAATCAGTCCGGGGAACACAGAGGAGCGGGGCTGGAACCACAAGAAGCACGAACAGGTGGGTCGGGAACGAGACAGATACAGACGAATACGGGAGCACGAACAAAAACACGATGGAACAAAAACACGATGGAACAAAAACACGATGGAACAAAAACACGATGGAACAAAAACACGATGGAACAAAAACACGATGGAACAAAAACACAGGTAAACAAAGAAAGCGCTGGAAAGTTGTGAAAGCATAGGCAAAGCACAAGACAATCTGGCAACAAACATGGGAAAACGCACAGCTTATATACATTTAGACAAAATAAACAATCAGGAATTAATACGAATGCAGCTGACTGCAATCAGACACATGAGGAATAAGTGAAAACAATAATACAATGACGAGACAATCTGGAAATGAACATGGGAAACGAACAGCTTAACTACATCAGACATAACGAGAAACAGGTGAAAACGATAATACAATGACGAGACTGGAAACAGGTAAGCGAAAGTAAAAACACGGACCGGACACCTAGGAAAACATGGAATAAACTACAAACACCTAATTACGGGGAACACGAACAAGAGACGTGACAGTAGGTGTTGTTATGGGTATATATGCAGTATGTGTTTTTTTGTCTGCTAAATACATTTCTAATAATAATAATAAGTTATTTGAACTGTTGGTAAAAGCATGTGTTAAAGCACTCCCAGAGTACAAACATTACAGCAGTCATCTCCAGTAACTGCATCATTGCTCAAATAAAATATGTTGTTTCCTACCCTACAGTCAGCAGGTATGCATATACCTAAAGCATGTAAGCCGTTTCTTTTTTAGTGGAATATTGATATTTCTAAAACCTTTTCTGAAGTACAGTAGAGTATACTTAATCTTACCTCATCCCTTCATCCTCATTCTGCCTGCAGTCCAGTCCCAAGTACACTCTATGAAGCTATCAGCACAAAGCTAAAATTGACATGATTCAAATTCTACATATGGCTTTGGAACAGTCTGGAATGAGCTGAATAAACTGTATCTATAGTTGTTTAGCTGGGTTAGGAGTCTGCATTCATGCATTTATGTGAATGCAGTTAGGTTTTTAAAGAGTGAATACAATCTAAACAATTACCGAATGTAATTTTCTGCAATCCAGAGAGAGAAAGAGGTATGGAAACACATCCCTGGCTTTGTGTGAGATTTAGATACAGTAGGATGAAGTAGCTCATGAAACCATGAAAGGATTTCAAAGTAGCTTGTGTTTTTAGTCATTAAACAAATATAAAGTGTTTAATATGGATACAGACCGTGGTAATGGTAAGGAACAGCATATTAAATGTTACATTTATGGTAAAGTTGCCCTTTAATTCAGATATGATTAGTCGTCAACAGACAGCTGCCCTCACAAGGCATGCAGCCTAAAGATAATATTATGAGCTCGGAGGAAGGGAAAAATCCTTCCAATTATCTTGTGTCTAGCCTGAGTCATTATTATTATTATTATTATTATTATTAATAAACACTACACATTCAAATCTCACATGATTTTCTCCTTAAACCAGCCCTTAATCTTAGCTTGTCAAAAGACAGGGGGTAATTGTTATCATAGGGTTTGTTCACTCAACTCTTAAATACGGTCCTCTTTCTTCTCTTAATATGGTCAGATTCAAACACAGTACAGTTACAAATGACAACAACAGAAGTATATCATCCCTCTAGCTGCAGGCAGTGGAAGAACTGCTGTTACAGTAGTACTCTATAGTTTAGTAAGCCAATGGCCATTAACTTGTTTGTGAGATCCACGAGCGTCATTGATTATTAGCTGTAGTTGCATGATAGATTACATAATTTTACTAGCCCCCTGGGTAACAACCAAAGGTTTATTTGGGAAGATGGAAAGATCTTAAATTGTCAATCACAGCATGACAAAAATATACTTCAAATAATACTGCAGTGCTCAGTGAACATTCCATTTTAGGGGAAATCAGTTGTTTCATCTCGCTTTGGATAAAAGCGTCTGCTAAATGGCATATTTTATGTTATGTCATCTCTTTATATTCACCTTTTTAGATAGGGTTGATTTTCAAAGGAGAAAGCTATTTCTCCAGTACAGTCTCTGCTGAGTCTTTAAACTGAAACTCGATGCTACTTTGGCAAGAGCACTTTGAGTCTTCTGGAGTAAAACCCTTCAACTGTTGGAGGTAAAACGAGGGGGAGCTGGTGCTTTTTAGCTTTGTTCACTCTTCATTTGTGCTTGAATTAAAAATTACGAATGTATTGGCTGAAAATGAATAGGAATCAGATTATTCCGTTCGGCCCATCTAGGCCGTCATATCCTAATCTAAAGAGTATCTAGTACTACATCTAGCCTGGACTTGAATAGCCCAAGCGTTTCTGCCTCTACTACCCGACCTGGCATGCTGTTCCAGGCATTGACAACTCTCTGTGTAAAGAAAAACTTCCTAATATCTGTGCGGAATTTGCCTTTAACTAATTTCCACCTGTGGCCTCTTGTTCTGCTGACCCCACTTATCTTAAAAAATATTTGGTATTGTACTTTGTTAATCCCTTTTAGGAATTTAAAAACCTCAATCAAATCCCCCCTAAGTCTCAGTTTGCTAAGTTTAAATAGATTGAGTGCCTTAAGTCTATCATCATAACTTTTACCTTTCATACCAGGTATCGGTTTAGTTGCCCTTCTTTGGACTTTTTGATATATATATATATAATATCAAGTATGGAAATAAAAATACCCATCCTTAATAAAATGGCATTGTCTTGATACCATAGATGCTAACCAAGGCTTTGAAAGGGAGAAATATGGGTTTTTCTATTTTGTCCCAATGCAATTCTTTCTGGATTTTTCTGGATTTTATGGCTTCCAGAAGCCCTATTTATAGGGGCATGTCTCAGACAATGTCTTGCAGCTGGAGTAATTGATTTCTGACCGACAACTGTACTTATGGAATAAAGAGTACAAATAATATAAATATAATGTAAATATTATATATGAAAAAATAAAATGAACAAAAGGGTGTGTTGTGTTCCATCCCAACTGCTCCTCCTTCCTTTTAGAACAATGAGGCTGTCTGTTACTCACGGCAGATGGCTTGACCCTCTTCAGCTGCAAACCCTCTGCTGTCTGCAGCAGGTAAACACTCCTGATGTGACAGGGGGCCAGGGAGTGGGTGGGGGGGGGGGGTGCATGACTCCACAGCAATATGATTTATGGAGACATGAACCCTTGTGTACATGATTAATGAATTTCCCAGCCAGGTCAATACCTTCTTTGGATTGCTGAGTGCAGTGCAGTGAGGTCATAATGGCACATTGACCAATCATTGATGGGACATGCTGAGAACACCAGGAGAGAAAAATCGAATTTCATTTGGATAACACCCTGCTTTAAAGTAGCTTTCCGGCAGCTAAAACACAACATTCTCACAACATTTTTCTTATATCGTTGCTATGTTATTGTGTCACAGCCCAAGAGTCCCATGTGCTCGCTATAGGTAGTTTGAGTAAAATTATAGGACTCTGTACACCTGACCCAGATTAAATCAAACACACAGCTGAGCACCGTTTTTCTGTGAGTATACCCTACACTGTGGTGAATTTGAGCAATTTCTGGTTGATGGTGGTAACGGAAGATCACAGGGCTGACTTAACAGGGAGGTTGTGACCTTTCTTAATAATATCATGTAGACTTTCTTCACCAGACACGTGAATGCAATCCCCTGACCTAGTTTTGAGTGCCTTTATTTTACTGCCCTACAGATGTGGTGCAGGTCTGCAGAAATTATTTGAGAGTGTAAGTAGTTCACTTGAAAAACATTTTAAACTTGTTATAACCTACTCTACTGTATGACAACTGAAAAACAACTAGTAACAGGAACAGTAACGTTATAGGCCGTTGGTGACATCATCATTGTCGTATCATAGATAGTTCTGGATTTGAACTGTCCAGTCCCTTTCTTTGGAATCCTGGGTTAAATTAATTCATTATGCAAGGTGAGGCAATGATTGGGTGAGGAGACTGTGCTGACCTGGTCATAAAAATACTGTACATGACTGGGTAATGTGACAGCTTTGTTCAAACATGCTGTACTGGACATGACCTATCTCACTACAAGTGAAATATTAAAAGCAGATATTGTTTAATGAGAATGCAGCATAGTGTTGACTATGCCTGCTTTCACTCTCTTGAATCAATCTGGTTTGAACATGGGTCACAGAGCTACAAGGTCACATGGGTCACAGAGCTACATGGTCACAGACCTACTGTTGTCACAGTTACAGGCTCACATAGCAACAGGATCACATGAGTCACAGAGTTAGAGAGTGTTTTTGACAGATATTATAGTTTTCCAGACATAAAATCCTCCTCATGCACTTAATTCATTTATGGCCCGCGGGAAACAACTTAGACTAGAACCCAAGGCTGGATTTAGGGGTGAAAATATCAGAACTGCCTAAATTTCACATTTCATATTTTATGTTACCTAAGCTCCATAAATGTAATCTAATATCACACAGCAATTTGAGTTTTCATTTGGATGTAGAGAAAAACACCCACTGCTTCCTTGCTTTTCTATTCAGGTTGTTTATTTCAGGGTGGTGGAAATTGTCTTGATTGATATAATCTTGTTTCTGTGTCTATTTACAGGCAAGCAGCAGGAGAGTGCTGGAAATAGCCACCTCAAGGCAGTGCATTGTCACTATTTGTGTCTCTGTGAGTGTGTCTTTAGGACCAAATATACAATCACTGGACAGGACTGCAACAACAGACAAAACAAACACTGAACAGTGACATGCCAGCCAGGTATGAGGCAAAAACAAAACAAAATTTAGAAAGCATAATTTAGAAAACATTTCAAAACGTCTGCCAGTTACTTATTGTCAAGTACATATGGGTTATTCGTTCATATACGGTATTGGCATATTTTAACAATATATATTTTGTCAAGCACGCTTCACAGTATGTGCATATAACTACATACATATGTATATATATATATACACTACCGTTCAAAAGTTTGGGGTCACCTTCCGTCTGGACTATGGCTAATCGGGCACTCCTTCATTCTTCAGCAAGATAACGACCCGAAACACACCTTGAAGTTGTACAAGAACTATCTGGTGAAGGAGGAATGTGAACAACAACTCAAACTAAAGACCTGGCCTGCCCAGTGTCCAGACCTCAATCCCATAGAAGAGTCAAAGCAAAGCAACCCACAAGTTTCTCTGGGAATTGCTGCAGGATAGCTGGAAAAACATGTCGGGTGATTTCTTGCTAAAACGTATTAACCGAATGGCCACTGTTTGTGAGGCTATTCTCACGCCAAAGGGTGACTATTTTGAGGAATCCAAGATTCAATTTTCAATATAATTTTCTTGAACATTTCTTTGATGTTCATTTTGTTCATTGTTACATGTGTTTTTTTTGTCATTTTAAAGTATTTACAGAAATGTATACGGTGTAAAGCATTGTCAATTATGAGATAAAAATAGTTTCCAGCAGGTGACCCCAAACTTTTGAACGGTAGTGTATATATATAACTGCCAAAATAGAGGAAAACCAACATAAAATATCTTAATAGGGCGTTGGGCCACCACGAGTCACCAGAACAGCTTCAACAAATCTTGACATCATTTCTACAAAGTGTCTGAAAACTCTATTGGAGGAATGCAACACCATTCTTCCATGAGAAATTCCAATCAACAATCATTTTGTGTTTTGTTGATGGTGGTGGAAAATGATGTCTCAGGCACCACTGCAGAATCTCCCATAGGATGAAGGTGATCACTCAGAATGGCTTTGTATTTATTGGCATTTACCTCTAAGGGGTTGAGTGGACCTAAACCATGTCAGTAAAATGCACCACACACCATAACAGAGCCACCAGAACCCTTCACCGGCAAAACCAAGCAGTCGTCTCCTTGTTAAGAACAGGGTGAAGGATGACTCATCTGATCATAAGACTTTTTTCCATTGCTCAGTAGACTGTAGCCTGTGTTCTTTGCACCACTTTACTTGCAAACATGCATTATTTGGTGTAATAAGGGGTTTATGCACTGCAACCCGACCATAGTATCATTGTAAGCTAAGGCTAAACACAGTTGTTTCATATCCTTTGCTATTTGCAGTTGCAACTCTTTTGGGTGTGTTGGTATTTCAGTAAAAATTTCTCCAAACAAGAACCTCAAATGATATCATCAATTTTTCACGCGGTTTGCTTCAGCCATAAACATTTTAGTGCTAGAACCTTTGAAAGGCATTTGTTTGGATGATGCTTTTACTCCAACAATCTGCCCACTCATTCAGCGCTAGAATTTTGAGTGATTGTTTTGTATTTATTATTATTTTTCTCAAATTATGTCATATGGGTATGATGTCATATGCATGCAGGGATAGTTTGTACATGCTCTTGTCTAAATATTTTAAGGTCAGTGGCTTCAGCTGCCCCTCACATTTAGTTCTAACTGGGACGATAATGAATGTTAGTTTGTATGTAATTTTTAATCACAGCTTTGTTTTCCCCCCCATCCATAGTTGTAGGCCCATCTCATTGATGTGACATTCTCCATCAATTCGGGAGGATGCAGACAAGGAGGCATTCCGGCCGCTGCTTCTTTTTACAGTCCTCCTGCTGCGCATTCATTGTGCTGGAGTAAACTTCATGAGCATGCAGACTGCAGGTGGTTGATCAACCAGACTAGTTGCTGGTATGCGATGAGACGAGGACACTCCTTCCAACTGAATCCCTCCTTCCCTATGCATCTGGGATGCTGGCTACACTGTGAGTATTCAATGCCTGACAGTGGGGTGCATCACTATCCGGGATGTCAGTGTTTTAGCAGTATGAGTCACCCACCATGCCCTCAAATATATTGTATATTTTAAATTGTTATGTATGAGTAATATACATTACATGATCTCAATGGATATGTGATGACCCCCCAGTTTAGTGTACTGTAGCCTGGTGCGTGGACTCAAAGTACTGTACCTCATTATTATTGCATCACTGTATAATTTCCTGCCCATTGCTGTGCTGTTGACCTATTTTTCTGCAGTCGATTAATTCATTTCTGATGACGTCCACCTTATCAGTGGCGTATGATGTGGCATTTTATTGACCTAATTTACAAGACCGTTCATTTAATTAACTTGTCAGGCAGTTTTAAAGAAACTGACTGAATGATTATAGGGGAGCCTGCCATGTCCTCCATTATAACAGTATTCCAACTACTTGTATGTCAGTCTGGCTTGTTATGAAACTATCCTATTTCATATAGCCTTTGATATAACTATACCAAGACTATTATACAACAGACTAATTATGAAATGCTAATGATAGAAAACCCCAGAGAGTCTGGTGAAATTGGCATGCAACTGGCTCCATTACCAGCAATTAGATCACTGAGAATGCAAAGCAACCTAAATTAAACAGGAAGTAAAAACAGAGGAGGCCCATCACTGAACAAAACCTTCTCAAATCAGTCTGTTGTAGATGGACTTATGTTGTGGCTTCAGAAGAGGCTTTTGCTAGACAGTGTTTCAGAAATGGCAAAGTAATACAGACAGGACGTTTTGAGGGGTTTTCTCTCTCAAAATCAAAATCTTCTTCAATAATTCCAAAAAGGGAAGTAATAAAAAATAAAAAAATCTTTTTCTCACAATTTGGAATGTCCAATTTTGTTTGTAGGCCCGACTCATTGGTGCAGCATCCTCCATCAATTTGGCTGAGCACAAAAAACACGCACTCTTCCAAAGTATTTGGAGTACACTTAATGCACAGGTGGCACAGGAAGGCTGCAGGTGCCCGATTAACAAAACTGTCAATTGAAAACCTACCTTCCTGGACAACGCTACAATCAAATGTATGCTCACATTTAGCAGTAGCACAGACAGGATTCAATACTAGACTGTGAGGTACATCCACACACTGGAACAAAGCTAATGTAAACAGGATGAGCCCTCTAGCAGGCCCTAATCTAATCTAACTTTCCTTCCCACCCTTGTGGGAGTTTGTGGTATAGCAATAGTTGGAAAATCTGTGCTGGATTGTGACCCAAGGACCTGCTTAAGACTTAGATGATGACACCATTGGTAAATTTGTGTTTCTAGATGGTGTATCTGATGGACCTGGAGGATGACGATGTCATTGAAGAACAAGAAGTCCCTCATCTCGGTGTTGCAATCTAGGTGACGAAAATAAAAATAAATCCCAACAATCCAAATGTGTCGACAATTTCAACATTTCAAATGCAATACCCACACTACCAAAGGGAGTTCCCAGAATCCCCCAGCAACTCTGCTGCCTTATGTGTCATTACTCCAACTCTTACATCGCACTGCAGGACCGCAGAGTGAAAAGAAGTGATGAATGGAAAATTTTTTGGAGGGCACATGTTCTAGTGTGTGCCCTCCTTAATTTACAGAGGAATGTGCGCTCTCAGAAAAAAAGGTACCACGTTGTACTTAATGCTTGTCACTGCGCTAGTACCCCTGTAGGGTACTGAAATGTACCTTTTGGTCAGAAGAACATAATTGCACCCTTGCAAGAAAAAGAATGTTGCTTGCAGTACAAGCCTCATTTTCATTACAATATGGCTGCCAGTGTGAATAAGGAGTCATTATCCTACCTTATCTGTACCTTTCCTAGATTTGTACCTTTTTTGTACTGGGAAAATGTACAAATCCGTATCATGAAGGATTGTATGTGTACCTTTGAAGCTACAATGAACTGCAATGAACACATTTTGTACCCTGAGGAACAAAAATGTACCCTAATTTTACCTTTTTTTGACCGTGTGCAGATATAGGACAGACCTGCTGTTGAGATTTAACATTCCATATCAGGAGAAAATAAAAAATGAACTATTGAGGGTTGATCAGGACACAGTTCCTGTTTTAAGGGATCATATAAACAAAAAAGTGTGAAAGCAAGTGAGCGTGAGTGACAAGCTCTATCATAGGTCATATGTTTTTCCATGTTAGTAAATGCATTTACTGTCATTTCTAATTTTAAAACAGTGGGCAGGCAGTCCCCCTGACAAAATGAGAGGCGTAAGCTTGGAAACGAAAAGCAAAACAGATTTTTTGTGTCTCCTCCAAATATTAAAAAACAACAACGTTTCTTTGACCCTGACCACAGGCATCCAGCACATCAAACAGGAAATCTGTGACCATAAATGTACATACTGAATGAACCGCAGCAAAGCCAACGTGACTGAGGGACGGCCAGGCTGTTGTGCAGCTGTGGAGACGCATTTTTCCTTTAAAGCTCCAACACTCCAGTTTGCATGAAGTCTAAACATCTTCACAAGTCCACTCCTGGCAGAGCGGTGCCTGTGGGAATTTCCCTCTCCCCCAAAATGAAGGAATTGTGGAATGTTGAGGAGGAACAAACATGTAGGCATGAGGTCATGAAGTAACTGGACTTCTGTCTCTCAACTGGACTGAAAGCTGACTCTACACACAGTGAGAGGTTTCTTTTACACACAGTTGCTGAGATGTAGAATATTCTACAAGAATTCCACGAGTAGCTGTCAGCGTTTCCACTTCCTGTTGTTTGTGAGAGACTAACATTTCGTTCCTATAATTCGTCCAGAGTGAACACTGTAGTAGTAGTCTGACTAAATGTATTTTTTTTCTATTTAAAACTCAAATTAGAACTCAATTTAATGCGTGGTTGCTCTTTACTTTACAGCTCAGGATAATCCGTGCAGTAATACAGCGATAGACGTCATTGCAGGTAAACATCATCAGCTCCTCCGAGTAAAATGCAGCATCTCTGCTTTGAAAGTCTGTGTTAAATCCAATGCGCTGACAGATTTTAGCCATCTAATGCTTGCTTAGAGCTTGCCAAATATGTTAATAAGTCATCAGCTCCACTGCAAGCCTTGTGCTGCTTGTGATGATCCTGTCAATGCAGTGGGACACCTCGTATTTATTTTCTTTACATTCCCTTCTGTGGGATGGCACGCCGCACATTCGATTGTTCTTGTGTCCCATTGTTTTCAGTGGTGTAAAGTGTGAAGAAAAAAAAGAGTGACATGCAGAAGATCAGTGCATTCCACAATGGATGTCTCCGGAAGATATGTCGAATATTCTGGCCAGAAAGGATCTCAAATGAGGACCTGTACAAAAACACAAACTGCCGCAATGTGGTGTTGGAGATCAAACAACGCCGACTCCAATGGCTAGGACATGTCCTCAGAATGGACCAGAACTGTATCCCTAAAGTAGCCTTGAGATGGACTCCACCTGGAAAGAGGAAGCAAGGGAGGCCAAAAACAACCTGGCGGAGAACTGTGACCTCGGAACTGAAAACGGCGAACCTAACCTGGGGCGAGGCACAACATGCTGCACAGGATAGGACCAGATGGAAGCAGATCGTCGCAGCCTTATGTTCCTCAAGGAACGAAGAGGATTAAGTAAGTAAGTAAGTAAAGTGTGAAACGACTACATTAATGACACAGCAGTGTCCCATTGGGATACTGTATGTATTTCCTCATCCCCATCTAAGAGAGAAGTGGATGTTGCATAGGTGAGGTTTGTGGCCTTGCAACAGACCAGCTTGGCCCAGGTCAGTTCGTTCCTACACCCCAGGGCTCTGGAGCGCAAAAAGGGAAGCGCATGGAGAGAGAGTCAAAGAACAGCCTGACACTGTGCCTTTATCAGAACAGGTCTCTATTCACATTTGTGCTCTGAATCACTCCCCCTCTCTGTTCCACATGACTGAGGTGTGATTCTGTAGTCCTGTGTACAAAACAGATGGTGCATGTACAACCTCGACGTACTGAAACCAGTCACACTAATCTCAATTGTATTTACTCTTTCACTGTTTTACAGGACAAGCATAGCCCACACGTACAGTAACGTGGACATGGCAATGTCACAACACTGTGTCAATATTATTACAGAAATCCTAAAAGAGTGTTATGTTTTAGTAGGGAAAGGGTGTCATTTTTGTAAAAATAGTAGATTGCCTAGGAAATGGCTACGGCGGATTTCCTTCCAAACACACGAATGCAGCTACAGTTTTGTGATGTATCTTTTTGCGAGGCTATATTTTGACTTTACTGTTTTAGAACACATAGATATACACACGCAGTGCTTAAGTCAGCTTGACCAAAATCACAGCCTCTTCCAGAAGCCCGTAGTGCGGTCAGGGCTAAAAAGAACTGGTGGTTAAGAGTGGAAAAAATAGAGACTCCTTGGAATGATGGGAACTGTGATATGTTAAGGTTGATTTATGTTCTACATCAGGGCCTTGAGGGTCACAGTGTCTCCAGGTATTTGCTCCAACCACGCACTGCATCTACACTGTGCAGCGGGTGTTCTAGTAAACAGTGGCGCATAGGCATCAATCAGGTGCTCCACATCAGAGACAAGTTAAGAAAGGGATGTGAGCTATGCCTGCAGTCTAAAACACTTGTATATTCCTAGAATTAAAAACTGTGGAAATACAAGGTGTTATTAGTTTGATGTGTCTGAATGTGTGTCACTTTTTATATTTCAGAATGAGTGAAGAATGAGAGCTGGCATCACATACAGTAACTCCAGTTTTCAAAATGGAAAATAAAAAAAACAACAGCTGTGCTGGGATTGACTGTGGAATTTACTTTAAAAATATGAAATTATTTTTAAATATATAAATTATAAATATTACATATTTTTAAAGGGTATTTGTATTCTTTCTTTTACTGGAAGAATTGTAATTAACAAACATATCGTCACCTTCTTAAAATAATGGCCTAAGTCATTTTTTGAGGAAATAGATTTTTTTGCCTAAGTCATCTCTTCATGATGCTGGCCACTTCTGGTAAAATTGCCTACATCCTTAATTGAAAAGATCATGCTGTTCCTACCCCGGTAGTATAATGGTCTACATCAAGAGTGTGACTTTTTATTTTTTGCCTAGGTCACTTACTCCAGAAGTAATTTGGCCTAAGTCAGGTTTAAAATTGCCTAAGTCACAACAGCATGTTTGTAAACCTAAGTAATCTAATCCTTTTATGTTACTATAATTGACAGACAGCGTTATTTGTATGTCAATAGTCATATATTGTCATAACCTTTTTGTGTGAAATGATTAATAAATATTATATATTCTATATTTGGTTCAGTTTATTCAGTTTTTTGAAAAACTTGAAACATTGATGCTGTTGCTGTCCCAGACTTAATCACAAATGTTATATCATTCTGTTATAAATCAAAAAAGAGATTCCTGTTTTGTGGTCTGAGCAAAGAAAGTTGGGGGTGGACTACATTTCTTTTTAGTACCAACACCAAAGAAAGATACCGCTGCAAACAACTGTTCTCGGAAAACCCATCAAAATAATTTCCTCATGGAAAAACGAATTCAGTACATCAAAAGGATATGAGGCTATGGGTTAAAAGTAGAACTCAAGTGTTGAAATGTTTGATACACCAGTACATTAATACAGACCCCCAAAGGCGGAAAAGGTCTTTCTCTTCTTCAAGTGAAACCACGATAACTGGTTTTACTTGAAGAAGAGAAACTGACTCACTCAAGTCTGCCCGCACTCCCCCACGCAGTTAAGTGATGATGGCTTTCATTAAGGATTAAGAATTCATGTAGGTCAGCAATGTTCCAGTTTTGATGCAATATAATAATAAAAAATCTCAGACAGCAATGATGGCCCATTTACGGATGAACCAGACAGAATAGGGACGTGTCCATGTGTTCCATTTTCATATTCAGGGTCTCTCTCTCTCTCTCTCTCTCTCTCTCTCTCTCTCTCTCTCTCTCTCTCTCTCTCTCTCTGTCTGCATTTGTTTGTGCTGGATTAACCTTTTTCAATATTTAAAAAAGGTACGCAAATTGGACAATGAATGCGTTCAGTTTCAATGGATTTCCTTCTGTGGTAACAGTTTCATTGGAGTTTTCCAAGTATCAGATAAACAAATATATATGTCAGTCTCCTACATAGAAACCCTGAAAAGTGACAAACCCTGTCCTGTATAGCTATCGGGTATGCCCTCAGTATTTTTGCCACGCTGCCCTTTGACTTTGATGACACTGAAGGGATTCCTCCTGCTGTCTTGAGGTCCGGGCACTTCTCAGGAAGGATGCCTGACCACTCTCAGTTCCAGACTCAGTTCAAAGACTACAGTTCCAGACTGGACCATATTTCTTGGTCTTTCTTGTGCAAGCTGTTTTGTTTTTGTTTGTCCAGATTGAGGTTTGCATTGGCCAGTCCATAGCATTGATTTAGTCTTCTCTTGACCACTGCCGTGCTGGACTGTCCTTTCTTTCCACCAAGCTTGCGAGTCTCAGCTCAGCAGCGTTTCAGAAATGGCAGAGTAATACAGCCAGAAAGTTTTGAGGTGCTCTCTCTCTCTCTCTCTCTCTCTCTCTCTCTAAGTGGAAATTATTTTGGGACCATGTTTACTTCACGGCAGTGCAGTATTGACTTCCTGTAAGGAAGGGCTAGGGCATTCTGGGCAGATAATGTGAAAAGTCATGCGTTAAAGTGACAGCGCTGTTTACTCTGTGGCCCGTCTGGATCCCTGGGCCCTCCTCTATTCAGGGGTGGAGGTCAACATCATCAACGCCAATCTCAACCTAGTATCTCACTGAAATAAAGGGCAACACAGCCCACATGCACTGCCAGATGCTTAGAATATAATGAACAATAATGCAATGTAAATAAATTCATTAAGGAAATAGCTTAGAACTTCTTGTGGATGTTCCATTGGTTTTTTGGGGTTTTGGTTATCTCATTTTTATTTATAGACCCACCCAACTCCACTAGGTTATGTGCAGCTTTGCTATTGCAAACACTTTATTGGCAAAGGTCAGGGCACCCTAACTCAGACTGTGAAAGGCATGCTGAGAGCTCCCTTCCTTCTGCGTGAGCGTATGTAAAGCTGAACAGAACGACGCATCAATGTAGACGGCCTGCATGTCACACAGCGCACAGAGTGTCACACTACTTCACAAATGTAGTGTTGTGCGTCATGTATAGAGCTGCAATGTCACACATTGACCTGCATAGGGGCTAGTTCACACAACAAACATAGCCTCTCTCTTTTACCTCTCAACACAAACATGGCTTGTCATGCAACGCTCAGGTGTCAGTCACGCTGTGACTCTGCAGCGTCAGTTACAACACCACCCTTTCACCAGTGCTCTTGTTTCATTACAGAGACTGAGTGAATGGGGATTAGAGCAGGCACCCCCCGGCCACCTCTGCACACACAGTGTGTACTGTACACTGTCTGCCATTGTGCGCTCTTGGCAATTGGGTAACAGGGTAGTTGCTTAATATTTGTTGTATACTTTGCCATTATGTCCTTTTGGCTTTTGGATAAACAGGGCTGTTGTGTTTGTTCATGTGTCTGTCCTGTACTCTCCTGTCCTGTCCATGTTCTTCTGCCTTTTGCCACTTTATGGAAGGTACTCAGTATTAACTAATTAAAATAAAGATAAAACATATTAGACCTGCAAACTAATGTGATATTTATCTACATGTAGGATTCATTTTCATTTGGAATTTCATTTTTAATAAACTCATTTTTAATACCTGGCACAGAAAAAATGTAATACCATTTAGTTAAGTATGATTGTATTTTGTCAGTTTTGATTCCAGATCCAACAAGTTTACAACAAGTTACCATCATGAGGACTGGCACTGTTTGGTGGAAAAGAAATAATTTCATATTTCTTTTCATTCTACATCACTGTGCAGATTTAACTTAGTTTTATCAAGGAATTTAACTTTAAAAGGTGAGGTTGTATAGATCATGGGCATAATGAGCTGGGGGGGATGGGGGGGGACATGTCCCCCCAATATTCAAAACAGTCATATCTCTCCTCCCCAATAATTTGTAACTATAAAACGCTCCCTTTCATTATGTCCCTTTTCATTTAATATGTGGTTACACCCTTGGTATAGATCCTCTCTTCTTGATTCTTGATTGCACGACAAACAAAGTGACCACATATACAGAAACCTCTGCCATGTAAAACTGAGAACATCATATCAGGGATTGTAGCTCATCACCCACTGTTGCCTGTTGCTACCCTCTGGAGTGGCTCGGGGCTGAACGGATGGGAAGAGACAGCAAGAGAAGGACAATGGGTGCTACACCTGAGGCCTTGTCTGAGTCGGTTAGACCCAGTGACTGAAACGACCGGCCCTAGCACTGGCACACAGGCCTCTGTTCAGCCCTGGGACTCTCACACCACAGCAGCTGAATCGTAACTTGCTGCCGGCACGCCGGCGCACTCATCCGACATGCCCAGCCGACAAACCCTTCCCTTTGATGCCTTCGATGATGTCACGGCGCAGCACCAAAGGTCCACGACCCTGTCTCTGATAGATTTGTGTTTCGGCACCGCTGGTGCTCGGACACTGAGGTAACCTGCTGATCCGGTGCCTTGTGTCTGACACTGAGACAGGAAATTGGGGAATGGCCTGGCCCAGGTGAAGGCAGCTTGGGGGACTGGCTGGCCGCAGCTTCCCCCCCCCCTTTGCAGGGATAATCTTATGGGTCCTTCTAGAACAGCCAGACATCGTTCTTCAATGAGGCAATCTTAAGTCAGAGCCCTTGTAGGAAGGAACTAATTATAATGAGCCCATGGGGATGACATTTTGGGGAGCAGATCACCCACTGCTCGGTTATTTATTTATTTATTTGTCATATAGGGACACAGCAAAAGCATGGTTACAATGTTAAAAACAAGCATCAGATGCATCGCATTAAGTGTTCGTAGTCAAAGGCAAAGGAGGAGTTCAGCCAGAACATTGCCATTCTCGCTCACTCACAACCCTCCTCCCCCCCAGAGTTGTGACAGCACGGGTGGCCAGCGGTGGAGAGCAGTGCAGGGTAAATAGGAAGAAAGATGGAGGGGGAGGCAGGTGAAAGGACACCCTTTCTGTCAATAGAGACAATACTCAGGGACAATACTCACTGGAGTATGGGGGGCAGATAGGAAGGGCACAGTGACTGGCGTTCTGTGTTTATTTGACCAGGAGACCTCTCATAAACATGCAGGTTTTGAACAGTGTCTGTTTACAGCCCACAGTGTCATGCGTTTACTAAATAGCCTCACGTTCCTAAATGGATACCTACTTTCTGTTTGTAGATGCACAAATTACCTCAAGTCTTCGCTAACGGGAGGGATGGAGTAGGTCTTGATCATTGTGACATGCGGATTATGACTTTGACAAGGTGTGTTTTTCAGCTTTGGTTTGAGTAATGCTGTGTTTTGCTCTTGATGACATAACATCAGACAGTTGCTGTCACATTACCTTAAATCTTCTCTCTTTTTGATTTTGTGCCACGTTCATTTTTTCATTCATTTTCCTTTTGGCCAACTACTTACCTTAGCTTTATTTATTCAGCCTTGGATTCTCTTGCTATTTTCCCCTCCCTTTACCAGGAATTGCTTTTGCTTTGTAAGATTGACAGAACTCTTACAGAGTGAATACCCAGCCACTAGCTGTTTCAGTTAATCATAATGAGCTATTTTTATACACCTTCAAGAAGACTGAATTTGTTAAGTGAGAATACCTATATATGCCATAACCATAAATAGGCTCTCGATTTTCCTCATCTTTCTAGTTATATTAGGGACCTCATTAATACTGCCCATGAAATTATAATTGAATATCAAACAAATAAAGTACCTCAACTAAATAAGCAAGCAAAGAAAATATGTAGTCCACGAGTTACTGTGATGAATTGAAGTTCCTCTAAATTTTCGGAAATGTTCCAATTCAAACCCCAGTCCTTTGTTTCTACTCGACTACGTGTACATTCATCTATGGGTGGAGAGAGCATAATGATGACCTTTGGTCGTATCAATCAGGTTCTCTTTCCATTCAGGACCTGGTATCCCTGATAAAATCGATCATTTGATCAAATCCTCTGAAATTGGAGAATTTGATGAAGTGGCCTGCAGTGTGAAGTCCTGGCACCTGCCTCTGTATCTGTGGGTCATGAGTTCATAACCTGGGTGGAGGCACTGTTATGTCCAAAATGGAAGTTGCTGGGAACCAGACTGTTAACTGACTGCTACAAACTCAAGGAGTCTACAAGCGTTTTCCGTAATACACTGTCTTTCACTCTAATGTGCAGTACTAACAATTGTGGGAATCTGGGCCTATGAGAGAGCGGACAGCAGACACCTTTAGAGCAGGGTTGTGTTGAGAGATACACATTCTGGAGTAGAGTAATAAGAGCGGTGAGGTCCGAGAGCAGGGCCACAGACAGGTAAGGTACCTGTATGCCCCCTGTCCACCCTGAGTACAGGGTGGACAGTACAGTCCACCCTTGTACTACTGTACAAGGGAAGTGTTAAAAGCGGATGACAACACTGAGCTACAGCCTACCTGACAGATTCCTGCCTTCAGTCATTCCCTTTGTCTCTTCTGTGAGTGTTGTGTTTGTGCGTGTTTGTGTGTGTGTGGCTGTGGAGACAGGAGCAATTACAGGCCTGCCACACAGCACACTGCTGTAGGCACACAGTCACACACAGATGGGACAAGCTGTGAAACACATTTAGGCATCAGCTGCCCAGTCGCATTACTACTCACAACCATGTGTGCCAAAATGTAGAATATCAAGTTAGCAGGTTCATACAGAACGATTTAAGAACGAAGGAATCGTTCACTGAGAGAAGTGAGAGAAGTTCTAATTCTCTGTAGCCACAACTTTGTCCAACAAGAAATAAAGAAGAAATCTAGATATTTACCCCCTTACGACGCAGAACAAAATAATTAGTGTCGATCCTTGTTAAAATATACTTGTTACAGAGAGGAAAATCGAATTATGGCCACTCACACATTTAAGAGGTGGTCTTGTTAATATATATTATTTTCCTTTTATTATTATCAAAAAATATTTATAAGTTCAAGAGGTTGTTTGCAGAAAGGGGGAGAGGGAGGGGGAGTGGAGTTCAGTGGCCTTGGGGTTAAGGGTTGTTCACACTATTGTTTTCATATGCCCCAATGCTGATTCAAGGTCATTACATCAAGGAGGTAATTTCCTAGTCCTCTGGAGTGTTGAATTAACGCGGCCACCTACTGTCTATGGCGGCATTGTTCTAGCTTTGAAAAAAGAAAAGTTAAAGACTGTTTGCCCATTAGAGTGCCCTTAAGAGCCTGGTAGCCTGGTACTACAGGGAGAAATGGGAATTCAAATGGATTTTCTTTCTGGTCAGGATCATTTGTGTTGGGTTCATCAAAATAATTCAATAATTCATAATTTAATCATTTTAAAGTATTCAAGTGCAGGATATCAAGTAAATTCAGACAATTCATGTGGGCAATAATTCACACATAAGTTAAATATGTTACGGCCATGGCTGCTACTTTGTTTATTTTTTATGTTTCCTCGCGTTTTCCCTTCCCTTTTCCGTGTGTTCCTGTTTTCCCTGTCAGTTTTGTGTTTGATGTGTGATGTGTGTGTGATGTGGGCGCGGCTTTCCTCCTCGGCATTCTCCGGCTCCCTCCTGATTTCATGGATCTGCAACACCTGCACTGCCTACTCACCTGCCATCAATTATCATCAGCCCTGCAGTGTATATCAACCCCGGTTTCTCATTCATTCACCGTCAGATCGTTGTCTCCGCTTCAGTGGTAGCTACAAGACTCTAGACCTCTCTTTAAACCGCTATTTTGCCTCCGTGTTTATTTCCTTGTCAGTTGTATGTGTTTTCATTTTTCCCCGTGTTCAGGTTCACCTCTTGCCTGCCTGTTTTGTTTGTTTACTTGCTTGCCATCCTGCCTGCCTGCCCGCGGACCAGCCAGCCCGTTTCTCTGCTGCCCACTTCCCTGCTTGTGCCGCCTGTTTCCTTCATCTGCCTTCATCATCGCCTACCCCTCTGCCTGCCTGCCCACGGACCAGCCAGCCCGCTTCTCTGCACTGTCCTGCCCACCTGCCTCCTTCCCTCCCTGTTCCGCTTGCCTCCTTTGTCTGCCCTCATCATCGATTCCCTGCGCCAGTCCCTGTGTCTAATAAATATCCTACTTTACCTCATCCTCTTTGTCCGTGTCTGCATTTGGATCCAATCAGTGTATCAGTCGTAACAAAATATTGTAGGGTCTCACTAAGGAGAAAAGCTCATGACCTTCAAGTCTGGTGTCTGCAGATATAAATCCACACAGGGTCCCCTTGCCTGCATTAAATCAGCTACAATGAGACACAAATAGTCAGGTGCTGGATAAGCGGTAGTGTGGTATAATGGTTAGGGAACTGGGCTTGTAACGTTAAGGTTGCAGGTTCAATCCCCAGGTGGGACACTGCGGTTGTACCCTTGAGCAAGGTACTTAACCTGAATTGCTTCAGTTAATATCCAGCTGTATAAATGTAAACTGTAAGCCGCTCTGGATAAGAGCGTCTGCTAAATGCCTGTAATGTAATGTAATGTAATGTAATGTAATGGATAGACTGCTGAAATTACATCACCCTGGGACCCTGTAAATAAAGGTTCCAGCACAGGCTGTAAATAGAGTAGCCTATGCTCTACCTGTCACAAAAAACTGCCACCCTACTTTTCCAGGCACAGTGCAACCAAGAACCACACACACAAACAAACTGACAAGTAGGACACGCCTGACCTAGTCCTACTACTTATGTCACCTACAAGCGTTCATTGTTCATTTCATTCTGTTTTCAGTTTGGGGGCATATTTAACCTAATTCTTGCCCTTTTTTACCGCTGTTGAGATTCTAACTAAAAGCACATGACCTAAATGAGGCCATATCAAGATCTGGAATAAACATTGCCTGATCAGGCCAGTGTTTTTTTTATTTTTATACTTTGAACATGCGGTCTTCATCTCCCAAGGAGTAATTCAAATAAACAATGCCAGTGATGCCATATCAAGATCTGCAATTGATCAGAGACTGTTTATTGTAGTGAGGGATTAAGGTAAATTATAGATTTTGTATGCATGAGCAGTCAAAATCAATGTATTCTTCATTGTTCCTGCAAGGGAACGATTCTGCAAGAGGTTCATGTGTCAGATGTTTGATCTGACTTATGGATCACAGCCATTGACGTGGGTTAATCATTTTCCCATGAGTTGTTGTACCGGGATCTGGTGGCGAGGACTGGTGCCGGTCCAGGATGCCAACCCAAGTGGAATCACAGAGACATGGACAGCCAGTGCCCAAGTCCCCAGGCCCTTCCCGGTCCATGTCTGTGTTGCCTCCTCCCGTTAATAACTTAGACTAATCTCTGCACCGCATTCCGTTATGTTAACAGCCAAATGACTTGGTGTAATTCCTGATTAAAAAAACTGTACAAACACCAGTGTTAATCATTAAGCATACATCTGCCCTGATAGAAATGTGTATTGTGTGCTGTTCAGCCAACCTAGCTTTAGCCAAGCTTTTTGGTATTCATAATTATTAATATTTTACAGAGACTGTACCTTCCTGTACAGGCTGAATGGCATAGCTTTCCTTGAGGCAGAAATATCATTGAATAGCATATCAACATTTCAGTGATGTCTACATTGTTTGACCTACATTAGATATATAGAGCACAAGAGTCAATAGAACAATACAGGATTTAAACCTATACATGTCGGCTGGCTGCATGTTTCCGGAACATTCCAGCTATGCTTCAAGAAGCGTAACTTATGCCGTCTTGAGGGTTAAAATAATGGAATTTACGGATACTTTGAATATTATGAATTACCATTATTATTATTATTGTTTGTTTATTTATAAGGGACAGGTACAGAAGACATTGGCACAGTTGCCGAGTCAACATCCGATGCACTGAAAATGTGCGTATAGCTGAAGCTAATTTCCAGCACTAGTCCCTTCATGGGAATTGATAGTACATCGTGCGGACAATCAGACCTGCAGGGGGTTTTAAACAGGGGTCCCTGTGTCATTTGTTCTATTGTTCCAGGAAGTGGTCTGTTCAATATCCAGGCCCCCCGTGACCTACATTCAGAGGGAGAGCAGTGGGCCCAGAAGTGTGAGGAAATTCCCACGTGGCCATCCTGTGGTATAAAAAAAGATTTTGAACAATGCTCAAATATTTACAGTCTGACTCAAGACTGGGTGACTTATGACGGGAAGCTTTTGAAGGCTTTACTTCTTCTCCTCCTCTTTGTTTGACCAGTCCACCAAACATACAGAAAACAGCCAGCTCTGTTACTTTGGCTGACCCCTTTTTTTCACCCCATAGTCATTTCTGCAGTTTCCCCCCCCAAGAGAAAACCTTGTATTCTATTGCAGATCCACCGTGTTGACTGATACTAGATTACATGTCACATTATCTACTCAGTTAACCCACACTCTTATCCAGTGTGAGTTACTGTGCTTACAGTTTTACACATTCCATTACTCTTTTTATGCAGCTGGATTTTCTACTGGAGTCTGGTTTCATTCCCTTCCCTGCTGCCAGCAAATGTATCCATACAATTGCAGTGATTGACCTAAATTGTGACATCAACATTTTATCAACATATTTCTCTGTTTTGCACGGCCACCGCTCAAATGCAATAATGTGCGGCTTCCATCTTGTCTCAATTAAATTCTCTCCAACATTCCCAAAGAATTAGATTAGATTCTATATTTTAGTTCTCCTGTTGCCATACTTCAGGAGAATTTATTTTAATTCCTGCATGTGTCCAAGTAAATTTAGGAAGTTTAAACTATAATAATAAATTAAACATCTTCTCCACTATACTCTGACTCAGTTTACTCTGGCAGCTTCAATGATAATAATAAGACATTTATTTTTACAGCTCTTTTCATTTCATGGGGCTCAAAGCACTTACCAGATAAAACGAAGGAATCCAATAAAAAAGAATAACCAAATAAATATCTTACACAAAGGCAAATATAAAAAGACAAAAGGACATGGAGAACAACAATCAGGTCATAAATGAAAGAGATTAAAACTGAGAGACAGTAAAAAAAAAAGATGCGTCTTCAAAGCAGGCCTTAAAATGGTTTTGATATTACACCAGCACCTACTGCATAAATATTCATTGATATCAGAACCAAACAGATAATAATCTGATCTAATCTTCCCATGCTGGAACAGGAGGGCACTCTGGACAATCGTATTACCTGTTAGTGAACAGAAACAATAAAGCAATATCTCTTCCAGGAACTCTCAATGAAGATGGCTTTGCTGGTTAAACACTATCTCAGTACCTTTACCCCGGTTTGGGTCAGGGGTAATTCGGCCAGTTTCGCCGACGTCCTTTCCCCGTTATTCAGCTTGGATGCATTCGTCGCTCAAAGACAAGGCTGAGCTCACAGGAAATAAACACAAGGGAACGTGCAGGGCACTGACAGTCACTCTGAGCCATTTAGGGAACCATGTCAAATGTGACTTGGGATGATCGGTCATGTGGATGGGATTGAGTGGGGAGGGCAGGCCTGGGGGGTTGGGGGGGTGCAATGGTGCGAACGGGTGTCCCAGGGCCAGAGGAGTCCCTTTCCCATCCTATGCAAATAAACCACAAGCATAACACGTCACTCTTTCTCCCAACAGTAGTAACTGTCATGTTACTACTATTGGGGATAATAGATGTTTCCAAGTTCTTTTAAAAATTATGTTCTTTTTCGCTGTTAAAAAAAAGAACAGAACTTTACAATGATGCCACAGCATCATGTAATTACTGTGGAATTGTTGATCAAGGTCACAACATTTTAGTGATGTTGTGTCATCATTAAAGTACACTTGTGAACTAAAGTGAGTACACTTTTAACAAAAAAAACCCCATAATTTTACAATTTTGCAATCCACATGATAATAATTATATATACTACCGGTCAAAAGTTTTAGAACACCCCCATTTTCCAGTTTTTACAGAAATTTAAGCAGTTGAAGTACAGTGAATAACCTGAAATGGTACAAAGGTAAGCGGTAAACTGCCAGAGGTTAAAAAAAAAGTTTAGGTTACCAAAAACTGAAAAATTATGTACATTTTTTGGTAGTGAGTAGTTTCCTACACCATCAAAAGGCACTTGGAAACTGGAGGAAACTCTGACAGGAAGAGATCAGAGGACAAGTTTCTGAGAGTCAACAGCTTGCGTGATAGGCGGCTCACAGGACAACAGCTTCAAGCACAGCTTAACACTGGTCGAAGTAAGGAAGTCTCAGTCTCAACTGTGAATAGAAGACTTTGAGCTGCAAGTTTGACAGGTCGAGTGGCAGTAAGAAAGTCATTGCTAAGATGGAAAAATAAGAAAAAGCGGCTTGCCTGGGACATGAAGCGCCGCCAGTGGACTACTGAAGACTGGAAGAAGGTCTTATGAATCAAAATTAGAAATCTTGAAATTTTGAAAGGTTGTTGTAGGCCGTCGAGTAGGCGAAAGGATGGTTCCTCAGTGTGTGACACCAACTGTCAAACATGGAGGAGGAAGCGTGATGGTCTGGGGCTCTTTTGCTGGATCCAGAGTCGGCGACTTGCACAGAGTGACTGTTAACCCACGTTAACCCATTACTTGTTCCCTGAAAACAGTGGTGGGCCGTCAGGGCCTGCAAGGCCTTCTCTGCTGGCCTAAAAAATATCTGAATCACAGACTGATGTTAATTATATTTTGTTCATGAATACTTATTAAATATTTCCTAATGGTTTGTTCGCTTCCTTTCATAGCTGTTCCCCTGGTTGCGCTGCATCCAGACGTGTATTTTCATATTAAAGCATTTAACCAATCACATTCAGCCATCATTTGTTGCCAGGGTCAAAGAAATCTGCCTGGAGGCCTTCACAATCCGTTCTGAAGGCCCTGTAGCATAAAATAAGTGTTGATCAAACTGTTGCTTCAACCAATCAAATTTTGAGTTGGGGACACGAAGGCCTTCTAGAAGGCCTAGGTAACGTCAGCGTATTCGCACCCTTTGATTGGATAGTCAGAGAGTGTCTGACTATGATGTAATGTGATTGGTTAAATGCTTTAATATGAAAATACACGTCTGGATGCAGCGCAACCAGGGGAACAGCTATGAAAGGAAGCGAACAGACCATTTGGAATTATTTAATAAGTATTCATGGACAAAATATAATTAACATCAGTCTGTGATTCAGACATTTGAGCGGACATTTTCAGCCCTAAAGCGAATGAAAACTTATGCCAGAAATACGACAGGGCAGGCTCGACTTTCAGCATTAGCTTCGATGGCGATAGAAAAGGATTTCTTGATGGAACTGAAACACACGGATAATCTGTACGACAGAGTAATTGAACTCTTTTTGAGGAAAGAAAGGAGGATGGATTTTGTGTACAAATAATAAGGATTTTTGGTGAGTAAAATGTTGCTATTTTCCTAAATAATATTGCAATTTTATGAGGCTATTATTATTGATGCTTTTTTTATGTGTGTCGCAGCTGTAGCACCTCGGGTTTGTTTCTTCAGTAAAGGCATTTATTCTGGATACACGAGTTATCTATCTGCGATGCAACGGCAACGGGTGCCTGTTCGGTTTGTTTTTGCACACTTTTGACAGCGATAGAGACGAGAGAGAATGACAGCGATAGTTAGAAGCGTGAGATAATTAGTGATTAGTAGTGTTAGTAACTTAATCTAAATCCCTAATGTTAGTAGATTAGTTGGTTAGTACTATATACATCTAACTAATATATACAAAGTGTAATTAGAAAGTAAGAAGGAAGTAAAACGAGATTAGAAACGAAGACGGAAAAACCGAAACAGAATTTCCCGAAGTGCATGACAGAACGAGAATGAAACATGACTGAAGAAAGATAAATAAACAAAGTGCAAAAACAAACCGAACAGACACTCAAAACATAACAATAAGATGGCTTTTATAGCCATAAAATAGTTATTGAGGGGTGGATTGATTCAGACGGAGCACTACTGAAGGCCTAGGTGTGAAATGCACGGCCCGCCACTGCCTGAAAAGGGCCTGACTCTGAAAACTCAGAAATGTACATTATTTTTCGTTTTTTGGTTACCTAAACTTTTTTTTTAACCTCTGGCAGTTTACCGCTTACTTTTGTAGCATTTCAGGTTATTCACTGGATTTGAACTGCTTAAATTTCAGTAAAAACCGGAAAATGGGGGTGTTCTAAAACTTTTGACTGGTAGTGTATATACAATCAGATGCTCATCATGACAGTTTCTCAATTGTTCCTCTGTAAATCAGATTTCACCTCCCGGCATATTGCATCATCATGGAGCAATCGACTTTGATCACATGCAGGTTTCAGCCAGAGCTAAGGCAGGTGTAACCCCTTGTACTCTAACACAGAATATTTTTTACAATCTGTTACACAGGCAAGCAGAACTGATTTCGATAAATCAAAAACTGGCTGAAAAACAGCTTCACCACCCAGCTCAGGAATGAAAAATGTATGCTCCTATACTCTGGGAGTATATATTTTACCTATTTAATGGGTAAAATATATAAATACCTAAAGAAATACCTATTTTCTGGGACTAGAACTCGGCTTATGGTCTGCTGGCAATTGTAAGCGTGATATGATGTACTCCACCTGTATGAGTTAATGTGTGTGTATGTGCAACCTGACTGAGAAATCACCACAGCCCTGGAAACCTAATTAATAGGCTGCAAGTTTAAAATCATATCATATTTTAGGGCGTTGATTGGTTGTCCGCCCAGGGGGAGGGGGAGGGAAGCCGGCATGAGCTCGCTCGGAAAGCTTCTCTGTGTGTATTGCAATCACAGTCGACGGCTGGGCGAGGTCTGTCTCGAAGGAGACGGTTCATTGCCCTTGTCGCTGCTGGTCCCAGAGTAGTGTCTGGTCCTGACGGCGCTGGGCTTGTGGGGGTGGGGGGACGGGGGGTAGTTGAATCAATAGAGGGTACAATTGGCCACCAAATTGGGAGAAAAAAAGAATATATATTTTTAAATCATATAATACAGTAGGAATGGCATAATGTTTTTTTTTATTAAACATCTTTTATCCCCAATTTTTTTATTCATATTTAGGGGCCCATTCCATTGCTACACCATCCTAAGAAGCTGCTGCGCTAAGGACTAGTGCGTCAGGTGGAACAAATGCATGGCTTTTATTTATGAGGAGATAAACAACCTCACATGAAACATCAACAGTAGAATTGTGCTGCTTTACAAGATGAGAATTTATTATAGCTCAATTGGAAGAGGTGTGTGTGTGTGTAGCCCAGGGAGCACTTTAGAGGACTGACATGGGGCCCACATTGGTAAATGGGATGAGATCTATTGGCACAGAGGTATTGGATGGAAGCTTATTCTTAATGGAATAAAATGAATCTAAAAGGCAAAGAGGAATGCACATCCTGACGTGTTTTCAGCGATTCTTTTAACATGCTCCTGATTTTCCACTCGTTTGTCAATTTTGACCCGGCTCCAAACATTTTCCAATTAAAGCTATCCTCCATGTGCGCATCTGAATTATGAAGCAAATAAACTTCACTATTAAGAATCATAAGCCCCTTTGGTTTACATTGGAGTGTGCTCTGCGTAGCATAACCGGACACTTTGAAGAGAGATTTCTCATTTGTACTAAATATAAAGAGGAGGTATGAACCTTCCAGGTACCTGCCTGGAGTCTTAGGGAGCACTTTTATCATGTTAAAGAGAAACAGGACAGATCCTTAATTTAAAAAAATCTCAGGGTGCTGTGCTTCATTATGTATAGTGTTTAATGCGTATGTCTTCTTTTTGTTGCCACAAAGTACTTTTGTACGCAAAGTACATTTCTGTGAAAACAGACAATAAAGATATCTAATATAATCTAATCTAATTATGTCTCCTCTCTCATTCTTTGCATCTGAAATCAGTCTAATGTTAAAAGACCACTTGGTTATGCTTCTGGCTTTTGCTATTTTTAAAGGTGTACCTCATAGCACGAGCTGAGGGTTTCTGAACCAGAACCCTCTGGCCAGTTTCATTCAACCTCAAACATGCCAAACTACATTTTCACGGCAAAATAACTAATGTTATAAAAAGTTCATTTTTACTAAATGCTACATTTCTCTTTCCCTTCTTAGAGGTTTGGTCTCTAAGACCTATTTTGAGGTCTGATTTCAGCCCTCAAAATGTCAATCTAATTGATCGTTACCACACAGCTCTTACTAAATCTAAATTTGAACGAATGATATGGCCCTTTTCCATATCTTATTTTTAGTATCACGTTTCTGAATTGCTTTTCTAGAAATTAATATAATTTTAACCTTCACTAAAGGCTTCTTGGGTAATGCTGAATGAAGGAGTGCCACGACGAGATGGGGGAGGGGGACATTTTAATTGTTACAAAGACCTACAGAGAAGAATTATGGCGTGTGGCACCCCCTAAATGAATGAAATCACACACACACTGCTGATTCAAACGGTCTTAATAAGAATGCTATGGTACACCACTGACTTGCCCCTCCCCGCCAGTCCCCGCCACACCCACAGAGCTTTGACTCCATTCTAGCCCCTACAGAGCCCCAAATGACCATGAGACAACACCCCAGACTCTGATTGGACCAAATCCTAGTTTGTGTAAGGCTGAGAAGAAGGTCAAGCATTCAACAAGTGCAGCAAAGGGAGATCATTTCCATGCTTTGACTTGCCCTGACGGGGAAGGGTCTGAGTCTCCCACCCCCCCAAACAAATTAAAAAAGGACCCGTTTCAAAGTGAGCAATCCCCAAATTGAGTCTGTGAAGTCATTACTGTCGTGATAGGCAGCTTCTCGAATGCTCGATGACAGCGAGATTAGCGCCTCTGGAAAAGAGGCCTCACTCTCTCTGATGTGAACATGTGTGATGTCCTTGGCTATTAGGCCCCAGCTGGTCTAAAGGCTCTCTCCTCAGAACTGGCCGGCACCTCGGATTCCGGCTGGCGATTGGCGGGGGGCCGTGGGCGCGAAGTAGTCATTAAGACACATGACCAGAGAGTCGCGGGTTCAGATCCTGAATAAGACCCTCCTGCTGACCGAGGGAAACAGCCCCAGTAATGAGGACTGCAGTCAGGGTGCCTTCATCTTTTATACTTTTTCCTTTGTGAATATGCTGCTAAGATGAAGGCATTTTAATCTTCACCAAACAAGAGTGCTTAAGCTCACCAGGCTTTATTGTATTAAGGACCTCCCATTTCTCTCACACGTTAATCCGCCAAATTCATTTTTATACAGGGGTAATGTATAAATACCCATATGTGTAACTACATATGGGTATTTGGAGAGTAGATGCTAAATACTTCTATTAGTAGTATTGTTAGTGGATACTAGACAATGTTGTTGTTTTTTTGCATAGGGCCAGATGATTCCCACAAAAGCTAGAAAAATAAACCCCCTTTATTCAATGCAGTGGTTTTATGCATCCATACCATTCCGTTTACTTAGTACTGTTTATCGATAAAGACTCGTGAAATCTGCAGAATTGAATGAGATTTTCTGGATTTTTTTTTCTTCAATGAAAGGTCAGTCATTCAAAGTGTTGAAAAATACACCCATGAAATGTGAAATGAAGAATAACGGCCTCAAGCCCTGCCTGATTTCTGCATGATCTACTAATACTCGTTTAACGTAGAATTGAATAAACATTTAGCGCATTATGTAAATTGTAAAAATGTTAATGTAAAAATATTGATATTTGTGAGCAGTTGTGGGTCCATATGAGGAGACCATAGGGTGAGTGTTGTGCTTTGTTTGATGAAATGCTTTTAGAGCAGACAAAGGCCTGGAAAAAGGTACTGGCTGTTGTTCATTTTGCTGTTGTTGCTGTTGTCTGTATGGCTGGAGGGCAGCTCTTAGTTATCCTTTAACGGTTTCCTGGCTGGTCTGATGCCCCATTGCTTTGGTCAGCCCTAGCCCAGCTGAAAAGCTAGTGTACGCCACTGCTAATCCCATAAATGTGACAAGTAGACTGCGAGTGGGGGGTTTTCAGGGGTCAAGCCAGGCGCCATGATGACCATAGTTAAAATATTAAATAAAACTACATAAACCATAAAAAGCAGCAAACCTTGTGTGTGGCGATGACAGACAGGAAATGTAAGACATCCCAGGGTATGATGGTGGGGATCAATTAGTTGTTAATTAAATATGTAACTCATTGTGTTTTGGGGGGCATCATTGGGAGAAAACGTGGTGAAACTGCTGGAGGACAGGAGGTGACCCACATTATGGATAGGTGGGGGTTCGCCTTCAGGAACCACATTCCGCTTGACTGGTAAGTAAACACATTGTGAAGTCTGACTGCTTGTCTTCTCTCTGTCTATCAGGCCCATAACATCTGATGGTCTATACATACAGTACATACATACACACACATACTGTATATATACTGTATATATATATACAGTATATATATATATACAGTATATATATATATGTACATAGAGTATCTAATTCAGTGTTTCTAGATGCTTTCTGGGGCATGGTATAAAAAGTGACAAACATATTTCAAATTTCATGACTATTGCCCTTACATGAGGAAATTCTTACTTTAACTCATCTGGGTGGCAAATAAAACTGAAGTTAAAATAAATACTGCTGGATGATCTTTTACAGGATGGGATCTAAATCCTGTGTGAAAAAATTTCAATCAATATGATTATTTTCACAGTGGCAGGGGGGTCAAGCTGTGTTGCATTGCCCTGTGATAGGAGAACAAGGTCTGACAGCTAAGATTTCCAGCAAAGTGTTTTCTGCTTTGCTGTCTTTATTTTCTCTCCCTGGAATTTCACACAAATCATAGTAGGCCACAGAAACCCTCCTTCATTCATTAAATGTTCCCCCACTGAAACATCCTGCATTTGGGTGGCACTGAGATCTGTGAGAATGAGCCAGGGCTAGTAGTGCTCAACTATCTGGAGTGACATCATCCAATCCTGCAAATATGTCATTCCGACAGTCACGGACCACTAATTGGAAACAGAACGTGGACCAAAAAAAAAAATGAACCCCACTATCTGGATGGGGCTCAGGGTTGGCTTTTAGTGCCGGCGTAAATCCCTGTTTATGGTAGCAGAAGATGGATAAAACAGTAATACAGAAGGAGAAATGGCTTTAAGCTGTTTCAAATGGGCTGTGGTGATTTAGGTTCCACGGACGAGAACTGACCGATGCTCCAGAGAGATTTGCGGTAGCTGTCGCTGACAAGCCGTGAGCTGGCAGTGCAGCATCGGCTACAATTTGTGACTCTGCACCAGATTTCAAACTCAGTTTCACAGATTGGCTTCTAAGACACATTGATGCCACAAGGCATTACCCTTTTGTCGGTTGTATAACCATAAGCCATAACACTGAGATAATAGGTGAAACGACCGGAAGGCTTACCACATAAGACCTTAGTCTGACCTTAGTCTGTAATGGACCATACAGTCCATTCCACATGGGCTGAGGGAGACCTGGCAGGGAAAATGAGTATGTTACATCATCATTATTAGTAGTGTCATTATTTTTAAATGATAAATATTATTACTGTGTTAATGGACACCTATCTGAACGTCTGTCACTGAACTGAGTAAGCAGGCTACTGTCAGACTGTCATTCTGGTCTCATATGGAATTATAAGTGAGGAGAAGGAAGTGGCCACCGTACATCCTCATCACCGTTCAATGCCTGGTGTATCTTCTTCTTGATTGTATAGGTCAAACAAGATATGGGAAAATATCAGGAGGGGATCAGGAGAAACAGAAAGAAATCCCCTCTTTCAAAGAGTGGTCCGATGAAAGAGGGAATGAAAACAGACGGCTTGTCCAGCAGACATCCCCAAAATAACACTTGGTCTGGACGCTCCTGCTGCTGCCCTCCTCCGCGTCAGCCCGTCTACATCATCACTGGTTTAATGAGCTGTTTTCACTCCTGCACACGCACAGCTGGACCACAGGTTTCACAAACATGAAAGGAGGCTGTTCGGTAACCACAGGTGCACTGAGAGTGCAAGTCAAACTGACAGGTTCAAATATAGTAATAATACAAAAAAACTGTTCCAAGCCCAACCCGCAAAGTGTGTCTCTGAAAACATCATTTCATTTAGCCAGAAACTAACGTTGTGGTCAAGGCCTTGTAGGCTCAGAAGGCTCAGTGCTGTGTAGCAGGCTTCAGCTGCCTTTGTCCAGCACAGAGTGGGAGCACCTGGACCGAATGTAGCAGAGACATGAGTTAGCACTTCAACGTTCACTACAGAATGTGACGTCACCCCTGGTCAATCAATAAGAGTATGATTAGTTCCCTTCGCTGGGGACCTTGGTCTTTAGCTCAGTGGACTAATCGTATCTCTCGTTGTGGAGGGTTGCCCGGCGAGACCCACAGCAAATCTATCAATGTTACACCTCCACCAAACACATAGGTAGGAGATACCATACTGTCATGTACTATACTGTAGAAGTGCCAATGCCCCACCATGAATGCCTTTATAAAATGGCACTCATGATTTCTCAGGCCCCCTGTGTCCATGAAACATCTCCATGTCCTGTACTTATTATTGGAGAGAATAATTATGCGAAAGCATGAGTGGATCAAATTTAAGTCTCAGTGTCCACTAATAAATGTTATTATTAATGTCCTCTATAACAGCTTATCTCCATACACAGTGTACAATGGTCTACTCTGAGGTGAAAGGCAAGAAGTCACAAAGTGAATGCAGCACTTGTTCTAAATATGTCATGACCCTTTAAGGTACTGTTTCAGTATTCAGTATGTTATTACTGAAAACGCACATTCCTTCTGTGCAGAAGGACGATATAATACAGACTTGAGCACCAAGCCCTAATGGGCAATGTCAAATTCATGTATGATATTAGCATGATCCTACGCATGAGAACACATGGCAGGCTGTTTGGGAAATCATTTTTGTAATTATTTTATTTTATTAACAGTCGGCTTGCTTTATCCTTGAGGTGGTGGATCTTCTGCATTCTGAGTGCCATTAAACATGAAGTCTGCCGTTTTCCTCTGACTCTGAGCCTGACTACCAATCAACAGGCAGAACGAAGCATGTTAGTGTGAGTCTATTGCATGATACTCGCATCAATTGACCCTTCGCTAAACCACGCCCCCCTTAGTTATTGTTGCTATGTACGTCAAGCTTTCGGAGCCAGCATGGCGCTCCCACTGTCACTAACTGCACTCCCTGGAGAAATATTGTCCAATTTTTGGAAAATAGAAAAAGCGATTACATATAGAAGCAGACAGAAGGGTATACAATATGCATTGAAGGTTATATTCAAGATATCACACTGACTCAGCAACAAAATGACGTAAAAAAAAATTAAGATAGAAGCGAAAGCCTACAGATCAGAGTAAAACTGAACCACCGCATCACCGGGCGATTGAGACAGAGGACAACGACATTAAGTTACACTGTTCCTGTAAAGCTGGGTAGGTCTCTATTCACTATTACAATCATTAAAAAGCAAAAGCAGTAGGCCTATATAACGTTACATTCAGTAGTAAGTTAGCTAGCATTAGCTAACTAACGTAACATTAGTCGCCTATAGTGTGCTGTAGCGACATTACTCTGGTTAGCTCCACAGGTAGCTCCATACCCTGGACCTCTGTAAAGCAAAAATATCAGCAGTGTGTCAGCCCAGTCTTCCACAAGATTTGGGTACTCGGGACTGGGCTTCCCATTTGACAAAGTGCTGAAATAGTAATGAAAAAATAGTATTACATTTTGACATCAAGGTAACGTTACCCACTTGGTTTTCTAGAGCTTGACTGTAACATCTTAACGTTAGCAAGCTGTCTGGATCACGAATAACAAAGCTAACATTTAGTCTAACTTTACCAACGTTGCAACCGGAGCTGTATATCCAGACCGTAGCCACGTTAGCTTAGCTGGCTAACACTTTTCAGGATTTTATTTAGGTTTTATAAACGGAAAAAAACGTATATCTCCTTCAAACCTCTCTGGGTAACGAGTGTCACTGTTACACGTGCCCCAGGCACAACGTTTAACCATAATTTGCGAAAAATCCGCAAAACCAGCTCGAAAATGAAGAAAATTTCTAATTTTTGCGTGAAAGTGAATGGAAGGCAGCCAAACACTGTCGGAGGCTCTGTCGGAGTATGTAAAACACGGCGCTGTGATTGGCCAGTTTGCGTTTTGGGGCGTGGTTTAGCGAAGGGTCAATTACATACATTGTGTGGCTGTAGAAGTAAAAGAAAATAATGATACATAACATAAAATGTTTACATATTTCAGTCTCACAAAGTTCAGCCTCACCGAGCTTTGTTTTCTCACTCACTCATTCCACACTTTAGGAAACAGGTTATTCTTTGTCTCCAGGCGATAGGGAAACACAGTTACTAGAGTGAATAAATTGGTCACAGCTGTACAATGAGTCATATTTATTTTGACACTTACATAGGTGGGTGAAAATACATTGTTAAAATATGTCTACCTCAAATACGTCTCTGTGGTACCTCCCGCCGGGGACGTTAAGGCTGCACCTTGTTAAAATGTTTTTTATGCATGGATATAGAACATGCTGAAGGCCAATGTTCTTCTCAGTGACCTCAGACATCCGGTGATGTATTGCATGCCCTGCCTTTCCCTCCATCACCACACCATGCTCAGTTCAAAAGCAGTGCAGTCACAACTGCACACATACTGGAGTCTAATGAAGTCAAGTCACATTTATTATTTTCCATGTGTAAGTATACAATACAGAATTATAATTATAATTATTTGATTAGTTGTATATACAGTATATGTACGTATATCTGATATTTCAGTCTTGCCCCTCTTCCAGGCCATTTGATTATTTGTATATACTGTATAAAGTAATAAATAAACATACATTTGGGGATATTGCACTATATATATATACTGTATATATACTATATAGCCTATATATATCCTATTTTACATAATAAAACATAGGTAGGTGCATAAATAAATCTGGTGATATGGTTGCCTATCATGGGAGAAACTTTAAATTAATTTAAAAGACACTCTGCATGAAAGCAATTTGTGAACCCAGTGGTTGTTGTCATATTACTTTGGTTTCATCTTTCACATACAGGTTGTGATTTCCCTGTTCCACTCCACCTGCTCGTGCCTCCGAAGTCGACCTATTTAGACTCAGACACCGGATCAACGAGGACTATGATTATGGACTGACTGCATTACATTTTTTTACATTTTAAGCATTTAGCAGACGCTCTTATCCAGAGCGACTTACAAGATGTGCATTAATACAAGGTAAGAACAATCATAGTTAGCGCACAAGATCAGTGCAGTAAAACAGGAATAGACATCATTAGTGGGTTGTTGTTTTGTTTTTTTGTTTGTTTTTTTAAACAGTGTAGAACAAGTCAACAGTGGTGACGACAGATTGACTAGATGGACAGTGTTCAGTGGTAGTGGAGTCTGAAGAGGTGGGTTTTGAGTCTCTTGCGGAAGATTGGAAGTGATTCCGCAGTCCTGACTGATTGCGGGAGGTCGTTCCACCAGCGAGGGACCAGGACAGAGAAGAGGCGAGACCGCGAGGAGCGGCTGCCAGGTGCCCGGAGGGATGGGGCAGTCAGTTTGCCAGCGGAGGCGGAGCGGAGGGGTCTGGGCGGGGTGTAGGGAGTGATGAGTGACTGGAGGTATGGGGGAGCAGTACCTCTGGCCGCTTGAAAAGCAAGCACCAGTGACTTGAATCTGATGCGTGCTGCGATGGGGAGCCAGTGCAGAGAGGAGAGTAGAGGGAGGGTGGGTGAACTTCGGCTGGTTGAACACCAGGCGAGCAGCAGCGTTCTGGACTAGTTGCAGTGGCTTGATGGCACAGGCCGGAAGGCCTGCCAGCAAGGAATTGCAGTAGTCCAGACGTGAGATCACCAGGGCCTGGACCAGGAGTTGAGTGGCCTCTTGGGTGAGGAACGGTCGGATGCTCCGGATGTTGTGGAGGGAGAAACGGCAGGTCCGAGTGACTGCATGCATCAAATCACCTTTTGAAGCATAAATAAAACACAAAACCTAGGTGAGTTTATTTAAATGAAAAAAAAAAAACCACTTCATGCTATGAATATCCCAACATCTGTATCATCTCTGTAGAATAGTTGTTTAAGATATGTGTCACATAGATACTCTAGGCCATATCCATTTCTCTAAATCTTATAAAGGGAATGACACAAAAACGTTTGTTTCTTCACATAATAAAGAGCCTTGTATATGAGCATTATTTCTGTCACAAGTACCCTGACGATTGCTCTGTCCTGGCTCTAACAAGGTCATATTTAATTGAATTCATTACTTTCTCATCCTGACAGAGTATCAAGCAATTACAAACTCATCTTGGGTGGTTAAAGGACCAAATAAGAAACAAATGGCACTCACAACATAACTGTTTTGCAAACAAAGTCTAACAATTAGAACCATGACATAGCCCCTCTGGACATAGCTTACATTTTCCCATACATACTAACATTAAACATTTTAATATAAAGTCAGGCGGCACGGTGGTGCAGTGGATAGCGCTGTCGCCTCACAGCAAGAAGGTCTCGGGTTCGAATCCAGGCCGGGGCCTTTCTGTGCGGAGTTTGCATGTTCTCCCGTGTCCGCGTGGGTTTCCTCCGGTACTACTCGGTTTCTTCCCACAGTCCAAAGACATGCACGTTAGGCTAATTGGAGAGTCTAAATTGCCCGTAGGTATGAGTGTGTGAGTGAATGGTGTATGTAGTGCCCTGCGATGGATTGGCGACCTGTCCAGGGTGTATTCCTGCCTCTCGCCCGGAACGCATGCTGGGATAGGCTCCAGCCCTCCCCCGCGACCCTGACCAGGAATAAGCGGCTTAGATAATGGATGGATGGATGGAATATAAAGTCAATTAAAAAGGCTCAGATACATTTTTTAAGATTTTAGTTGTTACTTATTTTCATTACAAAATACACTTGGGTCATCAGTCATAAGTATGAAAACATTGTAACATTTACTAAATGATTTAGAGCAACATCATCCATGATTAATATCAGAGTAATATCCAATGTGCCAAGGAAATTGTATTCAATGCTTTGTGGCAGTGGACCAGTAATCTGTGATTGTGCTCATAGTTTAAGATGTGCAATGATGGTATACCACAAATCTGTATTACTGGATCCCTTGCTGGAATGACAGGAAGTAAAAAAATAATAACATGTTGATGAAATCTGATAAGCAGCCAAAGTAGGGAGCAACACTTAAAGAAAAAATGTCATGTAGGTTACTTGCTGTGAACGTGTCAGTATTCGCGTACATTTGTGATTACTTAATGTCATTTTACTGCCACCTAGTGGTCATTTATGACTGGGGTCAGACCGAGCGTTTGTGCTGATACTGAAGAATCAAATATCTGAAGGATTCCTATAACAGAATTGCACATACAGATTATACATACAATTAACAATAAACATACAATCCAAATTAGATTCTATGATGTAAAGCCCAGTTTGTACAGACCTAGTCTGATGTGGATCTAGCTCTGGTGTGGGTAAATGCCATCCGTCCTGGAGATCTATTGAAAATTTGAATAGATATCTTTCTGCAGCTCCCCCAAGAGATGCAGTATGTTTCCTGACTGGGAACACATGTGGTTCAAAAGTTATCACCACACTAAAAGACAGAAAATCCCAGGCATTTAAATTCAAATTTAAGTTCTAATCATTGTCTAAGGATGATTCATAAGTCTTCAAATATTTACTTGCAATAAGAAAGAAACATAATACATATAGCAAGGCCGAAATTACCATATATATTGGGGGGGACACATCCTCCCCAATATTCAGATATGCTCAAAATGTCCCCCCCAATATATAGCCTAGCTGATATAAAAAATATAAAAGGCCGAAATTACCATATTTGGTCCCCCCCAATGTTGACTCCATGGTTACGGCCTTGTCATATAGTACATATATACAGTACATATATTAAATAATCTGTTATTATTTTCAAAGAAAGTATTTTATACTTGCATTTTACTTCATTTTATAGTTTGTGTAGTGTATTTGTTCAAAGATACCATTAACCATTGTGAAAGCTTAGCTTCACCTTCAACATATCTAGTCATGAAGGTGGAGCTAAGCTTGACTGATGACATATTACATAACATACATACAGTATGACTGATACTATTACAAAAGGGTATTGTGTTTTTAAGGAGTTCATGATTTAAAGTGAGCTGAGACCTTTGATGGCCTTATACCATACAACAGTGCAATGGGGGTGCTGAATGGCTTGTTTTTTTAGCCTATGGTAGACAGATTAATTCTGAGGGACGTGAAGAGCCATGGGTATCTTTAACAGGTCTACTGAGTCTGTTGCTGTCTCACACCTCTCTCGTGTGGATGCCTGGTGCCCTATTGTAAAACTCTCTTGACCCACCTTCTCCTGAAACCAGGAAAAAGGTTTTGCTCTTCACAACAAAACACAATGATTGGGGTAACACAAATCAGTGAGTTTCAAGCAGCATATGACCGCTCCACCCATTTCTGGTGTTATTATACCTCATTTCACCCATCACTAGGCCTCAGCTGTTACTTCAAAGCCTGCAGAATGGCCAGACACCGAGAGCAGGGCTCACAACAACATTACAGTCCCACCCAGACTTTATAGGAAACTTGCATGTTCTGTGAACACTGATTTAATCCATCACATTATTCAGCAGTAAAAATGATTTTACAACATATATATGCAAAAAACAAATGGCTTTATTAAGACATACCATATGTTGCATTTTAGGAAGGTTGCATTTAGGAAGGGTTAAATGTATTTCATTCTTGGGCTTGGAGTCCAGAGGCAGGATTGCACCTGGCCTTTAGGACGAGGTTGTTGACCCCCTATTGGACATCAGTGATATTGAAGATAAGACAATGTTTTAAAACATAAAACAAAGGTGGAGATGGGGCGGTGGTTGGGATGCTGAAACAGATGATGCATGGGAGAATAAGTATTTGATGTTTTTATAGCTGTTGGAAAAACTGGTTTAGCAGGTTGAGGGAAAAGCCAGAGGTCAGGGGCATCTGAACATTTCTCTCTCAAATCTTTTTTAAAACTTCAATAATAGTAGTGAGAGAACAGTGTTTATGACTGTATATTTTTAAAGTATATTTCTTACATTTAAAGGTCAATACTATTCAGCAACAGAAACTGGCATGAAAGTGACTATGACCAAAATTAATTTTGTGCCACAAGCTATCGCACAATATTGTTGGGGTCTTTCTTTTATTTATTTATTTGTCTTACTCTAATTGCATATAATGAGGCTTCACATGATTAAATGCATTTTCAAATGCTTTGTTTAAAGAATAATACAAGTATTTTGTGTAATTGTAATTAATAAATGTGACTCTCCAAAACAATATACCTTTGTTTGTATGCCAATTAATTTTCAGTGCATCTCACATAAATTACATTTTAAGCATTTAAATAAATACCATAATAAATGCAATTCAGCATAAATACCATTCAGCCTAACAAAGGATATATTATTTATATGACATAGTTCTGTAGTTGTCCAAATTACACAGAGCAAAGTGCCTCTTAGAACAACTAGTAGTTCTAAGAGTAGAATTACTATATTTGAACACAAAAGGTCCTCTAGCCATAAACTAGAACCATGCCATGAGAAATGTCAATGTCATGTCAATGTCATACGGGTGTATATAATGCCGAATACTTTATTTGGAAGTGGAGAGTCAAAAACTATAAATTTTACACTTAACAAAAGGTTATGTACTTCCCATTAAATATGCTAATTCCATACAGTTTGGGTGTTGTGAGGCAATCAATGATGTACTTTTTGTGTCAATGTAATAGCATTTAATATCATAACCACTAGATGGTGGTATTATACACTTACCACAAGTGTTATACTAAAGGCGTGTATAACTACAGAATCAGGAGGACCTGCGCAGTACTCTTTTTTGCTTTCTCACGGAAATCCCGTCCGGAAAACTTCTGCGTTCAATACTCCAGCCAACTACCAACTACCAACTACCAACTACCAACTACCAACTACCAACTACAGTGGTAAGCGTCATATATCTCCCCAAACTGTATATTTTGTTAGTTCATGCAAGCTAACAAATGTAGTAATACCTCAAGAGAATGGTTTACTTTAAACGCTTTGGTGAGCATGCCAGGTATCTTAACTTACCGACGTCACGTAGGCTACTATGGGTTAGACAGCTGGTGGGTGGGAACACATTTAGCTACAATACAAAACAAACGTAATAGGTACCAATAGCTAAAATATTGTGAGCTAAGATTTCCCCCAACGTTGGAGTAACATTGTGAAATAGAAAACATAGCTACGCACGATTTGCCAACAAATGTCATATGACTGGCACGAATGTGCGGGGGTGGAGCGCTCCTTTAATTACAAATAAACAGACCGCTGAAAATGTCGAAGAAGTCCACTGTCATATCTAAGACCATAAACAAGCAGACCTTAAATATAACCTGTGTGTGTGTGTGTGTGTGTGTGTGTGTGTGTGTGTGTGTGTGTGTGTGTGTGTGTGTGTGTGTGTGTGTGTGTGTGTGTGTGTGTGTGTGTGTGTGTGTGTGTGTGTGTGTGTGTGTGTGTGTGTGTGTGTGTGTGTGTGTGTGTGTGTGTGTGTGTGTGTGTGTGTGTGTGTGTGTGTGTGTGTGTGTGTGTGTGTGTGTGTGTGTGTGTAAAACTGCAGCCATGCCTGTCTTTGAGAACTGCTCAGTGGTTCTGGAGGTGAAGGATTTATCCTTCAAGGAAAAGAAGAAGTTAAAACTGGCAATAACAGACAATGGAGGAAGCATTTCCTATGTGATCAACAAGCAGGTATGCCATCTTCTCCTTCCATGCTGTTTTATTTCAGCTTTAGATTTTCTATGTATTTCTCTCACAGCTAAATATCACGCTTCACGCTTTCACAATTCCTGGACTCTTTCAATCTCTAGGTAGAAGCTTCCTTCGTAGCCTATGCTGCGAACCCCTCCAGAACTAATTTCATCTGGTTTGCTGTCCCTCTGCATGTCTGTCTGTGTCTCTCTCCCTGCCTCTCAGTGCACCCACGTCATCACAAACAACCTGGCCAATGTCAGCTCCAACCGACAGCGTAGCATCCAGAAGCTCCTGGTCCCGGTGGTGGGTGTGGAGTATGTGTCTCGCTGTCTGGAGGAAGGGACTCTCCTCTCTGTGAAGGAGTACAGCCTACTCCCCCTTCCCTCCACAGTCACCCCCAATCCCCCCTCCCAAACATGGACATCACTGTCCCCCCACCTCCAAGCTACGGGTGAGTTCATTGGGCAAAATGTAACATGATCTCACATAGAATTGCTTAGGGGAAGTGAAGCTTGTATTTGCATACTCAACAACATAACTAACTGGACTACAACCCCCATCAGCACTGGCATGTGCTGCCAGGAGTTACCCGGAAATACGTGATAAACGGTTACAGTGCGAACGGTTGCTCAATATTTGCCGAATGAGGTCATCCATTGAATGAGAATAGTTTCCCTCACATATACAGAGCTAGCTGGTGGAATCCCGAACAATTGTATCACCATTAGAACAGTGATACGAGAAGAGTTGCAGCACTTCAAATTCCCACGCTTCAGGAACACTTCATCCATCAAATGCTTTGTTTTGTGAAAAAAGAAACATTTCAATGGATGACTAGAGAATGTAGTTGGTTGTGTTTGAGGGAAAACCCCAAATTGCACATCAGAATATAAAATAAAGGTTATTTGGATCGCAATGCACAATTAATGGCACGTGCAAACCAATGATCATGTCATTTGTCTTGTTCTACTATTCACAAAAACAAAGGTAACCGTGAGATAATTTTGCCGATAGATTCTTCCGCTCCACTCACAGTTTGTGAGATCGTGTGGTGCACTCGGTGTGTTTGCTGATATTGGCTTTGTGTCATTGTGTGGGCTGTCAGTGGTCACCATGACTGGCCAGTCGCCTGTGGAGCAGAAGTCCGGAGGTCACTTGCCACCCCAGGTGCCTGCTCCTCCCAAGGTGGAGAAAGATGTGGTGAAAGACGCAAAGGGTGGGACGTCCCTCCTCAGGTGTGTTGGAGTTTACCTGTTTGTCGCAGCTAGGTAGGGAGTTAACAGACACAGTCCCCTCTCATGTCAGATTGCTAGCAGATGTTCCCATCAGTCACTTAATTGTGTGGCAACCTGTAAAGTGTGCTTCAGGGTAAAGTATGTGTGCTCTGTGTATTAGATGGTAGACTATAAATTGTATTGAGCTGAACCGTGTTCTGGAATTTTCACACCATATTTGTGCTAACTAAGTAACTAATGTCCACTTTGGGCACAGTCCCAGGTAGTGTTCAGTAATGTCCCTAGTAGTGTTAAGCAGTGCACTGTTATTAACATCTTTTTCCCTTTATGTAGAATGTACAATGAAAATGACAGTGATCTGCCAATGTATCCCTCTAATTTTGAGGTGGCCAAGTATTCCATTTTTGAGAGGGTAAGCCTATCATTTCATGCAAAAACCACTTTTGAAACCTATTTTGTGCGGTGTTACAATATACCGTGTGCGTGCGTGCAAGGCTGTGTGTGTGTGTGTGTGTGTGTGTGTGTGTGTGTGTGTGTGTGTGTGTGTGTGTGTGTGTGTGTGTGTGTGTGTGTGTGTGTGTGTGTGTGTGTGTGTGTACACTGTATCTGTGAATGTATAATATGCACTTGGTTCCATGGTGGCGATGAAATGTGCATCTTCCAGGTTAGCCCTGGCAGGAATTGGTCAGTGTTGGAGCTGCAGAGCTGCAGAGGGCAAGCAGGGCAGGAGTACCGTGTGGTGCGATACTGGAGTGAGGGACAGGACGCTGAGGTGAGGTCAAAGGTCGCATGTCACACCCTCTTACTAACCTGGGCACTGCCCTTCTGGTTCCAAACCAAACTTACACATAATGAATATAAAACAATGAGAACTACAAGCTTCCATCCTGAAGGGTTAATCCGTTAATCTGCCGCAGCATTGCTGCCACTCATTTAGTACCAGATAAAAGAGCTGGCTTCCAGGAAGAAAGAGTCAGGAAGAAGAGCCAGGGTGTTATCGTGGAAATTCTACTATTCAAAGGAAGCGAGACTGTGATCTTAAGTTCAAAAGTTTTATTACTGTTTCTAAACAGGGAGTATCTCCGAAGAGATCAAGGAAAAGACAGCAGCATATATCTCTTACATTTGAGGTGACCATTGGCTTTTGGAATTTCACCCATTGGTCATGAGTGAAATCCCTCCTTTATTGATAGGTCCAAACACACGTTTTACCCTCCCAACATACACGTTTCTTGCATACATTAGGATGGGGCAACTCTAACTTACGACCCTTCAGTAACTTTCCATCCGTGTTATTATGATTTATACAGTGTAATAACGAAGCCCATTCCCAAGTGACTGACATTGACACTTCCTGCTCCCCCTTCCCAAACCTATCAGTATCTCATACTTTCTCATGCCTTCTCCCAGATCTGGCAATACACACTTATCTCTCTGCTCAGACAGGGTGGCGCATACCTTCGATATCAGGAAATCTCACAAGGTGTTTGGCCTTGTAGCGCTCTGATGAACAGAAGCAGCCTGCTCCTAGGCCTAATTGAATTTTTCCCTTACAGTGTGTTTGTGTGTCAATAATGACAATGGTAATAAGGATGATGATGATGATGGTGAAGGTAATTATTTGGATGATGATGATGATGATGATGATGATGTCATTCCGTATGTCCTCCCCAGGCTGTGGTGAAGCGTGATAAGCTAGCCCACTGCTCAACATCAGAGCAAGCCCTTCAGACCTATGAGGCACTGAAGAAGGAGCTTCACGTCAGTAACTTCCAACTGAAGACTGCACTGCCTCCACAGCCCCTGGGCCTGGGCTCCAGTAAACTGCATCAGGTCCGAGTTTACACATAATGACACAGGAAGCGTGTGGTTAGTGATGGGAGAGTGAGGTTTCATGAGCCCCAAAGTGGGTGGAGCTAGAATGAGCTGTTAATCACTGATTTAAAAAAAAAAAAAAGTAAAGATTTTTATACATTTCAAATTTTTTCCCGTTTTTCTCCCAATTTGGTTGCCAATTATACCCTCTATTTATCTCAATTCACCCTCCCCCACGAGTCCGCCGCCCGTCCTCTGGGTCGAGACACTCTTTCTGGGCCGATTGATCCTCCTCTTCCGAGACAGAATTCTACCACGGACGCCTTTACCTGCTCCTCGACGGTCTCGTGCCGGCTCACCCTCCCCCCTTCCCCCGGAGGCGGACAGCCAAACGCCGCCTCCGATCGGGGCTGACGACCAGGGCCGGTCTGGTAGAGATGCGGGTTTCAAACTGCGTCCCTGACAGGCAGCGCACACCACACCGGACCAGCCAAAGTGTGGTGTGTTAGACCACTACGCCATCCGCCGCCCAATCACTGACTTACTGAACAAATGAAAAGGCGGGACTCTCCATGGCAAAACGCAATGATTGGTTCAAATCAGTGAGTCACTGATGGAATATGGTAGCTCTCCCCATTTTTGGGTTCTTGAAACTTCACTGTGACACTGTCCCAGCTGTAGTTGTGACCATCTTGCATAATTGGCCTGAATTGGACTGGTGTCCATGCAGATCATTTGTACACTAATCTGCCATCCAGATTACCAGTATGATACCGTACATCTCCCCATATAGTTTATCGTGCAAAACCTTTTCCCTCAGTTTGTTCAGTTTACGTTTTTGTTGTTATTTGCCTGAGTGCTCTAATCTAACTTTGAGCGTGGTAGAGAAAGTTGTCTGTGTGCATCCAGTGATCGTGAATGAGTGATCGTTAACAGTGAATGACAGTTTAGTTTTTTGGTGGTAAGTGTTCACGGTGAGTGACAGCAGCCTGTGTTTTGTGTAATTGACAGCTGCTGCTGGAGGAGAGAATGAACAGCAGTGCCATCTCACAGGAAGCGGGTGTGTTTGTGGAGCTGCTTTGGGCCGAAGCCCTTGGTTGCCTGGCCAACATTCTCAGGATCTCCATAATGGACATGAGTCTCAATGATGTAAGGATCTGTTTGTTTCACTGTTTGCGGTCCTTAAAGCCAGCCTGATTGATGTAATGAATGTGTGACCAAAGCCTCCCATACAACTGACCAACATCCACTTTGTGAAGAACCAAATTTCTTCTGCGCTTGTCTTGTGTGTCTTTGTGATTGTGTGTGTTTTATGGTGAGGTTCAGGAACTACTGTGTGTGTGTGTGTGTGCGTGTGCGAGTGCGCGCATATTGTGGTGTCCCTAGGGGTTGGGCGACACTCACAGACCTTGCAGAGGGCGTAGGCAGGTTAAATAACCCGGAGGAGGCAGTATTACAACAAAACAATAATTTATGAAACCAAATCTTGACACAAAACACAAAACAAAGGGCAGGGTATTCGGGGCATCCAAAAACACAAAGTCCACAATCCTACTCGTCGTTGTCCATAATCCAGTATTCAAGTCCAGTTCCGTTCTGCAATCCAGGTCAGAAGTTGATATCCAAATGGGGTCCTCACACAATCCAGGTCAAACACACACACACACACACACACACAGCTTTTTCCCCTCAGCAGCACGCCTAGTCAACAAGTCTGGTCTCCCCTGCCCCCCCCCCAACCCCTCCCTGAGACTGACCACTGAACTATATTTTTCCTTTTTGCACTGCTCTACCTCCCTGTCTATTGTGTTTACCAGCCATTGCACTTGAACTGTTCTGTTGTTGCACTGTTTTGTCATGTTTTGCACTTGTCTCGGTTGTTGTTATTGCTGTTATTTGTGAAAGAATGTGACATACGCACTTTAAATACCGTACCAAGTTCCTACATGTTTACATGATGGCGATTAAAGAATCTGAATCTGAATCTGAATCTGACACACACACACACACACACACACACACACACACACACACACACACACACAGTAGTTCCTGAACCTCACCATAAAACACACACAATCACAAAGACACACACAGTCCCTATCACTTGACTCCATTCAGGCTGGGAAATGTAGTGTTTTCGGCTCCAGTGGCTCCAATTTCCTTGGCTATGTGTTTGTGCATGTGCGTTGTGAGTATATATATATATGTATATGTATATGTGTGTGTGTGCTTATGGGTGACTTTTGTGTGACCTGTGTTAGCCTTTGTAGGTGACTGTGTGTGCCTATGTCTGTGCCTGTGAGTGACATTTGTATGCCTGTGTTAGCCTGTGTGTTACCTGAGTGTGATTGTTGTTGCAGGTAAGCAGAGCGGAGGGGCTGCTGCTGCAGGTGCAGAAGGGGCTGAAGGAGGGGAGGGAACAGAAGCAGCTGCAGGAGCTTATGGGGGAATTCTACACCCTCCTGCCCCACAAGGAGGAACTGCTCCCCACCACATGCAGCATCTCCCATAAACTGGACCTCTGCCAGGTACTACAACAAGGCCTAGTAAAGTAAAGCTCCCAGTCTGTGCAAACAGAAAAGCCAAACTGTATGAATTAAAAAAGAACTTAATTGGTAACAAATCTGTTTTTATCAATTGTGTATGGTAAGCTGTATATATCTAGTTTGGAAAAGCTTTTCGTTATGGGCCACTACTTTTCACTTATTTTTTAAAAGGGGATGATTTTCAAGGTAGGGCAAATCTGAAATGGCGAAGTGTGTTTCTTCCCCATCGTTTTCACAAAGATAACGCTGATTCCCAGTGCTTTTGATGCCTTACTCTGGTATCGGCATGTGATAGATACACAATGTGCCTTTTGTCAGTTAATCAGGGACATGCTGAAGGTGAGTGAGGCCACACTGTGGAGCCCCGCCCCTTCCTGTCTGGGTAAATACCGTGCGCTGAGGTGCAGCATTGATTGTGTTCCCACGGATAGTCCAGAGTTCCTCTCCGTCAGCACCCTGCTCCGCGACAGGTACTATACTAACATAACACATCAGATGGGCTGAGTGGTTGTACGTGTTTCAGTGTTGCTGTTGGTCAGTCTGACTCTGTTTCCCCCTGCAGCCCGGTGCAGATTCAGCAGGTGTTCCGTGTGAGCAGGACAGTGGAGCTGCAGATGTTTCAGGGAGAGCTGGGGAATGTACGACCCCTCCTACACTCCTCTGCTCCCAGCAGCTTCGTGGGAATCCTGTCCCGGTGAGCAAGAGTCATTCAGACAGTGGGACCCGTGACTGACTGATGTCTGACGGAGACAGAGCCTGTGGCTGAGAGCAGAACTGTGACTGGCACAGAACCTATGATTGACATGTTCCTTTCTTCCGCAGGGGCCTGTTGCTGCCCAGAGTGGGAGTGGAGCATCATGGGATAGAAAGGACCGACATTGGGAACCTGGGTGGTGGGATCTACTTCAGCGATTCACTGAGGTCAGTGGACTAGCTATGTAAACATTCATATCTACTGTAGTGGCACACGTATGCAGGACTGATTGCAGCACTAGCACAGATTATTCAAATAACACATAATTACATAATTCTGCCCTTCATTATACTTTTCAGTGAGCACAAATTCAATCATACAAATGTATGGAGCAGCTTTTATTGTAACATTCTTTCACATACTCATTGTACTGTGCTACATGTCTTACCTGGAAATGGCTGATCAGATTTGATGTATTCAAATTCTTGAGTTGCCTCCTCTTCAAATCTCACTGGAGCATTTGTTACAAATAGCAAATCAGTTGTCTTTGTCCGACACCTTGTAATGCGCCCAAATTGTACACTGTTATCATAATTGTAATGATCAACCGCAGCAAATGTACAAATGCTGATGATTGCGGTTAGGCTATAACGATGCATAGAGGAGAATAATTCCTGCATTCGTTTTGACCTTTTTCCATCCACAACACAACCAACACACAACACAGCCAATCACAGCCAGCCTTGATATGGAGCACAACTTCACTGTAGTGTCATCAAAACGTCAAACTCGGAACTAGCGAAGCATGGAGTGAATTTGCTCAGTCAGTAAACCCACTAACTAGGGTAGGTCCAGACAAAACGTGACAACGAGATTGAAGACAAACTGAGTTTAGTCCCTAAGAAAGGCTGCACATCAATTGTGTGGGGTTACCTTGGTTTCAAACGAGCTGACAAAGAGCAGAAAGGAGGCGTGTTCTGCAAGTACTGTAACAAAGCGGTCCCGGCAGCAGACGGAAATACGTCTAATTTGTTCCATCATCTGAATGAGGTATGGTGAAAAAAGAAGAGGCAGACGCAAGCAAAAACTCATATGCAGATGCGAAAAGGCAGCCATATATATACATTTTTGTATTTGTGTACGTGTCAACTGCAAAGGGCAAAAACGTACCGCGCATACAAGCATTGAATGTTAAATAAAGTTGTGTTTGAATATCTGCATATACTGAGCTTTTTTCCCGCATAAAAATTATTGTTTCAATATCGTTATCGAAGTATTTGGTTAACATATAATGCTATTTTTTTAATTTTTTTATTTTTTTATTTTTTTAAGAATTTGTTTCAGATTTTATCCCATTTTTTCCCAATTTAGTAGCCAATCACACCCCCTTTTTTTCATGTCAATCCCCCCCTCGTGTTGTGAGTTCGCTGTCATAGCCCTGAGACCGGCAGTGACAAAGGTGAAGTATCGTCTCCTCCGAGACTGCACTTGCCAAGCCGTTGACCGAACTCCGGTGCTCCAGAGCCACTCTTGTACGCAGCAAACTCATGTCGGCTTCCCTCCCCCTCCCTGGGACGGACAGCCACGGACAGCCAATTGTCGCCCCCTAGTGGCACTCCCGGCCAGAGTCGACTCTGGCGCGGCCGTTAGAATCGAACCCCAGTTGCAGTGGCCAGCGTCGAACGTTGTAACCGCTAGACCACCCGGGAGGCCCCATGCTAATTATTTTTGCTCATATCCCCCATCTTGTGCAAGATAGCATGGAGTGCTCCTGATAGCTAGTCAATCGCAGCATGGTCAGAGGAGTAAATGAAAGATGCTGCCATTCCATTCAAGTTTGAACACAACACAAATTGACGGATAATTATCGGCCACTGCTATCGGTAAATATAATTTTATCAGCCGATAGCAGTCAACAAGGCAAATATCGTTCGATACCGATAGTCCACCGATATATCGGTGAACCCCTACTAAATACTACAACACACAGTCATCCTGCATCAGAAATGCAGCTTACAGAAAATGTTGAGATTAAAGCCAAACCGAGTAGTTCATACAGTACTTAATTGCTTCTCACCGTGATCAAGCTACTAACCATTCAGAAAATGGTGCATGCACATGTTTGTGTGTGCATTTCCATGTAGCTACATGGTATTTCCATCAGTAGTGAGGGGGTTATATCACCAAGCATAGACATAGACCTTGTAAGTTACATTCCATAAATATGAGCTCCTAGGTAGCGGAGCTAAGTGGTGATAAATATGCTCTGGCCTCCTCCGTATTCTATTGGTTAACGATTGAACAGTGCTTCCTATTCAATGTTACGTTAGATGCAGTGCATTGAATTATGCAGTTCAAGCTATCTGCTTAGAAATTCAAATGCCCACCTCTATTTTGAAATGGACAATCACATTCAAAAACGGAAAATATATAAGATATTTCCAAAGGATAGCAGCTCGATCCTGTCAGTGATCCAAAAAAGTAGTGGCTTATTTATACAGCTACATATTTCACTGAAGCAGTTCTTGTGGTATACCTCACTGACGTGTACAACGTTTGTATCTCAGCTGAGTGTCGCTCTCTGGCCACAAGCCCAGTTCCTTTCCTGATGCTTCACAATTCATCCCCAACAGCACCAGCCTCAAGTACTCTAAGCCTGGCACCACTGACGGCACTCGCCTACTGCTCGTGTGCGACGTGGCCCTGGGACGATGCAAGGACCTCCACAAGAAGGACATCAGCCTGAACTGCGCCCCGGAGGGCTATCACAGCGTGCACGGTGTCCAGCGCTCCCCAAAAGGGCCCTCGGACTTTGAGGTGCTTATGAGGGTTCAAAACAAAGACATGAGGTAGACTGGTGCGGGTAGAACAGGATGGTCCCTAATCCTCACGTAACCGCGCTTTGGTTTGCGTGGATGTGTCCCCCAGGACGAGGAGTACGTGGTGTACCACTCAGACCAGGTTCAGATGAAGTACGTGGTGCAGTTCAGCGTGGAGGACGAGCCGGTGAAGACGTTCCAGCCGACCATCGACGTCTCGTCGGATGTGGCACCGCAACCGTTGACCTCTGACCTCTGTGAGTCCCCAGTACCCCCAAATGAAGGGTCGCTACAACGAGTCACACGGCGACTGCGCAGAAGATCACGTAACCTCTGCCAGGAGTCATGTGAACAGTGCACGGCACACTCTCTAAAGCATTCCTTTCTTACAAAACGAATTCCTAATCTCTGAAGAAGAGGTTTTCTTTCAACTGCATTTCTTCTGTGATCATTGAAGCTAACTGATGGTATTTGATATTTGTACCCGAATGAGCAGTTTGGCTAGCCTGCGGTTGAGAGCTGAGTGTTGGTATGTTTCCGTCTTGCCAGTGGCAGAAGGTGAGGAGGACAGTGTCGTGTACAAGAACCCCCTGGAGGACGTTACTGCAGGGTTACTGGACAACAACGGCCAGCCACTGCCCTTGCAAGCTGTCCATGTGAAGTGCAAGCTCATGGATTTGCTGACACAGGTACTTTGCTGCTAATAAACGAACCTGCCATTAACCTCATTTACACAAAAGCTCTGGGGAGCATACTTTGAGTATTTCGTATGTCTCTGTAGACTGCAAGTGTGAATGCCCAGACAGGACATGCAACAAGTACATTAACTTCCTTAATCTTCCATGTTCTCAGGTCATTATTTTTCAGTCTTACACCAACCTGAGTGAGGTTCCGATCGAGGCCAAGTATGTCTTTCCCCTGGACGAGTCTGCAGCGGTGTGCGGATTTGAGGCCTTCATCAACGGGAAGCATGTCGTGGGACAGGTAGTTCAGCATGAGCCACTGCATTACCAGGGTGATCGCAGTAGAGTCAGTCTCAGTCAGCATGGGGGCATGTGATGTCATGGCGTTTTTCCACCGCACGGTACGGTATGGTACGGCATGGCACGGTAACCATCCGTACCCGTAACTATCCCCTTCATGGGTCGAGTCCTTGTGTCATTTTTCCACCGCGGAATTGCAATTGAGCAAGATCACATTTACACTTTCCAGTACAATTCCCAGGTACACATTGACACTGTCCAGTTCAGATCCTTTTGTTTCAAAGGCCTGGGTTTAACTAGAGCATCGGAATGCATCGAAGTGACTCCTATATCTTTCAAAAATTCTATTTATGTGAGGAATGAAAATGTTGTACTATGAAAATGTATATTCTAATTGCGTTAATGAAAATGACAATACTATACTTTGTCCTTTCAAAGAAAACGTGTTTATTTCAGTTTTTGTAACACAAACCTAACTCGTAGAATCACTCAAACTTGACAATAATACCAAACTCTATGTAATACTCTTTGAATAAAACCAATAATCGAAGTGAAGCTGGATTTAAAAAAACGGTTGTGTCTGAGCCGGACTGAGATTTATCACGACGATTCTGTGATGATTGCACTTGACAAATCAATGGTCTGCAGTATTGCTAGCTCCGCCCTTAGGTTGCTGTCCGGCTCGGTAGTACCTAAACAGAGCAGTAGCTAAATTCAGCACGGGTACTTGGGTTCGGTACAGTACAACGCTTGGCGGTGGAAAAAGCTACGAATCATGGAAGCATGGATTGTTACCGTGCCGTACCGTACCATACTGTACCGTACTATGCGATGGAAGAGCGCTATTAGTCTCAAGTCAGTGTGGGTGTAAATGGGGAGAGTTTCAGTGGCTTTGGGTGTATGTGGTGTGATTTAGTCTGGGTGTGTGTAGTGAGTCTTGTTCAGTCTGGGTGTTTGCAGTCCCAGTTAGTCCGTTGTATATGAGTTGGTTCTCAGTGTGTGTGGGCTGTGAGACTCAGTCAGAATAGGTGAAGGTGTTGTGAGTCTCAGTCGTTGTGGGTCATATTTACTCTCGCTCTCACAGGTGAAAGAGAAAGAGCAGGCGAGGAAAGAGTACAGGCAGGCCATTGAAAAGGGCCATGGCGCTTACCTAATGGACCAGGATGCACCCGTAAGTATTTTTTTCTTTCATCTTTGAATTGTGTTCTATGCATATGACTATATTTCTCAGTCCATTTATTACATCTTTAATTAGACAAGTTAAATAACCATGAAGCTCACAGCTATAAATGTGTGCTCAGATTAAGTGAAATATAAACAAAATCAAAGGAACACGAGTGGTTAGGGCGTTCAGGGCTGATAATGTGTTTGAAGGTAACTTGGCATATTGCTACAATACGTGCTGCCTCACCCCATTTTGAGTGGAAAGTTTTCTTCCAAGTACTCAAAATGCACAAACATAGTGCATGACATTTTAAGGAAATGTTTTCTCACCTGTCGGTCATCTTTTTTGTACAGGATGTGTTCACCATCAGTGTGGGGAACCTGCCATCTGGGGCTACAGTCCTGATCAAAGTCACCTACGTCACAGAGCTCATTGTTAGGGCGGGGTCCCTCATCTTCTCACTTCCCGGCAGCGTGGCGCCATGGCAACAGAGCAAGGCCCTGAACCAGAGGACGCAGGTAAGAGTGGCCATTGTGGCTGACCAGTTCCTCTCCATACCGAAATGACCACTTCGATGAGCCAGGCACTAATGGCGAATTCTTAAAAGTGAACTTGGATTAGTGAAGCAAGTGAGCTCCTCTCTTTGTGGTCCTAGTGAAAAATGTTTTCTGGCTCTATAATTATTTTAAATTTTGTTTACTTCCTTTAAGTAGTGTTACATCTTATAGCTGTATACAAGTTATAGTTTTAATTATACACTTTTTGATTTTATAATTGTTCTAATTGGTTAAGTGAAGATCTACTGTATATACACAACTCAAAAACAGCTATGCTTTTGAAAATATAATCAGTCTGATATATAAAATAAACTGATTATAATAAATAATTTATTTCAGATTGTTGATATGTTCGATATGTGTAATTACAGATATTGGTGAAGCATAATTATTTAATTGTATTACTGTACAGTGAATAATGTGAATATGTATAATGAGGACGCTCTTGGCCTTTTCTGTGTATCAGGTGTCAGTGGAGAAGGTGTGTGTGAATGAACTACAGACAGAGGGGTGAGTGGTTTACTCTCTTTTTCTATTTTCATGGCTGCATCACCTTCTCCCCATGTCTTACTGAAACAAAAGCATTTTAGGCTCCTGATCTTTTTTCAATGGGAGTCAAACGGTCAAGTTATGGTCAAGGTCCATTTCTCACTTTAGGCTGACCTTTGCCAGGTCAAAGAAAGAAAAAAAAAAGAATGAATCAAATTTTTGAACTGAAACTTTTCTTCCAAAATCTGAAAGGATCAGGCAAGAAAATGTCCCATCTCTGTTTGAGTTGGCATGGAACAAGCCCTGGGACTTGAGAACATGTGGGAAAATACAAACCGAAAGTAAAAAATTGTAAATGTCAGGGGTTTAAGAGGGGCATGCTCAGTTGGGATTAAGGTCCTCTGCAGGGTTCCGTTGTCCCCCTGTCCCCGCCCCTCCCTTCCGCTCTTCATCAGGACATTAGCATTTGACTGACAGCTTTCTAACATGGCTGCTGCCCCCCCAGGCTCTTCACCCTGGACATGTCCATCGAGATGCCCTATGAGATCTTAGACCTGTCTTGTGTGACGCATCGCATCCAAATCAAGGTAATTCTCTTCAGCACGCTTTTCTGCAACACCACTGCTAACGCGCTGAGTGTTTCTACGCGTTACAATCAAGGCAACACTGTTTGACACGCTTTTCTGCAATGCCATGGCTGTCACACTGAGGCTGTGTCCGAAACCGCTTACTCGTTCCCTATTCCCTATTCCCTATATAGTATATACTATATAGTGTACTATGTAGCGAACGAAAGTAGTGTTTTCGGAGACTACAACTGAACGTCATTTGCGTCAAAAAAAAGTGCCGGATATTCAGGTGACGCAAGCGGATGCGCCCAGTATTGCGTAGCCGTAAACAAACCGAGCACTCATGACAGCTGTTGAAATGTACTCAGGTGGTATCGGGTTTGCATGTTCAGTTTTGAATGTTAAATCCCAAATAAATTGTTGAAATTCTAATGATGTGCAAGTGTGGTTTTGTCAACTGTGGTGCTGTCTGCTAGCCACTGCTTTAGCCACCAATAGCTACCGTTATAGAAGTCGGGAGCTAACTAGCTCGTGTGGAGAAAATAACGTTAGGATAACTCACGAGCTCTTGACTAGCACCAACTCCCATAGCGATAATAACGGTAGCTATCGGTGGCTAAAGCAGTTAGCTAACGTTACCACCATGATTCCTGTTGCTGTTGTTACTGCTGTTGGCTGAACTTTTCTTGAGGCATAAACGGAGGTGTATGTATGACGGTATGACACGACCGCATTGCATTGTGGTACACGGGATCAATTGTAGGGTACAGTCGATGTACACTACAAATCAAGGTGAATTGTGGGTATTTTCTCGTTCACTATATAGTGAACGAAATTCACAGTTTAGAATTTGTCGCACACTACAAAATGGCGTCCACACAAAGTAGTGTACTATATAGGGAATAGGGAGTGGTTTCGGACACAGCCTGAGTGTATCACCCTGTTCAAATCTAGGCAGTAGTAACATCTGTGTCATAAGTCCTCACACTGAACCTCTGAACCACACCAATCCGTAACAGATGACTGATGCTACTGTGTTTGTGTTTGTGTGTGTATGTGCGTGTGTATGTGCCTGTGTGCGGGCGTGTGTGTGTGTCTGTGGTATTATTATGTTTGCTGCTGACAGAAAACGGATTGCAAGGCAGTGGTCAGAATGCTGCCGGGGCAGACCCTAGGACCTGACGGGTTCCAGCTGTCCTTCACCCTGTCCCAGGTCCACCTGCCCAGGATGTGGGTGGAGAACCACCCTGACAAAGACAGCCAGGTCAGTCCCCACCCCTCCCCTCCCCCTCCACCCGCCCTCTCTCTCTCCCTTTCTCCATCATGTGACCTTTCTGTCTCTCGCAATCAATAGCATTTTAATAACAAACTTGTGAGCCTTGCATTTTTTACATTATGAACAAAACTAGCAAAACAGGTTTGACCAGAGATTTAAACTTCATCTAAGGATGTGACAAGAAGAATTATTAGAGTACTCTCCGAGCCCATTCACATGTCACTTACATTCTAGACCTTCTGACATATTATTTAGGTGCAGAATAAAGTGTTGGTGTGGTGTGGCGTGGCGTTTGGTTTCACATTTTTAGAGTGCTCTCTGTCGGCTCCCACTCAGACACACCTAATGGCGGAAGTATCCACGTGGTGAAGGATAGCGTCTAGTTTTACCTTTGTGTAGGGCTGTCCCCGACTAAAACAAATCTTGGTCGACCAACAGTCGTCCGTTTTTTCCGATTGGTTGAAACCTTTTTTTCTTCTATATGACACACCCTATTTGTTTTAATAAATACAACTATATGCACACTGCGCATGTTTTTTTATTTATTTTATTTTTTTATTTATTTCAATTTTTTTCCTGTTTTTCTCCGAATTTGGTTGCCAATTATACCCTCTATTTATCTCAATTCCTCTCCCCCACGAGTATGCCGCCCGTCCTCCGGGTCGAGACACTCTTTCCGGACCGATTGATCCGCCTCTTACGAGACAGAATTCTACCACGGATGCCTTTACCTGCTCCTCGACGGACTCGTGCCGGCTCACCCTCCCCCTCCCCTGGAGGCGGACAGCCAAATGCCGCCTCCGATCTGGGCTGACGACCAGGGCCGGTCTGGTAGAGACGCGGGTTTCGAACCGCGTCCCTGACAGGCAGCGCACACCACAGCGGACCAGCCAAAGTGTGGTGCATTAGACCACTACGCCATCCGCTGCCCCTCCAGATTTTTTCTTTTACATTATGTTCTTAGGTTATATCGAAATGAGTAATTAAAGTGTGCCTATAACACTAAACTTAACTGTAGGCAAATCTTAGGCTACAATTAAAATGCACATTCGCGTGCCTAAAACAAGAAGGATGCAATATAGGCTACATGAAAGGGGGTGTTACGCATGTTTGTTATAAATATATAAACCATACAATTAGCAAAACACATTTATTATAAAATGTTACTTTCATTAGTTTTGCAGAATTATTCACAACATTACTATTACCTTAACTGCCTAATATAATTGAAAGAGAACACATATAGGCCTAGGCTAGCTATGTTAAGAGTGAAGGACTGTCACTGCCATACCCGCAGCATCCAGAATGGATTATTCTACTGACAAGTGCGCCGAACTGTGGCGCAAATCTAGGTGTCTCATCCTGCGTGGAGAATTTATTATTATTATAATTTTTTTTTTTTTTTTTTCGTGACTGCTCGACCAAAACAAATCTCGGTCGACCAACGGTCCATCGACCAAACAATTGACCAGTCGACTAAATGGGGTCAGCCCTACCTTTGTGATACCGGAACGGGATTAAATTAATGTTATCTCATTTTAGTTCTTTAGTTGTCTGACTCCAATTATTTTATCTGATTTTTCTCTCTCTTAACAGTTACCTATAGAATGGTATAATATGCAAATGAGAGACTATAGTCTCTTAGCTCTTGTAGTGTGGCTCTATATGTGTTGCTATCTCTATATGAGATGCGGACGTGCCTTTGGCCTGTGTATAGCCCACCAAGGGTACATTTATGTATCTTGCAACGACACTAGTGTATAGGAGAGTGACTACGGAGTGCACCTAACCAGAGTTCTACGTGTGTGTGCTGTTAACCGTAACCTTAAAACCACAATGTGTAATTGCAATAGTTAAGATTCATGAGCAATGCTGAGTTATGAAAATGTTTATTAGCTGGAATTCCAACAATTGTTAAGCAGACGTTAAACAGAAGTTGAATGGAAGTGCAGAATGCTGAGACGGCTATACGCGAATGATGCGCAGGAGGTCGTAAGAGTGAATCTCAAGAGGAGATACAGTGGGGAAAATAAGTATTTCACCCCCTGCTGATTTTGTGAGTTTGCCCCCTTACAAAGAAAGGAACGGTCTATAATTTTCATGGTAGGTTCATCTTAACAGTGAGAGACAGAATATTTAAAAAATCCCAGAAAATCACATTATATGAATTTTAAACATTTATTTGTGTTTTATTGAGGAAAATAAGTATTTCACCCCTACCAACCAGCAAGAATTCTGGCTCCCACAGACCGGTTATGTGACCAGGAGGCACACAGATTAGTCCTCTTACTTAATTAGTACTCCTAATTAAGTACTCGTTACCTGTATAAAAGACACCTGTCCACAGAATCAATCAATGAATCAGATTCCAACCTCTCCACAATGGGCAAGACCAAAGAATTGTCTAAGGACATCAGGGACAAAATTGTAGACCTGCACAAGACTGGAATGGGCTACAAGACCATTGGCAAGCAGCTTGGTGAGAAGGAGTCAACTGTTGGTGCGATAATTAGAAAATGGAAGAAACACCAATTGACCATCAATCTCCCTCGGTCTGGGGCTCCACGCAAGATCTCACCTCGTGGAGTGAACCTGATCATGAGAAAGGTGAGGGAACAACCCAGAACTACACGGCTGGAGCTTGTTGATGATCTCAAGGCAGCTGGGACCACAGTCACCAAGATGACCATTGGTAACACACTACGCCGTAATGGATTGAAATCCTGTAGTGCCCGCAAGGTCCCCCTGCTCAAGAAGGCACATGTACAGGCCTGTCTGAAGTTTGCCAATGAGCACCTGGATGATTCAGAGGAGCTATGGGAGAAAGTGCTGTGGTCAGATGAGACTAAAATCGAGCTCTTTGGCATCAACTCGACTCGCCGTGTTTGGAGGAAGAAAAAAGCTGCCTTGGACCCCAAGAACACCATCCCCACCGTCAAGCATGGCGGTGGAAACATTATGCTTTGGGGCTGTTTCTCTGCTAAGGGGACAGGACGACTTTACCGGATCGAGGGGAGGATGAATGGGGCCATGTACTGGGAAATCTTGGGTGAGAACCTCCTTCCCTCAGCCAGGACACTGAAAATGGGTCATGGATGGGTGTTCCAGCATGACAATGACCCAAAGCATACGGCTAAGGCAACAAAGGAGTGGCTCAAGAAGAAGCACATTAAGGTCATGGAGTGGCCTAGTCAGTCTCCGGACCTTAATCCTATAGAGAATCTGTGGAGGGAGCTGAAGCTTGAGTTGCCAAGCGACAACCTACAAACCCTAAGGATTTGGAGAGGATCTGCAAAGAGAGTGGGCCAAAATCCCTCCTGGGATCTGCGCAAACTTGGTGACCAACTACAAGAAATGTCTGACCGCTGTGCTTGCCAACAAGGGTTTCTCCACCAAGTACTGAGTGATGTTTTGCTAGGGGTGAAATACTTATTTTCCTCAATAAAACACAAATAAATGTTTAAAATTCATATAATGTGATTTTCTGGGATTTTTAAATATTCTGTCTCTCACTGTTAAGATGAACCTACCATGAAAATTATAGACCGTTCCTTTCTTTGTAAGGGGGCAAACTCACAAAATCAGCAGGGGGTGAAATACTTATTTTCCCCACTGTATGAACCGCACTACTCCCTGCGCTGTTTCTGTAAGCGCATCACACTACGTTCATTATTAGTTGCACAGATGGCCGCTGACGTGTAGGTAGTTTGCATTTGCCCACTGTTCACTTTTGAAGAGTGTTCTGAGATCTTTATTAAGCGCCCCCTGTACCACATCATTAATGACACCAACCCATTGCTCATGACATCAGCTTTCCAACAACACCAAACATGGTTATACTGTATATGTACATGATGACGTTACAGTATACCATATTAAATTCAGTGATTTGGTCAGCAGTCCTGAGAACAGCCTCCTCCATGTCCTGTTTCACCAAAGTCAGCAGGACTGATTTTATGAGTGCGGGCTGTAAGGCATTTGGGGCAATACCACTGTTTACTTATTCCACCAGCTGGCTCCCTGCTGGCAGCATACACACAGTTTGCATTCTTTTGGGTTATTTATTATTTGGGATTTATTTTGGGGCATGGTTCTGTAAACCACCCTATAGTTGGCTGCCCTAGAGGTGTGTGATGTTTTTGAACTGCAGTCCCCAAGAAACAAGCGCACTGCTCAGAATCATGTAATCCTACAAGCAAGCCACTTAATGAAGCCAAGTAATTCACAATGTGTTATAATAATTCTAGAAAGTAATGCAATTAAAAATGTTTTTATTAAACAAAATTGATGTGATGTGTTTTACAGAATTGTAAATGCAACACATTAGTACTGAACAAAGTAATGGAAAAGGCGAACTACTTCTGGCACACAATGCATTTGATACAGAATCTGCACGTAAAACCGCACCCTCGGGAGTAGAAAAGCAAGTGAACGCCTCCGATTCGCACAGCATTTGGCATTAGTCCCCAGCATCCGCATTCTGAGAACAAACGGATGTGCATTCAAGCGCGTTAAAGCCATTCAAAAGTGTGTGGAAAAGGTGAAGAGTGGTGTTTGTCCCTTGTGTCCATCCTCAGGCCTGCATGCTGGTGTTCTACCCGCACTTCGACCCCAGTGGCGGGGCGGGTCCTGGGGACGGGGGCAGGGACGGGGATGTGGAGGTGGTGATCCTGCTGGACACCTCAGAGTCGATGAGGGGCGTGGCCATGCAGGACGCACGCAGGATCGCCGTGCAGATTCTGAAAGCGCTGGACCACAAGGCCAAGGTCAACATCATCTCCTTCGGCACAGGTACCAGCCCAGTCGATTCCAGCAGTCGGGCAGGTCATATGGGGACTCCTGGAGGGATGATATCCTGAAGGTTTGGTCTGAGCATTTGGTCACCTGACCCTATGGAAAATTGCGCCAATGATGTCCCTTATCTGGACATGCTTGGAGTAACATAAATGGAGAATCTTTTAGACAGTGACCCTCCAGCACCATGGTTAACACTTCTGTACAGTTTGGCACAGAACTGTACACCCAGTGAGAGAATGTGTGTTGGCACTTTTGTGTGTTGGGTCTTGTCACCATACACCTTGTGGTGCTGTAGCTGAGCTAACGACAAGGACTTTTTCCCATGAGTCCAAGTTGAATCAAATTTAGGATAAAAAGGAATGTCAGAAAGCTTTATCAATTGGATTGATAATTCATGATTGTTTTCTTTTTTACAGACCATAAAGAGTTGTTCCTCTCCTCCCAGGCCTGTAGCATGGCCCTTCAACCTGCCATGAAGTTTGCAATGGTGAGACTTGCATAGGTTTGCTGAAGCTCAAGGGTTTACCTCTCTTAATGAGGGAATAGTGCCCATGCAGGATTCAAACCTGTAACCTTCTGGTCACAAAAATACATACAACATGTTCATGGGCAAAGTTTCATGCAGTTGTGTATTACTTCCTGAGTTTAATACCATTTGTTTGTTCTTAAAATGTTATTCTCTGAAAATAAATCTAGTCTCCATCTCATTTAACACACAAAACACTTAAAGTATTTTTTAGAAATTAGAGGATTGCAGTACCTATAATCAAATACTTATAGTAGATTTAGAGCATGAAATGTTTTTACAGTTCTCAGGAAAAAGGAGTCAGTAAGGATTTGAACATGTATGTTCTTTAAAAGGTTTTCAATATACAGTACAGTACAGTATACATTATGGGGTACAGTGCACTTGTTTCTTGTTGTTCCCTGATCCTTCCTGTCTTAGTCCTCCCCAGCAGTGGGGGGCAGCACTGAGCTGTGGAGACCCCTGCGCAGCCTCAGCCTGTTGCCGCCATCAAGTGGCATTCGGAATCTACTGCTGATTTCAGACGGGCATGTTCTGAATGAGGCTCTCACCCTGAATCTGGTTCGGGAAAACATCCAGCATAGCCGTGTCTTCACCTGCGGGGTCAGGTAAGGTGAAAGTTTAACTTTGTGTCCAAATCCTAGTGTTTCCATTATCACTCAAAAGCCAACATTTCTAACAGAAATTGGCTACTGCCAATTTTGACTGAATTGTTATATGAATTTTAATTGGATTTGGATTGTCTTTTACACCCGTGTTTGTGTGCCTTTCTGTCTTTTGTCATTCCTTCAGCACAACAGCCAATCGGCACATGTTACGAGCCCTGGCCCAGGCAGGAGGCGGAGCCTACGAATTCTTTGACACCAAGACAAAGCACACCTGGGTGGAAAAGGTGAGACTTATGATGAACAAATGCCTTCGATGGGCTATACAGACTTATACTGCCACTACATCAGATGCATTTAATCAGTATACATTTATTTGAGCATTAGCAGCATTATGGTATTGGGTATTGGGTAGTATTGGGCCAGCGTGTACTTATAGTGATGCCCAATTATAGCAGGATCAGGTCGATCTGGCCAGTCCACGTTGTACAGGTGTTATGTCCAGGTGTTATATACAGATTGGGCTGGTTCAAAGTTACAGGTGAAAGTGGAAGCTTCCGGCCCAAGAATACAAGCGCAGTTCAGTTGATTTGGATCTAATGTAAAGCCCCTGACAGGGATCTAATTGCACCAGGATGGAACGCAAAACCACTGAATCCTCCGAGCCCATGGACTCGGTAACGGTGGCCTCGGTTTGTTTGAAAGCAAATTCAGGACATTACTTCAGCCAAACTCTTTTGCTTTATGGAAGCATTAAGGAGAGTGTGGAGGGCGTCGGTCTCGGCCACATGTTAGTGGCATGGTTGCCTTTGTTTTTACATGTTGTGGAGGCCTTTGGAGCAGGGAGACTTTCCGGGGGCAGGTTTGGCACTCTCACAGGGTGTGAGAGTGAACTGTCGCCCGCAAGGTTGCTCCAAAGGCCATAATTGATTTAATTATTATTTAATTGGTGTCAATCAGGTAATTGATGTGGAATTAAATTGACTGATTGGGTTTATATGTGAGAATGTGAATTGTTTGGTGTTGAGTGATTGTAATTGGGTGAGTGAATGATAGACGGGTGATTGCCTCACGAGTCCCACCTGAGCCAGTCAGAAAGTAAGCCTATTTAAGAGCAGGTGGGGCAAGTGGGGAATCAGTTAGTCTTTGTCTTGTCATTGATGTGTGTGTCTTGAGAGTTAGTCTTTTGTCTTTGTCATTTATGTGTGTGTTTCCAGAGAGTTTGTGTGTTTCCAGAGAATTTGTGTGTTTCAAGAGAGTTTGTCTTGTCATTATGTGTGCGCGTATTGAGAGTTAGTCTTTGTCTGGTCATTTGTGGGTGTGAGTGCGCGTGTACTGTGTATTATTGTGGAGTGTTGGTGTTTGATGTGACTCTGTCGGCCATGGTGGCGCATGTCTGTAATCCAAGCTGCTGGGAGGCGGAGTCTGTGTGGAATATATGTTGAGTTCTGTGTGCGTTTGTTGAAAGTGACTGAGTAGAGTGCTTCCTGTGTGAGTGGGAAAGCGGGAGAGAGGGCGCACTAAGAGTGTCCGCCTCTCTCCCTCGGTGTGATCGTGAAAGAGAGCGAGAGGGCGCCCTGAAAGAGGGTCCGCCTCTCGCCCTCGGTGTGATTGGAAGAGAACTCACACTCGGGCAGTGGAGTGTCTCTGGACAACGGCCCGAGAACTCTCACTGAAAGAGTGGAGAGTGTCTCGGGGCTGGTTGCCAGAGAACTCTCACTGTGAGGAGTGGCGAGGGTCTCTGTGCGTTTGAGGAGAACTCGCACTCGGGCAGTGGAGTGTCTCTGGACAACGGCCCGAGAACTCTCACTGAAAGAGTGGAGAGTGTCTCGAGGCTGGTTGCCAGAGTACTCTCTGTGAGGAGTGGCGAGGGTCTCTGTGTATTTGGGGTAAAAGAGAACTCGGACTGAAAAGTTTGAGTGTCTCTGTGTGCATGGGTTTGGGAAGCACTTGAAAAGTCACTGGATATGTGTGTGCCTGGGGAGGTTCTAGGGGAACTCCGGTCTGAGGAGGCGCGGTGTCTTGAGATGTGTGTTCGGGACAGTGTGTAGAGTTCTACCCTGTCCCGGTGAGTGTTGATGTGTGTTTAATGTGAATGTATGAAGGCGGGGTGGAAAGCCACTGACTGTCTTGTGTGTTTCCCGGAAGGGGATTCCCCCCTCGGAGGAGGCGGGCTTTTGTTAAGTTTTGATTATTTTAGTTGATTGTTTTTGCCCGAAAGCTTCGCGGCAAGTAGGGTCAAGGGGGGGAGTTGTCTCTCCCCCCATGTCTGGGGGGAGAGACAAAAAAAATAAAGATGTGGTCTGTAGACCGGCAAACCCCACTCCTCTGCCACTTCTTACCATCAGCTGCTCTGCTCCAGTCCAGGGATTGTCATGTGGCATGTGACAGAGATACTCCAGTGAATATGGTTGTTAAAATGATGGCCTATGACCATTAAAATTGTGAGCCTCTCTTGTGAGCTGTGCCCAACTACATTTTTACCAATTGAGAGCATATCATAAATAAGTGTTACTTGTAAGTAAGCATGATTCTCACCAGGAAATGTTTTAATGCATGCCTTGCAGTGTGTACACATTTACTCTGGGACCTGTGCATGTAATGGAGACATTTTTGTCAGTGTGAAAACGTGTGTAAGCGCATCTTCTAACGAAGCTTGTGCATACGCACTGTTAAAAAGGGGGCCAGTGAGTTCTGTCTCGAAGGAGGCAGATCATCCTCGGAGAGTGGCTTGCCCCGTAGAGACGGGTGGCGAGTTTGTGGGGTAGAGTTAATCTAAATAAATAGAGGGTATAATTGGCTTCCAAATTGGGGAGAAAAACAGGGGGGAAAAAATCAGAAACAATTTATTTTTAAAGGAAAAAAAAGAAAAGAAAAGTGGCACAGGTGTTAGTCAGAAGGTGTGTGTGGCAGGTGTCGTCTCAGGTGAGGCGCATGTCTTGCCCGGGCTGCAGCTCGGTCTCGGTGAAGTGGCAGCAGTTTAGCTCCAGCGCGGCCCCGCCCATCCAAGCCCCCACCCAGCTGCACGCGCTCTTCAGCGACTGCCACACTCTGGTCTACGGCTTTGTGCCCCACTGCACGCAGGTAAATCACCCACCTCCTGGACACCTCTTTGTCTCTGTGGCTGTGACCGAGTCCCTCTGTATAAATAGACTATGTATGAATTACTATGGCCTTAATATTAATATTCATATATAATTATATTGTTAATATATATTTTGCCTTCATCATGGCACTTATGTGTGACTATGTTTATTCGACACATTTTTTGGATGCTTTGTTTAGATTTAGATACAGTCCATTTTTGTATTTGTACTGGTGTTCATGAAACCTCATTATGTTGTATGACATAACATGTAGTATCTACGATGTGATGCTCTGGGTGAAAGGATCAGCAAAATGTGTAAATGTCTATGTAGAAATGAACAGCGTGCACGTTTCTGCTCCCTCCCTGAAGGCCACCCTGTCCGGCAAGCTGAGCGAGCAGGAGATCGAGACGATGGTGTCCACCACCGAGCTGCAGAAGACGACGGGCACGGTAAGCCGCCGAGACACGCTCTCCCGCACTAATGCGTGCACACACACGCATTTACACCCCCCCCATCCCCCTTTTCCCCTGCTCTCCAGTTCCTCCACAAGCTGACGGCGAGGGCGGTCATCAGGGACCACGAGGGTGGCAGCCTGCACCCGGACGAGGCCGAGCATGAGGTGAGTGCCAGGAGTCCGTGCGTATCTAGTCCGCTCGTCAGTCCCTTGGGGCCGCGCGCTCACTCTCCTGCCTCTTCTGCTGCTGTTCCCAGGGCAAAAAAAGAGGAGCTCAAGTCCTACATCATCCAGCTGAGCAAAGAGTACTCCATCGTGACCCAGTACACCAGCTTCGTGGCCATAGAGGAGAGGGTAGGTGTAACTAGTGAAGGCGGGAGCCTGAGGAATCGTGGGTAATCTCTCTCCACCACAGTTGCTGTTCAGGGAAACAATAGAGCAGGATACTGACCTGTATGTATGTGATTAAATATTGTGTGAGTGTTAAATCCTCAGACTTTTCAGTTTATGTTGTGGATATAAGCCACCTTTATGGATGTGTTTTAGCCTCACTCTTCAAGTAAGATGGGCCATGTGCAATTATCAAGAGAATTGGTAAAGGTCTCTTCTTTGTAAACATGTAAACTGCATGCCATGTCACACTGCAAAATGGAGCTTCTTGTCTGTAATGTGTAACATCTCTAAATGGCATATACCTGTATATCTCACACAGTATAAGCGTTGTGTCTTTCACTGCGATGTACACTGCATCTCATGTGTTCATTCAGAGGTGAGTGCAAGGTTCCACTTCCAGGTGATCCAAATTAAAATCCACCTATACCTGGGATTTGAATTGAAATGCCAAGTTTTCAGTTCCAGTTTGATTTTCCGACATCCTATGTAATTCTAATGGGTTGCTATGAAATGCATTTTTTGCTTAGCTGCAGTGAATTTATTTAAAGATTTTCCAACCACACCATATCAGATGCACACATTTTGTATTTTATGAATGTATTCACCCAGTAGTGGCCTGTCGTATGAAAGCTAAGTTATTGGAATTCATGACACATGTTTTGGATTACATATATGAACCTTTATTAACATTTTAGACTGCATTCACAAGGAGTAGGTCAGGGCTGGCCAACCCTGGTCCTGGAGAGTAGCAGGGTACGCTGGTTTTTGTTTTAATCTTAAAATCAGCAACCAATTTAGACCCAAGAAACCAGGTGAGGTGAGTAAACTGTGCAATCAACTGTTGTAATCGATCAATTAAGTGCTGAGTAACCACAAGAACCAGCACACACTCCAGGACCAGGGTTGGCCACCCCTGACCTACTCCTTGTGAATGCAGTCTAAAATGTTAATAAAGGTTAAAGAATATTCGCTAATTAGGTGGGTGGTGGGCTTTGAAAGTTAGGAAATTCTTCATCTAGAGGATGATGTGAATTCATAAAAATTAACCTGAAAGGACACAAGCTCTTTCTGTCTGACTCCACCCACAGGATACAGAGAGATCAAACATCGGTTTTACAGACATTCCCAGGCTGATTTCTGAGGAGGATGTGGATTTTTTGCCGTACGTTGGCTGGGAGGGAGAGCCGGATGAGGAAGAGATATATGAAGATCTATATGACGAGCTCGGAGATGATAGTGATGGCTTTGCAATGTTTGACAGCCTATGCGGAAAACAGGCAGTAGCCTTTGATGTCCAGCCCTACTGTGGATATGAGGTAATACAGAGATAATACTGTACAAATATACAGGTACACTGGCCACATACTATACACTGGCCATGTATACTTGGTGGCAGCACACAGCCAGTTGGAGCCACTGGATATTTTAATAATATTAGTTAATTTAATAACTCAAACATTGGCCAAAGAATGTCTTTCTTTTTTTCCCCTCCCTTTCCCTTCCTGTTCTCTAATTTCAGTATATCCTACGATATCCATCGCAATGCATTCTTCTAATTAATTGATGCATTTAAAAGGCATTCGCTTAATGTGGTAAACTGTCGGCAACGTGGCTATTGACATTGTTGCTGACATGGTAATTCATTGTGTTTACTAAAAATTTTAAACATGCTGCTTGTTCATGTTCATGGACATGGACAAGTCAAACTTTTCAAACTGAATACTGAGTCTTCGATTATACTAGGGTGCGTTGTAAGGGTCCTACTATGTCCAGAATGTCGAAATCCCAGTGCTGTATTAATCTGACATGGACATGGCGGTATTGGTCATCTGTTGCTGTAGCAACCTGTTCCTACCTGTTTTGGGTAGGAACAGGTCATGGGAGTGGGAAAGAGTCCTGCACTGGCCCTTATTTGTATTGGTTCTGTTGCTCAAAGACTCACCCTTGTCAGGGTCTAGAAACAGGACAATCCTCCTGTAGAATTTAATTAAAATAATACATTTGTATTAAAAAAATGAACATCACTGAGGGCCTCCTGAGTGGTGTAGCGGTAGAATGTAGGACACTGCGATTCGATTCCACCAGGTAGCGCCAGTTTCAGCTCTGGCCGGGAGTGCCGCTAGGGGGCGGCAATTGGCTGTCCGCCCCAAGGAGCGGGGAGGGATAAAAGCTATATGAGCTCGCTGCATATATGAGTGGTTGTGCGTGGGTGACAGGCTTCGGCTTAGGTGGGTTCCGGCTCGGAGGAGGCGGTGCAGCGCAGCACTCCCTACCGGTCTCGGGACTACGGCAGTGAGTTCTCATACGAGGGAGGGGATAATTGACATGAAAAGGAGAGGGTATAATTGGATACTAATTGGGAATAAACAGCAAAATCTCTGCAAAATCTAAAGCTACATTTAAAAAAAAAAAGAACATCACCGCCAAGTACTTTTCACTCTTGATTATTTGAGGATGAAAAAAAAAAAAAAAAAAAAAAGAATGAACTTCCTTTTTCTGCTCTCCTTTGTTTTAGGATTTAGGACTGATGTCGGCTATGACAGACTATGAACCTTACCCGGTGACGCACCAAGCTTTTATGCAGCCTCAGCCCCAAGCAGACAGCATTGCTTTCCCCCACCTACCACCACCGCCGCCACCATCAGGACCGGCCAGCCAGATGCATCGACGGAACTTTAAACCACGTGTTAGGATGACGAGCCCGCTATTTGGTGCAGCGCAGGAGGCTGTGGCGAGCGCATCAGCTGCAGAACACAAACAGGCACAAGATGCAATATGGACGGTGGTACAGCAGCAGCAACAGCAGCAGTGCGCTGCATTTCTCGACAGAGATGATTACACTTTCGACCAAAGAGGGGTGTCCGTACATGGGTTCCGCGACTCAAGTTTTTCCTTCCTTGCTGCTCCTCCCACTCCTCCCGCTCCTCCTTCTTTTACACCTTTTTCCCAACCCCGATCGATCAGCGAGATGCTCCATGAAGACGAGATTGCCGATGCTCGCCCGGTAAAGTTCAAGCCTGGCATAGTCGGCTACTCATGGCTGCCGCCGCCTCCTCTTCCTCCTCAAAATTACTTCCAGAAAGCCTCAGATGTGTCCAGCAGAGATAGCCCAGTGAGCACCCGTTCTCGTTTCATATGTCAAGCCAGCTTAAGTTCTGATTCTGTCGGGTCCCTTATGCCCCGTACAAAGAAGTTCTCATCTGCGGGAGCAGAATTTGTGGAAGGTGCAACATTACTTCTTGATACCCTTACTGTGGGGTCCGTGGGTGCAGCATACGGTGATCGCCCCCTTTCATGGGCTTCAAGAGCACCTTCTCTTTTCACCCCGGTTTCACTTCAGGGTCCCCCTTCCCGTGCAACCCCCTCAAAGAAACACGGCTTTTTGTCTTTTGGGGCTACAAATGAGATGGGATCAAGCCAGGGCAAGGCAGTGAAGCAAAAAGAACTGTTGGAAACTGTAAGGTAATTAAGGCTAGAATATTTTCCTCATTTCAATATATCCGTGCTAAACGTGTATTAGCACTCTCCTTTTTAGGAGGGTGTATTTTATACACATCATTTCTCCACGCATGTCTTCATAGGCTTATATTAATGTGTCCCATGTCTCTGTGACCTAGATATGAGCTCAAGGCCAGGCGCAGGTTATGTGGTAAGGCAAGAGGTGCACGGAGCAAGTCACGTGGGGTGTCATGGGAAGAGCTGTTTGACCTCCAACATCAGGTGAGGCAACGGACTGTTCCCTTCTTACAGAACAGGTTTCTCACATTTTAATCAAGTCAGCTGTATTCACTGATTCTAATAAGGGTGATTCCAACTGTACTTGCTGATTTAAGGACCGATGCAGAGAGTGAATAATGATGCATTTACTGATTTTGATTAGGATGGTTACTGGGAATGCACAGGGAAACTGGGCTCCATTCTCCGTCTGGATATAGACTTCTTTGCCAATGTCTTCCTGAAACAAAAGGGAATAATTTCTCTGGGTAAGTGTTCAAGATGACGAGAGGTCATAGCAGTGATCAGCTATCTGTAAGAAGGAACGACATGGTGGTCTTGATCACCGACCCAACGTGAAGCAGTCTAGTTTATTTACGGTGTGGAACATGCCACTGAGTTGCAATATGAACTCTGCCACGTTAGCAACCATTGTAATGAAGCCTACACTGCACTTCCAGGTTCCCACATCTAGGCTCAAAATGGGGCTATTTGATTTTTATTGCATTTTGTGACGATCATATGCGTATGTCTTTACTCTGAATGCATTTACAGCTAAAGAAAACAGGGCTGTACACAGACAGCCAATACTTATGCAAATACATATACAGTGCCTGGAATTGGCCAATCATATTTTGAATTAACTTATAGGTGAAGAGCAGGTGAGGAAATACGATCGTTCCTCAGTTTCATTTTAAGACATTTGTATTAGAAACCTTGAGCCACATTTGAATATGCAGGTGTCTCTCTCTCTCTCGCTCATTTTTTCTGTCCTACCCAACTCTCTCTCATCCCTCGCTGTCCATCTTTGTCTCATCTCTCCTACCTCCTCTCTCCCTATCCCTTTTCCTCTCTTCCCGCTCTCTAAGGTGGGGTTCAAAGTGCTACACAGATTCTTCCTTGTGGTCTGAAGTGTTTTTAGTGGTGTTTTTTTTTTTTAACACTTTCATGTTTATTGAGTTTTTGTTATAATATGACACATATACAATAATACAAGAATACAGAAAAGGGCACAAAATAGAATAAAAGAAAAAAGAAAGAAAAACAATAGCATACAAGTAAAAACACATCAAAACAGTCATGGTTACAGGTATCACCTTATCCTTATAAGTGCGTATGCAAATCTAGTATCTTGAATTTATGCATCAGTTGATATGTGCTGAGCTTTAGTGGTGTTTTTAATGCTAATGGTGGTCTGCTAATTTCTCACAGGAGTGAGGGCTCACGCTGACATCCTGAAGCTGGTGGCCACCCTGCTTGTCCTCCAGCTAATGCGAGTCATGGGACTAGCTGAAGGGAGTCTGCTCAGGACCCTTTTCCGTCTGAAGGACCCCAATCCTCCCCCGTATGCCTCTTAACATCTCTCTTTATTTTGGGTATTTCGTGTCATACAGTCCACTGGTTCCCCCAACATTTGTGTTGTTTCCCATTCTATTGGCCAGGAGGGAACTTGAACCAGCAGTGGGAGAGGGATGGAATTAAACATGCCACCTTACACAAACATAATATCTATTGAATCGAATGCAGTAGACATCCGATGCTGTCTTCAAGTGATCAAAATGAAAATGTATTATTTTATATCAATTCCTCTATGCAAGTTCTCATCCAGATTTTGGAATTGTAATTTTTTTAAAAACTAATTTGTGTTTGCCTTAACTGTTGAACTGCCCTAATATAATCCCTTCTTGAGATTATAGTTGTGCAGTTCTGGTCTGCAAAGGCCTAAGGTCTCTACATTTTATATACATTGATTAACAGTGAGATTAAGTGGCGGCTTACTCAAAGGACATCATTCAGGTGGCTTTGCGGTGGACTGAAGTCTGGAAACATTACACCCCCTTGTGGACTACAAGTCCTAAAATCTTGGTTTAGAATATCTCCCAAAAACTATGGCTTTTGCCAACAAAAAAATTAAGTTATATAAAAGAAGCATCCATCTGTGCATACTGAACACATTATCTGAGATTACTCTATCAAGTTCTGAGAATTAGTGCCAATTATGTGATAATGCAGGTTAAATATACATAGAACGTAACAAATGATTACTGTTTAGTGCATCATTTTTGTTTTAAGGGGATTTCTGTGTGTTTTTGTGTTCTGGCCACAGGTCATTGCACGGAGAAGCAGTGAAAAGAGCAGTGGAGTGGGTGTCTAAGGCAGACAGGCAGTATCCTTGTATCTGCAGTAGGCTTGAGTTTGGCTGGGACTGGGAATCTGCCACACGCCAGCTGTTGGGAGTCGACCCGCCACACTCACCTCTGCGTCCTATTCTGGAAAGGACTGCAGGCATTCAGGCCTAGTGAGGCCCTCACCTACCTGTCTCCCCCTCCACTCCCTCCCTGTCTCACCCTTTCTCCCCTCCCTGTCTCACTGTCATTCCCCTCTCTGTCTCACCCTCACTCCCTACCTCTGTTACCCCCACTCCTCTACCTGTCTCACCCACGCTTATGAACGTTGTTACCCCCACTACCCTCATTCTCCCTCCCCTACCTCTCAATGCCCTACTCAACTCCATCCCCAGTCTTTTTCTCATCTTAGTAATGTTGGAACAAAATCCATACTCAACCTTTACCCTGCATATCTAAGCTTATACGATAAATCTATATTTTTTATTTGCAAGTGATCCTTTTTAGATTTCCATGTGCTTTGTGACAGTCTTTTAATGTTTGTTTGAAGTGATCATTTGTCATTTGCAGTCAGTAATGTATAATTTGCACTAAGATCTGCATTTTATTTGTATTGTATATTAATTAAAAAAGTGCACATCTGAGTGCCTAGATTGAACAAATATGTTGGTTGGGGGTGGTGTTTAGCACACTTATGTTAATCTGTTGTATGAATTCTCAGTTGCTTTTTTAATACAATATGTGTTCAGGGCTTTGTTGATTAAATAAGTTAACTGCAAAACATTAAGAACGTTTATGCCTTTTGGTGTTCTTATGACTTCTATTAGGCTTCAGTAAACATTCCAACTGCAGCTGTGTTTGTTTCACACTAGCCACTTTGCCACAATCGGTTCAGGCCTGGGCTGTGCCTTTTGTTTTTCCACTGTCTTTTTCAAGCCTCAAGAGGGCAACAAACAGGGCTTAAATCCTCTAACCCTAGTGGTTGTCCTGATTCTTCAGCGGGCTGGCGAGGCTAAGGGTGGGGTTGTGGCACACATGGGGTTATGATAATCACTCTGGAGATTTTAACCTATTGCAATGCAAAATGGCTTGCAATAAACTTCATTGGCTAAGGATCCTGCTTAGTTAATTGTAGGATGTTTTTTCATGTTATATTTGCTAGTTGACAACAATTAGGAGACCTGCATGACAAACAATAATTAAACAGTTTAAATCGCTCAAATTGCTCATATTCTAAAGTTAACCTACCAAGCTTCACTTTAAAGTTTTCGCCAAATATGCATCTTCTTGGGAAAGATTGAAGTTGTGGGCACTGGACCCACAGATCTATCGTTGTGGCTTAGGAATAGGAAACCAGTGGAACTTTTCTCCCTAGAAATAACGCCAGATAAATTTAATAGATCTGTTTCTATTAGAGTTCTAATATACAATGATTGTATACTCATTCTTGAAATGTATTCTTATATGTAAAATGTTTTCTTTAAATAAAAACATTTAATATCTAAACATATATTTGGTTTACTTTTCCTGGTTTTATATTTAATTGTAAATTGTCCTGGAGAATATTGTTGACAAGGACAAAACATTTCACAATAGTTTACTGTAGCAGCTGGGAAAACCCCAATAAACCTGTCCATTGCAATTGTTACTTTTGCCATATCCACCACTTTCCTGCAAGAGACGATGTGTTTTTTCCTGCTAAATGTAGCTAACGTTTAGAATTCTCACAGGATAGATAATACACTGCCCGTCCCCCAAAAAAAGTCACACTAACATTTTGTTGGACCGCCTTTAGCTTTGATTACGGCACGCATTCGCCGTGGCATCGTTTCGATAAGCTTCTGCAATGTCACAATATTTATTTCCATCCAGAGTTGCATTAGGCCACATTTTTCGCCAAGATAATGGCTGTGTTCGAAACCGCTCCCTATTCCCTATATAGTGCACTATATAGTGTGTATGCCATTTTGTAGTGTTGTTCGAATTCTCAACTGTTAATTTCGTTCACTATATAGTGAACGATAAAATACCCACAATTCACAGCGATTTGTAGTCAGAGATGGGCAGTATTTCTGTTACTTGTATTTGAAATACGTATTTCAATTACTTTTGAGTATTTTGTAATTTGTATTTGACAGGGCAGAAAAAATTCAAATGTAATTTGTAACAAGATACTTTAGGGTAGAGTAATTTTGTATTTTCAAAATACTCAAAATACTTTATCCATGATTCAAAGAAGCTATTGAGAATTCGGCGCTTGTTTTCACACAAGCCTACTCACAGTATTCTAAGTGGCGTTTTGAGAAATCGTGACGTGAAAAGTCAGAAAAGACGATTTCTCAAAACACCACTTTGTGACTCCAGAAACACTAGCTAGCATGTATAATTCATGCTGATTTGTTTGTAAGTTTGTACTGTACTATTTTCAGTATTTTTCTTTTATATACAAATAGCATCAAAGATAAGAAATTGGTTGTCAATAGCCCAAACAACCAAAATGGAGGGAGTAATGTGGGCAAACTAATTAGGAGATGCTAAAGATGTGATTGTGCCTCTTAACACAACACACGGCGATAGCCTATGTGATTTTTGCTTTTTGCTCATATTGATAGAGAAAGGCAGCCACCTATTCATATGTTGGCCTACGATAGCCAATTGGAGACAAGTTTTTTTTTTTTTTTTTTCCTGTATTTTCAAAATACAAAATACATGCATTTTATCTGATACATTTTCTGGCACCAGTATTTTGATCTGATACATTTATTTGAGGCGTATTTTGTATTTTGTAACAAGATACATTTTGATGCATCTTTGCCCATCTCTGTTTGTAGTGAACAGCAAAAGGACCCTACAATTTCTCCCGTATACCAAAATGCAATGCGGTCGTGTCTTAGTTAGCTCACGACTTCCATAACGGTAGCTATTGGTGGCTAAAGCAGTGGCTAGCAGACAGCACCACAGTTGACAAAACCACACTTGCACATCATTAGAATTTCAACAATTTATTTGGGATTTAACATTCAAAACTGAACATGCAAACCCGATACTACCTCAGTACATTTCAACCTGCTGTCATGAGTGCTCGGTTTGTTTACGTGATACTGGGCGCATCCGCTTGCGTCACCTGAATATCCGGCACATTTTTTTTTACGCAAATGACGTTCAGTTGTAGTATCCGAAAACAGTTTAATCGTTCACTACATAGGGACACTATATAGGGAATAGGGAACGAGTGAACGAGTGAACAGTTTCGAACACAGCCCTTGTATTGATGATGGGAGAGTCGGACCGCTGCGCAAAGTCTTCTCCAGCACATCCCAAAGATTCTCAATGGGGTTAAGGTCTGGACTCTGTGGTGGCCAATCCATGTGTGAAAATTGTCTCATGCTCCCTGAACCACTCTTTCACAATTTGAGCCCGATGAATCGTGGCATTGTCATCTTGGAATATGCCCGTGCCATCAGGGAAGAAAAAAATCCATTGATGGAAAAACCTGGTCATTCAGTATATTCAAGTAGTCAGCTGACCTCATTCTTTGGGCACATAATGTTGCTGAACCTAGACCTGACCAACTGCAGCAACCCCAGATCATAACACTGCCCCCACAGGCTTGTACGGTAGGCACTAGGCAAGATGGGTGCATCACTTCATCCGCCTCTCTTCTTACCTTGATGCACCCATCACTCTGGAACAGGTTACATCTGGACTCGTCAGACCACATGAACCTTCTTCCTTTGCTCCAGAATCCAATCTTTATGCTCCCTAGCAAATTGAAGCCTTTTTTTCCGATTAGCCTCACTGAAATGGTTACACACCTGTTTAGTCCCAATCCCTTGAGTTCCCTTCGCATTGTGCGTGTGGAAATGCTCTTACTTTAACTATTAAACATAGCCGTGAGTTCTACTGTTGATTTTTTACGACCAAACGTTTAAGTGATCGCCGATCACGATCATTCAAGATTTTTTTCCGACCACATTTCTTCCTCGAAGATGATGGTTCACCACTATCCTTCCAGGTTTTAGTAATGCGTTGGACAGTTCTTAACCCAATTTTAGTAGTTTCAGCAATCTCCTTAGTTGTTTTCCTTGCTTGATGCAGGCCAATAATTTGACCCTTCTGAAACAGATTAACATCTTTTCCACGACCACAGGATATGTCTTCCGACATGGTTGTTTAAGAAATGAGAAGCTACTCACTGCATCAGTTAGGGTTAAATAACTTGTTGCCAGCTAAAACATATTAATCACTGCAGTAATTATCCAATGGAAGGCTCTTACCTATTTGCTTAGTTAAATCCAGGTGGTGACTTTTTTTTGACCGGGCAGTGTGTAATATCGGGTTCTGTTTAGAGCTAGTTGTAACCCTGGAAAGCTCTCTCTTCGAGAACACTGCAGGAATATCAGCGATGTTCCCTTGTACTGGTTTGGACGGAATGATCCGCGTATATTCCTGCAGCTCTATAGCTCTATTGCAGCTAGGTGCTAGTGACGCTTTTATAGTTAATACAATCGCGTCATAGTAATACTTATATCCCTACTTACCAGACAATAACTGCTGTGTGGCTACAGGGTTTCCCGTGTTACCTAGCTCTAGACAGAACCTGTAATATCGGGTTCTGTTTTGATCACGCCACTGGCTCTCATTGCCCAAGCTAGCTGTTTGGGTTTGTTGGCACTCTGGCTAGGCTCAACCTCAGCTTTTTAGAACGTGAACTCGCTGTCTTTTTTGCTCAATAATGTACCGATCTTATTACTATGTAGGTAATTATAAGCCTCTGTGCTTTTGTCATTAATAAGTTCCTCGCCATCGACGAAGTAGTTGACAATGTCAACATAGCTAACATCGGGCCATTGTTTCATATCGTTTACCTATTCCGTTAGGGTAGACGGATGGGGCACTTTAACACCATTGTCCCCAGTACTTAAATAATAGGTTAAATAATCCTAACCGTGTAACCATATGCGAAATTTGGCCATTTTGAACAATTGTCTTCATATACACCAGGCTACACACGTAAACACAGTGGAGCGTATAACAGAAACCGGTTCACACGATTACTGCTATGAATCATAGGAAAGGTCAGAGTTCGGAAAGTGGTCAATAAGTCAGCGCAGCAGAACGTTCACATGTGACATCCAGGTTCATTCGCTTGCGCGGCTCTAGGGCACAACAGTGGATTCGAACACACAGCACTCGTGATCGATTTATTGCGCTTGCACTTGCGCTCTCGTCCACAATGTTATACATGCATTACTTGCGTTAGCTCCCGTCTCAGACGCGCAGTTCACCAGGTAGAACTAAGTTCCAATATAGTTAGTTTTTAAATTAGAACCGTTTCCACACAATTATACTGCACCTGCTTTTTTCTATTACATTGGTTTTCTCCGACGTCTTTCACTACAACCTTTGATACGATTGGCTGACGAAAGCTCGGAATAGCCCGCCCTCTTAGACTGCCACCCGCCTCGTCGTCCTTTCCTCTGTACTGTAGCGGAAAAACAGTATATGGTACGGCCTGGGTAGACGTTCTTGTGAGCGCATAAGTTAGTTCGAGGATATCTAGCTCGTGAAAATACAAATAGAACGAACGGTGGGGAAATGGAGGCAATGGCTGTCGGAGCCCAGAGATCTGAACCAGGAGACAGCGAACAGGACGAGGAGGAGGATGTGTACGAGGTGGAGAGGATTATTGGCATGCGTATGGAGGAGGTGAGCACTGTGAGCAATATTGGGGGGTTGCCTGATCTTGGAAATAGGGGGGTTGTGGCAGCTTTTAGGCACGATGTTCTTGGGGATCGCGGGGGAATTGCCCGAAGGCCCTCGTGGCGTGGTGACTGGTCAAAATCGGCTGCAGTACTTTATATCACGAATACTCTTATTTTTGCCCTAGGAGAATCCGCTCCCTAACTAGCTAGCTCGACACCTCAACTGATTGGCCCTTAGAGTTTTCACTGCAAGTTTTCTAAATGTATGCGTGACTGCCTACAGTTGCCAAAAACAACGGTCGAGGTTGTTTTTGGAGATATTATCATTTTAATTTAAGATGACGAACTTGAAGAAATTATTGGTAAGGAGTCTGACATCGAGAGTGATGCTGACGACGAAATTGACGACCTGTCTTTTGTCCTCGACAACGAGACAAAATAGCCCAAGACCCCTAAGGGCTACATGACCAAGTTAACCAAGTTAGCTAGGTGCAAAGCATGTTGTGGTAGCAAGTCTGTTGCTAGCTAGGCTAAGTTGCATTGCTGAATTGTTGCGTGCGTATAGCTAATGTTAACTTCCAATATTTGCTTGTCAACTACATAGCTCGATACAGATAATGACGTTACTTGTGAACTACTGACTTACTTTGCAAACCTTTTGACCTGGAAGCGAACGTTATACTTTTAAACCGATGATGGATGAGAGTAAGTTTGCCAACAGCTAGTTAATGTCTCGCGTTTTTACAGCCTGGTTTGTATTCACATGTCAATAGTTTGCTTTTGACATGTTTTTCCCCAGTTTTTCTCCCAATTTGGTTGCCAATTAAACCCTCTATTTACTTCAATTCCCCACCCTCACGAGTCCGTCGCCCGACCTCCGGGATCGAGAGACACATTCCTGGTTGAGTGTTCCCGCCTCTTTCGAGACGAGAAATCTTCCACGAACTCCTTAACCTTCTCCTCGACGAACTCGTGCAGGCTCTCTCTCTCCCCCCCCCTTTTCTTTGAGGTTTAGATAAAGATTTTATAGGATTATTTTTCTATAATATATAAAAATAATGATCACCCCCTGCAGGGTTCACAAACTTTCAAGCATCACTGTATATTATATGTAGCTGTGCTGATGTCATTTAAATTAAAGTTAGAGCTAGATACTTGTTTGGCATATATCAAGGTCCGTACACTTGCCAGTTGCATGGGTAACGTTAGTTTTCTCTTGCATGTGATCCTTCGTGAGCAGTTGTTTAAGTTTATCTAGTGCCAAAAGTGAAAGCCCATTAAAACTTAATTTGGTTAATATGAAATAAAATGCGAGGGCTGGCACTTTCGGTCTTTTTTCACAAACGTTACCCTATTCTTTAACCTTATACGATTCCATACACATAACAGGCTCACGCGTGCGTTATGTGCTTCTCTATCAGTTATTTTTGTTGTTGAGTTAAAGGAAACAATTTCTCAACCTGAAACTAGAAAGAAAACAAACGATTGATGTCAATTTGAGATTAGATTAGCCATTCTGCAGGAATGCAGAAGAAAAGTTTTCATGCTGCGCACTGGGGAATCATGCACACCATTTCACAGATGTGCTGGTGCGAGGTTAACTCCAGAGCTGGTTAAACATGCTGCAGAAACAACACATCCTATGTCTTCTGGAAGTCACCATCTATCAGCCCACTGTGGACTGTTTTATACATTTTAAGCATTTAGCAGACGCTCTTATCCAGAGCGACTTACACAGTTTACATACAATCCATTTATTCAGCTGGATATTTGAAGCAATAGCTGAAGCAATTCAGGTTAAGTACCTTGCTCAAGGGTACAACAGCAGTGCCCCACCTGGGAATTGAACCTGCAACCTCTAAGTTACAAGCCCAGCTCTCTAACCATTACACTACACTGCCAGCCCCTGCTGTACCTGTTACGAAGTCCCTGTGTACACTGGTGTGAAAGTGCCCAGTGTCTGCGGACCTACCTTCAGCCAGGGAAAACCCTTCCTCTTTGTCTGGGTTGTCTAATGAGTCTCACAGGAAAGCACTACCGCTGATGGTGGGGGAGGTGGGGGCTTCAGTGTGTACTTCTTACAACACCAGAGTGAGTCAGCATTTATGGTTGTAGAGTTATTCATGTGCTTGGCTCTAATGTTTATTTCTCCTACTTTATCACAAGGCTCCATTTTGTCCTGTAGTTTAGTTGTGTGACCAGGGTAGCCTTGGCAATTGTATGCAAGCACAAAGAGTGTCATGAGTGCACTGTAGCTGCAGTAAGCTCTTCAATGAGAACAGGGATGGGACAATTTGCACTTGTGGGCTGGGTGGCAAGGTCTAAGCTCAGAGGCTGTGTTCCCAAGGAGAGGAGAGAAGGGCAGGTCTGAACAAACCTGATCTCCCACACATCCTGTCTGCAAAGACATTGGAGAGGCTGACATACCCAGTGATCACATTACTTTAAAAAAATGCACTGCTGCAGCAGCAACACTACCATAGTGGTGCAAGGTTGCAGCAACTCAGTGGGAAATGTTATTTGTTGGCCAGGCGATGTGCATTAGAGCCTAATTATGTGCTCCACAAACGACCCTGAGCTCCGGACCGCTCTTCTCATCAACAGCTTATGGATCTCAGTCTGGCCTTTGTGTTCTCTCAGATTACAGGGGTGTTCCCTTCCCACTCCACCTACCAGCGCAAAAACACTCCATTACATTTGAGATGATCACTGCACTAAGTAGCTATGTATAAGATTCGATTGATCTGCGAGAGTGTATATGAAACCGTTTGGCAGGGTGTATGCGTGTGATCTGTGTGTGCACAATCGAGAGTACTTATTGGTTTATGTTTGTGATTGTTGGTATTCATGGTATAATGTTTGTGTTACAACTATGACACAAACTGCATTTGTTGTTGTATGTTTTTATGAGCTGTTGTATGCGTGTGTTTATGCCTGTGTGTTTGTGTGTGTGGAAGCTCTCCTCCCCTGTGGCGGCAAACCTCAGTTGTCTCGGTGCTCTCAGCACCAGCTCCTCCCACTGGGGCGGTAGCCACAGACAGGAAGTGTTGACAGGCTGCCACTCCCAGCCATTCAGAGTTCAGCTGTCTGTCTGCTGGGCCTTGTGAGGAACTAGAGGCCTACATAAACAAGGGGGATGGGGCATCTGGGAGGGGCTGATGCATACAAATCTTTCGTATGGGGGCTGGGGGAACACCATGCAAAGAAGTTAACATAGTAGATCACCTGGTTAAGCCTGTTGTGGAAACACCAAATATTTGTGCCTCCCAGAAGTCTAGTACCTGCTGGTTTTGCTAGTTTAGGCCAGCTTTCTCATTCACTGAAACCAAAGCACCACCCACTGGCCGCCAGAGAGTGATTCTTATTGCTGCTTGATGAATGCACCTCATTGTTTGTTGTGTGCCATATCGACTGGGTGGTGCCAGCACTACGTGGATGCCAGTCTGGTCACTGTTACTCCAGCAGTCGCCTGCAGACAGATGGAAATGAGTGGGAGGACAGTGCTGCTGGTGGTTTCTAAGCAGCATGGCAATTATTAAAATTGATTGCTGAAATCTTGCTGGTACGAGCCCCTGGGTCTGATATAGGCAGGGGCCCAGATTAGGGTAAAAGTCATACTTGTCAAAGGGCAAGTGTCTTAGAAAAGATGCTTGTCCTTCCTAAAAGTTACTTGTCCTACTTGCGTCGCTGCGATCCTGGAAAGTGCGATCTCTGCTCTCTGAATCATATTTTTGCTGAGTTTTTAGCTGATCTTTGGTTTTAGCCTTTTTAGTGGGGGGTGGACTTGCACCCTCAATAAATCTCCATCTTTGAAAATGCGATCACTACGTTGTATGTAGCCCAAAGATGGACATGACGGTTAACATTATTTATTCTCTACACGGATATTTATGTTTGACTTGTGCAGCGTGTGCTCATGTGACTGTGTAGCAGTGAAGCTCTGACGGGTGCCCGCAGGTGGTGTTAGTGACTAGTGTTCTGCTGAACAGTAGGCTATATCATAACGTACACTCTAGTCGGGACTCGAACGAGAGAGATTCTTTCCATTCCCAACTAGTGTGGTATGGCAGCTAACGTAATAGCTAGCTAATAATTCCTAGATTTAACCGAGCAGGGATGTGGGAATGATTTGTGCTGTAGGACGGAGATGAGAAATCACTGCAGGAAAATCACAGCGATTCTTCAGCCTGGCAGGAGGGCTCACTGAAGTGTAAAACAGAAATAGTTCCAGTTCGCTAATTTAAAAAAAAATCCTAAATTCACAGTCGTCAGCAGGACGATGACTTGGAAACCGAAGGCCGTCCTTCTTAATTTTTTGTCGTCTGAGATGATAGGACGATTGCTAATCTGGGCCCCTGGATATAGGCCTACTTCATTTCTTTTAAATGGACATCACAAATGAAAGGCTGCATCAATGTCTTTTGAACTCTTGTTTTTGCATACTGTAAACAAAGTGGGTCTCTGGGCAGGTTTGTAGGCTGTAGGCCCCAACATGCAACAACTAAACATAGGAAAGACTTAAGGAAAGTCTTAATGTGTTGTCATCATTCGCTTAAGAGTTCCATATTTTGGTTCTGCTTTGATTTACAGTGACCTCCTTTTCATGCTTGACTAAATGTTTTCCTTCTTCTTCTTCTTCTTCTTTCGTGTATCGCCATCACTGACGGACCTTGGTCTGCCAGCTTGGCGATTTGGTGATGACATTATTTTTCACGAGCTTTCTCGTTACTTGCAGGGGAGGCCCGCATGAAGGCTGTCGTCTTCTCCCCACTCACACACACACTCATACCTACGGGCAATTTAGACTCTCCAATTAGCCTACCGTGCATGTTTTCCCATCTTTCCTTTAGGAGTAATTTATTCTGTGTCTCTTCATGTATACGTCACATTGTTTATCCACTCACAATATTCCCCTATCAAAGGTATTTGGCTACACCAAGGGCACAAAGGTACATTGACTAACATAGGTTACATTTCACATGTATTTCTGCAAATAGATGTGTGCCTAAGCACTATAAAAGCTTTGTCCGAACTGGTTTAAAAACCTACAACCTTTCAGTTACAGTCCAAGCTCTAGTGGTTTTTCATTTCATTTGCTGGATATTTCCAGAATATCTTCCAAGAAGCAAAACACTGCACTGGGCATCTGTCTGCTGATCCAGTCTCTATGCAGCTATGCTTGTCACAATTCATTTATTTAGCAAAGCATTAGTGCAGTACATGTTTAGAGCACAATAGGCCATATGTAATACAGCGTGCAAGTGTTATAAATATAGGCGAGTACTGCTGCAAATTCATACCTAGAACGATTCCAAACAGACAGTCTTAATGTGTTTTGTGTCCACTGTGGTCCTCCTCTAACCTCCCCCCCGTCACCCCCCAAGGGGAGGTCCTGTACCGCGTCCGGTGGAAGAACTACACCTCTGATGAAGACACCTGGGAGCCGGAGGCTCACCTGGAGGACTGCAGGGAGGTGCTGCTGGCCTACAGGAAGAAGCTGGCAGAGGCCAAGGAAGAGGCACCTGCGGTGAGTATTTACCCCCCAGTGTCACAGGCTCCCCGTCCCTAGCGCTACCTCAGCTGTTATGACGGGAAGCGGACGACAGTCCGGGGTCAGTGGGTATTGCCTAGCTACACAGCATGAAGCCCAGGGGGGGTCGCAGGGCTCACGGCGTCACGGCTCTGATGGTGGGGTCATAACCGAAACACCTGAGCCCTGGCTGATACGTGGAGAGATGGCCTGATTCGCTGCGTGACGGTGTTTCTCAGAGTTGGGCAGCTGCTCGTGGACCCGTTTTAGTCTGCAGCATTAGGGTGTGTGGGAAGTCCACCTGACCAAGGTTGATGAGTAGAACCTTTCTACGTAACTGGGTAGCCGGAAGCAGGTGCTGGCTCATCGGGCCTGATTTTAGACCGCTTTATAGCTGGGGCTTTGGAGCTGTCGGTACGTGTTGTGATGGATGTTGTAACGATTTAGCGGAAACATGACAGGAAGGTGTGACGCTTTGAAGAACCGTGGCAGATTGACCAGTCTACGCAACCCTGCAAAAAGGGAAAAGCCCCACACACACGTGCTGACCCTCACAGCTCCTGTTATGCAAATGTGTTTGAGCAGAGACCTGAGCTGTGTCGGGTATGTGCAGGTGGAAACGTTTGTCTCGGCTGCTCTAACCCTGTTAAATCTCTGAAAATGAAATGCAGGTGGAGGAGGTGCACGCAATAGGCTCTAGTGCAGTGCAGGAGTGTCAGCTGGCAGTGGCACCCAGGGGCATTGTGGGAACCCAAGAGGAGGAAGAGCAGGTGGAGTTGACAGCCAGTGGGTTGCAGAGGGACGTGTCCTCCAAGGTAAGTGCCCAATCCCCACTGCCTCTGTGCCTTTCCCCGGGATTGGTGGAAGCCTCCTGTCTTTGTGATCTGTGGAATAGGAGCTCAGTGAGGTGCAGTTGACGGAGGGGAAAGCAGTGCTAATGTTCCATTCAGCTGATTTGTAGTGAGTCTTGTGTAAAATGGCTGCTGTGCATCACCCTGGTGTCGATGCTGCTCGTTGGTGGTGGTGAGTCGGCCCCCCTTCACTAAAATGTCCTGAGATGAAAGGTGCTATATAAATGCGATCCACACTTACTATAATATATTAATTATATATGAATAAATGCAATCATATATATATTTTTAAAACCTCTGAGAAGCGAGCTATTAGAGCAAACTTATGATTTGGTTCTGATGCTGCCTTAATAGTTGTTACATATACTATATAAATACTTTATAAATCCCTGTACCCTGGAGATTTTGTGTTGACTTATGGATAATGTTTTTCTTCTTCGTCTGTTAGAAACTGCCTATGAAGAGCGACCTGTTCGATGCTGACTCCGAGAGTGATGGCGACAAGCGGGACATATCGTCTCCCAAAAAGAAGAAGAAAAAGAAGAGTTTGGCGGAGGACCTTTCACCGGAGACGCATAAGAAAGAGAAGAAGAAAAAGAAGGATGAGAAGAAATGGAAACAGGACAAGGTGCTGCCAGGGCCCGAGCCCGACAGGACCGAGACCGAGGATGAGGACAGCGCGTCGACCCCGGCTCCACCTCGCCCCCAGAAAACCGCAGAGACCAAGAGGGCCATGGAGTCTGACGAAGACGTGGTGACCATCGTTAACCCTAAGAAGCACAAGAAAGAAAAGCCCAAAGAGGGTGGGAAGCTCAAGAAAGAAAAGCCCAAAGATGGAGGGAAGCACAAGAAAGAGAGCGGAGAAGGGAGGAGGAACGTGTATTGTTGGAACGTGCTAGACTCCTCCGATGAGGAGGACGAAACAGCCACCGCCGAGCAGGAGCTGAGCGAAGCGTCGGAGTCGCCTAGTGTCCAGCCGGAGATGAAGAGAACCGAGAAGACCGTCAAACCGACAGAGAAGGCCCATCACGCTCCAGGGGAGGAGGCAGTGACGTCGACGGCTAAGCAGAAGCAAACCAGGTCGGTGCTGAAGCTGCAGGGCATCAGACGATGCATCAAAGAGAAGAGCAAGAAGCCCCCGGCCCCAGCCCCGCCCCCACAGAAGGAGAGTGCCAATCAGAAGATGAAAAATCTGATGAGCAGCAAGAGCCACAGCAAGGCCCCCAGGAGCGGCACGGAAGACGAGCCCAGCCGGGTCTCCTCGGACTCCAGCGACGCAGCCGTCATCGTCTCCATCAAGAGGAAGGCAAAGAACAGACTGCAGGAGGCCACCGTCCAGAGGGCATCACCCTCAGCCTCCCCTTCTTCAGCTGCTGTCACCTCCAAGGAGGATGAGGCCAAACAGGAGGGGGGTTCAGGCGCGAAGGGCAAAACCTCATCCTCAGTGAAGCTGGAGGACAGTGTGGAGAAGGACCTCCCGATGTCAACCAACCTGTTTGAGAAGTTCCTGCTGAAGTGCGAGGCCAAGGACAGGGTGCCGAGACGACAGAGCATCCACACTCCGGCCCCAGAGGCCCGAGTTGAGCAGACCAGGACCACCACACCAAAGGTTCTCCTCCTATTTATGTATTTATTTATTTGTTTCAGAAAAAAAATGTGGTAGCCAATTATACCCTCTATTTCTTTCAATTTACCATCCCCCACGAGCCTGCCACTCGTCCTCGGAGGCAAGCCAGTTTTTCCCCGTACAGGGATGCCTTTCATGCTTCTCAGCGAGCCCGTGCCAGCTCACCCTCACCCCCTCCCTCTGGGGCGGTCTGCCAATTGTCCCGGCCAGAGCCGCAGACTGGCAACTTGCATTTCGGGCAAGTGCTTTGACCGTTATGCCACCCGAGGCCCCCCTATTGTTGTATTTTAGCAATGATCTCCATGTTACCACTGCACAGAAGGTGGTGTGGTAACATGGAGATGTTGGGTATTTAAATGTTGGGTAGAGAAACGAGGCTCAGCAGACTTTGTTAGAGAGTCTGAATTGATTCTGGCCTGTAGTTTGTGTGTGATTTGGAGTTAATGCACTAATCAGGTTCTGATTCTCAGAAAAAGCGCGGGGGTAGCCAGTGGTAACAAGTGCGATGGCAGGGGTGACATGTTCACATATTTTTATGTTAATGCAGACCACGGGGAAGACTGAGAAAAAAACAAAACGTTTGAAGGAGTCGCCAACCCAGAAACTAGAGCCCGACAGAACCGAGAAGGCCAAGAAGGAAACCAAGATCCCAGAAGGTGAGCTGAAGGGTTTGGGGACAAGGGACACTGGCACCCCAGTCTAACGTGCGATCTTCTGGAGCTTTTCTAGTCAATTTCACACAGCTGGGTTATGTCTCAAGTGTCTATCTTGTCCTTTTGTGATATATACTGCCTGGCCAAAAACAAAGTCACCACCTGGATTTAACTAAGCAAATAGGTAAGAGCCTTCCATTGGATAATTACTGCAGTGATTAATATGTTTTAGCTGGCAACAAGTTATTTAACCCTAACTGATGCAGTGAGTAGCTTCTCATTTCTTAAACAACCATGTCGGAAGACATATCCTGTGGTCGTGGAAAAGATGTTAATCTGTTTCAGAATGGTCAAATTATTGGCCTGCATCAAGCAAAGAAAACAACTAAGGAGATTGCTGAAACCACTAAAATTGGGTTAAGAACTGTCCAACACATTATTAAAACCTGGAAGGATAGTGGTGAACCATCATCTTCGAGGAAGAAATGTGGTCAGAAAAAAATCTTGAATGATCGTGATCGGCGATCACTTAAACGTTTGGTGAAATCATATCGTAAAAGATCAACTCATGGCTATGTTTAATAGTGAAAGTAAGAGCACTTCCACACACACAATGCGAAGGGAACTCAAGGGATTGGGACTAAACAGCTGTGTAGCCTTAAGAAAACCACTTGTCAGTGAGGCTAATTGGAAAAAAAGGCTTCAATTTGCTAGGGAGCATAAAGATTGGACTCTGGAGCAATGGAAGAAGGTCATGTGGTCTGATGAGTCCAGATTTACCCTGTTCCAGAGTGATGGGCACATCAGGGTAAGAATAGAGGTGGATGAAGTGATACACCCATCATGCCTAGTGCCTTACCGTACAAGCCTGTGGGGGCAGTGTTATAATCTGGGGTTGCTGCAGTTGGTCAGGTCAAGGTTCAGAAACGTTATATGCCCAAAGAATTTGGTCAGCTGACTACCTGAATATACTGAATGACCAGGTTTTTCCATCAATGGATTTTTTCTTCCCTGATGGCCTGGGCATATTCCAAGATGACAATGCCATGATTCATCGGGCTCAAATTGTGAAAGAGTGGTTCAGGGAGCATGAGACATCATTTTCACACATGGATTGGCCACCACAGAGTCCAGACCTTAACCCCATTGAGAATCTTTGGGATGTGCTGGAGAAGACCTTGCGCAGCGGTCCGACTCTCCCATCATCAATACAAGATCTTGGCGAAAAATGTATGCAACTCTGGACGGAAATAAATGTGACATTGCAGAAGCTTATCAAAACCATGCCATGGCGAATGCGTGCCGTAATCAAAGCTAAAGGCGGTCCAACAAAATATTAGAGTGTGACTTTTTTTTTTTTTGGACGGGCAGTGTAATAGCCATGCTTTGTGAAAACACTTTCATTCAATAAAGGTTTCAGGTCTGCCTACCAAACACAACTGCGAATAAACAAGTGCAATTTTTAAGCTGTCTGGACAGAGTATTTTGAAAATGAAACCTAGAAAATGTTTGGTTGAAAGTGCTGAATAGTTGTCCCCAACAAGGCTTGACTGGTGTGTGTTCTTAGGTCTGAGGCGAAGGAGGCGGGAGGACAGCGAGCCGTGCCTTTACATCGCTTGCGAGGACAATCAGGACACCCAGGACCCGCTCAGGCCCACCGACAGGACCCTGGGTAAAGAACTGGCCTCGACAGGTTGGTTATGGTTCAGTGCAAACTGATTCCTTTGCGCAGGAATCGTCTTGGTACTACGTTTCACAGTGTGATGTGGTTAAACGCACACTTTCTCCCTCACTGGAATGTATGTGGCGCAAGGCTTTCCCATCGTGGGCATGGAGATCCCCAGTCTTGGAGGTTCTCTGAACTTGAATCAGCAGCTGACCGATCACATGTTCCCATCTTTTCACCAGGGCAGGGGCAGTATGAAATACCATTTTGATTCTCTTAAGAGCCATGTAGGTACTCATTAGAGGGTTGTGTGTTCAAATCCAAGATGAGGCAGTGTTGTACTTATGAATAAAAACTTTTGTTGCTTCAGTAAAAATGCAGCTGTAGAATGTGATTATTCAGCAAAGTAAATCTGCCTATACATGTAATGTAGTCTGATGTAGTGATTCATGTGGTACTGTGTGTGTGACAGACAGGGGCCAAAGTTCTGTCAACCTCTCTGCGGTGGATCTCAAACTGGACTGGATGACAATGGAGGACTTCCAGAAGCACTTAAATGGAGATGATGAGATTACCTCTGCTGCAAACATAACTCCAAGTGAGTGTCATTTTACATTTCACAAGTTGTTTACCTATTACCTGTTTAGATCTTGAAATGTTGGGCTCTAGTTTCACTGTCAAAGCGCAGTGCACAGACCGTAGTGCTTAGGAGTGCGCCGATATATCAGTGGACCATTGGTATCGGACGATATTTGCCTTGTTGACTGCAATCGGCTCTTCGGCCGATAAAATTAAATTTTCAGACGGCAGTGGCCGATAATTACCTTGTCAGTTTGTGTTGTGTCAATCTGGTCTAAATGTTCAAACTTCAATGGAACGGCAGCATCTTTTATTTACAGGCTAAACCGACTGAAACCACGCCTAATTTACTCCTCTGGCGTTGCTGCGATTGACTAGCTATCACGAGCACTCTGGCAGTCATGCACAAGATGCACACTAGAACTGGTGGATATGGGCAAATGGGTTATCGCCCAGCTCTAATGCACACTGTTCTCGTTGCTTTCAGACATGCTGTTTTTGTTACTTGACAATAAATAACAAAATATCGGTATCTGTATTGGTATCAGCCGATTGTGTTATTTGAACAATCAGTCCAGATTTTTCATATCGGTGCATCCCTAAGTAGTGCTAATAATGTGTAATGGGCTGTGCTATGTTATGAAAAGTGCTGAATGATCACAGGACTGTAGGAATGCCCTCATAGGAGCCCGTTTTGTACAGTTCCGCCTCTGTCTCACTCTTGCTCACCCTCGACCTTTCATCCAGGTGAACTCCGTGACGCGGTGAAAGGTGGCGACTACCTGGCAGTAAAGCTTGCACTCAATTCGAAAGAAGACTATAATCTGGACCAGGAGGTATAGCTTCTACAGAGTTTATGCGAACAGCCCTACCTTATGCATGGGTTAGTTTGAGACGAGGCACCGCAGTGTAGACTCAGCTCAGCCTTATGTCACCTTCTCAGAAACATTTACACACTCCACAGACGCAGTGTCTACCTGGGACGCGGCGGTACGGCAGGCAAGGGAGGGGGGCGTTTCTGCCCCATGCTCAGCGCCTTCACTTTACATTACTCTTATGCACAGCCGCTTTGTGCTGAAAGGTGTGTCATGGTGTACTGAAAGGGTTTTGAAACTGTTAACCTGTACGTAGTGAATTCAGTGCCATAGCCACCACTAAACATGCATACGGCTGCCTGCACCAGCAATGCTTGCGGGTTGGGTCTCGTCTAATGTGTGACGCTTGTGACCTGTGACTGCTGTGCCCCCTGCAGGACTCGAGCGGGATGACTCTGACCATGCTGGCCGCAGCGGGAGGGCAGGATGACATCCTGAGGCTGCTGATTAAGCAGGGCGTGAAGGTGAACAGCCGGCAGAAGAATGGCACCACCGCAGTCATGCACGCGGCTGAGAAGGTACCACCAGTGTGTGCGTGCGCATTTCTACTTGCATGCATACGAGGGTGGGTGGGTGGGTGGGTGGGTGGGTGCACACTTTCTGCCTAACATCTCTGTTATGTTACACGTGATTGTGTGTTAGTGTTTGTGCGTGTAGTTTCTCCCTAACCCCTCTGTTATCCTGCATGCGACACAGAACTTTCTGTCGACCGTGGCCATTCTCCTGGAAGCAGGGGCCCACGTCAACGCACAGACACTGGGCGGCGAGACGGCCCTCATGAAGGTGAGGATGTCCGTAGGATGGAATCTAAAGATAAACTCCATTCTCAGACAATGGGGCACGGGTTCAGCCTTCAAACCTCACTGGATGAAGTGACGTACCACAGCAGGTGGGCAGAGAAAGAGGTAAAACATCAGCTTCCATTGAACAGAGAACAACGCCTCCAGTAATATGATGTTATTGTGTGTAACATGATTTTCTGTCAATTGCCATGTGATCTGAAAAAGGCCATTGAGAGACTGGTTCTGCCTTGCTGTGTGTGTGCTTGCTGCCTGAGGCCCCACGTCCTATGACAGCAGCTCTATTTCCAGGCGTGCAAGAGGGGGAACGCAGACATAGTGCGCCTCCTGCTGGAGCACGGGGCGGACGGCAACATCCTGTCCAAGCACCAGAACAACGCCTTGCACTTTGCCAAGCTCAGCAACAACGTGATCGTCTACAACCACATCAAGGACCACGTGAACACGTGAGTCCACGTCACACGCACTCACACTCATTCGTGAGCGGCAGACTTACGGAGACACGCTAAGGCCGTTTTTGCACATTGTTCATTTGAGCACAAAGCCTTATTCGGTGTAGACCTTTCCAGGGTTTGTAATGGAAGCTTTGCTCACATGATCTCTCCTACCAGGGCTCAGACCAGCCGTGGGTGTCCTGATCACTGCTTCTTGAAGTGACATCGAGACTTGGCCAATAATGACTTTCATAAGTTACCTTTCAGAAGCTGCTTTCATAGATTGGTCATTGCGGCCAGGGGCTCATAAGTAGGGATGACCCATTGAATACATGAATCTGCCATCTCATTGGAGGGCACCTAAGTGAATGATGTTTAAAAAGGAAATGCTTAATTAGGGAAGTGAATTGGCTCAGAGTGTGGCCAAGGGACTGCAATGGTAAACCTTTGGAAAGGGCCAAGGCCCTGGAGCTGACTGCTGGCTCCTCCACACAGTGCGTGCCCCTGGCATTCCCTGCCTCTCCTAATTAAAAGTAAATCCGATGAAATGCTGGGCCAGATTGTAGTCAATCTTTGAAGCTGAGTGAGCTTCATAGCACTGGCTGCGTTTGAATGAGATTGGGTAGAGGGTGGCTTAGTAAAATAAACAGAGTCACATTCCCATTATTCTGACACTATTCAGCATGCTCGGTTAGACATTTCATAACAGCTGTGGAAGGTTTATGAAATCAATGGACTGTTGAGTAAGCATTGGAAAATTTGCGCTAGTGGTAGTATGCGTGTGCACTTGGGACTACAGAACCTTTAGGTTCTGAATTCAGACTGATTTTGTTTGGCTGCCTCTTCAGTTTGTTTCATTTGTATGTAAATGTTGTTGGAGTCTTGTAGCAGGTGTACAGGGCTGAATGGAGAATGACCCAGAGCCCTCCCCTGTAAACACACAGGCTCACAAGCGTGGCGGAGGAGACGATCCGGGCGTACTTCGAGACCCGACTGGCCCTGCTGGAGCCCGTGTTCCCCCTGGCCTGCCACCTGCTCTGTGAGGGTCCCGATTTCGCCCTGGAGTTCAACTACAAACCTCCCCCACATAGCCCTGTTGAGGGTACAAGACTTTGCACGTTTTACACTCATGCTCTCACTCACACTACACACTGACTGACTCACTCACTCACTCACACTGACTCACACTACACATTCAGTGCACAATACCACTATATAAACTGCACAACCCATTTGCCTATTTGACACACTTTGACAGCCTTATTCTATTCTCACTACAAGTGTTATGGGGGATGTCACATTACTGGAATGAAGAGCAATTAAGCACAGAGTAAGCACAGCGTTGTCCCCGTCTGCCTCATCTCCTCCGCAGTAGGGACGGTGTTTAAGATCACCGATACAGCCGAAATAGAAATCTGTCAAAGATGCAGCGTTCTGAAACAAGGTAGCAGTACAATAACACGGCATGGAAATGGAAGAACGCCATGTGTTAGCGGTTTGGGTCGGTTTTTGGTGTCAATGCGGTGCCTAACATCCCAGCACCACTGCGGGAGTTGTTTGGTCCAAGCTCGGATGAGTTGCTCACTTTCAGTCCCTCCCTTAGGATCAGGGATCCTCCTCTTCATCTTTCACGCCAACTTCCTGACCGAGGTGACGGCACGGCTGTGCGGGCCCTGCAGCGTGCTCGCCGTGGTACTCAACGCCCAGTTCCAGCTGCCCATCTTCCTGGTACGTTCAGGGGTCAGGGCATCAAAGGAGGCCCTGAACAAACGAGGAGGCTGGGCCGAGGTTTTACACTTTAGAAGATGTGCGTTTATCACGTCAGTTTAGCACTGCAGCATTGTGTGACCAGCCTTTCTGAGATATGATGATGCTGTGTGTAATACAGAACTGTGGCAGTAGAGGTGGGGGGTCTACATCTCTAGCCTCCAGAACAAGTCAGATTGCTCAAAGCAGCCCTTCAGTGTGGAAAGTTGCTCAGATGAAATGTGTCCGTTTCAGTCTCACTTTCCCGCAGTCTCATCGGTGAAGAGAAACCTGTAGAGCAGTAATGCCTCTGGAGGAGAATTGAGAGCGGGGGGGACAGTGTTGTGGAGGTGGTGCAATGGATGGGGCTGGCCCCATGAGTGCAGTTGCTGAGCTAGTCACTGTTATTCCGAAAGGGCCAGGATCAGCCAGCCCAGGATCCTTACAGCACTTTTGTGTAGCAAGGGGGACTGCAGGGCATGTCAAATACAGCTCAAAGGTCGCATGTCTTCAGCTTTTATTTTTTTGGAGGGGGCAGACACTTCTAATTACCCAAATTAAGTTTTAATCTCCTTTATACCCGGTGTTTATGTATATATTGATATATTTTTAAGCAAGAGTGCGTAAAAATATTTGACATCACTGCGTTCACCCTCCACAGGATAGCCATTTCATCTACTCGTTCAGCCCCGTGCAAGGTCCCAATAAACTCTTCATACGACTGGCAGAGTCCCCCACTGCTAAGGTGAGAAGGGAGGTGTACTACTGCTTGGCTGGCAGAAGTGTCTGTTGAAATCAAAATGCTGTTTTCCACAGCAGTGATTGGTTTGAATCGGTGAGATCGTGTCATGGTCATTCTGACCATCGCTACATCAAAGCGAACCATAATCATTTGTTAGTCTTCGTTAAGGATTGATACTTCTATTTTTTTTCAAATCTATGCATGATGATACAATAAGCTGAAATGGCCACCCAACACCTAGGTTTACTGCTTTGTGACGCCAGCTTGGCTTTTACCCTCTTACCGTTAGCCTCCTTTACACAAGTGTGTCCACTTGCGTGTCATTTCATTGACTTGACCTCTTCCCTCCATTTCTGCAGGTCAAGCTGCTGATCGGCGCATATAGAGTGCAGCTGCACTGATGTGCAGCCCCCCAGGTCAAATGTCATGTTCAGCCAAGCCCAAGCAGCACAGGAAACTCCTAAAACCCCAAATATGGCACAGGCCAAACCCTCCAGGAGGAATCCTGCCAAAGAGCATAGAGTAGACTCTTATCTAAAAGCTGTCGCATGCCCAGAGAGAAACAAAGTACAGCAAGACACCAGGGATTTACAGGGAGTATGAAGTGTGTGATAATGTTATCACAATTTTGGACTGTGGCAAATTTTTCTAAAAAAGTGCTCTGATCTGTGTACCGGTGTTTGATGGGAGCTGCCTTTCACCGTAGTGAGACGTGCAGTTTCGGTCTCTTGCTCCTTCTGCACAAGTATGGAAGAACTCAATCTTGTAAAAAGCCATGTTTCATAGGGGTCAGCTGGAGAGAGGGGACTTTTTATTGTCAAAGGCCAGTTGTGTGACTCTTTCAATCATTATTTATGACCTTGTAGTTACTGGCCCTTTTCACACAGTCTCCCCCTGCGGGCGGGGCCGTGTGATGACCTAGGCTATCCTCCAGACTGAGTCGACACAGCCAAGGTTCACTTGTGCTTTTTATTGGTCACGGCTGAAATCCGACACGTTCTACCTTTTGAGTTGAGTTTTTCTTGACCGTTCAGTGGTTTCTTGGGTTAAAGGGCTGACTGAGGACTAGTTCTTGGTTGTCATCAGAATGCCCTCGGGAATAAGGCTGAGGATTCTGATGATGCATTGGATGTTACTATCAGGATGGTAACATCTAGTAAATATAGTGCATACAGTAAAATGTTTGTCTGCTGGTTAACTTATTTTTGGGTGAAGTGTCATCCCCTTTTTGGTTATGAATGGGTTTAAATATGCCTCTGACGAATTATAGACAACTTAATGTATATACATGGCTGTGCAGACCAAATTGGCGATCCAGATGACCCTTGCTTAATTTGTCATTCGAAAATGTAAGCCATGTTTCCCAGCATTTTTATTTCTAGCAGTCGTATTCTATGAAGGACTTACCTCATTTTTTCAGCTGGGACCGAACACTTGACCCTTTCAATTTGCTTCTGAAACAGGTTTGACACCTGATTGGTAATATACAGCCATGTACAAAAATGTATTTCTGACAAATGCTGTGTTATGGACAGTGTAGCATCAGCAAGCTAAACTCCAGTCCCAGCAGTTAACTGGGGCTCCCTTTCTTTCTCAAACATATGTACATACCGTGTTTCCATGATAAGTGAAGGGGGAAAAAATCCTACGTGTGTTTAGTTTTTTGAGTAATGTTAAATATACATTAAAGCTATTACCAACTGTTGTCATACTGTATCTTTATTTGCATTATTGTCACACTTAGAAAAAGTTGAGGTACATTTGCTCCAAATGCACAATTTGTTTGCTGAATGCACATCTGACTGGCAGAGAAGCATATTGAGTCTAGTACATGAGAAAAGCTTCTCACCTGAGCATTTCAGCCTGCCAGGGGTACAAGAGCTGCTTATTTTCACACGAAAGGACCACACCACAATGCTTTGTAAATGTAAACATTTAATTTAAAAACATGAACGTGAAATGTATGTTTTTATTGGAAGATGGAGTACAAGACAAGTAAAGGGGGGGGGGGGAGGAGCACTTACCTGCTTGTTCTTTTTGGCCACTGTCCCTCAGGATAGATAAATGGATGGGTAGGTTTTGTGTGCTGTATTTGCAATATAGTGTCCATATGGAGACGCATGTCAAGGTCCTCATCACTTATCTGAGGCAAGCCTGGTAACATTTCCACTGTTTTCATCAACCCAGGAAACCCCTGTAAAAAGAACAAATACTGAAAACCTGGAAGTAGTGAAACCTCAATTTACACTTCTGAAATACCCAGATGAGCATTTCCCTAGTGCATGCTGGGAACAGACCAGTGTTCTATCAAATCCTGCACTCTGCAGCACAGAAAGCCAGAGAGTTAACTACAGGAACAAGAACACTAAACCCCATAACATAAGATTTAAACACATTTTGCGCCAACCTATTGTAATTTTCTCAATACCAAAGGCCAGAATTCAACTGACTACCAGTATGCCAGCAGTAATGAAAATGGATAAAAACCAAACATACACAATGTGATGGAGTAGAGGTATACAGCAGCACAGAGAACTGCTCTGGAGCCTGCACACATTCAGCATTGTACTCAAAACATTGGAACTGAATGAGCCCAGCGATGGGGTTTAGAAATCATTATTAATCCTCTAATCTGCAAATGTTAGAAGTGGAAAAATACTGGAGCTGTGATGCTGCAACAAGGACAATCGTTCAATTCGTTTTCCTTCTCCTGTACTGTGGACATAGATGGGAGTCAAGGACAGAATAAAACACAAGGGAAGGGACGTGATATGAAACTTCACTGGAGAATAACTTGCAAGCCCATTTCTGTATCACCCCTTGCGAATGTGCCTGCACCTTGCGTGAGACACCTCCCGTGTGTGTGTGTGTGTGTGTAAATAAAGGTTGCTGTATGGATTTGCTGCACGTTTTGACTCTTCTATACTAAGCCTGCATGGAACAGGCCCCAACACCAGTAATGTGTCTGTCACTGTGTCCCCTGCCTAACATGACAGCAGGCAGCCAAATTTGGGTACTTGTTCCTACATGAAACTGCACAATGACTTCCCCAGGCCAAGGTTTTTTGCAACGTAGAATCTGTCATGTTGATCTATTCAGTTAATTACATTAAGAGCTAATTCTGCCTTGTACACTTAGTAAGTTACAAGCCTTGACGGTGGAAAACAGCAGTGATATGGGCAAGTTACATCTCTCACTAATTAAATGCAAATTTACTTCGCTATGCCTAAACTTATTCTGGAACTGATGTGCATAAATCCCAGAAGTAGGCCCAATTTATCCTGGGTATCCTGGCATCACAGAATCCCTTTGACAGAGGACTTTAATGTCATTGGGAGCACACTGGACAGATGTGGCAGCGACCATGATTTCAAAGGAGTTTCTGTGCCTTGAAAATGTAAAGAAGCTACACTATTCAAGATGTTGATACAAGGCGTTCATTGAAGAGCAGGGATTGAAATATAATTATAGAGAGTAAAATTTGTTTTAAAAACACGCACACACAGCCTGAAATTATGGAGTCAATATAAAATCCTAAGTATGGTCAATAAGGTCACCTGAAAAGTGAGGCCCCTTTCCCCAGACAGCTCACTCAGTGTCCAACCATTCCTGACAGAAAGAGCTACACTACATCAGATACGTACAGTAGACTCCGTTTTTATTCACACCCTTGATAAAGATGAACAAAAGAGATTGTATCAAATAAACTATATAAGTACTGAGGTATATTTTATGCTCCAAAATTGTAATTTTAATTGAATACAATTGTTCAGAACATATTTTCTTTCCAGAAAACATCTGGATCACAATTATTCACACCCCTAACTATGTAATGCCCCCTTTAAATGTAATCCAACAAAAACAAATCTTCATAAATATACAACTTATTTGAAGTTCATTGGAAGGTTATGGAACTATACAGTGGCCTACAATGGTTTCCTGTTTCCCTAGGGTATAAAAAGGAGGGAACACACATTTGAAATACTGTTGTCAGCCATCATCATGGTGAAAGGCAAAGAACTCCCAGAAAGCATCAGACAAAAGGTTATTGACCTCTACAAATCAGGAGCTGGCTACAAAAAAATCACGAAAAAGTTAAAGATACCGCTTTCCACTCGTCTCAATTATTAGGAAGTTTAAGGCCACTGGAACAGTGGCTAACCTGCCAGGTACAGGATGCAAGTCAATCTTGCCCCCACGTAGAGTGAGATGGATGGTTCGAGAGGCAAAAAGAAGTCCAAGGGGCACAGTTCAAGATCTCCAAAACAACCTGGCATCTTGGGGTTACAAGGTGTCTAAAGCTACCATTCGAAGACGCCTACATGACAATGGCCTTTATGGCAAGAAGGAAGCCAGTCTTTTGAAGACAGTTCACTGAAAAAGGGGTCATGAATCCTTCAGACTACATCTGAACTACAATTGGAACCGTGTCTTGTGGTCAGATGAAACAAAAATCGACATGGACATGCACATCAGCGTTATGTTTGGCATCCAAAGAATGCAAGTAATGTTGAAAAGCACCTCATGCCTACGGTGAAACATGGTGGTGGATCTTTAATGCTCTGGGGTTGTTTTGCATCCACAGGCCCTGGGGCCCTTATTAAAATAGATGGAATCATTAACTCCAGCATGTACCAAGACATTTTGTCCAAAAACCTTGTTCCCTCTGCCAGGAAGCTACACCTTGGCCACAGATGGACCTTCCAACAAGACAACGATCCCAAACATGCATCCAAAGCAATTAAGAAATGGTTGACAGAGCACAAGATCCATGTCCTGACGTGGCCATCTCAGTCACTAGACCTGAATCCAATTGAACATTTGTGGTTTGAACTCAAAAAAGCAGTCCACAAACGTCAACCCAAGAATCTGAAGGAACTAGAACAATTCTGCATGGAGGAAGATAACCATAGTTCCATAATCTCGTACGGCACTCAGAAAGCGACTACTTGCTGTTATAACAGCCAAGGGAGGAGTCACAAAGTACTGATAACGAGTGTGAATATTTGTGATTATTACATTTTTCTGGGGAAAAAAAGTATAATTTGTGAACCGTTCGATTGTGGTTTGTGCCAATGCATTATTATTCAAGAATATACTTTTCTGAAATTTGTGAGCATAAAATAAAGCTCATTACTTATATAGTTTATTTTATACGGTCTCTTTTGTTCATCTTTATCAAGGGTGTGAATATAAAAAATGTAAAGCTACAAATGTTTTGATACAGGGCATCAGCGTGTTGTTAATAGAATGTGTCTATGTTTTTTTTTGCATCTGTCCCTACTCAAATACACATTAAATAAATAAACAAACAAATACAAGAGTCTACTGTATATTCACTGTTGAAGAACCCTTTGACTAAAGGGGGTCAGTAATCCTGCTCACTGCAAGGATGTGTGAGCTTGGCTGGGCATGGCATACACATAAAAGCTGTACAGGCGTTTGAGAGCACGGTTGTGTCTTCTGTACAGCCATTTGAGAGAGTATAATAGTGTTTGTAGAAAAGAGATTTGCAGTTACTGTGGTATTATGAGGAGAATGTATGACAAACACCCATGAGCCCATCCTGTCCTTCCCTGTATCTCAGCAGAAAATCTTGCCATATTTCACTACAGTTAATGTATTCATCTGTGACCAATACTCTCTGGGCCATCTCTTCATTCGGTTTCACCTGTTTTTAATACAAAATGTATCATCTTTTACCTGAACAACATTGACAAATGTCAAACTGTAAAGAGCGAGAGGAAATTATGCCATGTAGTATATTTTATATATTATTGCAAGGTAGCTGTACAGGTAACTGCCAAAATAAAGGAAACACCAACATAAAGCGTCTTAAAAGGGCATTGAGCCACCACGAGCCACCAGAACCAGCTTCAGTACACCTCGTTATAGATTCTACAAATTTCCTCTAGTGGAGGAATGCAACACCATTCGTCCACAAGAAATTCCATCATTTGGTGTTTTGTTGATGGTAGTAGAAAACCCATCTAATCATGACCTTTTACCACTGCTTATATATACCACCTTCAACCACCTGCTTATATAGAGCACCTTTTACCACCTTTTAATATACTTTGTATCTCTCATCTACTCAAGTATTTCCATTATTTTGGCAGTTACATGCACCTTCACATTGCATAATGCAGTTATCAAGCTCATTTTTGCTAGACTTACTAGCCTCATTACCAGCCAATTGTTAATATACCAGGTTTAATCCAATAAACAGATATTTCAAATGTGTAATAGTTAGCCCACAATCTCCCAGATTCACTTCCAACCTGCAGGCTTAATGCAGTGATTTTCCTCAATATTGACATTTCACATGTATCTACTACAATGATTGGACGCAATGCTCTTTTCCAACACTCAATGTGTATTCAATGTACACTAATGAAATTAAATTATTAATTGTACTGATGGGAATCGTATTTCCTCCACAGACAAAATCGATGACTGTGATGGACCAGGGCCTAGTAGCAGGCCTGAACCCCAGGGGTCAGCCACAGGAATGCTTATGTCCACTAGGCCCGAACCTCAGGGGTCAGCCACAGGAATGCTTATGTCCCTTTATGAAACAATGGAGAAAGCTGGATGTAATGATCCAGCCTGTCGAATATGGACTATACATAGCCAGGCTGTGTGCAAGGAGTGTGATTATTATTAGGCCAGCACAGAGAACCCATGACAAAAAGCACCTGCAATTTCAGAGCTGATGCAGCCATATTCCTGATCAAATGCTTTATGAGGTCTAAACTATTATTTAGCCAAAATATATTAAAACATAGCGAAGGAGTGACAACAGCTGTGTTCTGCACTCTGAGCCAAACCCAAGATGAATGGGTACTTCGGACAGGCCTGGGTTCATCCAAGGTTTAAGCTCTCTGGCATGCTTGAGTGAGGCAGGGGCAAGGGGTGACTAGAACCAGCTGTGGGTACTGAAGATAGTACAGTATAGCCAAGTAGGTAAAAGAGCACTTGAATGATGTGCAGACACAGTGTATGACACGGGTGTATGGCATATCTGTAATTTGAAGCACTTCTGTAATTTGGTTGTTAGAATTCACTGTTAAAGTTGAAACTAGGTAGAGAATGTAATCTTGCATTTACTCACACAAATACACTGGAAAGTAATGTCTGTATAATCACACGCAGCGCGGTCACAGAATGAAGAGGTATTTTATATCCCTGTAATGTGCTTAAAATGGCTTGGTGTGGAATAGTATGTAATAAACTATTATTTTTATGTGTATAAAGTCAGCGGAACCACCATTATAAAAAGATGGGTGAGGCACTTGGCAACGCCGCTTTGGTTTAATGGTCAGCTGAGCACTTGGCAAACGTCACTATGGTGTAATGGCCAGCTGAGAAGGGACCACCCACAGGGGGTGAAAAAGGAAATAACCATTTAAGGGTAAACCACTATTATTTCCGAGTAATTTGTTAAGTCAGCATAAATAAAGACCAATTGAAATTGACCAGAAAAGTAAACCAATGAGGTAACTGTTATGCAACTGTTAAAAAAGGTATAAAAGGTGTTGTAAAACAAAGGAACATTGGAGCAACTTGCAAGATGCTCTCGGCTTTGTGATTTCTTTTGAAATAAAAGTCTGATACTTTGAAGATCTTCTGCCTCAAACCTCTTCTCTGAATTTCTGAATAATTGAACAAAAAGGATTTAGAAAATAATTTGAAAAGATTCTGAAAACCGGGTAAGACTATCATTTTCCACAACAGTACAATATAAGAACCAGGAAACAAACTGACTGACTACTTCTTGTCAACTCTGCACAGAGTTGACAATGCTTTACTTCTTATGTAACGCACACACAAAACATATTTTAAAAAACCTGATGTGCAATATGGTAGTGCAGCCTGGAGCTCAAACATGAGACCGAGAGTGGGATTCGCAGCCTTTATATGAGTCCACAGGCCTGATCTACATACTGACAGAAAGATATGCAGTTATGAGCTGCACGGCCATGATGAGAAATCCTTCTTTTATTTGTTATATTTATTTATTTAATTTGTATATTTTATTAGATAAAAAAATAGTACTCCATTGCAGAAAATAATTTAGTAATGTAAAAATGACATTCCACAAATCACTTTCATTATAAAAAGACCTGCCCAATTCAGCGTACTAAAATGTTTAAACAAATGTTTTACACTTGAGCATCAGAAGTGGGTTTCATATGCACACTATATCCAAAAGCTGGCAATCAAAATCCTGTGCAGGTACAGAAAGTGTCTTCCTTCACAATTCAGTGAGTGGTCTCTCGGCATCAACCGTATAACTTATTTAAAAGCTTCTTCGATGTTGCAGCAACTGTCAGGACATTACACATTTATTTAGTAGTTTAATTCCATTCTCAAGGATACTCATTTTTACAAATTGTAGAAATATGGCCTCAGATTGTGTTCTTGTCCCCACTCCACGCCATTTTATATATATTTTTTATTTTATTTTATATATATATACACACACACACACACACACACACACACACACACACACACACACAACGGGTCAAAAGTTTTAGAACAACCAAATATTTCCAGTTTTACTGAAATTTAAGCAGTTCAAGTCCAGTGAATAAACTGAAATGGTACAAAGGTAAGCAATAAACTGCCAGAGGTTTTTTTTTAAAGTTTAGGTTACCAAAAACTGAAAAATAATGTACATTTCAGAGTTATAAAAAAGGCCCTTTTCAGGGAACAAGTAATGGGTTAACAACTTACAGCTGTTCTGCAGCAATGGAAGTAAATTAAGCCTTGAAAGTTGATTCAAATAATTCATACAGGTGTTCCAACTTTTGTTGATTACTTACAAACCCTGTCTGTATAAAAGCAGTGTTGGAACAGACTGTGTTACTACACCCTCTGAAGCATTATTTGGACAATATTGCACTGCAGGAAGTAGTATATTGCCATCATAATGGTGAGAAAAGGGCAATTAACAAAAGACAGACAAACCATTATAACCCTTAAAAGTGTAGGTCTTTCAGGAAGAGGTCTGGCAGACCTAAAGCCACAACAAAATCAGAAGACAAGTTTCTGAGAGTCAACAACTTGTGTGATAGGTGGCTCAAAGGACAACAGCTTCAAACACAGCTTAACACTGGTCGAAGTAAGGAAGTCTTAGTTTCAACTGTGAAGAGAAGACTTCGAGCTGCAGGTTTGACAGGTCGAGTGGCAATAGGAAAGCCATTGCTAAGATGGCAAAATAAGACAAAAAGGCTTGCCTGCGCCATGAAGCAGCACCCGTGGACAACTGAAGACTGGAAGAAGGTCTTATGGACCGATTAATAAAAAATGTAAATGTTCGGTTCATCACGCAGGGTTTTTGTATACTGGCGAGTAGACAAAAGGATGGTTCCTCAGTGTGTGACACCAACTGTCAAGACACGGAGGAAGAAGCGTGATGGTCTGGGGCTCTTTTGCTGGATCCAGAGTCGGCGACTTGCACAGAGTGACTGGCACCCTAAACCAAAAGGCCTACCACAGCATTTTGCAGCGCCATGCAATACCCTCTGGTCTACGCCTAGTTGGTCAGGGGTTCATCCTACAGCAAGATAATGACCCAAAACATACCTCCAGGCTATGTCAGAACTACCTTAGAAGAAACGAACAAGACTGTAGGCTTCAAATCATGGAATGGCCAGCACAGTCTCCAGACTTAAACCCCATCGAGCTGGTTTGGGATGAATTGGACAAAAGGGTGAAAGCAAAGCAACCTACAAGTGCAACACATTTGTGGGAACTTCTGCAACAGTGTTGGGAAGAACTTTCCAAACAATATTTGATTTCCATTGTAGAAAGAATGCCACGAGTGTGTTCGGCTATTATATCTGCAAAAGGTGGCTACTTTGATGAGTCAAAAATGTAGATTACATTTTTTTTTTGTGTCTCCAATTGTTCTATGCTTTAATTTCAAGATTACATTGAAACATTAAACTGCGTAAATTTCAATAAAAACTGGAAAAATGTAGGTGTTCTAAAACTTTTGACCGGTAGTGTATATATGCCATTTAGCAGACGTTTTTATCCAAAGCGACTTACAGTAATGAATGCATACATTTTTCAATATATGTTTTCCCAGTGGGAATCTAACCCACAACCTAAGCGTTGTCAACGTCGTGCTCTACCCACTGAGCCACACAGAAGCCATTACACTAATGATCTGTGATCACAAAACTCTAATATCAATGGCAATGGTAAGAAGATTCAGATTCGATGTGCTTGTCTCATTGATATACATGAAGGTGGTGTTAATTTAGCAGTGTAGAGCACCTCTTTCGTTCAGGGGCAGTTTACTCGTCACCAGTTACCTGTTAGCTGTGGAGAGCAATTTACCTGCTGTGGAGAGCAATTTACCTGCAGTAAAGGGTTTACCAGCTGTCCAGAAAATCAGGATGAGGTTTCAAAGAGGAGGAATGAGGTGCATCTCTTACGTGAATGTGGAAAATGTATAGATCTATAGACTGAGCTATTCTTTGTTTTCAGATTTGTTATGTATCATATTATTTCTTATAAGATGTAAGATATGTTATTTACTGGGACTTTATTCATTATTTAGACTATCCTACTGACAACATCATATAGCCTATGTATTATAGCATAGTGTAAACTCTGATTTAAAAACAAAACGTAACACTGCGACCGGGGTTCAATTCCACCTAGGTGGTGCCAGTTCGGCTCTGGCAGGGAGTGCCACTAGGGGGTGGCAATTGGCTGTCCGCCCCATGGAGGGGGGGAGGGAAGCCGATACAAGCTTGCTGCGTATAGGTGTGGTCCTGTGTGTTATGGTGACCGTGGCCGGTGCCGACTCGGAGGAGGCAGGGCAGCGCTCACTACCGGTCTCAGGACTACGGCAGCGACCTCTCATACGAGGGAGGGGATCATTCACATGAGAGAGAAAGGGTATAATTGGCAACTAAAAACAGGGAGAAAAATGGGGAATAAATGCATAAACGGAAAATAAACTGTTTTCTGTAACACTGATATTGATATTAACACCATTTTTATGTTACAGTAGGTGACCATTAATTCTTCAAACATTTTTGGTTTTCATGTTAACAGCAACTGTTCATTAAGACATTTCAAACCGATGTTAAAAGCCTCGGTTTGCTTAGCCTAGCCTATACTGTTTAGTCTGAGCCTATTTAATTTTACAATGAAAAAAATGTTAAATAGATTTGTCGATATTTGTGTAGACCTACTACCATAACTTTGGACGGAACCCAGAGTGCTGAGCCCATAAAGGACTCGGAGGAAGCTCAGATCTCCCTGCGTGAAGGGGAATGCATAGATAATGGGAATCTATAGATTTCCTGATTTTACACATGGATCGTAACATATCTGCAAAGCAGTGGGGAAACATGTCTGGTAATAAGACACTTGGAAGTCTGTTGTATTAAACAGAAAGAACACATAACAGAACTAAATTGTGAAAATTGTGAGGAAAGCACAACAACGTCAATGGAGCAAAACCTGCTATTTATATCCTAAAAAGGGATTCAATCTGATAGCACATTTATGTATATGAACCCATTTATCTATATGAAGGATTCATCCTTCACCACACCACTCTTCACCTGGACTGGAAGCTCACCTTCCTTCTTAAGAATTAAGTCGGGGGACATCTGAGACTCCATGCCCACATTTATTTAGACACACTGAATATAACAGCTAAGGAAAATACATTAAAGCGACCATGTCATCATGGTTAAAAATTCACAGAAAATGTTCAAATCCTGCAGGGGTGGCCAACCCTGGTCCTGGAGAGCCGTAGGGTACACTGGTTTTTGACCGCAAAATCAGCAACCAATTTAGACCCAGAAAACCAGTTGAGATAATTGATCAATCACAGCAGCTGATTACAGTTCAGGGCTGACTAACAACCATGTATTAATGCACATCTTGTAAATCGCTCGGGATAAAAGCGTCTGCCAAATGCTTAAAATTTACAAATGTAAATGTACAACCAGCAGGACGCCCTCAAGCTTTCCAGGACCACGGTTGTCCACCCCTGAAATAGCGTTTTAATTCTTTCAGGTCATCAAAACATTTTTGAGGAGGGCCAAACAAACAAAATATTGCAAAAATTGAATCTTGTAATCCCATCTTTCAGGGAAATAGTTCTTACTCACAGGTTTCAAGCCATTCTGATTTGAACTTCTACAATCCATCAGGCCAGTGTGGCAAGTGATATTTTATGAATATCATAGTAGTACCCACTGAACGGACAAGCAAGGAGATGGGGGAAAGGGATGTATAGCACAACAAAGTTGTATACCATCAGACAGTGACGGAAGCAGCACAAGCTCATTAGAGCAATCTGATGGCTTCCTATCATTTCAGAAATATTAAGAAAGAAGTAGGTAAACACACATTCCTACATTGACACAATAATTTCTTCAAGGAGTATTAAAGAGTTGACCAAAATGCCACTTGTGTTGCATGTAAGTCAATTACATTTTATTTCAGAAATCTAAAAAATAAGCTAGAACATTACAATGGGCCCTCAGCGACTAACTATTCAGCTCACGCACAGAACACATATAACAAAGGCAATGCTGGTTACTAGTGGATATGGTTGCTACATGGTATGACCACCTAGTCATTGGGCTTGGTAAGTGCACAACAATTTCTATTTCTATGCAGCTAGTTACCATCTTGGTACTTTTGACATGTTCTATGTGCATCTTGCCATGAGTCTTATAAATGACTCTAGATCAGAGATCCAAACAAATAATACATCATTTTAGTCCTTCATTTCTGCTCTGTGGTCTAATTGCGCTGCAGTGGAAGATATAGATGACATTAAGACTATTTTATACAGCACGGCTAAGAATCTGACCACATTTCTCATCCTGTCCATAGACAAGGCTGTGTTTTAGCAAGGTAACCACTTTACAACTTCAGTGAGAACAGCTGAACAGCAAGTGATGTTGATGGGAGCAGAACACTTGTGTTTACAGCAATGCTAGCTGCAGCATGATCAAATGACAGGTGTTAGAGGGGGAAGTAAATTGATGGTGATTATTATAGGGTAAGTGCACCTATTTATAAATGCCCATTTATAATTAAGCCCACCTACACCTTTTAGCATCAATACAATTCTTAGATAAAGAAAACGCCTTATTTTGAGTAGGGATGTGACAGCCATTGGGTTATTCTTCTTTTGACAACTCATTCATTTTTATTGTGATAATATGACGGGGCGAATTATCTTCCTGCTTACCCACTAGAAAGACATAAGTGTGGTTTAAATTGTACTGCAGTTCTGATATTTAATCTCTTAATGCTGCATTCAGACACATTTTTCATTTCATATGCCATGTATGACTGTATGACGCACGCACGCACACTTTATATATACACATGTAAATAATGGGACCACTCCAGTCTTGACACTTACTCTCATGTAGTTTTAGACATAGAACAGCAATGAGCAGAACATTCAAATACCAAGTTTCAGCAAGACCCAAAGATGACATACAAGTTGTGTAATTACCGTGCTGTATTTGCCAAGGACCTACCATATTCAAGAAAATGTTAATTATGGTAATGTTGCTTTGTTGATTTTAAAGATAGTTACAAACCTTTGAATGCATATCGGTTGCTATCCTGATGAGCAACCTTACTTCACCCCTCACATATTAGAGCAGCAATGCACAAAACTGCTACCATTGGATGAGTGACTTAGTGACTTAACAATAGACAAAATGTGTGGTTTTAGAATATATATATATATTAACCTTCATTCCAGAAGGATTATGGTAGGGTCACTGTACAATCATTACATTTTTACCCCACCGTTGAGGTGAATAGATCACTGGATCTGTATTCACCCCCCCACCTCCATCCCCAAAGGATGGATCCAAGAAAGTGGTACACTCCCCTTCATCACTGAGGTTGAGCAGTCAGCAGACACTGGAACACTCAGCGCACAAGGTGGACGAGCACGGAACACACACAGGAAGCCGGGTCAAAGCGTGGAAAAAGATATCAATTAAAATGAAAGGACCTGGCAGGTGTGGTCCATGACCCTCTTCTGGTCGTCGAACGCCAGCAGTTTCACCATTTGTAAAATGTACTCACGTTAAAAGACACCTATAGGCCTACAGTATCTTCAGTGCTTTATGTACATATAGTAGCTCATGTAAGATTTCTTAGAAATATCTAAAATATGGGCCATAATATCAGAAAGACAGTCTATAATACAATTGGAGACAATATTTCCCATGGGCAAAGTATCGAATCACATTAATTCAGTCAATAAATTTGAAGTCATTATTACAATAATAAACAATCCCCTCACACGTAATTTCAGTAGTATGAGCAGATGACATTTACCTTAACGTTATGGTCTGTCAAAAATTCTACAGAAAGTAATTCCATCATTGAGTTTAGTATAATTTGATCAATACATTCAATGTGTCTATTAAGTTGTTTCACCTGAACACAGAAAATATGATATTGCCATTTATAAATATAATCCATGAGAAGACGAGTGAATCTACTATAATTAGTGGCGTTTTAACTTTTCATGTTGATGCGCATTAAAATAATCTCTTCTCAATTTCTTCAAATAAAGAGGAGTCACAATGTATTCCTTTATTAAATCAGACATCAACAACTGAGAGGCAGCCAATGAATATACACATGGGGGACCCCAAAGTTCAATTGAGTTATTTTTTTGAGATGAGACAAACCGCAGACATTTACTTTATTTACAGGTATTTGGGCTGAAATTATTTACGAGGACTAACAATGCTTTCAGAACAATACCCAAAGTATTCGCAGCCCGTTCCACCGGTTGTATTTTCATTACTTCCAGCTCTTTTTGAAGATCATTTGATGTGCAAAACAGCTGAATTATATTGGCCGTTGCTGAACTAGGTCAGTCTAGTGCACACAGCAGTACTGCCAATGAGATATCTCAATCCAAGATGACTGGCATCACAAGCTTTATTACATCATCAGCTGTTTGTCCATAAACAAAGATGGTGCAAAGCTTAAAATCAGAACTTCCTGGTAAAGGTTACAGCACCAATCACAAGTTTAAATCTGACATGATGTTAATTTTGCCATATCGCCACAGAACAATAAAGCTGATAAGATTAACCAAACACTGCATACGTCAAGCACAGGCTTAAAATGAGCATTCTGATAATCATGCAAATACTTGTGCTTAAGATTCAAAAGATGTTTCTGATTATTTCTGTAATTGACATGAAAAACACAACAGTGCAAATACAGGCAGACACGCACGCACGCAGAAAGTATTCAGACCCCTTCACTTTTTCCACATTTTGTTATGTTACAGCCTTATTCTAAAATGGATTAAATTCATTTTTCCCCCTCATCAATCTACACACAAAATATCACATTTACATAAGTATTCAGACCCTTTGCTATGACACTTGAAATTGAGCTCAGTTGCATCCTGTTCCCTTTGATCATCCTTGAGATGTGTCTAGAACTTGATTGTAGTCCACCTGTGCCACATTCAATTGATTGTACATGCTTTAGAAAGGCACACACCTGTCTATATAAGGTTCCACAGTTCACAGTGCATGTCAGAGCCAAAAACCAAACCAAGAAGTCCTATGAACTCTCCATAGACCTCCAAGATAGAATTGTGTTGAGGCATAGATCTGGGGAAGGGTATAAAAACATCACTAAAGCATTGAAAGTCCCAGGATCTACTATACACTATATGGCCAAAAGTCAGTGGACACCCCTACTAATTATTGAGTTCAGGTGTTTCAGCCACACCCATTGCCAACAGGTGCATAAAATCCAGCACATAGCCATGCAATCTCCACAGACAAATATTTAGAATTCAGAATGGTTCGTAAAGAGCTCAGTGACTTTAAACGCGGCACTGTCATAGGATGCCACCTTTGCCACAAGTCAGTTTGTGAAATTTCTGCCCTACTAGATGTGCCCCGGTCAACTGTAAGTGCTATTATTGTGAAGTGGAAGCACCTAGGACCAACAACAGCTCGGCCATGAAGTGGCCAACGAGTGCTGAAGCGCATAGCGCGTAAAAATCGCCTATCAGAATCTGGGTTTGGCGGATGCCAGGAGAATGCTACCTTCCGGAATGCATAGTGCCTACTGTAAAGTTTGGTGGAGAAGGGATAATGGTCTGGGGCTGTTTCTCAGGGTTTGGGATAGGCCCCTTAGTTCCAGTGAAGGGTATTCTTAATGCTACAGGATACGAAGACATCTTAGCCAATTGGGCGCTTCCAACTTTGTGGCAACAGTTTGGGGAAGGCCCTTTGCTGTTACAGCATGACTGTGCCCCTGTGCACAAAGCGAGGTCCATAAAGACATGGTTAGACGAGTTTGGTGTGGAGGAACTCAATTGGCCTGCAGAGCCCTGACCTCAACCCCATTGAACGCAGATTGCGAGCCAGGCCTTCTCGTCCAACATCAGTGCCTGACCTCACAGATGCTCTTTTGGCTCCAAAATCTTGTGGAAAGCCTTCCCAGAAGGTGTGCTGGTCAGGTGTCCACTGACTTTTGCCCATATAGTGTAGCATAGAGTCTGAATACTTAATGTCATATCAGACAAAAAAAAACTGTTTTTTGAATTTAATCCATTTTAGAATAAGGCTGTAACATAACAAAATGTGGGAAAAGTGAAGCGGTCTGAATACTTTTCGAATGCACTGTATGTATATGTATATGTGTGTGTGTGTGTGTGTGTGTATATAATACACACACACACACATACAGACACACAGACACACACACACTGCAGTCCGTAAGTATATGGACAGTGACACATTTTTTGTTGTTGTGGCTCTGTACTCCAGCACATTGGATTTGAAATGAAACGATGACTGAGGTGAAAGTCCATATCGGTTGAACCGTGTAAGAATTGCAGCCCTTTTTATATACATTGTCCCCCCATTTTAGGGGACCAAATGTAATTGGACAAATTAACAAACTGAAATAAAGTTGTCATGTTTAATATTTGGTTGCATATCCTTTGGAATCGATGACTGCCTGAAGTCTGCGACACAGACATCACCAGACGCTTGGTGTATCTTCCCTGGCGATGCTCTGCCAGGTCTGAACTGCAGCCATCTTCAGTTCTTCCTTGTTTCAGGGGCTTTCTGCCTTCAATCTGGTCTTCAGCAAGTGAAACACATGCTTAATTGGATTGAGGTCGGGTGATTGACTTGGCCAGTCAAGAACATTCCACTTTTTGGCCTTAGAAAACTCCTTGGTTGGCTGTGTGCTTGGGATCATTGTTCTGCTGCATGGTTTTTGTTTGGCATGTTTGACAGATGAGGTGGTATGCTTTGGATCATGAGCTGTCCTTTTTTTCTCTCCACTTTCCTCTTTCCATCACTCATTTTTTCCACACCATTGATCTGTGTCATCTGCCCATAACACTTTGTTCCAGAACTCTTAATGTGCTTTTTTGCAACCTGTAACCTGGCCGTTCTATTCTTGAGGTTTACCAGGGGTTTTCATCTTGTGGTGAACCCTCTGAGGTTATGCTGGTGTAGTCTTCTCTTGATGGTAGTCTTTGACACATCTACGTCTACATCCTGAAGAGTGTTCTTGATCTGTTCAACACTTGAAAATGGGATTTTCTTCACCATTACAAGTATTCTTCTGTCATCTGTCATTTTTTTGCAATTGCTGAGCTCACCAGTGTGTTCTTGCTTCTGACCAATGCACCAAACAGTTGATTTTGACACACGTAATGTTTTGGCGATATCTCTGATTGATTCATTCCGATTTTTCAGCCTCATGATGGCCTACTTTACTGGCATTGACACTTATTTGGTCCTCATGTTGAGAGACAACAACAGACTCCAAATGCAAATGTCACACCTAGAATCAACTCTAGACTTTTTGTTAGCTCTCTTGTGTATGAAGTAACAATGAAACAAAACACACCTGCCCAAAAAACAGCTGAGCAGCCAATCGTCCAATTACTTTTGGTCCCATAAAACGGCGGGACTACGTATAAAAAGGGCTGCAATTCCTACATGGTTCACCCGATATGGATGTAAAAACCTTGACATTAAAAGTAACAGTCTGCACTTTAACCTCATAGTCATTGTTTCATTTCAAATACAATGTCCTGAAGTACAGAATCACAACAACAAAAAATGTGTCACTGTCCCAATAGTTATGGACTGCACTGTGTGTGTATATATATATACACACACACATATATACACACACACGCACAAATACATACACATGCACAAATACATATATATATATACACACACACACACACACACACACACACACACACACACACACACACACACACACACACACACACACACACACACACACACACACACACACACACACACACACACACACACACACACACACTTCATCTGAACCTTTCTTACCTGGAGAATGAGAAGTGGTATACTTTATACGGTATACTTTTAATTATTTATAAAAAATAAAAATGTATAGCTTGTTGTATATACCACAAAATCGTTTAGTTTCCTGCCATTTTCCGGCAGAAGGTATCCAGTTTAATGGTAGTGTGAGATCGTGAGATCTTAAGAAATCAGCTAAATGCACGTGGCGAACTTTCCAACTAATATTTGTGACCGTCTCAGTAGAGTTTCTAATATAGTAGAGTTTTTAATATATATAGCTTCATTCTGTTATGAATATGTAGTATTACCGTTTTGGTTTACAGTTTTTACTTGTATGTTTGCCAATGATATTATCTGGAATATGACTTGACTACATAGGCTACATAACTATATATGTAGTCAATTGGTTCAGAGTCTAAATAATGCAATTAAAGCTGTTTATTTATTATTTTACAACTTTTATCCCTTATTTTTATTTTCTCTAAAATATGGCATGCTGCAAAACTGTATTTATAATCTTATCCCATGGTTGCAATGCCCCCCTTCAATCCGGAAAAGCACGTAATTAGCATGTGCATACTCGGAAGGGCATGCAGGCAGCAAAGCAAGAAGCTTCCTTTCAATGCAGTTCACCAACTGAGCTGCGCAGCCTGTGGCCAGCCCCTAAATACCTCCACAAGCGAAGCACTCCACGCACAACTGGCCACGGTTACCACTGACACGGTCACGATTATATTCGGATCATATGCACATCCCGGTTTGGAGAATCAGTGCTTTAAAACCAACCAACAGTTTCAAAATGAGTGTTTTTTTATGAAAATAAAATATACGAAAAGAATATAAAGGCAACTAACCTTGAAACAATGTTCATTTAATATGCAGGGGGCCACTTCCCAGTGGACAAGGACTTTGGAGCATGATGCTGAGCTATTGTAATCCACAAGTTGACAACCAGGCATTTCTGATCAATCTGCTTTCAAAACATGTAAAAAGTTATTTGGAAATAAATATGGTATTATTTAATTTTTTGAGAAATATGACAGAACCAATACCAATAACATAATGGCTAACCATCGGCACAATATATTTGTTCTTTTTGACAGAAAGTCCAAAACTCAAGAGTAATACTTTTATTAAGCTTTTGCGTTACAATGTTACCTTGAATGCAAATTATGTCTGGAACCATTCCTAATGCAATAAAATGACAAAAGGTTTTTAAATCAAAAACAAGGAGTTTTCACCAGGGATTTGTGCAGCAGACAGGACGGTCTGTCGCGTTCTGACAATTTCTCATTTGTAATACAGTTCCAGCTGTTCAAGCTGCTGGAATTTCATAGTCATAAGAATGAGGAATATTTGTTTCCATGTTTGCAAACTCATAGAGAAATCACCCAATACAGTTTTGCTACACAGTTCATCTGTTGGCAGATCAAATTAATAGATGCTGGGTCCAGTTAAGACAGAATGTACCAGTATCTGTGGTGGAAAAATGTAATGTGAATCCCATCAATGTTTTTGCAAAGGTATTGCTTCAAACATACCTTAATGGCTAAATAACGTACAGCAAGGACACCAATAAAAAGTTGTATGCCAAACGAATTATACGTCAATCTGTCCCAACTGTAGTAAAGAAAAATTGTAAATATTAAACTTGAAAAACCAAAAAATTTGACAGCAGTTTTTGGTTTTTAGGAAAAAATAAAGTATTAAGTCTTTGAACAAGTGAGTCTACACACATTATAGAAAAATGATGTAATGAAATTCCCCACAATTGTGAAAAGCTAAAGAATAAAGATGGTCATTGTTTTTGCCAGCTGTTGCCCACTAGCCGGTCAGCTTATTCACCATGCTAGTTAGATACTACAATATTGCTAGCTATATGAGTGATATACATCCTTCAACCTAAATTTACAATGCAGTGCAACACAAATATTGATAGATGTAGTTATTGACTAATAGAATACAGTAGCTACATATAGTAGGGTAGTTAGTTCAAAATAATATATGACAACAAATATGAAAATAATAAACCAAGGTTAGCCATGCATCATTGCTTGATATGCTGTATATGCACGTCTGGGGGTGGTGATGCAACCTGAGGCAAAATGGAGGAGCAAGGAGGCGCTCAATCAGCACCCAAAATAAAGATGAAGCTAGCTATATATCAATCTATCGGGGGCAGCTTGTGAGATACAAAGGGCTACCTGCCAATGGAATAATCAGATAATTGCATATATATATATATATATATATATATATATATATATATATATATATATATTACTAGCCATATTAGGCGTGTTGGGAAATCAGCGTGGGAAAAGGAAATGCATTCCAGTCATATCGTCTTTCGGGATTTGAGAGTGATGGTGCCAAGTATATTCTGTTAGCTGGAGTCTGCCAATATAGCAAAAAATAACAATCGAGTGCAAACTAAAAAGATTAAGCTACAATTAAAAACAAAACAAACTTCAGTTAGCTAGCCAGCCAGCTAAAACACTTTAGCTATGACATTCCACATCTAGATAGCCATCCCAAGTTGGTGGAACAAGTTAGTGTAGCTAAGGAGGCAGAAGTTGGATACACATACAGACATACAAACACACAAAAAATAATTGGACATACCATATTTCAGAAACAAATATGATGGTACACTGAGGATCACTTTATCTTTTTTTTTTTTTTTAAATGTCAGGACATGTATTCAGTAAATGAATAACCTTTAATATCACATCTGAAAGTCAAGATTTAACACCGAAACACTTATCTGGGGATTGTCACTAAGGGTGTCCAAATCGTAGCTATTTTGGCAAGAACAAATGCACAGTGCAAGTGGTTGTCCAATCAGCAAATCGAATTCAGCTGGTTTTCGGAGGAGTGTAGATATATTATCAGCAAAGCCACAACAGCAAAGCCACAGCACTATAATAGCTTTTTCCCCCACTGAAAACCGGGGGGATTTCATACCCTGTTTTTAAGTCTAATTTGATGTGACTAATGTTGTGGGTTTTGGCTTGGTTAAAATACTAGTAATCTCTTTATAGGTTCCAAACTTTTTAACTGATGTCCAAGCTCCAAGGGAAACACTAAGGTCCTTTAAGCTTTTTGATCAGTTCAGGTTTTTTATCCACAAATGAATACTGGTAAATATGTGATTAGTCTGTTCCATGCAGACACAAAAATAATGTTCACATGTTTAGTCTTTTCCCAGATTAGACTATTTAGGGGCTTATACTCAGATCCTCATTAGCCACAATATTATTTAATGGTCTAGTCTTCTGTGGCAACAGTCCATATTGCAAGAATGTTCACACAGTATACTCACTCCTCAATCAGTATTACTATGTACTACTCCCAGTTCTCACTCTGAGGTAAGGTAGTACTATTCCGTAAATAATACTAAAACACTACAATTATGATTAATAGCATAATATCACATCTACTATATACACTGAACACAAACACACTGAGGACCATTCTGCAGTTTTAAGCAAACCTGCAATTCTGGAGAATGTCCATAACATACATTTAATTAATCCATTAAAAAAATTATGTTAGGAAATGTGATTCTTCTTTACGGAAGTTGATCATTTAAGACTCCTCTAAACACTGAGGTTCACCAGTTACACTGCATATCAGCAGCAGCAGCAGCAGTAGTATGGAGCACACTGCCAGCGCTTGAACTGAATAATTAAAGACTTCTGCCCTTGATATAACCTTTTTTTTTTTTTTTTCCATAAAGCTTAAAGGACACAAACCAGATATCCACAATACAGTGGTCAAAAAAGGCCCTCACTGAAGAGTCTCAACTGGTATAAGCACTTCAGTGTAGGGCATAACATAACATTATTATCGAATAAAAATGCTTTCAGTTGAGATATTTCATCTTTTGGATGAAGCACAGACGTCCTGACTCACTGCACGTTAAAGATCCCTGGTGAACCTGGGGGTTCCCCAGTGTGGTGTCCTAGCCAAATTCTCAACCCAAATCTCTCAATCTGGCCATCTAATCATCCCCCAAATGAATTGTCTTAATAACCCCTGCCTCTACCACTTCAGCTGATATGTGGTGAGCATTCTGGCACAAAATGGCTGCCGTGAATCACACACTAGTGGTGGTTGAGGTGGGTTGTCCCTGGTCACATTAGAGAGCTTTCATTGGTGGCACAATCTAAATCCAGGCAATTCATTGTTATCATATGTAGTAGTATTATCCACAGACAAAACTCAGATGTTGAAAAACCTTTCATTTGCAGCCTTTAATCAAAAGATTACAATTTGTAGGCTAAAATATGTTTTATTTACTATTTAATTATGGTTTAACGTTGAAGTTTCACACCTGGCTGTGAGATATTCTAAATAAGGGAACTTGGACGCAACTTACACTCTACAGGGGGACATAAACGAATACTAAACATAGATCATTTTAATATGAACTGACTGACTTAATTATAAGTTCAGGATTAATGAGGGAAAAACGTTTAGACACATGATCTTTTCTAAAAGCCTTATGAGAGTAATCTAAATATATCATAATCCAAGAAACACTAATTTAGTAAGAAACAAAAAACATATACAGTGGGGTCCAAAAGTCTGAGTCCACTACCAAGATCTGTTCGTTTTCATCATTCATCAAAAACCAACACAAAAGTTTTACTCAGGAGAACAATTTGACCTTCACTAAGCTCTGCTGACATAATTACAAACAACTGCAAACTTTTGCAAAGGAAGTGTCCTTTTTCAAGATTAAAGCACCTGCAGTAGCAATGAGAACACATAGAAGACCACATTAAGTAAGTCAATATCCGGTATTCATTGTTATAAGACCAAAACAACTCACACTGTGTATTAGAAGTGTCCATGTATTAAAACTTTCATGAAAAATAACGTGTCACATTTTGTGGAAATGAAAGGCAATGGTGTGCAAACAAAGTATTTCAACCTCATACCGTCCTTTCTCAAACAACCTTTTTATGTTTATTTGGATCAGTGTTTTATGACATTCTTGAATAATACCACATGAGTAAAAAGTTTGTCAGATCTTGGTAGTGGACTCAAGACTTTTGGACCCCACTGTACATATGCTGATGATGGACAACACATCATAGATGCACGAAAACCACCCATAAAATGTGTTTACACACACTTACACTATTGAACACATTCTAAAATATAAATTATCATGGCACATAAGCATTTCAATTGTTTTATTACAGTTGCCAAAATTCTTGGAGAATACAACATGTTTAAGGATATTCCAAAGATAAGCCGTAACTGCAGTCAGAGGGAAAAAGGCATGCAGTTTAACACTAGAACACGAAGGCCTACACAAACACCAACATGTACTTTCGTATCTTTCAATGACACTAATCAAACCAGAATTTAAAAAGCTAAAGGAAATACTTCACCACAATATAAAAGTAAAGATGTAATATTCATGGCAGTAAGAAGTGGCTAACAGATAACGCTGGAGTTTAATCATTTCTATTTCATTTATAAGCAGGTTATCAGGGTGGGGAAATAAAGCAAATTGATTTAACTTTTATCTACAAAGCGGCAAAAATAAGAAAGTCTTGGGCGAAACAGGGCTGTAGGTCTGCAACAAAACCCTTTTGAAATTACGTACATTACTTCTGTGTACAGGTTAAGTTTAAATCCCCCTTAACCAAAATGTCCACTGCGCACTGTTGCTAAACGGTTACTGAACTTGGCTCATGCTACCATAGCACATCTTTATTGCAAATTAGGCAAACAACAAGAGCCAGGAAAATAAAAGGCTTGTGAAAATAAAACCAAAGATAAAACAGTGAGATGAAATGTAAACGAATGTAGAAAGGAGGTGTTCTGTACACATGTGGGGAAGGCAGGAATGCTTGGCTCAGGCCTCTGTAGAAAGCTCAGTATCTGCGACGCTTGCTGTTGGGCCCGTCAAAGTTCCCCCCGCCTTGGTTGCCTCTCCCAAAACCCCCGGGCCCACCACCTCCCACCCCCACAGGGACCACCCCCACCATGGGCTGCGGCGGCGGCGGCTGCTGCTGCTGCTGCTGCTGCTGCTGCTGCTGGGGCTCCACTCCAGGCCGGCTGCCCATGGGTGAGCCCAGCTGAGGGGGGCCACCGCCCTGGGAGAATCTATCACTGCGCTAGTGTTGTTAACAGCACATTCACAGTCCAGTCCATTGATGGATGGGCACAAGAGATGTGTATATATATATATATATATATATATATATAAAAAATGTTTAAAAACAGTTTGGGGATTATTATTTTTTTTATTCACGCCACAGGTTGGTCCGAACGTTCCAGTCGGGAAGAATCAAGGGCAGAGGAGTCCCGAGGGGAGGCAGGATCAAACGATGGAGAAGGAAGAAAGGAGTGATTTTATTAGAGATCTGTTACAACGCTGACCGCTTTAAGAGTTTCACATTCCCCTCCCCACATTCACTAAAGTTTCTTATCCAAGAAAGCATGGCTTCTAGACCGGAAAGATGTCAACCAGGACCATGATAGCTGTAATTCCAGGTGAGGAGAGTTGAATTGTTTTTTTAAATAATTTCTTTTGTTTGTTTCAGATTTTTTTCCTGTTTTTCCTCCAATTTAGTGGCCAATTTACACCCTCTATTTATTTTGATTCGCCCTCCCTGCCCATCTCTACAGGGCAAGCTAATTCCTCGCGAGCGGCGATCTCGCCCACCAACTTTCTGGAGACACCCTTTTGCGCTTCTCGGCGAGTTCGGGCCGGCTCACCCTCCCCCCGGCCTGGCACAGTCGGGATTCGAACCACAACCGCAATAAGTAGCTCACACTCGCAAAGCACCAGTCAATGCAAGTGCGTTAGACCACTATGCTATCCGAGGCCCCCAGAGTTTAAGTTTTAATAATATATCTTGCTAAATATAGCAAAGATTATAAATCGATGGAAGGTACTATGTACAGTTGAGAGGCCTCTGGGCCTGACTAAGAAACATTAGTGAATTAGGGGGTAACCATTGCACCTCTCTTACCTTCTACCGTATAGATAGAATGTCACTGTAAATTGATGTAATGATTAAGAAAAGGTGTTAGGAAGGCAGTGTTTTTAATAACTCAACTTTACCTGTCATTCTAAATATTTGCTCTCTGAGAACTCAAACACTATTGTACCTCAAGTAATAGAGGTACTTTTTGTGTGTGCATAACCAAATATGGAGCTAAAGATACAATATTTAAAGGGCCTCCAATTATGTGGAGACATCTGAAGGTGGGGATCTTTACAAAGATGATCATTTTGGACCACAATATTGTACAAATAATCCTTCCATAACAACCAATCAAGCCTTTCTGACAACGTTTCCACTCATTTGTTTAAAACTGATATTTTAAATATTCTGCAGTGCTATTTGTGACACGCCCAAGTGCCTTGTAGGTATGCATGTCCATTAACTGCACTTTAGAGTGCTCTAGTTTGCGCGCTTCATTAAAGACCTGATATGGTTTTCTTTTAGCTAACAGATTCTCTTTATCATCCCCCACCACCCCACATCCTCCATCCCACTTCATTGCATTTAGCTAGCCGGTGTGCTTGTCTGCTAGCCAAGTCTTTTCTTCTAAATGCACATGTACTCCCTCATTTAAAATCAATGTAATTTTAATGAATAGTTCAGTATAGAAAACCAAAACCAAACATGCACAAACCGCTAATTATTTAATATTTATTTTTCTTGTTTTTGTGACAAAAACATAGGGATCACTATCAAATTAGTTGCAAGCACTTCCTGTGAGGTGATTCCACTACGCCATCCCTGTTCTACATATGGATTTTTTTTTGCACCAAACAAGCTAAGCTCTGGAGTGCTCATATGTGATAGCACTCAATGTCACCTGACTACCTTTTATTAAATCTGCATTGGTTCTGATACTATTAATCTTTCCAATGTGACATAATTAATTGGCAACCAAGAGAGAAAGCTTTCCAACGGTGATTGGAGGGAAGCAACAACCTCTACAACCCTCCATGATCTCATGAAAGCATTGCTATAAAGGGCAGATGCGTAATTGAGTGTTCTTGCGAGTCTCGTAACAGTAAAGTATATATGCCAGTATCAAGTAAAGCTTATTGTAATAATTTCTACCTCTGAGAAAGTACTTCATCAGAGAACATGCCAAAGTATAGTACCTGAATGTTGTGGTGTATGTAACTCTGGGGCTCTTCAGTTTGTTAGGTACTGGGCCCTATAACCCTGTACCCTCAAGCCTGGGCTGTGTCATTAACCTTCCCCACCAGGGATGGGATTGCGCAAGGCTTTGTGACTATCTCCACAATTAAGATTTTGGAGTGAAAAAAGCAGTGGTTGAAATTGGTTGGTGCTTCAAAGTCCAAAATTGAATTTCAGTCATGGAAAAGCTTTCACCTCCTGGAAATGTAGCTAAGAAAAAGTACTCAGATGCTGTGAGCGGTTAGTGATTAAGTGCAGTGATTCAGTAAAAATCCTAAGAAATCAAGGAAGGGCCTATACTTGTTAATTTGCAAACTAATTTTAAGTTTCAAGAAACTTGATTAAGAAGAAACAGTAAATTGATCTTCGGAGTACCGATGCGCTGATGTGATTAGGTTACATGTCAAACTGTCGATACAAAATTGCCGAAGTCATTTCTAGATTTGTGACGTGGCACATCCCATTAAGGCACTTTTGTGCAGTGCAGTGAGGCCATATGGACCAGTTTGGATCTGGACCAAGACAGTGCTCACTGGCTGGGAGTCCCATATGGCCATGCAATCTTGGTAACATTTTTGGAAAAGTAAAGATGGGTCACATTTTCTCATTTTCGAGGAGCCAAAGTACCATACATAATCAAAAGCTAATGTTATTTCTTTCTATGATTAAGTCAATAAACACATTTCCACTGTTCAAAGCACATTTGCATTTAAAAATGACTTTTTTTTTTTTTGAAGCTTTCTAAGATATTCTAAGCTAATTAATTATTGCGTGTTAGTCTAAATGCATTTAAGCAACATTAAAATGTGCTTATTAAAGTCAGATAGTCAGCTAGGGCACTGAGGGAATTTCAAGGAAGGGTTCAAGGAAAAATTCTCAGTCTGTAAATTTGTTTCTTAATTATCTGCTAACTTCCATTATCTACTATCAAGGGGAATTATAATAATATTACTACAACAACTGCTAGTTACCAACACAACTACTACCACTGATGGCTTGCGTGCAGCACCATTCTTTAACACAATAAAAAAACTAGGTTTACATGCCAGAAAACAAAGAAACAAGACCGTAATCTCAATCAATAAAATAAGAACCAGTACAATGTAACCATAAACAGGTGATATAACATTTAACAAGTACCACTGTCGCAACAGTGATAATTATTATTGTTCCCAGTATAATTGGCTCCCCATAGTATTTCAGGCAGGTGTTAAAGTGGCAAAGCAAAAAATATGAACATCGGCAATTTGTCATTGACATTTTGATGTAATAAGTGCTGATTAAAATCTAAAATTAACTTGTGTGCTTTTATAAAAATAAAAAGAGTATGGCCAGATCAATTGGCCATCTACTGTGCTTTTAAACCCTGTGTACAAGGAAAGTAGGCTTTACCAAAATGGATTTCACAGAAATAACGAAATTATATGGCTTTATAAGTAAGAAATCTCATACAACGTAACAGTACTTCATCAGTCAAAGTAAACACCATAAAGGAAATTATAGAGTTTAAGCCATCCATTAGTATTTTGGAATTATCATGGAACTATTTTAAATGTTTACCATCATTAAACCAAAGCTTAACACTGCAAATCTTAACACAAGGAATCATTGTAAATATCAATGTTTGTCCCTGGGAGTGGATTATTATCATCTTCCAGCTATTTTGTCTTGTTTAAATATTGTGTAGCCATTTTTAACTTTGTCCATTTGGATCAAAACAGCACCCTTAAAATTCACTGTGGGTGCAACACACACAAAAAAAATCTAACATTATTTTTATTTATTTTTACCTAGCGCCTTGGACAAAACTCGCAATAACGCGGTCAGTGAGATCTGCAACTAATGTATAGCCTTGGTATTTATGGTGCTACTTTTGCATGAAGGTACTATCCCCTTTATTCTGCTGTAAGATCAAATTATTTTCAAAATGTCAGAAATATACGGCTGTATCAATCAATCATTCCCCCTTTGACTGTCGACTTAGTGACTTTGATCCAGCTAAAGCACCTATCATACACTGTACATGCAAAACAGGAGTCTCCACTGACACCATACGTTACAACAGGGGTGATAAAGGTAAAAAGAAAAGAAAACGACTAGGTGAATACTTTACCATGGCTCCGTTATCCGGCATCATTGGCGTCCCCATGTTAGCCGCTCCCTCAGGCCCCATGGCTCCACCGCGGTTGGTCATGTTCATGCCCATCATTTGAGGGGGCCCCTGGTTACCACCAGCAGTGACTGGGCTATATGCATCTACGTAAAACAACGTGGTGGTTTGCTTTCTTTACTCAAGAGGGTTTCTGGCAACAGGCTGCTTGATCAGCAGCAGAGTGAATCTGTGATGCTGTCAGTAAAGCAGAAGGTCTGGAAGAGGCTGTGTGAGGCTCCTGTCCGTCAACTTTGCTTGGACTGAAACAAACCCCAACTCTTTGGCTGGATAATATTTGGGACTGCATGTTACCTGGCAGGTAAACCTCCAAACAGAGCACGAGACACTGCACCACTACAGTACCTCTAGCCTCCAGCATTTTTGCTGTGCAAATGCATGCTATCCTGCCAGCACTTCTGCAGATGACCCACTGGTTCACAGAACACCACAGCGCTACCGTTACTACCACATGACACTGCAGAAGGGGCAACATTTTTTTTTTTGCTTGGTTGAAATAACCTTGACATGATAAGTTTCTCATTTGTTTAGTCCAGGCTTTTGTGAAAACAAAACTGCATTTTTATTTACACTAACAGGCTATTTAAATACACATTCATACATTGCTTCTCCTTTCCATGAATGACCCACTCATAAAAACACATGCAATTCATTATAACCAATAATAGCTTTTCTAAAGGAACCCATTTGACATTGACTAATCTCTGTAAGAATTGGGCTATCAGAATATTGCTAGCTTTTCCCATGACTATCTACACATTTTTCAATATTTAAACTTGAAATGGCCCCTGACGCTTGACACGCACTTGTGTAAATATTCTTGTTTCTGCTAACCAAGGCGGTCAATATTCCAGATTCCACTCATTTTATAGCTGTTCAGAGGATCATTCCTCACTGCGAGCACCCCATTACAGAGATGACAGATAATAAGGTTGTCCATCACCCATCAGAGAATATTTGGAGGAGCCCACAAAGTGGCCAGATGCGTCTTATGGTGACACTCGCACTTCTTTTGTTAAATCACTTCACATTTATAAAAGAAACACAAGGGACTTGCAGTATTAAGCAACATAACCATACCAATATCTCACTGCCTTTTCTTTAACTAATGTGCTTGGAGCATTCATGAGATTTTTCTTGTAGTTGTGCACATTCAAAACATTTCAGATGTTTTAAGTGGAGTCATTTCGATCTTGTGTGTACAGGAATTCATGTGATCCTTCAAATGGCATGAAATTTATATACTTTTAGTTTATCCAGGTTACAGAGGCTGTAACCAAATTAGACTGATTCCGTAAATAATAAAATCTTTAATAATTTAAATTAACTTTATTTTTCCCCAAATTTGGTTTATTCTCAATCCTAGTGCTTATGGTAGTGAAGCAAGGACTCTGAAGCAGTGCTGGAATTGGGCCGGAGCTCACCGGAACACAGTCCCACACTTCTTAATTTTGAAGGCCTGCGTCCCGGGACTTAATTGTGCGTCCCGTTACTTATTTATGATGAACGGTACTCACTTAAATTAAGTCAATTTCCAACTTTTCTGTGACTTTTGAGAGGTGGAATAACCAGTGTACATTGATAATTACAATATGAAATAAGATCCAGGTTGTAAAAGACTATTCTACACTCAATAATCACAATTCCATAAAAATGCGCTGCAAAACGCATGTCCGCGAGGTCCGCAACAGACTACAATTCCCAGATTAGAACTAACATGACGTAGGCTGGCGATCATATCACACGTAGGCTAGTACTAGCAGCGTGTTATGGCTAAGGATATAGCGGGAAGTTCAAAATAGTTGACCTCAAATGTTTTACATTGATAATAGCCTAATCTGAAATGCTAGCATGGCTAAATAATGCGTCAGGCAAAAGAAAAAGTTAGCTCAAACGCAAACTGTCCGGAGAACGAGAGCGTTATCACAAGTGATGGAGTCCTCTCAGACCGTCCCTGTCAATCACCCGCCACAGCGGCAGACCTGAAAAAGTGAGTCCCTGCACTTATTTTAACCCAATTCAAGCACTGCTCTGAAGTAAAACAGGCAGAGTAAAATGGGTTGGAAAAATGTTAAGCCATTTCACATTAATATAGTCACATTGGACTCATGTGGCTATTAACATTGGACAACATATTAATTGATATGAGTTACATCGGGAAAATATCCCTGCAAAGTCCAAAGGCGTAAAGTACCCGTGCATCTTGCTATAAACTGGTCAATACACACACCTTTGCTTTCTCTCAGATACCACCACCATCAAGCTTTCACAGCAGTAGGCAAAACACCCACTCATTTTGGCCAGAGAGCTAAACATTTTAGGGCTATAAAAATTCCCCGTTTAGAATCCAGTAGAAATTGACAGATGACTATCAATCCAGAATGTCTTACTGAAGGTACTGAATGTGAAGAATGAAAAATGTTCTGCATAAAAACAGAGTGAATCATATAAGAACAGCAAAGGACAGTGACATTATGCTGCAATGTAAAATAATGGGGTTCTGTGCTGATATTATAAACTCATGGGAGCCGAGTGACAACCTGGGAAGATTATCCCCCACCTCACACAATGGGAGTACTGTTCTGATGTTTGACAAATTATGTCTGGCGCAAAACTATTTAAGATCTTTTCACTGCTTTTTTCAGGTGCTATGACAAAATGTAATTTGTAATAGAAAAAGTTTAGTTGGCTGATAACCAAACAACAGATCTACATTATATAGAATTTTTTCCATATGTGCATCTAACATGCATCATACTGTGATGCATATATGGTCACATACTTAATTAGGTAGCCTTTTATAATGATGCATGTTGAACCATGGGGAAAATGCTGATACACATCAAAATGTTAACCACTGTCCCCAAGAACTTGATTGGTTCTTTTCAATGATACTGAATGATAATGCATGCAGCTCTGTCACCTTCCATGGCTCAGGCCACCGCTATAACATATATAAACCATAATGAACGGTTTACACTTCTGCAAGGAGAGCAATCTAAACCCATTTACTGTATAAAGTATGTTGATAGGCGTCAAAAAAAAGAAGAAAAAAAAGAGGGGGTGGCTAAATATCATTCTCAGAGCAATATAACAATCACACGGTTCATACTCTCAAAACTCAGCCTCACCATACCACTAATTAACATTCTCATTTTCATTTTCTCTGACGCACCATATTTGCTTTCTTCACACTTAGGGGCACACACAATTCACACCAGATTTTTGTTTGCGTTTGAGTAAAAGCTCAAACACAAAATTATACGTTTTGAAAATGTTTTCTATGGTTTCAATTGACCACGCTTGGATGTAATGGCACCAGCGTACAGTACACAGGCACGGAGACTCCAAAGAAATAAGACATTCGGATAAGACAATAGGACAGAACAGATCACAGGTAAACCTGGGACATTGACATTTCTGTATTAATTTAAGAAAACAATATGAAAACCCTTCAGACAGCTTGTCTGATTTGGCGTAGCCATGTGAATATTCCCATATATAGTACACACAATCCTGTACAGTGCATGACCACACACATACATGTCAGGATGAGGGTCTGGTTCAAGTTCACAGATTACTGAAGCCCCAGATAAACCAGCAACGATGGTGTAAAACCCTTCCCGCTATTAGACAAGGCAGGGCACGTACACTCGTTGAGCCACATGTGCTGTAAAAGTACGAATATTGAAAGAATGAACATAAAATATGAGTAGTTTACAGAACACAGAGACAGGCCAACAGACAACACACGAAAGGGGTCACAGAGAAATCCAATGCAAGATCCTACAGGTTCTCACAAGACTGCACGCTTGTATATTTCTCACATTACAGGGGGTTTGAGTATCGTACAAAGCGCATCATCCCCCTGCAGGTAACGTACAGTCCCAAACACATTTCAACAGACGTTCCAGGAGCCCCACACAGCTGATCCACAGTCCACGGCGTCAGTATGACCCTACCTCCCATATTTATCGCTCCACGTGGACCAATATCACCCATTCTCATATCCTGCTCTCTCTGGAATAAAAAGAATTTTACACGGGTCAACTAAAAACGTATACTCAAGAAATAATGATGATTTAAATGACACTCTGATCTAATGAGGACACAATTAATGCAGTGCGTGCTAACATGTAATCACTTCAGTTGATTATTATATAGTTGTAACATTCCACTATGAGGTTACTTCTCCACCCACCCCAAATTTTTTTAATTTTTAATTTTTAGAATCGCCAATTGTGCCTCTCGAGTTAGCATGTACACTCCTCCGATGCACTTGCCCACAAGCCAGAGGCTGTTGAACATGCTACAGGCTAATGCAGTTACTGTTAGTGCTGATTGAAGGGGAGGCGATTTTCCCTCGGATGGCAGCTAGTGGTCTGTCAGTGCCTGGTACATCAAACCGGCACTGTCTTGGCTATTGGGCCAAGTCTGTGCTCGTAGCCAGCAGTCGGGAGTTAGGGGTCCCACTATCAGGTTATTTCACTTAATTTCCTACTCTTAATGCTATGCTGATTTCTCCCCCTTTTTAAATGAATCAGAACTTCAATTATGCAATACTAACAGCAGTAAATAAATGGAAATACACCCAGGGATACGGTATCTCTATGTCATTTCATATTGCCTTATATGAACAAAAAACCTGTGTGATCTTAGCTTAATCAAAACTGCCTGATCTAACAAAAGTTTTTTTTTTCTACTGAAAAAAAAAAAATAGTAATAATAATTCCCTTCCACTGCATTTGGATTTGGATTTGGATTAAATCAAGAACAAATACATGCAGTGTCCAGGGATATTCTTTACAATGTTACAATTTCCCATCTTGCTTATCACTCTGCTTATTAATTATCCATAAAAAAATACTAAAGAAAACCCAATTAATTTTCACACAGTGAGCAGGGAAATAAAATAGTTAGATAAGATGAGTAAAGCCACAAACAGATTTTCATGCCTATTCATTGTTGGCAAACTTTTGTATTTAATTGAACTCATTTATTTTTGCATGGAAGAATATGCCTGAAATGTATGTTTATATATGTGTACATCATAAATATACATGTATATCATATATACATATAATATAAACATGCATACACAATAATTGTATAATAATCACCTTATAGAGCATGTAATTCAGATCAGCAGGGTAAAAGTAGAATTGAGTCAGTACTGCCTTTAGCAACTTTTGACTTCCCTACTTCACCAAATTGACTCTTACTGTTCTTTGAGCATATGCTACTTTCAAAACATTGAAAAAAAATTCATTCTTTTTTTGATAAGTGTTGGGTGTGGACAAATGAAAACTTCATACGGCTGTGGACAAATGAAAAGTTAAATCCTTTGAAACATACAATCTCTGTGATTAATTGTATACTTCGGGCATCAGGAAATACAACTGTACATTTAAGGTCAAAAAAGGCTATAAGTCTGATAACCCTCTTTTACTGAGCACCCACCTACATTTTATGAAAGGCACATTACAAATTAAGAGCAAATGCAAAATAATAAATTGATTAAATAAACAGATCTAGAATTTGTATCATCAGTAAAGCAGACTTTGCAAGCATCGTGTTATTTAAGTTTTGCTTGTAACTTTGTCAAATTACTTTTTGTACATTGTACTATTGTACAATTGTGACAACCTGAAGCAATACAAAGGACAAGGCAATTCTACGCACTTTAACATAGAGATCTGCCCTGTTTATTATAGTTATAGATTCAGGTTGATAATGATCCACCAATTCACCCACTTGCATTCTGCTGCTGTGGACATAATAATAAAAAACTATCAATGACGCATGGCAGTTCATTTAACATTCACAACAAGAAGTTGTTAAGTGCTAGCCTATGTTATAGTAGCCTTGTTTAAAACACCAAAAACAAACTTGAGTGCAAAAACACTTACCTTTAATGCATACCACATACTTTCTGTTGAATAATTCAAAAGTATGTCTGTATGTGTAAATATCTCTACACATACAAACACACAATCACTCTAGGTCTCCCACGCACTCAAACCTTCACTCACACACCCTCACTTGTTTGCTCGTTTTCTCACATACGGCCCCTCAGTCACATGGTCTCCAATGTTCACTCAGACACACATACAAATATACAATAACACAGAGAATTATGAGGAATTATATTCCAAAGTAAAATGTTTGTGATATGTCAGCCGGGTGAAACGGGAGTCTACCGTAATGATGCAGTTTGAACTTGAATTGTACAATAAAGTGAATTCTGGAGGTTTATAAAAAAAATTAAAAATTAAAAAAAACTTTTAAAAAAAAGTTCAAATCTGGAACTCCTCAGTTGTCCAGATTAAATACAAAATAAAATGGCTTATGCAGAACAAAACAAGGTATGGATATTGTATCACTGGTGATAGTAGCATGTTTCACACACAGATTAAAGGAATTTGCATAAATGAATGGCATAGCAAATGAGTGGGTCATATTATTAATATTCCTCTGGGGTAATCATCAGTAGAGCCAGTGAGAGTTCAGCAGCTGGCAATGGGCCACACTGTACAGGAGGGGTAAGAGAACTAGACCGGTTGCCACAATGTTGCAGGTTCCAATCCCAGGAGGGCTACTGCATTGACTAAAGCCAAAAACTCAATGGTATTAGGTATCATTCTCAATTGGCTCCCGCAGTATGAACAATATATAATATTGTAAATATCTCGTAAATATAAACAAATTCTGCGCTTTGTGCTGTTGTAGAGTGAACACGTGAAGATCCTTGTCAATTGTGTTCAATAGGCAATTGCAATTGCATTGTGGATTACTTGACTTGATTTTTATGATTAATTTCATGAATGCTATTTACAGCATTCACATATTACTGCTTTATGAATCAATGCAATTGCTGTGATTGCGATTGTAAAAGGCATCTCTCCTACAATGCTTGTGAGGTCTATTGGTTAAAAAAACTTGCCTGGAGCAATTCTCTGACTGTCATGGTTTTTAATCTGCAGTCAAGATTTATGAACAAATGCTGAAATGCAGGGGGAAAAGTCTGTATCAGGGGTTCCCAAGTGCAGTCCTCGAGATCTACTGAATGTGCAGGCATTCGTAAAAATTATCCGTCCATAACCACCAATCAAGCCTTTCTGACATATTTTCCACTCAGTTGTTTAAAACTGATATTTTTAAATATTCTGCAGTGCTATTTGTGACACGCCCCAATAATTTTTATTGATTTCATGATGACGCACCTGTTTTTATTAATCCCTTCACTAACACAGTTGATTTAATTAATCAACTGCTCATCAAGACAGTGAATATTTGAATCAGGTGTGTTGGTGAAGGGCTGGAACAAAAGCCTACACAACCAGTAAATCTTCAGGACCGCACTCGGGCACCTCTCGTCTATATAGAAGTTAACCAAAGTGCAGGAAGATCTTAATGCAAAAACTTGGTACATCCCCATAGACAATACTTCTGTAAAACAAATAAAATAATTTATCTCCCCAATTATTGTCATTATATTGTCATTGTTATGTGGAAAGTAATGCAATAAAAATGTTCAAAGTGTTCAAATTGTTCAGTGCAATGAACAGGAGATATGCACGGATTAGGTCAGGGGTGCCCAAGTTCGGTCCTGGAGATCTACTGGGTATGCAGGCTTTTGTGCCAGCCCTTCACTAACACACCTGATTTGAACATTCATTGCCTTGACGAGCAGTTGATTAGTGAAGTGATTAATGGAATCAGGTGTGTTAGTGAAGGGCTGGAACAAAAGCCTGCACACCCAGTAGATCTCCAGGACCAACTTAGGCACCCCTGGATTAGGTCATATGCTTCAATCAATGAAACACATGGACTATACAGGCTATTGTAATTGTATATAAAAAGCATTGCACATGAACCATACAATCCAACAGATACTGCAGTGTTCTTATAGATTTCATAATGGAGTCACTAACTGAGGAGCTTTCAGACTGAAAAGCAGTCCATCTTCATTACCTGAATACGAGAAGTAGATGGGAGTTACCAGGGTAAATTGCATAAGTTGTACGTTAGTTATGAAAAATCAATTAACACTGGTGTCTGGGTGTTTGTTTGTTTATAAGCTGAATTTGAAAGTCAAATAAAACACTGAAATACTGGGCTTTAATATGATAATGGAAACTAAGAATATATGCTATGCAGATGGATTTGCTCTCAAAGGTAGACATTAAGACACAATCAAGTTTGAGGTTTTTTTTTGTATTTAACACAGGATTAATAGATGTACTATTATTAAATAATTGTTTTGTTGGGAAAGAAGTGAAATTCTGAAGTGATGACGACTTTATGTTATTAAGGATATTGGGCATTGTAAGCTACGTGTGAGGGGAATCAGTGAGCTTGATGAGCTCAAAGTGATCAAAGGACAAACAGCGCAAGCCAGGGGATGAAATAACACTGGTGAGACAAAGGATCCATAAGATGAATTATGTTTATGTCATCATTGGCAACATCAGAAATGAGGGCATAGGCCAAATATCTCAAATATGCCCATGCAAAGTGCCTGAAATGTGAAAATAAGGACTCTAAAATTGCCTTTTGAAAATGTTGTCCTACCTTGAGTCGTATGGTTAACCTTTTTGTAATGAATGTAATGCTATAGACTAAAAAAAAAAACTGTTCTTACTCCTTTAACGGAATCCGACCAAGGCTTTGTAAACACCTTTATAAAAGGGTTTCCTTGCTGCACTTTTGTCCATATTCGCTACCCAAATAGACCCGGGCTAAGTTACTCCAGCCCAGAGAAGACTGAAGATGCACAGCAGCAAACAGTGGACAAGTTGTCAATTATTATGCCCTCTGACCTTACAGGAAAGGAAAGTGTATTTATCAGGAGAGATGAATGCACTTCCGGTATAGGAATTGTGATCATAAATCCCCAGGGCCAACATCAAGCCAGTCAAAGTGCAGTTCGTTAAAATGGTATTCAACCCTGTGTACAGAGCCAAAGACATTATACATTTCTTCACTGCACGCAAACAAACCAGAGATTTAAGGATTTCTTTCTATATTTACAATAATTGTAATTACTTAGTGACAGGTGGTGTTTATTTTTCCATCACTGTAAAGGTGTCTCTTTATTTTGCACAGTCCAAATCAAATTGCAGAAAATGTTGGTTCTCTATTATATACTTAACAAATACGATTAAAAACACAAATCTAACTAAATGTAGATTTGCCGATGTGGGCATGGTTCCTTTTAAGAAATCGATGTACAGCCAAGTTCACTTCGGTCAACTTTTTCTAAAACTGAATGAAGATTTCTACAACTCTTAAGTATGCATCTCCTTTCATCTTGCGTACATTGCCTAAAATCACAGGCAGGTCTTCTGTCTTTTGGTTCCTGAGAGCCTGAGAAGACAATATGCCTCCTTCCCACCCCCCCCCAATGAAAGTTGGCAGCACCGTTAGAGTATTATTTAAGGAGTACCGCAGAGAATTACACTTCAAGCAGAAAATTATCAATAGCATTTCGTATGAGGTTAATGAGGGACTGTTAACGGCTGATTACCTAAATATTAAACTAAATAATTACACAAAAGCGAATGTAGGTTGTAGCTTTTAAAAGGTCCATAATCACAGACTAGGTGTGTACAAGGTACGGTATTCAGCTCCCAACATTTATGTATATTGCTGTATCACTACACTGATCTCTTGCACGAACAATGACTGATCTTACCATGTATTAAGGCACATCTTGTAAGTCGCTCTGGATAAGGGCGCCTGGTAAACGGCTAAAATGTAAATGTACAACACTGTCTTTTCCTTTGCTGCTTTCTTATTTTGATTACCTAAAACTAGGACCGCATATTTTACACAAGCAGTCGATTATAAAATTACGTTTGAACAAAAACAAACCCATTTCAGCTTGCTTTACCAAGGGATGCTCCAAGCAAAGCTCATATAATGCACTGGCTGCTCCAGAAGGCAGTTGTTTTAGTATAAAAACATTGAAAAAGAGGAAGGCTGCAAAATGGTAAGGAAATATTGTGTACTTTCTTGCTCTAGCAGGAGTCAATTTAATAGTCATGGCACAGACAGACCAGCTTTTAAATAAAAAACAAAAAAACTATCCATGGAATTCCATTTCTGTAATGAACCAATGACAAGATTGATAAAAGAATGCTTCTAGAATAATGTTGCAACCTAACCAGCTATATATCCTAAATAAATATTTGTGTTACTGTACATGATTGAATAACAATAACTGACAATTAAGTCAATGACATTAAGCTACAATTTTAGGAATCCAATTCATAGCCCAATTATGGCATAACATTTCATGGCTGTAAGATATACAATATATAAATATTATTCATGAGTAAATAAATTGTTATGTAGCCATATGTACTCGTAAAGATCTCGCAGTTTTTTTATGACTTGATCATTTTAATCAATGAATGAGCTTTTATCGGGGAAGATACATTTCCTCTCTTTAACGAGCTTTCCTCTCAACCGCCTTCTGTTCCTTCCAGACGCTTCATCTGCAGTGTGGTTAAAAACCTCACTTCTTTCAAGTCACCTGATGGGTAACATAAGAAGCATCCACAGATCAGCAGATGTTCCATTGATTCCTGTGGGAGTTCCAGCCCCAGTGTGAGGAAGGGGAATGGAGTATGGGTCGATGATCGCCATCATTGGAACATGATAACATGGCAAATTTCCGCCAACGTAACTGCCCATTGAATCGGACGACTCCTACTGGAAACAGTATGGTTATTAACTAGGAAGAGGTCAACATAGGGAATATTTCCATATTTGATTTTAAGAAAGGTTTACTTTAGGTGACTACAGCAAGTTGTTGAATTATGGCAGAGAGAGTGTAGCTTTCTACAACATTGCAGCAGGTCTTCTGCCTCTCGTCTTTAAACACATAATGAAAAGGGGAAGAAAAGGTCATCAGGTTATTGTGAACAACCATTACAAACATATTACACATATATGCATACAACAGCAGAATGTGCACAGTCCTAGTCCACTAAATGTTGACAGTAAAATATAAAAGGATATGAACCAAAATACAGTAAACAAAATGTCTGGATTCTGTACGATCTGTAAGCTTGAAAACACATGCGTCGTGGTTTCAGATGAAATCCCACCCCAAACAAATGCAGCGATAGAAATGCAATCCACAGAATTTGTGTATTTACAGTAAACATGGCGTTAGTACAATGTCCACTCTAGTCATGGATCCTGACAGTGCAACAAACCTGCCTTGAATCTTCAGTTTAAAAAAAGATCTGTGTTTGGTAATGTGTTTATGGTTATTAAAACAAACATGTTGTACATTTTACAGACTTCAGATTTGGAAATGAGTTTTGAAAATCTATATTGTTCCTCAGCTAATTCAATATAATTTTTCATTTGTCATTGCCATATCTAATCTATTACAGTACAATATATAATATGTAAAACCACCTTTTATAATTTAAAGAATCTAAAGCACGAGATTGTGTTTCAAAATGCTGGTTTGTGCTGCAGGGAATACTTGTCAGCATGGTCGCTCTCTGGGAGTGGAAAACTAAAATGCTGGCATCTGCTGGCTTCTTTTGTGATGAATTTTTAAATCACAATATCCTCAATATATAATTTCGTCCTTTTACAAATGAATGACTAATTTAGGCAGGTTAAAGACATGTATGAGATACACCAGATACAGGATTAAAAAACACACCTTGTTTTTTTTTAAACCAGGACAGAAATTATTAGACTAATCAATACACATCTGGTTTTGGTATCTATTGTCATATTTCGCCTTTGGGTAATTTGAAAATTTGCTTCCTGAACATGTCAGATAATGTACCGAGGTTGGGGGTTAGCAAGTTTTAGCTTGAAAAATGTCAGAATGTTGAGATGTTATTGATTTGATAAATAATCCTTTGCATACTGTACACTTTAAAGTTACTGGGTTCCTTGAATATTCACACATATGAACATATGCAACTCTGAAAAAGGAAATGAGAGTAGAACCACCCGCTTGAGAGCAAACTGTGTTTGAATTCTTAACACACAAAACAAGACGGTTTTCCCAGATAAAGCTGCTGCCATTGGATACCTAGTATGGGATAGTTTTGGGACTGTGTTGATATTCTTGCAGCAAGAACTATACATAGAAAAAATATTTATCACCAAAAAAGTGCTATACAAGGTTTTTGAAACAAGCATCATGATGTATTTTGTCAAGTTCAAAAAAATATGGAATTTTCTACCTCTCTGTGGATACTAAATTGCAAGAAGCAACCACAAAATAACTAAACAGATGATACCCCTTTCTCCCAAGTATTGTTGTTGTAATGTGTAACCTCTGCATTAAGAAAAGTGCATTTCAATCATACATTTAATTCCAGTGCAGTGACCCTCTACTTTTGTTGTACTACAACAAAACAAACGATATACCCGTTTTTTATTTTGCATATACAATCTGAAATATAGCCAGGTATTGTGCCAGTCTGAAAATACAACCTTGTTTTTTTTAACGTCTTGATGGATTCTTTCTGATGTGCCTTGTTAATATAAGCCATAGCAATGATCAGCAGCTGGATGTCTGTCTTGAGCTGTGGCACAAACAGGATATTTTTTGTCGTTCATGATTGCAGCACTGAGGTATGGCTCTTTCACAAGATTTTTCAACCCGGAAGGGATTTAAAATCTACCTTCCCCATCTGTGGACAGTCAGCAACAGGTGTCTCTACACCTGGGCCGTGGGAAAAGGACAAATAAGGGTTGTGTTCGCACGTGGACTTTAAATGCTCCATGTTCAGAAAGCAGCCTGGATAAATATGTGTGATAAAACTTCATTTTATGCTTCCCTCCTTACCTCACACCAAGCGTATATATTTGGATGAACCTCAAATCGTAATGGCATGGCAACCACATTCCTTTTCATATTGTAAAGCTAGGCAGTAAATTCCAATTGTCAATTCATTTTGGAAACGTTTCATGTTCTATATTGCAGTCATCTTGTCAAAGGAAAAAACTGGAAAGGTGTCACAGGGCAAACATTCAAATCAGGGCCCGTACTATGCACTCCTATATGCATTTTAGAAAGGGAAGCTACCATGGTCTTTCAGTCCTAACATGAGTACAAGAAAGATTGTTTGGTAAATTGTCAGATGCAGATCACAAGTTTTGAAAATCCTATTTTAAAAATGATTATGCTTCCTTTTTTACCACTGGAAAAGCCTGTAACACACACTGTATGCGTATCATAGTATGTGTTCTTTATGCCAGTGTACACTTGTGAGCGTGCGTGCGTCCCAATTTAGTCATTCCCTTGATAAACAAGAAAAGATGATTTAGCACATATGACAAAATATAAATAATTGCTGTAAATATACATTATATTATATATATATATTTTTTTTTTAAACACTTTGTGACTATCTAACAATTCAATCCCGCAAATGTAATCACGCTTCTAAAACACAGAGACAATACAGCACATTTTTGTGTAAAAGATATAAAAATTTGGCACACCATGGTTGAGTGGCCATTTAACCACCCCTGAAGTACCAAAATACTTTGTATATGTATATACAGTATATATACTGGCATGAAATGGTTTATACTTCTTATACATTATAATACATGCAACCTTTTAAACAAAACAGTATTTTAAATATAATTTTAGTTTTGTAATGAAGCATAAAACAATATTGTACAAATAGGCAAAGTACTCTCTCACATGAAGATAGTTCCCGTTCCTAGCAAGAGAACTAGCACTAGAGTTTGGATTCTAACAAGCTAGTGGGAATTGATATCGCTAGTGATTTGTATATTTAGAGCAGCAGTAATGCGTAGCAATGTTAGCCTTCTCCAAAGGCTGCTTTCTGACCAATACCCAGTCGTGGACATGGTTTATTTGCATAACTCTGATGCACTGTAACAGCTATGGGTGATGATTAAGTGTCTATATTTTCACAATATTATTGTGACATTAAATTATTAATTGTGCCAACCACAAGCATCTGGGTATGAAGCCGAATACCACAATAATCATATTTTTTAAAACCATTCCATGTATTACCATGTTAAAATGTCTGTCATTCCTGTGTGGTGCTAACGTTTGATAGTTATGCCGCTGATGAAATGCACTGCGCAGGTATATCTAGCCTCTGTGTTTTGGAAGCTTCCGTCTGCATCTCTGCAACCATGCGGTTGTAATCGTATAGTCCATAACAGAGTCCTCTCAATCATGTTCTGAGACATTTACTTCAGGGCACAGGAACAGAGATGAAGGAGAAATATTCAATATAAAGCAACCTTCTGAAGTACTGAACGCGCACAGAATGGAAATCATTCACAGCCCAGGTCAGACAGTTACTGAATGTGGTGGGTATTTTAATGACCCAGACTAACCAAATACCTCCCAAGATTCCGCAGAATATTTGCAAGTACTACAGGTCCTGACTCCTAAAACAATTATGAAGGCCTGTTTTTGCAATTAGCATGGTAAAATATCACAGGAGGTCACTATGTATGCTGTAATCAAGATGGAATTTTACGAGCATGTTTTATAGGGCCAGTACCAGCCTTGTAAATATGCCATGTACAGTACATTACAGGCTGCTGTGGAAGGATAACTGCTTTAGCCAAACACAGCCAATGTAGAAAGGGGCAACGTCACAGCAGCACAAACAGTCTTTCCATTATTTCTGCCAAACTATTATAACTATTAATAACTAATATAATAAAACCCAGATTTTGTTCCACAACAAAGAAGATATTTGTTCCAGGATGTGAGCTAGCCACAATGGATTCTGTTACAGGCTCTGCCAACTCGACCCCGTCTTTGAGAAACATGCCACTCTGCAGAACTGAAATTACTTTAGGGCAGTATTACTTTCATCATATCATGTCATGCTGTTTCAATCAAAGCCTTTTTTCAGTTTGTTGTGTTAAAATGAACGGTGCACAAAATATATGCGCACGGGTCAGAAAAATTGTGAGATTCACAAAACAGCCAGGCCTCCTTAAGGACTGGTGGCAAAAACAGGAAGGCATACAAAATGGCGCACTCGTTCATCCAGTTCTATCGAATAGTGAGGCTTGCCGGGCTGTGAGTGCACAGCTAACCTGAGTGTGGTGGTGCAGGTTTTTTGGGGGGTTTTTTGTTTGTGCTGTACTCACACTGTCCATGTAGTTGGGCTTGAACCCGTCTGGCTGGCGTCTCATGTCCTCCTGCTCCCGATGGCGCATGATCTCCTCCTCACGCCGTCGCCTCTCCTCTTCGTGCCTGTTGGAAGACCAACACACACAGCCACGGTCAGAAAACCAACATGCCAACACCCGTACAAACACAGTAGAAGACCATGCACACAGCATGGTCAGAAACAAACACGCCAACACCCAGGAGAATACAAAGCACACGGTCAGAAATGAACATGCAAACACCCATACAAACACAGGGGAAGACGGCTTAAAAAGAAAACCACACACACAATTTCATTCAGAGAAACATCACATACTACAAAAATGCCCTCAAGCACATTTTTGAGTTGTTACCCATGGAAAATTATGTAGACGAACAGCATTTAAGCATTCAATATTCCAGAATTCCTGACATAACTACCTAAATTTCACCTGAGGTAACAGCATGTCCAGTTAATCTGCTCCGTGAACTAGTTAAATGTTCCAGTTAAACGTACCTCATTTCTATCTGCTTGCGTTTCTGTAGCTCCTGGTTCCTCAGTTCTTCCAAACGTCTCAGTTCCTCCTGACGCCTCATTAGATCTGTGGTAAAGAGTAAATAAATGTATTGGTGCAAGGGAAAACAAAACAATTCACGTCATTCCACAATAAGAAGCCAAAAAAAGGGCATTTCAGTTATCACAGGTAAGTTCTACACAATACAAAACAGTACAGTAGACATAAGAAATTATCTGACACAGAGGTGCTGGAACATTGCCTTTTTTTAAATGAACTTAAGTAACTTTTGGAGTTAATAAGAGTTCTATGTCCTATGGTCTGCACCTTGTTACTTTGGGTGTGCGTTTCCTCTCTCTTTATTGATAAGAAAAGTTCTGAATATACATTGACATCCATGACACAATATGGAATATGCCCGAAGATGGCACTGAAAGACCTTGGTCCTTACCTGTTGATTTAATTTGGTTTCAATACAAAGACTTAACCAAACAGAATGTTCAATATAGCATGTCCTGTCCAATAATACATCTTAAAAAATATTATACCATGCAAACTGCTCCAGTACTGCGTCAAGCAGGGGTGCGCAAAGCAGTACTGGAGCAGTTTGCATGCCATAATATTTTTTTTAATGGTGTATTATTTTACTATACTACCTTTTACCTTTACTATACTATCTAGTCTGTAGGTGAATGACAAGCTTAAATGTATTTATTCTTCCTTCTTACATCCTTATATGAATTGGGTGTAGATGTTTATGAATTAGGCGCCGCCGCGTGGCGCTGATGTGTTTCTGTATATGGATCAGGTGGAGCTGTACCCTAATCCTATAGAACAAGTCCAGCTCCATGTCGCTGCGTATACCTTGTCTCATCATCATGAGCTGGTGCTCGTGTCGCGCTGCCTCCATCTCGGCCTCCAGCTTCTCTTTGGCCTCGCGGATGTTGCGGTCCACCTGGTCACGCTGCTGCTTCTCCATCTCGTCCAGGGCCTTCCAGCGGGAGGAGTACTCAAACTCAAAGGTGCCGGGCTGGGCGAAGCGCGGGGGCTGCTCCCTCTCCCTGAAGACCACAAATTGCTGCTGTCAGCTCCACACGCAGACACAGGGACGCTGTGCCATTTTAAACCCACAACTCTGCAGAATCTCTCCCAGACAACCATTACATTTACCCATGTCCTACTAGGGATGCAAAGGGGTGGAACGTTTCCTGTAAATTTCCACAAAAAGTTGGGAATTTTGAAAAGCATTCTTCTTTTTTTATTATAAATAATTAAATAATTCAACTGTTTTGTATTCGCTAGATCCTTATTCCTTCTAGCTTCTTTGTTTTTATAGTCACTGTTCTGTATCTGAAAGACTGTGTCCTCCTAACAAGGTGAATTTGCTCCCCCTACTGGTGATGCAGCGCCGCACATGCACGTCTCATCACGTGCATGCTTCCATCACATGATCATCAAGAAAACATTTAGTCAGAGCATTGTACCTTTCTACCACACCATCTGGTTGATTAAACGCTGTTCCACAAAGAGACACATCCCACCGTGAATTAGGTACGTATAATTGGTATAATTGAACAATGATGATATAGTCTAGATTTTACTGAATATATATTGATAACTCGATCTAGTAGCTATACTTGTTGCTAATATTGTAGCTAAACTTAGCACGCATGTATGCATTGTTCAAAGACTAGTTAGCGCATTTATATTGATAACTAGTTTGCTAGTTAGCTAGCGAACACTTGTCATTTCAAAAGAGGCTGAAAATATGATTTAATCGGTTGATTCGGTAAAACAGAAAATGTAAATGCAAATGTAAAAGCCCAATTTAATCTATACTATGTTATTTATAGGCAAACTTAAATATTGATGGTAAGACTCAATTTTATAAATTTTTTGGGGGGGACAGGTGATTATGATTTTGTTAAAAGAATGTTAATTGGATGTTACAACATGCAAGTTCAAAATAATAATTTTGATTAGGTTTTGATTAGGTTGTATGGAACAGTATGTGTCCTATGAGTACAAATTCCCATTCAATTCAATTCCATAAGTATCCATAATAAATACTTATGGAAAGTTTCCCATTTAAAAAATTCCCAACATTTTTAAACCCTATGCACTACCCATAATTTCAATGTCCCTGGATGTTCCAACTGAAAGTAGTTGAGTGTATGCTACTACGCAGGAAAAGTCTACTAAACCTATGACAAAAGCCATTGTCGCTAGATTGCAATTGTGTGAAACAGTGAAATCCCCCATATAGAGTAGAGACCCATTCAATACCCCTCATCAGACAAGAATCAGGCCTCATAATAACTGGAAAAACAGGTCTAATTATCTCATAGTTTTACATGTACAATGTCCTATCCAACCAGCATTGAAAACATGCAAGTCCGGTCTCCCACGTGGTCTAGCTGTAAGAGCTAGCCACGGCGACCGGGGTTAGATTCCACTGGTTGCGCCAGGGGGGAGGGATAAAAAGCTGAAGGAAAGACTCGCTGCATATACGAGTGGTTGTGGGTCGGTGACAGGCTTCGGCCTAGGCGTCCACTGGCTCGAAGGAGGCAATGCAGCGCCCACTACTGGCCGGACTACGTTAGCGAATTCCCATAGGAGGGAGGGGATAATTGGCAAGAAATAAAGAGAGAGGGAATTAGATACTAAAAAGGTGGGGGTTAAAACAGCAAAAATAATACATTTTTAAAAATTATAATAATGTTTAAAAAAGCATGCAAATCTGGTTCAACAAGCAAAGTGCCCTTACCTCTCCACCATCCTGCAACCCAACCACAAAGGCTTAGTTAAAGCTAAACAGTGTTACTTCAAAGTCAACTTCTGAGTGACCTGAAATCATTATAGAGCAAATACGTACGAGTCCCCAAAATGATGTGTGCTTGCTCATATTAATGTGGTGTGGTGTGTAGAAAGAATTTTAGTGAGGAGGAAAGGTAGTATATAGAACACAGTATAGAACACTGAGCGAGAGTCGAGAATTTGAGCACAAGCAGAGCACCGAGTGAGAACAGGAAATATCTGAGCAAGCCAATCATTTGAGAAGGCAGAGTTCTGTGTGAGAGAAGAGAAAAAATAAAGCATGCAGACCATTTCTTGCACCTGCAATAAGGTTTTACACACTCAAACATTACTTCTGCTTGCTCAACTTTTTTTTGCCACCAAGGTATCATTGTTAAATCATACAACTGTAACCTCAATTGGCTGCCACATATCAACATTAAACAAACATTCAATCCTGCATTTCGGACAAAATCTAACAGTCAACCATGGTCATGTCAGCCTAATATGCAACTGTCTTTTCTCATAAGCTTACTTGTGATATTGTGCAGATTTCTGCAGCAGCTTCTCAGGAAGTCCATCTTCGTCATCAAGCTGTTCCGTCGGCTCAACAACAGCAGGACGGGGACACCTGAGTGAAAGCAATCATAATTCTGGAGCTGAGCCTCTGCCAGTTTTCAAATGAAAAGTTTTAAACTAACTGTGGTTAGACAAAAAACTGCACATTAATGAATTTATGATGTAAAGGAAGAAGAAAAACAAATCAAATAAAAAAATGTGGCATATATATCCAATTAACCGAAATGTAACACTTTCTTCCTGGTCTACAATGCACAACTACCTGGCAAGCAAACTGCTAACAGGTTCGATATTACAATAAGAAAATCTCAAAATCTGAAACAAATCTAGGATGTAAATTAGATTTGTTAAGTAGTTGCTGAACTAAGATAGCTAGGCAGTAGATATCTAGCTGCCAAGCTACATGGATGGACTACAAACCACAACTTAATCATCTCATCTCATCTTCAGCCGCTTATTCCTAGTTAGGGTCGCGGGGGGCTGGAGCCTATCCCAGCATGCATTGGGGCGAGAGGCAGGAATACACCCTGGACAGGTCGCCAATCCATCGCAGGGCACTACATACACCATTCACTCACACACTCATACCTACGGGCAATTTAGACTCTCCAATTAGCCTAACGTGCATGTCTTTGGACTGTGGGAAGAAACCGGAGTACCCGGAGGAAACCCACGTGGACACGGGGAGAACATGCAAACTCCGCACAGAAAGGCCCCCGGCCTGGATTCGAACCCGAGACCTTCTTGCTGTGAGGCGACAGTGCTATCATTCAATCATTTCAATCATTATTTGAAAATTATTGTGGCTACATTTATTAAGTACACATTAAATGCCATACTCCAGCTTAATCAAATGTCTTGCTCAACTCATATTATTTTTTTTATTCTTCAAAAAATAATATTTCATTAAACGTTTAATACAGGAACTTATTCCTACATCTAAATCACATCCAACAGATGAGAAAACAATGTAAAATTCAAAATGTACACTTTTGTAGTGTTTTAAGCCATAGATTCTTCTTTTCACTGAGCAAGCCATCTCAAGAAATACAAATTGATTGTCCTTTAAAAATTAAACCTTTATTCGTGCCTTATTCTAAAAAGTGATGTAACCCTATGTAATACACTAGGGAACAATCACCCCCGCCACTTCCTTGTAAATTTGGCAATGAGGACTTTGGTTCCAGCAATGTGAAACAAAATGGCTTCAGCTGAACTTCAGGATTGCACTTCAGTAAATACTGGAAAGGAACAGAAGCTTGTAAAAGTTGCCATCTTGTGCAGGAGCTTTTCATCAGGCTAATTTGATAACCATGCTTTCCACATCACTGATATTTAATTAAATATCTAGCTAGCAGTGTATAGCACTGATAGGTGTCAATTCATAAATATAAATCCAATTGCCGCCCCAGTAGCACTCCCAGCCAGAGCCGACTCTGGCGCAACGGGTAATCGAACCCCGGTCGCCGTGGCCAGCGTTGGACGTTGAAACCACTAGACCATGCAGGAGGCCCTATATAAACATCGAACAAAAAGTTCTGAAATTTGTGTTTGGTAGATTATTTCTCTGTTGTAACAATGCTTCTTGGCAATAAATTGTATACCGTTGGAAAGCCTGTTTATTTCCCTTTTAAATGGTGGCCCATTTGTAAGGAACATGCATTTGTGGGATGAACAGCACAGCTGAGTATGTGGGTTGCGCCCATGAAATATTTGCCAAATCTTCTCTGCCAATGCCAAACAGCTTATTCTGCTGTTGCTATTGACTCTTGTTTGGTGTTGTTTGGTGGATTGGATAATTGAAGTCTATCAGTAACAAGGAAGAAACAAGACATACAGTGGGGAAAATAAGTATTTCACCCCCTGCTGATTTTGTGAGTTTGCCCCCTTACAAAGAAAGGAACGGTCTATAATTTTCATGGTAGGTTCATCTTAACAGTGAGAGACAGAATATTAAAAAATCACAGAAAATCACATTATATGAATTTTAAACATTTATTTGTGTTTTATTGAGGAAAATAAGTATTTCACCCCCTAGCAAAACATGACTCAGTACTTGGTGGAGAAACCCTTGCAGACCTGCCAACCCTGGGAATTTTTTTTGAGTACAACCAGTGGCGTAGGTTTCGTTTGAACATTGGGGGCGACCAGTTCTGTCGACGGGGGTGTGCTACGCGAAAAATAGCTGCACGGGGGGTGCGCGAAATAATTGCGCCCCTCGGACCCGGTCCGTGGTGCAAAAAGGTTTTTTTTACGGAATTTTTTCTTTTTTTGCGTAGTTTCAGCAGACATTTGCGTACATGCGTATTTTGACCAAGAATTGCGTGCTTTGTACGCAAAATGCGTACAGGTTGGTAGGTCTGCCCTTGTTGGCAAGCACAGCGGTCAGGCGTTTCTTGTAGTTGGTCACCAAGTTTGCGCAGATCCCAGGAGGGATTTTGGCCCACTCCTCTTTGCAGATCCTCTCCAAATCCTTAGGGTTTGTAGGTTGTCGCTTGGCAACTCGAAGCTTCAGCTCCCTCCACAGATTCTCTATAGGATTAAGGTCCGGAGACTGACTAGGCCACTCCATGACCTTAATGTGCTTCTTCTTGAGCCACTCCTTTGTTGCCTTAGCCGTATGCTTTGGGTCATTGTCATGCTGGAACACCCATCCACGACCCATTTTCAGTGTCCTGGCTGAGGGAAGGAGGTTCTCACCCAAGATTTCCCGGTACATGGCCCCATTCATCCTCCCCTCGATCCGGTGAAGTCGTCCTGTCCCCTTAGCAGAGAAACAGCCCCAAAGCATAATGTTTCCACCGCCATGCTTGACGATGAGGATGGTGTTCTTGGGGTCCAAGGCAGCTATTTTCTTCCTCCAAACACGGCGAGTCGAGTTGATGCCAAAGAGCTCGATTTTAGTCTCATCTGACCACAGCACTTTCTCCCAAGCCTCCTCTGAATCATCCAGGTGCTCATTGGCAAACTTCAGACGGGCCTGTACATGTGCCTTCTTGAGCAGGGGGACCTTGCGGGCACTACAGGATTTCAATCCATTACGGCGTAGTGTGTTACCAATGGTCATCTTGGTGACTGTGGTCCCAGCTGCCTTGAGATCATCAACAAGCTCCAGCCGTGTAGTTCTGGGTTGTTCCCTCACATTTCTCATGATCAGGTTCACTCCACGAGGTGAGATCTTGCGTGGAGCCCCAGACCGAGGGAGATTGATGGTCAATTGGTGTTTCTTCCATTTTCTAATTATCGCACCAACAGTTGACTCCTTCTCACCAAGCTGCTTGCCAATGGTCTTGTAGCCCATTCCAGTCTTGTGCAGGTCTACAATTTTGTCCCTGATGTCCTTAGACAATTCTTTGGTCTTGCCCATTGTGGAGAGGTTGGAATCTGATTCATTCATTGATTCTGTGGACAGGTGTCTTTTATACAGGTAACGAGTACTTAATTAGGAGTACTAATTAAGTAAGAGGACTAATCTGTGTGCCTCCTGGTCACATAACCGGTCTGTGGGAGCCAGAATTCTTGCTGGTTGGTAGGGGTGAAATACTTATTTTCCTCAATAAAACACAAATAAATGTTTAAAATTCATATAATGTGATTTTCTGGGATTTTTAAAAATATTCTGTCTCTCACTGTTAAGATGAACCTACCATGAAAATTATAGACCGTTCCTTTCTTTGTAAGGGGGCAAACTCACAAAATCAGCAGGGGGTGAAATACTTATTTTCCCCACTGTATTGGCAATTTTACAATTGATTCATTTAACAAACAGTCAGGAGCCTCAGTAGCGTGTGGAACCATACACAGCCACAACAGCCTGGCACCTCCTCCTCATGCTGGTCACCAGCGTGGTCACACACTGCTGTGGGATGGCATTCCACTCCTCAACCAGGATTTGTCGCAAGTCAGCCAACGTGGTTGTGTTGGTCACTCTAGCGCAAACAGCACGTCCAAGCTGATCCCACAAGTGTTCAATTGGGTTGAGGTCAGGACTGTTGGCAGGCCATTCCATTCTCTCTACTTCCAAATTCTGGAGGTAGTCTCTGATAAACCCCGCTCTGTGGGGGCGGGCATTGTCATCTTGGAGGATGGAGTTCGGTCCCAGACTGTGGAGATATGGGATTGCCACTGGTTGTAGAATCTCATCTCGATATCTCTCTGCATTGAGATTGCCTCCAATAATGACAAGCCTCGTTTTTCCAGTGATGGAGATGCCGCCCCACACCATCACACTGCCTCCACTGCACCGATAGGTGTTACTCTATCGGTGCAGCAATCAGCATAGCGTTCTCCCCGTCTTCTCCACACTTTGACCCTACGATCCAACTACCGTAGGCAGAATCTGGACTCATCGCTGAACATAACGTTCCTCCACATGTTCAGGTTCCAGTGCAGGTGTTGCCGACACCAGCGCAAACGGGCCTGATGGTGAAGGGCAGTCATGGCAGGCCTCCTGGCAGCCCTATGAGCCCGGAGACTGGCTGCGTGCAGTCTGTTCCGGATTGTCTGGGCCGAGAGCCGTGTGCCATATCGTCCTGCAAACCTTGACTGCAAATCTGTAAAGACTACGGTTGCTAAGTGCTGAAAGGGTGAGGAACCGGTCTTCTTGGGGTGTCGTCTTCTTGGGACGCCCACTTCGCGGTCTGTCTCTGACATCCCCCGTTTCATGGAACTTGGCCTTCAGTTCGGAGATGGTACTAGGGCTCACTCCAAATAATGCCGCAACTTGCTTTTGCGGAACACCAGCTTGAAGTTGCCCTATCGCACAGGCCTTCTCGAGACCAGACAAACGTGGCATGCCGATTCTTGGAGCAGACACCAATTGACCACTATAGCAGGGCCCATGCTCACAAGTGCTGCCAATCAGGTGCCAATCAGGCACCTGATTGTCAGCACCTGGGGGTACCAGAAGCTCAAAACAAGAGTCAATAGCAACAGCAGAATAAGCGGTTTGGAATTTTTCATGGGCGCAACCCACATACTCAGCTGTGCTGCTCATCCCACAAATACATGTTCCTTACAAATGGGGCACCATTTAAAAGGGAAATAAACAGGCTTTCCAACGGTATACAATTTATTGCCAAGAAGCATAGTTACAACAAAGTGTGTAACCAATCAGCGATAAAGAATGCTGTTAGTCCTGCCCCCAAGGTCGTGTTTGGCAACCAATCAGCGATAAACAGTGCCATTAGCCCTGCCCCCAAGGTCCTGTTTGGTACGGTAAGTACCACATATTGAACAGGCACCAAAAATCTACAACGAGAACTATGCGGAACTGGAACCTTGGCGAATGGAAAACCTAAAGTTCCCGTTTTCTAGTGGTTCTTGTTTTTTTTTTTGTGCAATGGAAAAGGGCCCTTTAGCTATTAGAGTGACAATGGTGTCACACTCTACTTGCATACTGCAATATCCGCAAATTATTAGAGTTCCCCAGTTAATTTAACAGAACACAGACTGTATGATAAGAGAAGTGAACCATGGAAATGCAAGATGGGTATCCAACAATTTGGGGTGAAATTACCAAAGTTTTAACATGTTATGCTTTGTTTCTGATTGATTCTCTTAATCCTGGTGTAAAGGCAGTCATTAACAATGTGGGTTATCAATTATAATATACGCCATTTAACAGACGCTTTTATCCCAAGCGGATTACAGTAGTGAATACATAAATTTTTCAGTCCATGTGGTCCCAATGGGTACGGAACCCACAACCTAAGCGTTGTCAGTGCCATGCTCTACCTACCGAGCCACACAGAAGCACAATTATTTTCTAGTGCTGTTAAGCCAGCCAGTGAACAGCATGGCCCTTGACACGGCTGTTTTTCAGCACTTACGTGGTCAGTAGAAGGGCCCCATCAGCACAGCGGTCCAGGGCCTTACGGGCAGCAGGTTTGGAGGCGAACTCCACAAACCCTTTGCCGGTTGGTCTGCCACGGTCGTCCACCACCACGATGGCCCTTTCCACTGGTCCAAACTGGGAGAAGGCCTGCTCCAGCAGCTCGTTGGAGACGACCGGGGAGAGGTTCCGCACGGTTAGCGCTGATCCATGTGTGGCAAAGCGGATGCGGATTGGTCGGTTCCTCATGACGGTTCCGTCCAGCTCGGCTTTCGCAATCTCAGCCAGTGTCCTGGTTTCCTGGAGACACAGGCAAACATGAAATTACCGATTTATATATAGATCAAGTGCCAAAACCTTACCACACACAATAATACATTTGCAAATTTCAGAAACTATAGATGTTTGTTTTTGTAAAATTGTTGATCTATGCCCTACAATATTTAACTGATTAACTGACTGATCTTAAGTTAAGTAAGAAAATCATACCAACTTATTGTTTAAATTAACCAAGAAGTCTGACATTTATTTTGTATGAGACTTGGGACAAGAGAGACCTTTAAAGGAGAATGCCCTTCCGGTGGTCTCTTAAGCATCAAGAGCCTCAAGGACTATTTTTTCTCTGTATCCCACCATTTTCCAGGAGTTCATCTTGATCGCCTTTTAAGGGGTCAGGGAATAATTTTCCAGTTTCTCATATTGACTATAATGGTTTTCTGGCTTTTTGATTCCCTCTGGAAAATGTCAATTGTGAAGCGCTGTGTGGCGTTTGTAAATGGCGCTATGCAAAAATAAAGATTGATTGATTGATTGATTAATCGAATCAAAATCCTATATTCCAAAGTTTTATATCATATTGGTGCAATAGTGGATGAAATAACACTGGTCAACACGATTTTTCTTGCATGGGGTTTTTCAACAGATTCTAGCTAACTTTTGGGTGCTGAATCCAAATCTGGCATTAGTTTTTGCCTATCACATCAGGTTTTTGAACTATGAAAAATTCTTATTTTTGAGAAAACAGCTATTTTACACTCGAAGTTGAAAAACACTGTTGCATTAGAAGATCGATAGATGCAAAAATGTTTACAATGAAAGGTACCTACTTCAATTACAATATTTAATTATAAAACTTAGATTAGGTAGACTCTTCACAGCTGCAAATAACAAAAAACATAAACTTGTGTAAAACATGTTTCTATGACTTAAAACATTTGTAAAATTATTTTACGGCCCTAAATGAAGTAGTTTTGGCGAGAATAATCAAGCTTTTGCGGTTTTATCCCCACCAAGATTGCCAGACTGGATGGTCAACTTTAGTAAAACCCATGAATATGGAGCATAGATAGCACACAAACCCAGATTTGGATTCAGCAGCCCAAAATTAGCCAAAACCAGTTTCCAAAGTCCATGCAAGAAAGATTTCTTTTTTTTGTAGACCAGTGAAATTCATGGATCAGTTTGCCAAAAAGACAGTAGTTTCATTGATACAAAAACGTTATTTACAAGAAAAATCATCTGAATTTGAAACCATGAGAGTACCTTTAATCTGAATGCATACATATTAAAATACATTAATCAGGCCTCCCGCGTGGTCCAGTGGTTACAACGTCCGACGCTGGCCACGGAGACCGGGGTTCAATTCCCCGTCTCGCCAAGTGTCGGCTTTGGCCGGGAGTGCCACCAGGGGGCGGCGATTGGCTGTCCGCCCCAGGGAGGGGGGAGGGAAGCCGACGTGATGTTCGCTGCGTATAGTGGCCCTGTAAGTACCGGGGTTCGGTCGACGGCTTGGCGAGTGACGTCTCGGAAGAGGCGTCACTTCGCCTTCGTCACTACCGGTCGGAGGACTACGGCAGCGAACTCACATTACTAGGGGGGGATTGACGTAAAAATAGCGGGTCTAATTGGCTACCAAATTGGGAGAAAATGGGATAAAATCAGAAACAATAACAACAAAATTAATTTTAAAAAAAAAAAATACATTAATCAAACATGATACAGTAACAGTAAAATTAGGCAGTTGAGCAATTTGTACTTTTCAAGTTATTAATCATTTAATTACAACATGTCTTTCCGTATACAGAGTCATGTCGTAGTATTCACCCCTTTCCAATGATGTCCCATTTTGTTGAATTACAGATGACGAATACTCCTCTTTATAGGCATGGTATATCATCACCAGGAACACAACAAGTAAAATCCATGTCCCTTTTTTTATTTTATCCTTTTGATCTGTCATAGAACTAGACAATAGTGAATATGCTTCATAAGCTAGCTAGCTCATTGTTTGTGGTCTGCATAAGTCTATATGCATTGCTGTCTGCCAAAGCGCAAATCAATTGAATGTTTTTGCCATTGCCTGCTGTGCCATGCGCTTCCATCATTGGTATACCACAGACACCTGCAGAGGTGCAGTGCACGCACCCAATATACACATAGATTTTGAAGCCAGCAAACAGGCCATTCTCCTGACTGCAATCCACACAATGTACTACAGGGGAGCTTGTCATGATCAGCGCAAAGGCACAATTCTCCTTGACAACAACGGTTAACCTGGAGGCGCCTGGCAAGTAGCTCGGTGTTGCTTAGCAGTGGTAACCCAAACAACTCAAGAAAGAACCCAAAGTTCAGCCAATTCCAGAGTCCCAGTGGACTAATATTATAGCCTTGGGTTGCACCAATAGATTGGTGGACTATCGGTATCGGCCAATATTTGCCTTGTTGACTTCAATCGGCTTATTGGTATATACAATTAAATTTACTGATGGCAGTGGCCGATAATTATCGGTCAGTTTGTGTTGCATCAATCTGGTCTAAATGTTCAAACTTCAATGGAACAGCAGCATCTTTTATTTACAGGCTAAACTGACTGAAAGCACGCCTAATTTACTCCTCTGACCATAGGCGCCGATCCCGTGGGTGCTCCGGGGCCCGAGCACCCACGGAGAAGGCCGAGCACCCAGCGGGAAAATTATTCACGGAGCCAAATTTACATTGATTTGATAGCAAACTCCACCTAGCATACGCTGCGCGGCACCCACGGGCAGAAACATAAATCGGCGCCTATGCCTCTGACGATGCTGCAATTGACTAGCTATCACGAGCACGATGCACACTAAAATAATTAGCATGATATGCTGACCTAATACTTGGATAACCATATTGAAATGATAATTTGTATGCGGAAAGAAGCTGAGTATACAGATATTCAAACAACTTTATTTAGCATTCAATGCTTGTATGTGTGGTAGGTTTTCAAGCATAATTTAAAGTATAAAGTTTGTAAATAAGTACAAAAATGTATATATACACTACCGGTCAAAAGTTTCAGAACCCCATTTTCCAGTTTTTACTGAAATTTAGGCAGTTCAAGTCCAGTGAATAACCTGAAATGGTACAAAGGTAAGCGGTAAACCAGAGGTGTATATATATATTTTTTAAATGAAAAAAATTAAAAAAAGTTTAGGCTACCAAAAACTGAAAAAGTTGTTAATGGGTTAACAACTTACAGCTGATGGAAGTAAATTAAGCCTTGAAAGTAGAGATGCACCGATTGCGATTTTCTTGGCCGATTCCGATTTCCAATTTTTGATTAGTCTGACTTGCCGATACCGATTTTGGCCGATTCCGATTTTTTTTCTCCTAAAAACAATAATTGACAACTTACACAAACATTTTTGTAACTTTGCTTTAATAGAAAATTAAGATTGACAATTCTGAGGTAGGTCAGAAGCATGAGGTAGGTCTCACTAAAACACATTTCAAAATAAAAAAAGTGTTCCAGGTTACTGGACAGAGCTTTTCTTTTTTGTGCAAATTAAATTCAATGATGAATAAAAGAGAATCCAACAACAGTGGCATGTAGCCTTTAAGTAATAAATAAAAAGAAACAAGAGTAGTTTAAATGTACTGACATGGTGACAGACCATTAGTCCGGAAATATTTATTTAAAACACTAACGTTATATTCTGATGACAGATGACACAAGCCCCTTTTCCATTAAATAATTATATGGCTTCAACTTGATGTGCATCAGAAAGTTATTGCGACAATGCTAATGGAAAACAGGTTAGTTCGAACCTATGATGCGCTAGACTAATTTGTTTGCTAGAGGTGGATTAGAGTAGATCCCAATTCTATATAGTGCAATGGAAAACACTTGTAGCGATATAAGGGCGGATGTTTCAGTTGCGGAGCTTGTCAAAGGCATTGAAACAAGCCGCTCTTCAGCAGAATTTCGTTATTTGCGTGAGTCAGGTAGCCTAACGACTACGACTTTAACTAGCTTCAAAGCCTAGATAAAAATGTTTCAAACTAGGAGTAATTGGAAAAGAGGCGATGCTTGCTGTTTCTGAGTTTGTTTGATAGTGGAAACGCACAGCTGTGGTTTAGCTAGAAATCGTTAGATGAATTTATCATTAGGTCTAATAAGTTAGATTTGTATGAGTGAATAGCACTGTTTCATAACGTCACTCATTAGCGAACATAATGATTTCAGTGCAATTCAGTGCTTCAGCAGGGCATTATTACATCAAGTGTATGCACTACCACCATGTTCTATTAATGGAAAATGGTTCAGAGGAACCGAACTAGCGCAACGAAGTTAATTATTAATTAACCCGGTACCTACGGTACTGTAGAAAAACGAGTTGGTCAACCTAAATGATTAGGTTGGTCGTTCCAACGTTTTTCGAGGTTGTTCCTCCGCGGCTTATTTTCGATTGACATGTATGACAAACTGAAAGCTTTAAGTGTTCAGCGCTGCGCTCATCTGATCTGTCTGCATTGGCTCACGGGTACGCGCACGTCACGTGAAAAGAGGGGGCGAGGAGCCAACCGGGCGCACAGAATCGGCTATGTGGGTGATCGGGATCAAGTCACCGATTGAGGCCGATCAGCTGAAAATCGGCCATTTCCGGTCAGAGGCCGATCGATCGGTGCATCTCTACTTGAAAGTTGATCCAAACAATTGCTACAGGTGTCCCAACTTTTGTTGATTACTTAAATCGAAATTTCAGTTATAAAAAAAAAAGTAAATGTGTTAAGTAATGAGCCGCAGACCATTATGCTTCCTCCTCCATGTTTGACAGATGGCGTCATACACTGAGGAACCATCCTTTCGGCTACTCGACGGCCAACAAAAACCTTTCAAGATTTCAAATTTTGATTAATTGGTCCATAAAGGCCTCTACATGCTTCTGCGCAACTTGTGCAACATCCTCGCGGTTCACGCAATGCAACATGTCGCAAGCACTCGACAATTTATACTTCTGCTCAACATGCTCATTTATACTTCTGCTCACACTTCTGTACATTAGTAGGCATCAATGTATTGAACAAGTTCTGTAAAGTTTTCATGAATGCAGGGAAACTCCTCTTCCTTCGAACTTCTTCAGCCAATCTTTCCTGAAGCTGGTTCATTTTATACCGTGTCGAACAAATTATGCTAGCTATCTATATCATTAGCTACTGTTAGCGAGCTTTATTTGGCCGTGATACCAGGTTGCTAGCTAGCTAGCTAGATAGATAGAGTTTTGCTTAGCTAAAGTTAGCATATACAGTGCCGTGAAAAAGTATTTGCCCCCTTCCTGATTTCTTCTTTTTTTGCATATTTGTCACACTTAAATGTTTCAGATCATCAAACAAATTTTAATATTAGACAAAGATAACCTGAGTGAATACAAAATGCAGTTTTTAAATGATGATTTCATTTATTAAGAGAAAAAAGCGATCCAACCCTACCTGGCCCTGTGTGAAAAAGTAATTGCCCCCCCCCTTAATAAATCAACCGATTAACCACATTATTTTGAAAGCTGAGTTCAATTTCACAAGCCGCACCCAGGCCTGATTACTGCCAGACCTGTTGAATCTAGAAATCACTCAAATAAAACCTGTCTGACAAAGTGAAGTAGGCTAAAAGATCTCAAAAAGCAGCAAATGATGCCACGATCTAAGGAAATTCAAAACAAAGTCATTGACATCTATCAATCTGGAAAGGGTTACAAAGCCATTTCTAAGGCTTTAGGACTCCAGCGTACCACGGTGAAAGCCATTATCTACAAATGGAGAAAACTTGGAACAGTGGTGAACCTTCCTAGGAGTGGCCGGCCTACCAAAATTACTCCAAGAGCGCATCGACGACTCATCCAGGAGGTCACAAAAGACCCCAGACGAACATCTGAAGAACTGCAGGCTTCACTTGCCTCAGTTAATGTCAGTGTTCATTGATTCCACAATAAGAAAGAGACTGGGCAAAAATGGCATCCATGGGAGAGTTCCAAGGCAAAAACCACTGCTGACCAAAAAGAACACAAAGGCTCATCTCACATTTGCCAAAAAACATCTTGATGACCCCCAAAACTTTTGGGAAAATATTCTGTGGACTGACGAGTCAAAAGTGGAACTTTTTGGAAGGTGTGGGTCCCGTTACATCTGGCGTAAAACTAACACAGCATTCTATAATAAAAACATCATACCAACAGTCAAACATGGAGGTGGTAGTGTGATGGTCTGGGGCTGCTTTGCTGCTTCAGGATCCGGACGACTTGCCGTAATTCATGGAACCATGAATTCTGCTCTCTACCAGAAAATCCTGAAGGAGAATGTCCGGCCATCAGTTCGTGACCTCAAGCTCAAGCACACTTGGGTTATGCAGCAGGACAATGATCCGAAACACACCAGCAAGTCCACCTCTGAATGGCTCAAGAAAAACAAAATGAAGGTTTTGGAGTGTCCTAGTCAAAGCCTGGACTTAAATCCGATTGAGATGCTGTGGCATGACCTTAAACAGGCAGTTCATGCTCGAAAACCCTCCAATGTGGCTGAATTAAAACAATTCTGCAAAGAAGAGTGGGCCAAAATTCCTCCACAGCGATGGAAAAGACTCATTGCCAGTTATCGCAAACGTTTGATTGCAGTTGTTGCCACCAAGGGTGGCACAACCAGTTATTAAGTTCAGGGGGGCAATTACTTTTTCACATGGGTGATGTGGGTGTTGGATAACTTTTTTCCTTCAATAAATGAAATAATCATTTAAAAACTGTATTTTGTGTTTACTCGGGTTCTCCTTGTCTTATATTACATTTTGTATGAAGATCTGAAACCATTCAGTTTGACAAATATGCAAAAATAGAGGAAATCAGGAGGGGGGCAAATACTTTTTCACGGCACTGTATATACATACAGGTATGGTATGCAGCTGCCAACAACGATGTCTATCGCTGTATTCCTGCACTGATCTCTTGTGCGAACTATGATTGTTCTTACCATGTATTAATGCACATATTGTAAGTCGCTCTGGATAAGAGCGTCTGCTAAATGCTTAAAATGTAAAATGTAAAAAAAATGATGTACTAGCTCGATTAACTATGACAGCTCCGCCTCCAATTGCTAACCAACCAATCAATGCTGTGCAACAACTACGCGACATGTTGCGCTGCGGTCGCGACATCCTCTTCGACATCAACGCAACGTCTGCGACGTGTTGCAGAGGATGTTGCGTTGCAGTCACGTTGCAGTCGATCGAGCATGTAGAGGCCTTAAGACCTTCCTGCCTTCAGTAGTCCACCGGCAGTGCTTCATGGCCCAGGCAAGCCTCTTTTTCTTATTTTGCCATCTTAGCATTAGCCATGGCTTTCTTACTGCCACTCGACCTGTCAAACCTGCAGCTCGAAGTCTTCTCTTCACAGTTGAAACTGAGACTTCCTTACTTCGACCAGTGTTAAGCTGTGCTTGAAGATGTTGTCCTGTGAGCCGCCTATCACGCAAGCTGTTGACTCTCAGAAACTTGTCTTCTGATTTTGTTGTGGCTTTGGGTCTGCCAGACGAGTTTCCTCCACTTTCCAAGTGCCTTTTGATGGTGTAGGAAACTACTCACTGCCAAAGGATTGACATTATTTTTCAGTTTTTGGTAACCACATTTTTTTTTTTTTTTTTTTTTTACTTCTGGCAGTTTACCGCTTACCTTTGTACCATTTCAGGTTATTCACTGGACTTAAACTGCTTAAATTTAAGTAAAAACTGGAAAATGGGGGTGTTCTATAACTTTTGACTGGTAGTGTATATATATGGCTGCCTTTTTGCATCTGTATATGATTTTTTTTCTCGTCTTTGCCTCCCTTTTTTTCGCCATACATTCTTCATTTTTTTCGTGAGAACTTCTCAAATGATGGAACAGATTAGACGTATTCCGGTCTGCTATAATATAGATATAAATACGTACATGCCTCATTCACCCTGTTCAAATGCGTCTGCACAGCCGCCATATTGGGACGGGCAAGATCCGCGTCTAAACAAACGTATGTGTATTGAAAGATGCAGACTTCCCTGATAATCTACTGTAACTCGCTTAATTCTCAACCAATTTTTTTTATTTGAATAATTTTACTTAAATTAAAGGTTATATTTCTCACGTTTATAACAAGCTAAAAGTAACCCCACGCAACTGACTTTTTTAGGGACTAAACTTGGTTCGTTTTCAAAGCTGGCTGTGATTGGCTGTGTTGGAAAAATGCCAAAACTAATGCAGGAACTATTCTCCTCCACGCAACAATGTTATAGCCTTACCGCAATCATCAACGTTTGTAAATTTGCTGCGGTTGAGAATTGAAATTATGATAACTGTGTCAAATTTGGTTTGAGATTTCAAGAGGAGGCAACTCAAGCAAGAACTTTAATGTATCAAATCTGATCAGCCATTTACAAGTAAGACATGTAGCACAGTACAATGAGTATTGAAAAGAATGTTACAATAAAAGCGGTTCCATACATTTGTATGATTGAATTTCTGCTCACTGAAAAGTATAATGAAGGGCAGATTTCTTTATTTTTTTGCCAGGGACAAAAATAGGACAATAAATGACAGATTAACTATAGCCCAGACCAAAACTTGCAATGTCAATGCTATAGGGCTCAGCTAGCACTCGTGGAGCATATCTTTACCAAAGGAGCCAATTGGGAGCCCAAAAGTTTAAAGTTTATGATGAAATGTTCAAAGCATTTGCTCATAAAATATGGATCAACTCCAGCAGTGCTTCTGGAGACCACTCTTCCTGGCTCTGAGCGAATGTGACATTAGAGGCCTGAATGAAATTTTGGACAGTGGGAAGACACTGGAGCTTCATGAGTACGTTTCAGTTTCTGACTAGTGTTCCTGGGCTTTTGTCCGCTTTAATTATGTATGACTAAGATTTCTGAGGGCAGCTTAAACAAAAAGGCATGAGATATGACGTATCCTTCCAACATTGGTTGTATAGTTAAGGATAACTATTAGCCATGTTGCTTATGTCAGTTATGAAATGCTGTTCATGATGCCTTCTGGTGGTTCATAAAAATGGGTGGTCTTAGGTTGCTAAACCAAAAATGCAGTTACTGTTACCGAACACAGAATTTGCTGTAAACTAACCGGGTTTGTGTGACGAAGAGGATTTCAATTTCAATGCAATACGGTTATGAATACTGTTGAATTTCCCGCAAATAATCACTCCTCTGTTTTCAGGGAAGGCAATTTAGGAGTCTCATGTTACAGTTGGTCACAAATAAAGTGTCATGGAAATTTGCCACTTTTGTTTGAAATTATGATGTTACCCGTTTCCCTGGGATTTAACAACACAATTTGGAATACACACTGACAATGTCACCAACTGTTGAATATTTAGTTACCTTGTTAGTGTAGTCACAGGCCCACACCAGCTATTCCATTTTCAGAAGTAAAACCAGTTCCGCTGGATATGGTCTTTTACTACATTTCTTATCTGCATTGCATATATCCAAAAACAATATTTAGCTGGCGTTTGGTTCAACTAAAAAATCAAAAGTGATAATCTCACCACGAGGGGAGTCACTGGGAGAAAGTGGCTCCAACTTGAGCTAAAATACCAATACCAATACCTGCCAAAATAAAGGAAACGCCAACATGAAGTGTCTTAACCCATTCAGACCTAAAATGCCTGCTAAAAACGCCTATTAAAACCTAAGCAATTATTCTACACAACCTCTTAAAACCTGAGGGTTTTCTGGAAAAAAATTAAAAAAAAAAAAGCCGACACCAACGTGCACTTCATTTCCCCACGTCTATTTCAGCGAATCACAGCGCATTTCATTAATCGCAAAATCGAAGCGACCTAAACGTCACTCCAGGTCTTAATGGGTTAATTGGGCATTGGGTCACCACGAGTGTCTGGAACTCTATTGGAGGGATGAAATACCATTCTTCCACAAGAAATGTATCACTTGGTGTTTTGTTGAAGGTAGTGGAAAACAGTGTCTTAGGCACCGCTCCAGAATCTCCCAAAAGTGTTCAACTGGGTTGAGATCTGGTGATTGAAAAGGCCAGGGCATATGGTTTATATTGTTTTCATGCTCATCATACCATTCTGTGACCACTCCTGCCCTGTGGTTGGGGGCATTGTCAACCTGTAAGAGACCACTCCCATCAGAATAGAAATGCTTCACCATAGGATGATGGTGATCACTCAGAATGGCTTTGTATTTATTGCCATTTACTTTTCCTTCTAAGGGGCTTGTTGAGTGGACCTAAACCATGCCAAGAAAATGGACCCCACACCATAACAGTGCTGCCAGAACCTTATTTTGGCAGTTACCTGCAGCTCTAGCACAACAGAGAAATAATTTATTACTGATGTCAACAGTAAGCAAACATTATCGTCTTTCTTGCATAGCAAATGGTTGTTTTACTGCTCTAGCAAGCTGCAAGAAAATATTTCAGTTGGCTAATCTCTAGACAGATCACATACTTCATAACGTTAGCAACCAAAAGGCAAACATTTCTCCAACAGCAACAAAAAAATTGTTCAATAAGAAAAAGCACCAAGTTACATATCGATATACATATAAATACATATTATATACTTTAAGTCAGTCATAAAAGAAAAAATGCCAAAATGTAGCTCTGTATCAAACAATTTTGGCATTACCTCCCACAGTGAACAGGCATTATTTCAAAGCAGCACTACCCACTAATATTTCCAAATCCTTTTTTGTAACATGTTTTTTCATCTTACCGACAGAAAGAGAACGGTCTTTCAAACCTTATGCGTCGTTTCACGTTGTCATTTTAGATCTCTTTCACAAAGTTAACCTGCACCAATTTACCACAAAATACCAGGATTAATACACCACTTCATTGAGTTTGGTGTGAACTTGGTCTAAACCAATAGCTGTATTTTGGCAGGATTTTACCCTCAGCAATTTCCATGCATTAGTAACACCAGCTGCATAATACATTACATTACATTACAGGCATTTAGCAGACGCTCTTATCCAGAGCGACTTACAGTTTACATTTCTTTACATACAATCCATTTATACAGCTGGATATTTTACTGAAGCAATTCAGGTTAAGTACCTTGCTCAAGGGTACAAGGGCAGTGTCCCACCTGGGGATTGAACCTGCAACCTTAACGTTACAAGCCCAGTTCCCTAACCATTATACCACACTGCCTGCCTGATACAGCTTTCTAAGCCTGCTTTTCTAAGCCTAATACCACTATTATACAACATTATACCATTTTGGACATCAGCTAATCGCAATATGCTGCTTTCCGTATGCTATTTCCACACACAAGCTCCGTTTCTTGAAAACATCTTATCTGTATCATTAAAACAAATCAGATTGCTCCCTTTTGACCGATCACCAATAACAGCTGCCGGACGAATCACTGTGCAAAGAATGGCTCAGAGGAATTCTCTTTGGCATTGTAATAAACAGCATGTGAGGTTATTTAAATAATGACAAAATAGGTGAGATTAAAAAAACAAAATACATTAAAAAAATTTTTTTTAAATGTTAAAGTATAAAAAAAATGTTTAATTCATGTGTCTGGAGAGCAGTATTACTGAGACAAATTCAAGATAGCAGAAAACATTGATTCTTCCTGTTATTCTAACTTTTGGTCACAATAACATGCATATGAATCACTCATTTTTACTCTCTTGATGGTGCATTTCAGGTCATTATGAATCTGCATTGTTATAAAATTCATTGATAAGTATGTCATAACATACTAAAAAGCTAAATGAAATTGACACATCACACAAAAAATGTAATGTAAATAACACTCAAGTTTTCAGACATTTCTGTTGTGTTGCTGTGGATAAAAGCATCTGCCAAAAAAATACTAAACACATTTTGTATTAGATTATTCTTGTGCACACTAAATATAGGCCAAAGTGTTATGTGGGGGTCATCCCATGTCAAATCAACATGAAACCTCTCAGATTTTCCAGAAATTTGGCGCAATGAGGCTTCCAATAGAATAGTGATGTTTGGCTAAATGTAATCTCTATCTAAATCAACTGTTGAGACATGCTTGTTCAAAGAATGATTATTTAGCCTTGTTACCTACTCAAACTACATAAAACAAAGGGTTAATCCATACTTCGGTCGGACTAATGTTGGTTAAACCTCATTGTGTGTTCCAAAACATGAATAATATTATCTTTGGTATCGCATTTATCCATTTAGTAAAAGCGCAATATTAATATTTCGAAATTGTATTTTGCACCACATAACACACAACAAACAGTAAACAGTTTTTTGGGGCTGCAATCTTAGCATAATGGTTAAGGAACCGGGCTTGTAACGCAAAGGTTGCAAAAGTTGCAGGTTCGATCCCAGGTGGGGCACTGCCGTTGTACCCTTGAGCAAGGTACTTCACCTGGATTGCTTCAGTAAATATCCAGCTGTGTAAATTGATTGTATGTAAAGAAATGTTAAACTGTGTAAGACGCTCTGGATATTTTAAATCATGTTGGGCCGGCGAAAGATACGTTGACATTTTTAACAGCTCAATAAACTAGGATCAACCGTGGCGATTTAATGTACAACGTCAACTCGATCAGTGGTTCAACAGATACATATTGACGATTTACAAAATAAAAATAGATCAACGTAATTTCTAGGCAGCAGTGTGCTAGCTAGCTATCTTAACTCTGCAGTTCCTTTTTTGCTAATTAGCCAACGTAACGTTAAGGTTAGTACTAGGTTATACATCGCATTGCAATTCTGGCCAAGTTCAATAAATGTGTCGCGTTCTAACCAGATCGTGTTAAAAGACGCTAGGACAGTGCAAGTACAGAAGAAGAAAGGCATAGTTACCAGCCGAATAAAGCCGAATCCCCGGTCTCTGTTGATGAATACTTCGCTGGCATCGCCATATTTAGCAAAAAGCTTTTTGAAATCCTCTTCCGTCAAATCTGTAGGGAGATTGCCCACGAACAACCTGCAGCGCTGAGTAAACGTTTTCTCTCCGGGTCGCCTGAAACTTTTCAAATCAAGAGTCATCTCCAACGACTCACAAACACCAGGTTCGGAAACGGGTTCTGTACTTGACGTGGTTGGTTCATCCATCTTTGGCCTGTGTTCAGCAGCTTCAGACTCCAAATTGCGACTTGTGCTGTGGGGTCTTGGTGACGGAGCACTGTTGTGTATATTAACCTGTTTGAGATTTCGGTTGGCCATACTTATCGTTTTACGTTATATTCTCCGACTATATTAATTTAAGAATATATCCAGCGAACTAAGAGCACAACAAACGTGCACGAAACGAGCTTATGAGCCGATGCGTTGTCCCTCTAGAAAAACTGCTTGTTTTTTTCAAGATGGCGTTTGCAACTGTACGCATTTCTCTGCGGCAACTACTACGTCATCAACCCGTACCTTGGAAGTCTTCAGCACACAGATTTTGATCAATTTACACCAATATTTCCCCCATATAATCAATGACGTTATTGAAAAGCAATATAACTTTGCATTATTATTTTACCGCAGCCAAACAAACGTAATCCAATTTTAATCAATGGTATATAACCGTGTTATATAAGTCACATAACGTCAGTGCCATGTCACTTTAGAGTAAGTTAACGTACAAACATGAATATAATGCTTCTATACTGAAATAATTCACTTAGAGAGAGCAAAATTAAAACAAGTAATTTGGCTCTAGGATATAGTCATGCAGTGACTAATTTGAGAGTAGCATCAGATTTTGCTTTCAGATCCCAGTTACATAAAATAAATACACAAAGGTTCCATCTTTATTTTTTATATCGGAGGCTAAAGTGTAGTACAGTTACAGCAGTTATAGTATGCCTATTGTACTACATTTGTCAATGTGGTTTGTAGGCTACTGCAGATAATTTACCGGTAGGCGGGGCTTACAGATGAAAGTGATATAGTTTTGTTTTTCAAACTGTCCGACTTCATTAGATGCCTTTTTCCAAATAGGAATGTATTCAGTGCATATTTCTTAATTTTTCCTTTGCGACTCACGAATCCCCCAACGTAGCTTTGAGTTTGCATAGTTCACTCTTTGTTCTACATCTGTCAGGGTTTACGCGTCACAGCGCGTGTATGGTGTCTGGGGGGGTAAATGAAGAATACTTATTATGCTCGCACAAGCTTGCACAAAGACAACTGTCGTTATCAAAGAAAACACATGGACACCTGTCCATAAAGGTATTTTGTGATATTGAGCCATCTATTCTACATGCTCTTGTTGCATTGACATTGAAAGTTACTACTACTAATTAACAGCAGTGACAATAAGTGTTAAATATGCTGCAAATAATTGAGCAAATAATGATCACACATACAGCACAGAAACCAGCCCCAGCATCTGGGAGGGTTCCCCCTGACAATTTCAAACTAGGTATCCAAATGCTAGTGTTCTGATAAGTGCATTTTATTTCATATTGACTGTGAATTTCACCTTTTGAAAGGATGGATTGAGCTCTCTCGTTAGCAATGAGCAATGTTCGGGGGTATGGCAACGACAGTATTGGTTAAAAGGACCATGCTGAAGAGACGCAGAGCCAGAAGTTAACAACAAATACCAGAATTGAAAGTCATGTTGACACTATAGTTCAACATCAGTCGTAGCTAAGTCATCGTCCATGAACGCATTGCACGGCATGATCCAATATGGACTGCATCTAATTATGTAATTCCACGTTCACCTGGGGCCAAAAAAGTAACAGCGGCATTCTGAAAAACGCAGTGCGCTTGCGTGGTTGTGAAAGGCGAGAAAGGGAAAGATCTTTGGCAGTCACCTCCCACGCTAACGTCGCTACGTTTAGCGCATGCGCTAGGGGATTTGTGTCAAGGCACAGAAGTGGCGCTATATCGTTTGCAGCTCGAGTCGGGTAAGCAATCCAGAAACGGTTTTATCGCAAATTATGGTTAATTGACAAAAGTTGTAGCAACAATTTATGGTGTAAGTCTGGAGTACAAGCAATCCTGTGAGTCTCCTGTTTCGTTGTTAAGTCAAATCTAATGGCGACTTAGCAGTTAATTTTACCCCGCCTGATATTTTCTCCCCCTCTCTGCTGTGGCAGGGTGCTATTGCCTGTGCTCTCACGTATTGTTTCGTTCGCTCTCTAATGGCGGACGTGAGGCAGTGCTCCTAACTGATTTTATGGGGCAAATAGTAGCCCCTGTCGGAGACAGTGAGTAAGAGAGGATGTACTGTACGTATTGGCCGGTGTAGGTAGGGCAATTAACATCTGCAGCACATTAATGTTTGTAGTCAGTTTTCATATTATTAAAAAAAATGAAGAGTGTACTTGATGTTATGCTGTGCTGTAGCGCCCCTTGGGGTTACCAGATGTACTGGATTTGATTGCCCCGGGTAGTCGCTTAGGGGTAACTTTCCAATTAAATGCCACATTGATATAGTATCTTTTTGAGAACGTATCATAAGTAATGGGAACATTGAGTATAATTAAGGAAAACTTGTAATGGCGTAATTAACAGAATAGAACAAGCTAGAAATGTAGCCATTTCCCAAGTAACGTTAACACTGGAATGAGCACAAAACACGTATTTTTAGGAATTATGTGTGTTTGGGGCTCGTTTTCAATTTATATGAGGCAGTAGGGAGTTCTCGTAGGGCAGGACCCGTCACTATCTGCGGCGAATAGTCGCGAATAACTTGTGATTATTTTTCTATAATAACAATGGCGCAGTATCTCTGGTTCACCTCCCTCCAGTTCGCCGCTAATCCAATGGCTGTGTGCGCGCAGGAGGCCAGGGGTGGGACCTGAATAACTGGGCGAAGCACGTTTACTGTCGGCTAATAACAACGGAAACTCGAAAATAGTACTTGTGTTGAGAAGCGAAAGGCAACTAGTATTTAAATTATCCTTGAAGTTTTGCACTTAGTTTTTAACCGAATGTTAGCTACAGTAACCTTACCTGTCTATCCTTTAAGTTTGAGTCATGTTGACGTCGATGACCGGTTGCCTTGACACTGGTAGCAGTGGTCCTCCTGATGGAACGATTGTGGTACTAGTTTGTGTAGTAAATGATGGTACAACCTGAGTATATACAACATTCGATAGGTTATAGTAAGTAATTTTATTTGAATATTGCTAACCGATCAGCTGACCTATGTATGAAGTCAGTGCTTAGTAAGAGATTTTGTTAGCCTGTTTTTTATTTTATTTTTAAGGTTTGCCTTCATTTATTACCATGAACACATGTTGACAGGAGGACAGGGGAAACATTAGTCTCTAACATTATTTAGCTCTTCACTCTGTCTTTTTAAATGTTTTACCTCATGCATCAAAAAGATAATGGTGACTGTAGCTAAGCATTTCATAATGTAATGGGTTGTGTGCTGTTGAGGCTGTAAGCATAACAGGACCCCTTCTGTTAATGTGATATTTTCATTTGAGTCATTCTTAATGTGGAGAGGATGCATGCATTTGACACTTATCCTGTGCCGTTTACAATGGGAATCATCCCATGTTAATTATGTCTTCAGAGCAGGGGTTTTCACTGTTGCATTGAAAAGTAGAGAGAGTAGGGTCTGTGATCCGTCTCTTTGAACCTGCATTTATTACCAAGTTTATCTTCTAGTTAATGCTTTGGAAGCTGATGTGTATTTTGGATGTTTAACTTTTTCCTGTAAAACAAGTAGCATAGAGTGTCCATCAACAACATACAGCAGGTTTGACAGAGTGTTATCTATGAAACTGTGGCAAGCCTTGATGCCTACATCTATTGGTGTCCTGTATATTTTATTGGTGTTCAGCTACAATCTTGAGGTAGCTCTTCTACTCATTTCAGTGATGGCGCTTGTGCTACTCTGGTTGCTGTAGACTGGAACACCAAGCTCTACATATTAACGCCTGATTCTGTACTAAAAACTGCACAGTTAAGTATTGTGAATAAGGTTGACAATGAAGTGCATGGCACCTGATCTTTTCAAAGTGGAGGCATTTGCTCTGTGCAACCTCACCATTGACCTCTCCAAAACTAACACACGAAGGAAATCAGGTAGCTCATAGACTCAGAAGTAGTTGAATGTTTTCAGTACAGGATACACTTTTTAAGTATCACTGAAGCTTGTCCTTTTTGTGATTTTAATAAATGGTTGTTAAATGTTTTTAATTAATGTATTCACATGATTAAAACGTTGAGTGCTAGCTTGTTGTTATCTATATTAAGATATATAATATATATGTTATACTGCTACGATACCAATGTCCGGAAACCACAAGGTGACATCATCACCCACAGATAGCAGGCCACAGCGGGAGCAGACCCACTCATGTTTAAAGATGCATGTTCCAGAAACTTGAAAGAGAAAGTTGTTGGGAGGAAAAGTTATGCAGACTTGTGGGTGTCCATTGTAGTTTGTCAGGATTGAGATGGTGTTTGCCACCATGAGATTGGTCAACCCCAGTGCACTGTGTCAATGATTATTATTGTCTAATTGTTGTGCTCTGACTGGCTGTTCCAATGTGATACTGAAATGTTACATCAAAGTAGATACCAAATTTGAATACAAAACTTAGTGTCTATTATACCCCCTTCACACACAAAACCCGGGGTTGACACAGGATATTGAACATGGCTTCATCCCGTGTTTGACCCATTCGGACCACACTATGGACACGGGTAAATACCGGGTCCTCGCCATTCACACAAGACCCCGGGTCGGTAAGTTTACTTCGGTACACGTCACTGCTGAACAGGGTTGTCGCATTTCAACATTAAAAGCGGACTTTGGTGTAGGCTACTGCTTCTTCAGAGACTTACGTTTTTTCATAACTTGCTTCTGAGAGCGACTGATGCCTCTTTCAGCAAGTAACCGTTAATATTGGCATAGATAACAGTAGGCCTATATGTTATACTCCATCATAATTATTATTATTTTTCATTGTAGAAGAAAAGGTACATATTTCTCCATATGTAACACAATACCAACATGCAATATATCAATCAATGGCGATTTGTGTCCCGAATACAACCATGAAAGTTGTTTTAGGTGTATTAGCCTAAACTTTTTTTTATTAAAACGTACCTACAAAAAGTACAGGCTGCGCCACGCCAAAAACGCCCGTTTTGAGTTATGGCGTGTTAACAATTTATACATGTTTTCATATGAAATAAAATACAATACACAGTCATATTGGACATGGTTAAATACAAAATAGTCTAAGGATTAAAATAAGACCAAATCAGTTACGATGAGTTTCTATTTTCCGTTGACTTTCAGCAACATGAATTGCAAAAAACGGGAAGTAATTTCCCTTGTAATCCTTTAAATACTGAGGAATTCACCAAAACATTGGTATATTCTAAAAGACAAACTTGTTCATGTTAAAATCAGTATAAACACATCTACATTGACCTGGGACTACCCCTTTTCATACCGCAGCCGAGCAAGGTCAGACCCAGGTAAAACCCATGTCCTGACCAGGGCCGAGAACCCGGGTCTGATAACCCGTGTTGACCCATTCAGACCAACGGCAAACACGGATTTTACCCAGGTCGTTGCTTCAGTGTGAAATGGGTATTAGTTTGCTATCTAGGAAGTCTTTAGTTGGGTTCAGGATCCTGTTTAGTTGGGTAGGTCACTACTACCTACTGTACGTAGGCAAATTAGCATCCTTAGCCTGTATATACCATGCCAAAACACTCATCTAGTATGAAAATGAAGTATTTATTGCACAACGTCTGATCTGTACTTGAAGTGTGAGGTGGTCAGGAGCATTGCGGTCGTGGCATGCATGTTGGAGCCGTAAGACTTGGTACACATTTTCCAGAAGCAGAAAGATTCCATATCCGGTTATCTGGTAGTTCCTCTCCTCTTTCTCCTCACAACCTAAGCTTGCCCCCAGGGCTACTACTGTTTTTTGGGGGGGTGGGGGTTTAAAAGGCAAATTCGACTTTTCAGAATGGCAGACACAATTGTTCTTTTTTTTTTTTTCACTGCATTTTGAAAAATATTTTGTATCTTTTTCATCCCCATCAGTTTTTTAAGCAATTGTCGCAAATACTGCGTTTGAGTGTAGTTAAATAAAACATCACAACAAATGTTCATAACTTCCAGAGACCCTTATCACTTATGAATAGGAAATTAAGCATGTCATTACAGTTAAACAATATTTAATGGACTTCTAATTGCCTCATCCTTGGAGCAAAATTTGAAACGGTTTAATGAGGATGAATGTCAAGCTACTGTCTCACTGTGGTCTTAGTCATTTGGAAACTAAAGGTAGATTTTGTATGCACGTTTTGTGAAACAAGACCGTAATTGCATCAGTGCCGAAGAGATTATCCACCAAATGGAGATAAAGACCACTGAAATTACAGTTAATTTATTTGTACTTGCTGCATTAAGGTAATGCAGTTCATTTATTCATGCTTCTAGTTAAGGTGAACAGTCCTCCATCTTAGCCTAACTCTTATTGCACTAATTGCTGTGCAATAAATTATATTGCCATAGAAGCTGTTAGGCAAGATTACATTTTTCCTTTTTTAAATTTGTAGTTTCTATTTTTCCCTGTTTTTTTTCTCCCAATTTGGTTACCAATTATACCCTCTATTTATTTTGATTCACCCTCCCCCACGAGTCCGCCGCCCGCCAATTTTTCTGGGCCGGTAGATCCGCCTCCTCTGAGACGGAACCCGAGCACGGACGCCCTTCCCCACGAACTCGTGCCAGCTCACCCTCCCCCCTCTCCCTGGGGCAGACAGCCAAATGCCGCCCCCGATTGGGACTAACGGCCAGGGCCGGTCTGGCACAGACGGGCGCAGAACATTTCCTCAACCAGTCTCCCCGCCATTATGCTGGCGCTCTGATCCGGCACTGCGTACACCTCGGGTCACTTGGTGAAATAATCCATGGCCACGAGGAAGTACTTGTTGCCGGAATCAGTGACGGGGAATGGGCAGAGGATGTCCACACCGATTCACTCCATCGGGGCCCCCACCAAGTACTGCTGCAAAGGGGCGTGTGACCGCCGGATGGGCCCCTTTTGAGCCGTGCAGGAGTCACAGCAGTTGACGTAGACGTCCACGTCCTGCCGGCAGCCTGGCCAGTAGAATCGCCCCCTTAGGCGGCGGAGGGTCTTGTTTCTGAAGTGCCCCGCGCCCGTGGCCCCGTGCACCAGTTGCAGGACTTGAGTCCGGAGGGCGCTGGGCACCAGCAGCTGCAACAGGTCAGCCCCTCGGCCAGGGGCCCGCCACCACCGATATAAAATTCCGTCCCGCACCTCAAGGCCCCCCCACTGAGAGTGGTAGGCCCTTGTTTCAGTGTCCAGGGCGGCCACGTACGGCCGCTTTCCGGCCACCAGCCAACTCTACACATGTGTGAGCGCCGCGTCGCGCTCCTGCGCCTCTTGGACCAACTGGGCCCGAGCCTCCTGCCGGGGGCAGTGCTCGCAGCCGGCCGCTGCGCATGGCCGCCGCGACAGGGCATCCGCGTTGCCGTGCTGTCGCCCCGGGCAGTGCCACAGTTCAAAATCGTACCCCTGCAATGTTTCCAGCCAGCGGGCCACCTGGACCTCAGGGTTTTTAAAGTTCAAGAGCGAGGTGAGCGAAGTGTGGTTGGTCTGCACGAGGAACTGGACGCTGTGGTAGGGGCCGGGAGTGCCGCAGAGCCACGATGACGGTGAGGAGCTCCCGGTGTGTGACGCAGTAATTCTGCTCGGCTTTATTCAGAGCACGGCTGTAGTATGCAATCACCTGCTCTCCGCTGTCACTTGGCTGAGACAGGACGGTGCCGACGCCCATGTTGCTGGCATCCGTGTCCAGGTTGAATGGCCAGGGTACGCCAGCATAGGAGCCGTGATGAGGCCGGTTTGGAGGGCGTTAAAAGCCTGGGCGCAGGGGTTGTCCCAGACGTACGGCTGGCCGCGGTCCGTCAGGTGGTGGAGCGGCCTGGCGATGGTGGCGAAGTCCTGCACGTACCTGCGGTAGTAGGAGGCAAGGCCCAGGAAGCTTTGCAGGTCGCTGACATTGGTGGGGGCGGCCAGTCGCGGACAGCAGAGATCTTAGCCGCGTCGGTAGCCACGCCTTTGGCGCTCACTACGTGCCTCAGGAATGTGGTTTCCCTCCGGGACATCCGGTTCAGGCGCAGCCCGGCTTGGCGGATAGCGGCAAAGACTTCCCGCAGGTGGCGAAGGGCCCCCTCGAAGTCGCCGGCATGGACGAGAAGGTCGTCCAGATAGATGATGCAGTGCTGCTTGGGAACGTGGTTCAACACCCGCTCCATCAGCCGCTCGAAGGTGGCCGGCGCGTTGCAGAGCCCAAACGGCATAATGCGGAATTGCCATAGCCCCTGCCCAATGGTGAAGGCGGTTTTGGGCTTGGTGTCCGGAGCTAGCTCCACTTGCCAGTAGCCGCTCCGCAGGTCGAGCGAGCTGAACCATCTGGAACCGCTGATGTGGTCCAACACGTCGTCGATGCGCAACAGCGGGTAGGAATCCTTCCTTGTGACCGCATTCAGGCATTGGTAGTCCACACAGAAGCGCCAGCTGTTGTCCTTTTTTTTTTTTTTTTTTACAAGGACGGTGGGGGCCGCCCACAAGCTGTCCGACGGCTTGATGACCCCGGCGGACGCCATGTTCCGGATCTGCTCCTCAGCAGCCTTGCGCTTAGCGAGGGCGAGCCGATAGGGGCGCAAACAAATGGGCGGGGCAGAGCCAGTGTCTATGCTGTGTTGGACCAGCCCCGTGCGCTTGTAGTCCATATTCCCGGAGCAGCTGCTGCAGCTGTTGCAGCTGTTGCTGCCGTGAGGGGTCCAGGCCGCTGCTGCTGCTGCGTTGACACAAGTCGTGGACAACCCGAGCCATTTGAGTGGTCGGTAGGGCAGACGAGGCAGGTGGTGGTGACGGCGGTTCAGTGCGGTTGGTGGACGGAGGCCTGGGCTGTTGGGGCAGTGCGGTGGGAGGGGTCGATGACTGTGGAGCGACGGCAGGCGGTGCGGTGCAGCGGGCCCGTAGTTGTTGAGCGACGGCAGGCGGTGCGGTGCAGTGGGCCGGTGGCTCTTGGATGACGGCAGGCAGTGCAGACAGGGCGGCGATGGGCGAGGCCACGGTCTGGCAGTGAGCTTGCTTCTGACGGCGGTTGGACTGGAGGGCTGCTTGGGGGACATCCATGCACGCATTCCATCGCGTCATCAAGTCCAGGCCGATAATGCATGGGTCGTCGATATCGGCCAGCTAGAACTCGTGCGTCGCTTCCTGGTCACCGAGGCAGATGTGCACCTTCTTTTTCCCCCACATGCTGGCTCGTTCCCCTGTCACGGTCTACATCTGTGGGGGTTCACGCCACAGACAGTGCACCGGCAGTGCCAGGCAGGATCCCCAGTCGCACCAGGGAGATGGTAGACCCCGTGTCAGAGCTGGCCATCAGGCATGCTGCGTAGAGGCCTCCGATGCAGCTGACTCGTCCAGCCAGCGAGCAGTGACCTTGGAGAGGGACTGGGGATCGGAGCAGCGCTTCCCTCACTGGGCCGCTCCGCTTTCATTTCCCTCTGCAGCCGTGGGGCGAGGCCTAGCTGCCGGTGCCAGGCAGTTCTGTGCAATGTGCCCCGGTTCGTTGCAGCGATAGCACCGGTTAGTGCCCCGGGTCGACGCCTTCGGGATGGCGGAGACTGGCGTCGGGTGGACCTGACGTGCTGGTGCCTTCTTCCATGTCGCCGTCTTCACCAGCGGCCATCCTGACCCGCGGGCGGCAAGCAGGCGCTTGACTCGAGGAGAAGGGTGTTAGAACCGCTTCCGCTCGCTCAGCTATTAAAATAGCTTCGGCTAGCGAACCTGGAGCGGCGAGGCGGATGTGTCGGCACAGCTCCTCCAGAGCTAGGGTACGCAGAAACACGTGTATCGCTAGCTCTTCCTGGACAGCAGCGGGAAACATGGGGTAGCCTAGCCTAGCATGATAACTAATATCAGTGGCGAAAGCGCTCACCGTTTCTCGTCCCTCATGAGTGCGTTTAGCTAGCTGTTCTCGGCTGTGACTTTCGAAGACCCATCGACCGAAACGTCGGTCCAAGGCTGTAGTCAATGCTGAATAACTGCTGGAAAGGTCCAGCAGCAACCTGCAGGGCCCTATCCCCCAGGGCCAGGGCTAGGTGGACAGCTGTGATGGTGTCGCTCCATCCATTGTACTCCGCTGCGAGTTGTGCCTCGGCGAGTTACGATGTCAGCTTGGCAAGGGGTCGGGAGGCAGCGGGGTTGGTGGGAGCGCCCCTGGACTCCGACGTGGAGCGGCGTGGGCGGCAAGCGCTAGCCCCGTCCGGGCGTGCTAACACTTCTCCGATCTCCGGCCCTCCTTCCTTCGCCTGGCGCCACTCCCCACTGAATGGTGCGTTCATCTCGGCATAATCGGAAAGTTCTCTGGCCTCCTCCGCTCCCTTCTTCCACGTTCACCATATCCGGCGGATGGACTCCTTCATCTCCGCACGCGAGCGGGGGTGCTCGGCCTGGTCGATTTCTACCTCGAGCTGACACTGCATCCGGAGGATGTCGTCACTAATGGCTCTCACTTCTTCTCGATACATCCCCGCTCCTGACACCAGTGTAGCGAGCGTGCGCGAGGTGATGTATCAAGAAAGAGACGGACTCCAGTAGTAATGCAAAAATGACCACGCTAGTAGCCACTTTATTAAAAGAAGCGATAATTACAAGGACACGATTGATCATTACCAAAACGCCTTCCATAGATGTCATAACTATCAGGAATGTTCTTTTATAGTAAAAAAATAAAATAAAAATTCTTTACATTAAAAGTTGGCATTCCAACTAAAAGCGGAAAAAACTATATTTGCGTAACAATACATTTTACAAAGACGGGAACAACATCACAGACTAGACTATACAACTATTAAATGACAAGAATAGAAATGCATATAATCTTAAATCAAAACAAAAAACAAAACAAAAGGAGTTTGTGCTTTGGGGTTGGTTGCCCAGAGCGCACTTCCTCTGGGGGGTGAGCTATATAATGCGTTCTTTCCAGTGGCTCACTCCCCTTTTCCTCTTTGCCCCTCTCTCTTCCTTCAAAAAGTCCACCAAAACGCTGTCCTGGAGGAGGTTTTGAAGCCTCCTCCGGAGAGTGAACAGGTCCACTGTTTGTTCTTGGAAGACCTTGATGTTCCTTGCCTCCCACAGGACCTGCTTAATGGTGTTAATGATCCTCCACTGGCGCTGCAGCTCCGGGGTCTTACATCCCTCACGGGGGCCGTACAGGACCCTCTTAGTCATCAGGGAGGATCTCGGCAGGAGCATGTTCTGGGAGACAAGACACAACAAGGCCCAAGACCCGTCTGGCCACGGAGCACTCCCAGAACAGATGGTGTACATGTTCCGAGGCAGTGCATCCGTGGGGGCAGTTCTCGGTCAGTGCCGTCTAAACAGGAATGGCCTGGTGGGGAGACAGACATCCATGTTATGTCCTTTTGTTTGTTATTTAAAGTTTTATGATTAGCATTTTTCCATACAACTTCAGGGTTTAAGGCTGGGTTGCCCCTCGGGAGCGTCATGGTCTCTCCCAATCTCAAAAAGGACATGATATTTTTGTATGTCCATGAGGGCAACCCAGCCCCGACCAATCCCGTCCTGAAGGCAAAATCCCTCAGGGCCCTGTATACATATAAGGAGTCCCAGCTGTATGGCACAGTGTAGTCCAGCCCACACAGACCCATAGATCTGAGGAAGGGAGTGGCATAGTATTTAGCAAATTTACCAGAGGCCGACTCTCCCCCCAGGGTGTTCTGGACCAGTGCGGCCAGACCCTGTGCCAATATAACTGATGTCATATCTGAGACCCCCCTGCCCCCTTTCTCCTCCTCCTTCATCAGGGTTGTCCTCCCCAGCCTCTCCATTTTGCTCCCCCAGACAAAGTGAAAGGCCATTCTAGCAACAAGTTTGCTAGTGGCTCTGTCCGTGGGAAACACTCGGCTAATATAGAGAAGGCTGGGAAGGACTATTGCCTTCAGGACCAGGATCTTACCCGTCATTGTCAGGGGCTCCCGATTTTTTTCTGGACGTGGCGGAGGACCTCCTCCCTGCTCCGGTTCCCTCCCCCGTCATTCTGGAAGGTGACCCCCAGAAGCTTTATGCCCTCTGTGCGTACAGGGAAATAACAGGTTAGCGACTCACTCCATGACGGCGACAGGTACAGTTCGCTCTTGCCCCGGTTGACCAGGGCGCCTGTGGCCGCACAGAAATTGTCCACCACCTTTGTAGCAGTGGTGATGGAACGACTATCTGTGCCAACGATGGTGATGTCCTCCATTTACGTCATCACCTTGAGCCATTCCCCACTGCCACCCGGCAGTAAGTATCCCCTGACGTTTTCGTTTCGCCGGATGGCCTGTAGAAACGGCTCAAGGTAGATGACGTACATGAGGGCCGCTAGGGGGCACCCTTGCCTGACGCTGGACCTGATGTCAAATGGGGCAGAGAGGTGCTTGTTGACAACCACTCTGTCCGAGATGTCCCCCAAACACATCCTGGTCCAGCGCCGGAGGGGATTTGGAAAGTTAAACCTCTCCAGCACCCTCTCCAGGCACACATGGCTAACCCTGTCAAAGGCCTTCTCTTGATCTAGACTGAGAAGGCCTAAAGGGGACCTGCGCTCCCCGGAGTGGATAATGATATCTCTCACGAGGAGCAGATTGTCATTTATGGACCTCCCAGGAACACTACATGTTTGGTTGCGGCTGATCACCGCTGGTAACAGGTCTTTTTTACCTCCTCAACAGTGATTTGGCCATGATCTTGTAATCCACTGAGAGGAGGTTGTTCAGCCGCCAGTTCCGGAGGTCCTTCAGGTCCCCCTTCTTTGGGACAAGGGCCACTGAACTCTGCCGCAGTGAGTCGCCCAGCCGCCCCTCCCTGAAAGCCGCTCTGAAAACATCAGCCACGTCGTCCTTCAGGAGATCCCAGAAGGCCTGATAAAACTCAGCTGGGATTCCGTCAGGACCAGGAGCTTTATGTAAGTTAAGGGAGCGAACGGCCCGGGTGAGCTACTCGGCGCTCAGCTCCCCCTCCATGCTCTGTCCCTCCAGTCATCTGTCCAGGCCGTCCAGGAAGGTGTCCATGAGAGCCCTGTCCGTTGGCATACAGACCCAGGTAAAACTCCCTGGCCACCTCCCGGACCTCTGCCTCTTCAGACACCACCACCCCTACGTTGTTATACAAGGAGAGAATGTCGGATTTCCTTGACCATGCCTTGCGGAAGAAGTGGTGAGTGCATCTCTCGTCCTCCTCAAGACCCTGGAGTTTGGAGCGGAAGGGGGGTCTTTGGAGGGCAGCATTATGGTGGTTATAAACTGCCCTCCTTTCCTTTGCCTTCCTCCGTCCGACTGCCCGGAAGTAGCCCGCACCCGATCCTTAACCATCTCCCACCACTCTATCGGGGAGTCAAAAAAGGTGTTTTGGAGTGACCCACTCCAGGTATCGTCTCAAGAAGGAGAGGCGCACTTTGGGGTCCTGGAGATGGCTGGTATTCATCCTCCAGGGACCCCTACCCACCGTGATGGTCTTCTCCCAGTGCATGGACACGGTCACCCTGTGGTGGTCCGAGAAGTGCACTGCTCTGATGGTATAGGAGCGCACTCTCAGGCCTGGACTATCAGGAATGTTCTTTTATTGTTTTTTTTAAAAGTCTTACAATTTTTACAACTTTTCAGTTCAAAGTTGGCATACCAACTGGAGGGGGGTAAAAACAAAAAAAACTATATTTGGGAATAATAGGGTTTCAAAGACAGTTCAGTAAGTAACAGTCTTCTTCACACTTGGTTTACTGTACACTTTTGCCCTGCAGCCCTAGAGACCGCATCAAACACACTGGGCGTACCGGTCGCGGTGGTTCTAACATTAACTGTCCGTGACCAGCTAGCTAACACAAGCACATAATAACATTATCACACGCATTAAAAGTTTAACAGAACATTTTAACATTTAACACGGAGGAGCACACAAAAACAGAACTGTGTGCTCCCATGATGCTTTGCACACACATTTAAATGGGTGACCCTCCCAGGATCGCTACAATATATATCAAACAGGTCTTGTGAATTACTGTTTCACATCACGCGAACTCAGTGGTAAAAGGTTCTGTTGTCTTAAAGATCAATATTTGACTTTGTTCCCGAATTACGATGATGAAGGTGTGTTGCTCTTAAGGATAATAGTTTGTCACTGTGTGTAAGCCTACACTGAAGTGCTAAAACGATTACTGTTGTAAACTTTTTTTTGGCATGATGCTCATTTACTGTCATTGTTCTGTTGCTATGCTCTTGTTGATATGCATGTAATTTTACTTAATGCACTTAAGTTGCTTTGGATAGAGCATCTAGCAACTAAGGATCCTATTCAGAGTTGACATGCACATGCTTAACTTCCTCCAGTTAATACATTTGCACTGAAAAAGTTGTTTGTACTGTTACGCACATGCTTAACTCTGAAATTGGGCGGAGCACCAGAAAAATGTAAATGAATCATTTTGGAATACCTGCACCCTGATGGCTAACTATGTTTCAGAGAGCTTCTTTTTTTTTTTTCTTCTCTCATTTGAGTTTCAATTCATCCCTTTAATGAGCATGTGCCTTTAATTTAAAACAATGTTGGGGCAGATTTTACTAGTTGTCCACTATTGCATGTTAATAGTTGGAAACTATAAAATGGACATTGACATAAAAAGGATATTTATCAATTTTCGAAATCCATTTTGCTTTGTTGTGTGTTTTTAAGAGTAAATGTATTACACTATTGTCTGTGCCGGCGTGTTCCCAAGGTTTCAATTAAGGAGGGTTTAAATACAAAAATGTATATATATGGCTGCCTTTTCGCGTGTGCATATGATTTTTTGCTTGCCTCTTCCTCTTTTTTTCGCCATACCTTCTTCATATTCGTTTTCGTGATAACTTTTCAAAGGATGGAATAGACTTATTCCGTTCAGCCGCCGGGACCATAGGTATAAATACGTTATTCTGCCCTCGCAGCTGCGTTCTGAGCAGGGCTAGACAGATGGCTAACAATAACTTAAATAAGTTGTTTTCTTCCAAAGAGTGTGACTTTACTGCATCTTGTTAGCTAGCTATCTGTCTCGCTCTGCTCAGAACGCAGTTGAGAGGGCAGAATAGTAAAATAACATATTTACTCCGAGGCTCAAGAACGATTGAGGACACGGTGTTGCATGCAGGCTGCCGTTTGTACAACAAAGTTACAATAGAGACATACATTTCCAAGGCCTAAGAACAGAAAGGAGGAGAGCTTGCACAACGAACCTTTCAACTTTACAAAAAGAACGAACTGAATGAATTACCGTAAGACTTGCGTGCCTAACATAAAAGACTTCAATTCCCAAACACCACTAGTCACTCACAAATAGTGGGCAGCACATACGTAGATGCCTCATTCACTCTGTTCAGTTGCGTCTGCACGGCCGCCATGTTGGAGCGGGCAAGATCCGCGTCTAAACAAATGTATGTGTATTGAGAGATGCAGACTTCCCCTGATAAAATCTACTGTACGTAGCTAGCTTAGTCCAACTAATTTTCATAAACTTTCACGTTTATAACAAGCCAAAAGTAACCCCACGCAACTGACTTGCAGCCTTTCTTAGGGACTAAACTTGGTTCCTAAGAACTATTCTCCTCTACACAACAATGTTATAGCCTAACCGCAATCATTGTTTGTAAATTTGCTGTGTGGGCCCATTGCCCGGAGTCGGAGAAAGGCAACCGATTTGATATCTATAACAAATGCTCCAGTGAGATTTTAAGAGGAGGCAACTCAAGGGTTTTAATACATCAGATCTGATCAGCCATTTACAAGTAAGACATGTAGCACAGTACAACGAATATGTGAAAGAATGGTCGGTATCAGTATCGGCCGATTGTGTTATTTGAATTATCGGTATCGGCCCAGAATTTTCATATCGGTGCATCGTATAAGTATGTGTTTTTGGGGGGGTTTTTTTGTTTTCTTTTTTTTCTTTCCCCCCTGTGTAGATGCTCTCACAAACAATGGCCCAGTAGTGCACGCTACTCATTCAACCTTTTTCTGGAGCAAACATTGCTTAACTTAAGTCAAAGTCAGAATAGCGAGAGACGACCTCTATTTTGGGAAAAAGTCCTCCCTAGGCCTGCAACTTGCCGTGGGCTGCTTAATTACAGAAATAAGTCCAAAGTCTGAATACGAACAGATGGGTGAGGTGCGGAATTTCCAACTTATCTCCACGTTGCGTGCGCCTAATTCTGAATTGGGCCCTAACTAAATATGGTATAATAGCACCTGCACCTGAGTTTAAACACAGTGGGGGCCAAACAGCAAGTGGTCTTTACTGACATTTATAGTCATTTGTTATAAAAGATTTGAATAAACAGATATTTTAGGCTTCTAGCTAGCTATAGGCACATGTTTGTGCAGAGTAATCATTTGATAGGTGAAGGATATCATACATAAATTAACCTTGGATCTTTTTTTGGATCTCCAAAAACAGATATTTGCAATATCTTTTAATCATTTTGACACCCCTCACTGTCACGTGAATGGATGAGCCAGCCGTAGGCATTAAAAGTGTGTGAAAGTTGAAGTATTTTCTGCTTATGGACCCACTCTACACACTGCCTATGACTGATTGCAATTTAACGATATGTCACATCACATTCAATACAATTAAAAATTAAAGTAAATCAAGCTATTTTTTTCTCAGTTGTGATGCTTGCTCTTCAGTCATATTTAGACAGCCTGGGGAAAGGATAGGATTATTAAGTGGTAAGACCATAATAAGACCATTGGGCTTGTCGATGTGCAGACTTCCTCTGTCTGTGGTTGTCCTTGAGTGATGGCTCAGCTGGTCTGTGTCTATGTCACCAGGTGGTTCTCTAAGTGATGGACGGAGGTTTGCTGGAGGGTTGTGAACCCGGCCTGGAGAGAGAAGCGGGAAGCCCAGTCACTGAGGACTCCATGGACGCCTCCCCGCCCGCCCATCGGAAGACACCCACAGAGGACATGGATACTGCCCACAACCATGTCGCTGCCGTCAAAACAGCTGGCCCTCCCACGGCTGCTGAGGATGAGGACGATGACGTGGTGTTGGTGGAAGCCCCCGCCCCTGCTCCCCAAACTGGAGTCCCAATGAACACCCCCTCCCCCAAACAGAAGGACTGCGCCGAGCAAAGTGCCATGGTAACAGCAGCAGTGCCCACACACACCTCCAAGAGCCCCACTCCCCCTGCTGCTGCTCCCGCTCTAATGACGGCAGCCAAGAGCCTGAGCGAGCCCATCGTGATCGATGATGAGGAGGACTCCTTTGAGCAGAAAGTCTCTTCCTCACACGTGCCCTCCTCTGACAGCACTGCGCTGAGCAGTACGGAGCCAGACTCTGAGATCAAGATTGCTAGTGTCACCACGCTGGGCATGGCCAGTCCCTCTTCCTCTGCCGAGGCAGGGGCGGGGGCTTCCACCAAGGGGGATATGAACCTGATGATCACCAGTGTGACGTCACTGCAGGGGGTGGGGCCGGGGCTAGAGCAGGAGAACAGCTTGCAGATCAGCAGCACCTTCAGCCTCAATCCTGAGCCTCGCACTGAGCCCTCCACCAGCAGGCCCGCTACATTCAACCCTGGCCGGATCAGCACCACCAGCGAACCGGTCCAGAACGGCGAGACCCCCACACACCAGAGACCTGGTAATTGTCGTAGACATACACGCACACATACATGTACATGTACATGCATACTTACTTGCATACACGCACACGCACACATAATTACTTGCAGGCTCATGCATACATATATGCATGAACACACACACAGACACTAGGGCACGCACAGCACTTTGTGTGGTTGTCATGGAGATGTGAATGGTATGAGCTGTCATGTCCATGCCCCTGTTTTAAACATTTGTGAAGGATGCAGTTCAGCCAGCTACAGGAATAGTTTACATCTCTTTTTGTTTGTTTGCTATGAAATTGTCTGCAGCAGTGTGGAGAGACATTGGGTATTTTGGTTGCCTATTTCAGGGTTTCCAGTGAAAGAGGCAAATATTCAAATATTTTCATCCTCTGGAAAACATTATAGAAAACAGTTAAATCTGCCATTATCCCCAAAATCATGTGAAATTGCAGTTAAAATAGCGAGTTAAATTAAAGTGAATTCTTAAATGTTTTCATTGTTATTCACAGAATGTCAGTAACTGTGTTAACAATTTAGCTAGCTCATGCATTGTATATTAAGCCAACTGCTAAAAAGAATTGATTGTTGTGTGTCCAGTAGACAGAAATATTTGGAAAGTGTTTTCTTAGTAAGACATTCACAATTTTATCTTTAAAGTATTGAAAATTCAAAGGGGTCGCAGCAATAAAAATAATGATTGTACATTTTTAAATGTATCCTTAAATTGTAATTGTATATCCATTAAAAATCTAAATCTGATTTGAAAGACCACTGTTTGGTATGCAGTGAGTTGAGGAGGCAATGTGGACATGCAGGAATGATTGAGGGAGGGAGGGAGAGAGAGAGAGAGAGAGAGAGAGAGAGGGAGAGAGAAGGAGACTATGCAATGTTGTTGAAATCCTCTGTGTATCTCCCTGGAAAGTGAGCTGAATGTTAACCGGTTTATTTTTCCGAATCTGTGGAGGACTTTGCCGTGGTGGGACGGGCCTACAAATATGATTGTGCATTCCAAATTTGGAGTCAAGAAAAATACAGGATACTATTTTATTATTTAAATTTTTTTAAAGAAGGGAAAATTCCTTGCCAAAATGTCAGGTCAACCCTGTGTGTAAATCACCCTGACAAGTAGGATGAATGTTAGTTTCATTTTTCCATATCAGATTCCTGGATATCCCAGTCAGCCTCTTTTCCAAGAAACCAGAAGCAGCCCGGCGTCGACTCTCCGGCATCTACCGCCTCCCTGCCCAAGCAAGTGCCCTCACCCTCGGGCTCCCAGCAGCCCGCCAAGACGGTGAAGGTCACCTGCGCCAACTGCAAGAAGCCACTGAAGAAAGGACAGACCGCCTACCAGCGCAAAGGCTCCGCCCACCTCTTCTGCTCCACCACTTGCCTCTCCGCCTTCTCCCACAAACCTGCCCCCAAGAAGAACTGCACCATGTGCAAGAAGTAAGTGTGTATAAATTATTTAAAAACCCTTATATATACAGTTTTTTTTAAATAAGCCGTTCAAAGACCATTCTGTAATAAGAAATAATATGGAAACGGTTGAAATACAGGCATACAAAAAATAAAACCTTGTAAAAGCATTTAAAGCAAAAGTATTAAAAATGGGCATTTAAAAAGTAGAAATTCAGTGCTTAAAAAAAATAAACCTGCATTTAATATCAGTATTTTATGTATACAGTTAGGTCCATAAATATTTGGACATTGACAAAGTTATTGTTATTTTAGCTGTACCACAGCATATTGGAGTTGAAAATAAAAGACTTTCAGCTTTAATTTGAGGGTATTTCCATCCAAATCAGGTGAACGGTGTAGGAATTACAGCACTTTTTATATGTGGTCCCCCCTTTTTAAGGGCCCAAAAGTAATTGGACAATTGGCTGCTCAGCTGTTCCATGGCCAGGTGTGTTATTCCCTCATTATTGCATTTACAAGTAAGCAAATAAAATGTCTAGAGTTGATTTCAAGTGTGGCATTTGCATTTGAAATCTGTTGCTGTTAACTCTCAATATGTAGTCCAAGGAGCCATCATTAGGCTGAAAAATCTAAACAAACCCATCAGAGAGATAGCTAAAACATTAGGTGTGGCCAAATCAACTATTTGGTACATTCTTAAAAAGAAAGAACGCACTGGTGAGCTCAAGAACACCAAAAGGCCCGGAAGACCACGGAAAACAACTGTGGTGGATGACAGAAGAATTATTTCCCTGGTGAAGAAAAACCCCTTCACAACAGTTGGCCAGATCAAAAACACCCTCCAGGGGGTAGGCATAGCTGTGTCAAAGTCAACAATCAAGAGAAGACTTTACCAGAGTAAATACAGAGGGTTTACCGCAAGATGTAAACCATTGGTGAGCCTCAAAAACAGGAAGACCAGCTTAGAGTTTGCCAAAAAACATCGAAAAAAGCCTGTACAGTTCTGGAACAACATCGTATGGATGAGACAAAGATCAACTTGTACCAGAATGATGGGAAGAGAAGAGTATGGAGAAGGGAAGGAACTGCTCATGATCCGAAGCATACCACCTCATCTGTGAGGTAGTGTTATGGCGTGGGCATGTATGACTGCCAGTGGAACTGGTTCCCTTGTATTTATTGATGATATGACTGCTGACAAAAGCAGCAGGATGAATTCGGAAATGTATAGGGCTATATTATCTGCTCAGATTCAGCCAAATGCTTAAAAACTCATTGGACAGCGCTTCACAGTGCAGATGGACAATGACCCGAAGCATACTGCGAAAGCAACCCAAGACTTTTTCAAGGCAAAGAAGTGGAATGTTCTGCATTGGCAATCACCTGACCTGAATCCAATTGAGCATGCATTTCACTTGCTGAAGGCAAAACGCCGGAAGCAGGAACTGAAGGCCTGGCAGAGGGAAGGGAAGAAACTCAGCGTCTGGTGATGTCTATGAGTTCCAGACTTCAGGCAGTCATTGACTGCAAAGGATTTGCAACCAAGTATTAAAAATGACAATTTAATTTATGATTATGTTAGTTTGTCCAATTACTTTTTGAGCCCCTAAAATTGAGGGGGCTATGTATAAAAATGTTTGTAATTCCTACATGGTTCATACAATATTTTTGACAACACCCTTAACTTAAAGCTGAAAGTCTACACTTAAAGCACATTGTTGTTTCATTTCAAATCCATTGTGCTGGCGTACAGAGCCAAAATGATGAAAATTGTGTCACTGTCCAAATACTTATGGACCTGACTGTGTGTGTGTGTGTATATATATATATATATATATATATATATATATATACACACACACACACACACACTCTCAGCGCCCACTTTATTAGGTACGCCTGTACACCTGCTCGTTAATGCAATTATCTAATCAGCCAATCATGTGGCAGCAACTCAGTGCATAAAAGCATGCAGATGTGGTCAAGAGGTTCAGTTGTTGTTCAGACCAAAAGTCTGAATGGGGAAGAAATGTGATCTAAGTGACTTTGACCGTGGAATAATTGTTGGTGCCAGACGGGGTGGTGTGAGTATCTCAGAAACTGCTGATCTCATGGGATTTTCACGCACAACAGTCTCTAGAGTTTACAGAGTATGATGCAAAAAACAAAAAACATCCAGTGAGTGGCAGTTCTGTGGGCGAAAACACCTTGTTAATGAGAGCGGTCAAAGGAGAATGGCCAGACTGGTTCAAGCTGACAGGAAGGCGACAGTAACTCAAATAACCACGTGTTAACAGTGGTATGCAGAAGAGCATCTCTGAATGCACAACACGTCGAACCTTGAAGTGGATGGGCTACAGCAGCAGAAGACCACTCTTGTCAGCTAAGAACAGGAAAGTGAGGCTACAGTGGGCAGAGGCTCACCAAAACTGGACAGTTGAAGATTGGAAAGCGTCGCCTGGTCTCGATTTCTGCTGCGACATGCAGATGGTAGGGTCATAATTTGGCGTACAGAACATGAATCCATGCGTCCATCCTGCCTTGTGTCAACGGTTCAGGCTGGTGGTGGTGGTGAATTCAGGCTGTTCTGGGGGCAAAGGGGGGTCCTACCCAGTACTAGAAAGGTGTACCGAATAAAGTGGCCACTGAGTGTGTGTGTGTGTGTGTGTGTGTGTATGTATATATATATATATTGGGTGCAAAACAAAATTGCTTTTCATTTATTATGAACTTTGTAAACAGTGGCTAATTGGCCACAATTTACTGTCAAAGTAAAGCACATTTTTCTTTCTTAAATAAAATTATATATATATCCGTCAATACTGCTGCACCCGCACACAAAGTTCTTGTTAAAGCAAGATTGCATTCGTTCGGTTCACAGCGCGTACCGAACCGAAAGTCCTGTACTGAATGGTTCGGTACCAATACGTGTACTGTTACACCCCTAATACATATATATATATATATACAGTGAGCACCATAATTCATTGGACAGTGACACATTTTTTGTTATTTTGGTTCTGTACTCTAGCACTTTGAGATTGAAAGGATACAATGATGTTGAAGTGCAGACTGTCAGCTTTAATTTGAGGGTATTTTCATCCATATCGGATGAACCGTTTCGAAATTATAGAACCTTTTGTACATAGTCCCCCCCATTTTCAGGCACCATAATTCATTGGACAGTTTAACATAATGTAGAATAAAGTAATCATTTTTAATATTTGGTCGCATATAATTTGCATGCAATGACTGCTTGAAGTTTGGACGCATAGACATCACCAGACGCTGGGTATCTTCCCTGGTGATGCTCTGCCAGGCCTGTACTGCAGCCATCTTCAGTTCCTGCTTGTTTCGGGGACTTTTTGCCTTCAGCATGTAAAATGCATGTTCAATTGGATTCAGATCTGGTGATTGACTCGGCCAGTCAAGGATTTTGTACTTTTTGGCCGCCAAAAACCCCTTCATTGCTCTAGCAGTATGTTTCTGGTCATTGTCTTGTTGCATGATGAATTGCCGTCCAATGAGTTTGGAGGCATTTGGTTTTATCTGAGCAGATAAAATATTTATGTAGACTTCAGAATTCATTGTTCTACTTCTGTCTGCAGTCACATCATCGATGAAGACAAGTGAGCCCGTTCCACTGGCAGTCATACAGGCTCAAGCCATAACACCCCCTTTCACGGATGAGGTGGTATGCTTTGGATCATGGGCATTTCCTTTTTTTCTCCACACTTTCCTCTTTCCATCACTCTGGTACATGTTAATCTTTGTCTCATCTGTCCACAAGACTTTGTTCCAGAACTCTTGGGGCTCTTTTAGGTGCTTTTTAGCAAACTGTAATCTTGCCTTTCTGTTCTTCAGGCTTATCAGTGGTTTGCATCTTGTAGTGTACCCTCTGTAGTCCTGCTGGTGTAGTCTTCTACGTATGGTAGACTTTGACACATCTACACCTGCATCCAGGAGAGTGTTTTTGATCTGGTGGGCCGTTGTCAGGGGGGTTTTCTTCACCATAGAGAGTATTCTCCGGTCATCCACTACAGTGGTCTTCCTCGGTCTACCGGGTTTTTTGTCATAATTTGGTTCACCAGTTGTTTTTTTAGTGTTAATGATGAACCAAACTGTTGACTTGGGCATGCCCAGGGTTTTTGTAATGTTCCTGATTGATTGATTTTCATTTCTGAGCCTTATGATGGCCAGCTTAATTTGCCTCGACACTGCTGTCTTCCTCATGTTGTCACACCCCAACAACAATCTCCAAAGGCAATTGCAAAGTCTAGAATCAAGACTTGACATCAACAGTGTCACGACTCGACCAGCAAGCAGGCATTTCCCCCAAGCCCCAATCAGGAAGAGTGAAAGGCATGCCAGGAATGCGCAAAACCAATTAAGGAAATGACTGGCAGCTGTGAGTAATTACCGGGAGGACATTTAACCGGCTCACTTTGTCTGCTCGTTGCTCGGACATTATCTTGCTTTGCTTTGTCGAAACCACTGTTGCTTAGTGTTGCTTGCCTCTCGCGAAATTCGTGTTCTTGTTTGTTTTCTTAGATTCTCAGTGTTTAGTTTATTCTGTGTTTTGGAATACGTTTTGGATTTACCGTTTTACTAGTTTTGTTCTTTCCTGCTCGTTTGTCATTTTGTTTTATTTGTTAGTATTGTTACGTGTCTTATCAGACACGGTTTGCTTTCGTTCCTGCCAGCGTTTAAGCTTATTAAAAGATCTTAAACGCGTCTCTGCATTCTGGGTCTCTCTCGCCTGCACTTGGTTCCGCACCTACAACACCCCTGACAAACAGCTCTCTTCTGCATTCACTAACGACACAAATGAATACACCTGCCTAACGAAATACATCTGTGAAGCCAATTCAACAAATAATTGTAGTACCTTAAAATGGGGGGACCATGTACAAAACGTTCTGTCATTTCTAAACGGTTCATCCGATATGGATGACAATACCCTCAAATTAAAGCTGACAGTCTGCACTTCAACCTCATTGTCATTGTATCCTTTCAAACTCGGGTGCTAGAGTACAGAACCAAAATAGCAAAAAATGTGTCACTGTCCAATGAATTATGGTGCTCACTGTATATCTGTATCATGGGTGCCTCCTCCATAACCCAGAACCAAGCTGGGTGTATGAGCCTTTTTACATAAACGTTTCAATGGTTAAGGTATTGCCTTCAAAAAGTGGGAAAGTCAAGTCAAGAATTAGTTACAAAAATCTGAAGGGGGATCCCAGCTACTTGTCCTTAAATGCAGGAAGCTCCAGGAATAGAGAACAGGTGGCTCAGCCCATCCCATAGTTACACAAATGAGTCAGATGGGACAGATGAATGGTCCGGTACAATGGAAAGCAGACCCTGTGTAGGCCTATTCTCCTTTGTTTTGTCTTGCGTGAGCGGCTGTATCCGAACATGCAGAGACGGGTTGTCATCTGTGAAGTTTCCTTCAAGCAGCTCTAGGACACAGATTAGTAAGCCCCCCATCTCATTTACATGGTAAATGCACTTTCCTTCTGTTTTAGTGCAAGAGACTTTTTACAGTGTGTTTTTTACGTCCCCATTTACTTTTCACAGTCAATCATTGACAGGGTTAGAAAAACCACTTTCGAGAGACACAACAGCTGACAAAAAGAATAGTGCCTTATTCAGAGACAGCGTGTTCACGAGGAGCTATACACTTGAGCTGAAGCAAAGCGTTACTCCTGTTGGGTGAAGGCAAAACACAACCAGGGACATTGGCGTTTGGGTATACGGAAAAGGTTGCATCTTGGACAGAAGTAAGTGTTTGTTTAGCACACTCGTTTTGGGCTGTCAGGTACAATTGTTGCTCTTGTCACAGAGGCAGAAACCAGGATGTTGAAAATATTGCTCAAGTATGATTGGATATGGATCGGAAGTCACATGGCCAGGCAGCCAGTGCAACCTGCCTTCCAAGTCTGCGATTGAAACTGAATGATTGTCTACTGGCATAGGCTAGTAAGCTGAAACACATTGGTGCAACATGCGATTTTAAATTATTTCCTCTAGGAATCCTTCCTTCTTGTGAAGTAAGAGTTGTGGTTCCAAAGTTTGTCAATAACAATTTATTAACAAAGCAAAAACAGGCTAATTTACAGTATGCCTGTAAAAGCATGGCAAGTCAAATACAAAATGGTGTTCTTTTTAGTCCGGGCTTTATACTACTCCTGAAATAAAATGCTGGTTCCTGTCCACCAATCAGGTGGCAGGTAACCAAATGGTTGCTGTCACCTCTGTATGCATGTAAATGCCCTATTATTCTATGGTCAAGCCATCACCCCCCTTGGGACCATCACCCCTGCCTTGAGCCATCAACCCCCTCCTTTGGGCCATCACCAATCCACATTTCCAGTACGTCTGTTACAGTTCAAGTCAACATCCAAGTATACTGAGGCAGGAGTACATTTTCCTTGCACCTCTGAGGATGTACAGTATAAATAAATGATTTTTGTATTGTTCATACTAAAGAAGAGTGGTTTGAATCTTTCTTGGAATCAGCTGATTGTGTACTGGCTTGAGTCTGACCCACCTGGGTTCTGTTCTCAAGCAAGTTGGATGCAACCTTCAGGATGGCATGGTTTGGGCTGCGTTTTGAAAAATATGTTGACCCGCCCCTCCTAGACCACAGATAAGAGCCCACACTCATGGGCTGAGAGGAGGACAGCCCATTGGTATCCTGAAGCACTCCTCCCATGATGTACAGTCAACTCCAAAATTATTCACACTATTGATAAAGATGAGAAAAAAGTCTGTATAAAATACACAATACAGGTAATGAGCTATATTGTATGCTCAAAAATTTGAAAATATATGCTTTTATACCAGTACAATTGCTGAGCTCAAGGAAGCTGAAACTTGGACATAAATTAATCTTTCAGAAAGACGATGATTCCATGCATACCTCAAAATCAAACAAGAAATGACTACAAAGTTACTGTTTTGCAATTGCCATTTCAGTCACCAGACTTGAACTTGGTTAAGAATGTGTAGTTTGATTTGAAGAGGGCCCTCAAGTGCAGACCAAAGGATCTGAAGGATCTGTATGGAGAAATGGTCAAATGTGACCCTCATTATGTTCACCAATCTCATAAAACTCTATAGAAGACTCTATAGTCATCCTTGCAAGGGAACGGTGCACAAAGTACTGAAAACAAGGGTGTGAATAATTGTGACCTCTTTCTGAGGGGGGGGAATATTTTTATATGAAATTACATAGTTTTCCCATTTTGCTTGTAAGTAATATTGGGTTTTGCTGCATGTTGCTGAGGGTTTTTTGGGGGGGTATAAATGTGTGCCTGTGTGGTGTACTATGTTTTTGTGTTTTGTCATTTTCAGGGATATCACCAGTATGAAAGGAACCATTGTAGCACAGGTGGATTCGAGTGAGTCCTTCCAGGAGTTCTGCAGCACTGGCTGCCTGTCATCATACGAGACCAAGCAGAACCCACCCAAGACTGCTGTCAAGACCAAGTGCACTGTCTGTGGGAAACTGACAGAAGTGAGTGAGCATTAGACAGAATTGAGTGTCAGACTAGGGCTGTGACGGTATGAAATTGTCACGGTACTACTCAATATCACGGTTTTCGGTATATCACGGTATCAACGCCCGTTTTGAGTTATGGCGTGTTGACAATTTATACATGTTTTCTTATCAAATAAAATACATGGTCATATTGGATATGGCTACATACAAAATAGTCTAAGGATTAAAATAAGACCAAAGTTGCCTATTGTACATACAAATGACTAAAGTTGATAGGAATTTTATATCTATTTTCCATTGACGTTCAGCAACATGAATCGCAAAAAACGAAAGTAATTTCTCTCATAATACTTTAAATATTGAGAAATTCACCAAAACATTGGTATATTCTAAAAGACAAACTTGTTCATGTTAAAGCACATCTACATTGACACAAGTATTATAGCCTATTTTCGCTACAGCTACCTACCAGGCTTGTGAAGTGCGAGGGAGCTGTCTGCACGTGCGCAATCGCGTTGTAAACAAAACAAAATGAAAGAACAGGCAAAGAGGTTGTGGGATTAAATGACATTAGCAGACACCCCAGGTCCAGTATTATATTATTTAATATGGGTTACTTAGACATTTTACTAGGGTAATGGTTAAATTATTATTTTTTTCCCCCGCATGAAAATGGCTTTTGCCACGTGATTTACTATCACGGTATTACGTTACGTTTATGGTAGTACTATTTCATATTTTAATATCGTGGTATACCGTCATACCGGTATACCATCAGACCCCTATATCAGACAAGTGAGCAAGTGTCCAAGATAAGTGAATGTCAGAATTGACTGCCAAACAGAATTGAGTGAGCATCAGGCAAAAGCGAGTGAGCACCACATAAGGGAGTGAGCGTCAGGCAGATGGCTGGTACAGCCATGTTCACCCTTTCAGTACAGTACAGTCAGATATGTGAGGACAGTTGGTTGGCCCATATGTTTTTGACCATTGCTTTAGTGGTCGGTCGCCAGGCAATGAGAAAATATTATCATACGCAATCTTGTTGTGAACCAGTCAAGAAAAACATGTGACTGGTTGGTAAAATTACAGAATATAAAAAGAAACTGAGTGAGTCCATGGCCTTTTGTAGTATTTGTGACGAAGTAAAGGATGATTTTCAATTGACCCATAGCTGAACAATCACAGCCATGACATTAAATCCACGTTCGTAACATTTTGGTGTTTATGCGCGGATGTTTTTGTTCACCATCATTTCCCCCACTTTCTTAAGATTCGCCACGAGGTCAGCTTTAAGAACGTCACCCACAAGATCTGCAGCGACATGTGCTTCAATCGCTACCGCATGGCCAACGGCCTCATCATGAACTGCTGTGAGCAGTGTGGGGGCTACCTGCCCACCAAGGCCTCCGCCAACCACTTCTTGGTAATCGACGGCCAACAGAAACGCTTCTGCTGTCACAACTGCGTCAAGGAATACAAGCAGGTCGGGGTACATCCTAAATCATCATCTTCATCACTGTCCTCATTATCATAACTTGATTTCACACACCAGCTATTTGTAAAACACCCTTTTAACTGTTATACATGAGTTATCAAAATGTCAGAGCTGATTATGTTTTTATTGTTTGATGCTGCCAAGAAAGAAGTAGAGGGTGGCTATTATAAACGTATTATAGGTTGATAGCTCTGATTATTATAACCTTATTAGATTAGCGCTGCACATTTTGGATGTGTTTTACTGCTTTTAATACATGTAATACACCATTTACTAAAAGCATTTACTAAAGTCATTTGCATTGCTAGCTGTGGTAACAGCATCATATTCATTATGAAATTATATTAACACTCTTTAAAACAAAGAATACCATAACCTTATGATTTGAAAATATACTAACTTTGTTCAGATGGTACAGAAAGGATGTAAAAACTGCAGGCATAACGCATTCCTTCAGACGAATATTTCGCCAAGTTCTGTCAAAATCATCTGCTTTGAAATGAGAGCTGCATAGTACTGTGGTGTCATTTGGCTCAAAATTGTTACGTCGAATAGCTGTGGCCCAGGCTCTTCTAGTGCCTGGGTCCTTGGGAAACCTGTGACAAAAAACAAGGCCATATCAACAAAACAAAAAAATATATATATATATTTTATTTATAATTTTCTAATGACAACCTGGCATGTTGCTGAATGGTACAGTGTGTAGTAGTGGGTGATAGGGGGACCTTTACATGAAATAATAACATTACATTTACATTTTAAGCATTTAGCAGACACTCTTATCCAGAGCGACTTACAACATGTGCATAAATACATGGTAGGAACAATCATAGTTTGCGCAAGAGATCAGTGCAGTAATACAGCGATAGACATCATTGCAGGCAGCTGCGTACCATATCTGTAACACTGGGAAGGAAAAGGTTAGTTATTTTTTATTAAATAGAGTAAGTAGGGATACATAGTGTTGAGCAAGTAGGCAGTGGTGATGACAATTAGCTAGATGTACAGAATTCAGTGGTAGTGGAGTCTGAAAAGGTGGGTTTTGAGTCTTGCGTAAGATCGTAAGTGATTCCGCGGTCCTGACCGATTGCGGAAGGTTGTTCCACCACCGAGGTGTCAGGACAGAGAAGAGGCGAGACCGCGAGGAGCGGCTGCCAGGCGCCCGGAGGGATGGGACAGACAGTTTACAAGAGGAGGTGGAGCGGAGAGGTCTGGCTGTGGGGTAGGGAGCAGTGCTTAATTTGTAAAATAAGAGATGCTGGGGCTCAACAGTGATGACAGTGATATGCGCAATTGACATTTTCCAAGTGGAAAAAAAATCCTCTTCGTCCCGACTGCGTCCCGGGGAGGATTTCTGTTCGTCCCAAATACATATTTTATCGTCCCCGGGACGGTGTTAGTCTCGAGCCCTGCTCGGCTGTTAAGTCTGTTAAAATACACGTTGTTGTCGCACTTTAGATATTTATGAGCCCGGGGCTCTGATTCTGAGTAAGACATTTGGCGCAAAATCGGATTCTTGGCATTGGCTGTTCCCCGGCACAAATTAAGCACTGGTAGGGAGTGATGAGTGACTGGCGGTATGGGGGAGCAGTACCTCTAGCTGCTTGAAAAGCAAGCACCAGTGATTTTAATCTGATGCGTGCTGCAATGGGGAGCCAGTGCAGAGGAGAGTAGATGGGTGACATGGGTGAACTTTGGCTGGTTCTACACCAGACGTGCGGCAGCATTCTGGACTAGTTGCAGTGGCTTGATGGCACAGGCCAGTAGGCCTGCCAGCAAAGAATTGCAGTAGTCCAGACATGAGATCACCAGAGATCAACATTGAGTTAGCTAGCTATCAAGCTAATGACTACAGTTAATTTGCTAAGAAAGATGTATGATTCAGTGTAAAGCAGTGGTGGTCCGTCAGGGCCTTCAAGGTATTCTCTGAATACCCTGGTAGATTAGAGAAGTCAATGCAATTTTAATAATAAAAATAGTTATGATTATTGTAAACAGTATTCCTTATATAAATTAATTTTTTCTATTTCAATTGCTATTTCACTAGATTTTTGGAACTGTTTGACTAAACTATGCCTCCCTCCTTGGTGGATGATGGTAATTATAGCAGTTACAGCGATCTCATTCAGCCCAGGGGATTCTCTGAGCATAGCAGAAGACCCTTGCTGTACAGTATAATGCAGAGTGACAATAAAAACCAACCAATCAAAATGCCTTATATGGTGGGCGGGAATGCCGCGGGGTATTCAGGATGTTCTATGGAAGGTCCTGTGATATTAGCCAATTATAAACGTTAGCCCATTAAACGTGATGTTTCGTCAGCAAGGGTTGGCTAATTTGGAAAATGGCAACTGGTGGCGGAGATGTCGAGATAGAGATCGATCTGGTAAGTGACTTGTTCAGCGTGCCATTTAGTTCCATTTAAATTTCACTGAAAAAAGTGAAATAGTTGACAGGGTCGACCGAAACCAAAGCTTGGACTTCAGCAGCCAGGCAAAGGCTGCACAAGACACTTTAGTGAGGCAAATTATAGCCGCTACAAATGGCTAACAGCTAGCGCACAGTTGAACAGGTTGTTTTGCTGGGACTGTTTGCTATTCAATTCAGTCAAGGGGCCATGGAATAGCACTGGCTACAGCAACTTGAGCTCTCTCGCCAAAGCTGCCAATAAGCATCAGGAATCCGAACGGCACATTATTGCTGCTGTTCATTTGAAAACCTTCGGCAGCACACGGGTGGATTTACAGTTGGATGAACAAAGGAGGAGAGCGACAATTTTTCACAATGAAAATGTGCGCAAGAACAGAGAAATACTCAAGCGCCTCATTGATTATGTCGTTTTTTTGGGGCAACAAGAACTGCCACTTAGAGGCCACGACATTTAAGGCACGGATTCATTAAATCGGGGCAATTACTTGGAACTGCTTTCCCTGATATCGGAATATGACGCTGAGCTGCGCCATCATCTGGCCACGGCTACTGTTTTCACTGGGACCTCTGGAAAGATTCAAAACGATCTCATTAACGCAATTGGAAATGTACTGGATGATGCCATTAAAGAGGAGATCAAGAAAACGAAGTATGTTGCAATCATGGTGGACGAGACCACAGATGGGAGCAATGCCACTCAGATGTCATTCGTCCTAAGGTACGTGAGTGACAGTGGTCTGAAAGAACGTTTTTTGAAATTTGAGGATGTCACAGAAAACAAACGTGCACAGGACATTGCACCAGGTATTATAGATTTTTTAGATAGCTACGAATGGAAGTCAAAAGTAGTTGCTCAGTGCTATGACGGTGCTGCTGTTATGGCTTCGGGAATAAATGGAGTTCAAGCACGAATTAAAGAATCCGTTCCACAGGCATTGTTTGTGCATTGTTATGCACACACCTTGAATCTTGTATTGTCTCAGGGAGCAGCAAAAATCAAGGAGTGCAAAATCTTTTTCGCTCACATTAGTGGATTGGCGGCTTTTTTCTCACGTTCACCGAAGCGTACAAAATTATTAGACGATTTATGTGCCAAACGACTTCCGCGCGTTGCCCCGACAAGATGGAATTTCAGTTCAAGGTTCGTGGGTACTGTTTTTGAGCAACGGGCAGAGCTAGTTGAGGTCTTCGATCACATTATAGATCACGCAAATGATTTTGACACAGATTCCATCCACTGTGCAGCGGGACACGTCTCACAACTAAGAAGCTTTGATTTTTGGTTTCTGCTGTTTACTTTTAATGGCATTTTTGCCTATGCTGATGTACTTTTCGGAATTCTACAAAATAAATCTTTAGATGTACAATTTTGCCTCGCGAGGATTGAAGAATTCCGACGGAGCATTGAACAGGAGCGCACAAAAATTTGACAGCTTCTACGAGGATACTGTGAAGGCCGTTGGTGAGCCACCCAATTTGAGGGGAGAGGGAGCAGAGATGTCCGTTGTCACTACAGAAATCTGCACGGTACGGTGATCGGAAACATTCTCACTCAAATAACCAACCGGTTCCAGACCACGAAAGACTGTCCTTTGTTGCACTGCTCGAACCTCAGCTGTTCTCTGATTACAAGACTTCTTTCCCAGAAACTGCACTGGCGAGCCTGGGCCAAAGCTACGGACACTTTGACTTGACAAGGCTCAAGACTGAACTGCGTGTGATGTATGCGATGTCTGATTTCCAAGGAAAGGGTCCAGGCGATCTACTGACCTTCCTTCAAACTAAAGGGCTTTGTGAAGCCATGCCTCAACTGTATTCAGTCACTTGTTTAATTTTAACAATTCCTGTTTCCACCGCTTCTGTTGAGCGATCGTTTTCAGCTCTTAAACGGATTAAAACCTACAGCAGGAATAGAACTGGACAAAATCGACTTTCATCACTGGCATTTATTTCAATAGAGAAGGAGCTTCTTGTACAACTAAAACGGGAGAATAAACTGCACGATGAGGTCATTAATCAGTTCATCAAGAAGGAGCGGAGGATGGACTTCATCTACAAATGAGTGAGTGCAACTGGGTTGTTTAAAAATTGAATTTCAATGTATGTGTGTATAACAATTTTAAGTTGTAACAATGTTGCTGCTTTCCGGCTCTTTAATGGCTCTATAATTGACAGTATGACACTAGTTTCAGTTGTGGATGTAGGACTAATTGTAAAATAAATATGCCTGTTGTGTGATCGGATGGCTTGCCGTTGGTAGTGTTGAGTTGGCTATTTAAGTAGCTAGCTGATGCGCCGGATTTTTCTTTTTTTTGGGGGGCGCTGCTATTGAAGGTCCATTGTGAGAGGGCACGGTCCGCCACTGGTGTAAAGTACTAGTTAGGAAACATTCATCATGATTGAATTAACTAACGTTTGCTTGGAAACATTTGTGAATTTGAGTTGACCTTCTCAATAAGTAACATAGCAAGCTAGCGAGCTACCATTAACTACCGAGTAACCTTAGACTGGCTAACATCAGACGACCGCCTATAGCTAGCGAATTTGCTATGTCCATGTTAGCTGCATGCTTGTGGTCTAACGTTCGCCTGGTGAGCTAGCTAGCATGAAAACAGTGAATCACACTGATCCTTTCGTTACGTCATATCCCCTCGTTGTCACCATCATTGTCGTCGTGGATTGCAGTGGTGTGCTTGAGGCTGAGGAGGACGCTGTTTTTCTTTCTCAGTCAAATACGGTGCAGTTCTCCCGCCTCATGTTCGTTCCATGTACTATAATGTGCTTCATCATATTGCTAGTATTCTCATCCTTCCCGATTATAATCTTTTTGCAATTATTGCATGTGTTGTTTTATCAACCTTCGTAAAGTGAAGCCGGACCTCAGATCGATTTTGTGACATTGCTCAAGTGTGGCTAGGTGTTGTCTGTTGTTTACTCACAGGTACGGAGCCTTTCCTAATAGAGTGGCTGTGAGAAGAGGGTTAGAAAATGAGTTTTTTTTTTTTTACGAAGGTTATTATTATAATTTTTTTTCCTTCGAGAAAAGTATCGGAACTTGGCATCGAACATTTTCACGTTTCGATGGTATTGACCTGATTCGATAAATACCTGAACAGTATCGAAATTCGTTAACCAGCCCTACAGTCAATACTGCTGCAACTGCCCACAAAAGCAGTTCCGCACGTGCGTTAGTGGTTAAAGCAAGATTGCGAAGCGCGTAGCGAACCAAAAGTCCTGTACCGAAAAGTTCGGAATGAATACGTGTACCATTACACCCGTAGTGTGTACAGGGTTTCCGCGGATCCTTAAAAAGTATTACATTTGTTTATCAACAATAAAGGCCTTAATTGGTCTTAAAATGTCTTAAATCCATCTTTCAGAGGTCTTAAAAATGCCATAGACAGGAAAGATAAAAATGTGGATTTGTCATTTTGTTTCATTGTGAAATCTGGGGGAAAAACAGGTAACGGGAGATAAAGTCGGAGATTTTTATTTACCGTTTTGTAGCGTCACGCAGACCGGAATGAGCGGAACCAACAGAGGTCCTTATGTTTGCGGGGAACTATTTCAACAACGGAGTCGACTCTCGAGCACAATATTCAAGTTCAACAAGCTAAGTTGGCTAACTTAACTTAAGCATTTGCACTCGTTATGGGAAAGTGCAAATTTAATGAGGACTGGCTCGATAACTCAGTGTTTGCGCCATGGTTGGTCCCAGTCAAAGACGATCATGAGGCCCGCTGGAACTATTGCAGCAGGAGCAATCTGAGAGAATTGGAGAAGAGGGCCACAGAACTGCGATACATGCCCCCCAAGTGACTACACATATGGCAGTCTCAATGCTAGGCCCATCAGTGGTCCCTATGCAGTGGTCTATAAGGCAAAAGAAAATCTGAATCGCAATAGGCTGCCGTTTCATTTTTACAATAAAGAATAGAAGCAGGAAGAGACCACAGCCAGTGGGGCACCCAGACCAGTGAGGTCACATTACGCTTAATTTTTTTGCAGGGGCAGCAGGCCAGACACTGGTGAAATTCCTGCCCTAGATGACACTGAATGTATTTGGATGTTTTCATTTATTCTTTTCTATTTTTGCTATTTATGTTTGTGTCACCCCTTTGTTTCATCCAATCCAGTTACCCCTTTATGTTTTAATAAACATCTTTGGACAAATTTGTCCCTAAACTTAAACTAGTTGGTGTCGTTGCGTGATTTTTGCCATTTTGTTATCGTGAAATTGGTATTAAATTTCATTCTGAGTGGCATTAAAAAAGTATTAAAAAGCCTTAAATCTGACTTTGCTAAACCTGCAGATACCCTGGTGTAGTAGACTAGCCTAAATGTGGCCTAGATCTAGGCTAACTGTCACAGATACAGGTGTTGCGGAAGCCACATAAGGTGTGGATTTATCCATTTATTATCTCATCGTCCCCCCAATACACACCACACACACTTGTCAATTACAATATACCTATAAGACAACAAATTAATGACCATCTATTAAAGTAAATATCACTTTCAGTCACTTGGGCATGCAGTGGTTTTACAATTAGCTTACGTTAAATGTGTTGTTATCATCATGGCGATATCTGTCGGTCATTCAACGTCAGCTTTAAGTGACAGTGAAATAGCCACTTATGAAAAGTTATCCCACGAGCCTTGCTTCTATGGTTCCTACTATTTGTACAGTCTCATGCTGCACAACTTTGTGGCATTTTTGCATAGGCTAATTCCTCTTTGTACCGTGTTCACAGCCAGGTTCTGCAGGAAATCGTTGAGGAAACTCAACAATTGTGAAATTTGGAAATCAAGTAGCATGCATGTTATGCAGAGATTTCCCACATTTATAACAAGCCAAATGTCTAACATTGGTTGAGAATTAAGCAAGTTACAGTAGATTTTATGGGGGGGAAGTCTGCATCTCTCAATACACATGTGTTTGTTTCGACGCGGATCTTGCCCGCCCCAATATGGCGGCCGTGCAGACGCATCTTAACAGTGTAAATGAGGAATCTATGAATTGACGTTGCCGCCCTTCCCAGTCCTCCCATCTGTGCTGGTTAAAAAAAACGGTGCCAATTGTTTGGCAGGTCGATGTGGTTTGCCGCCTGAAAGTGAAAAATAGCGGTTACCTTTGAGATGGTTCGATTCTTTTTCCTATCTTGTTCACAAACGATTCGTTCAGTGAAAAGATTCATTATGTAATTGATTCAGTAAATACCACTTCCCCAGAGTGCATAGGAACCCCTATACCGGCGAACGAAGACTCGAAAATGTTGATTCTCATTCAGAGCTGGGTTAACCGTTCGTGAACGATGACTCGGAAATGTTGTGATTCTCGTTCAGAGCCAGGTTAACGGTTCGCGAACGATTCGTCCAGACACCCGTTCGTTCAGTGGAGTGGAGATAGCTGTTCTTTGGCGTGATATATTAACTTGTCCCATGAGTGCTAAACCATTGCAATGCCTCATTTTGATAGCAAACACAACTAGATAATGTACCCAATTAGAATAACTCAAGAGTTGTTATTCTCGAGCCCCAAAAGAGTTGTGACTCTGCGACTGGTGGCAAATTTAGAATCTCGAATAAGAGATGCTGGGGGCTAAAATTTGTAGCAGTTTGGCTCTAGACCTGCCATTTTTATTGTCATTATTGAGGACAATGTCCCATCAAGACTCTAGCTTTCGTCTTGTTGAGGCCAACAAGAGAAAACACTCTCTCCGCATTCCACATCGGAGGCAGGACCAGGACCAGCTTTGCCACTCTGGTCAGTCTTTGGAACTTGTTCATTCCTGTGACCTATACAATGAATAAATTGGTTTATGGTTAACTAATTCTTAGGTTAACAAGGCATTCATATTGCTATTACTGCAATGAATATGCTAACAGTTAGTGCAAACATATTTGATCACTTATTCGTGATTTAACTTTAAAGTGCATTTTCATTTACTTACAGTCGACATACTTGCGCTCAAGAGAACTCAGTTCCAGTCCGTTTTCCAAACTGCGCGATGCATTGTGCACTCCACCCTCTCACCCTTCATCGCCAATGATAAGTGAATGGCCGGCGATGAAGGTGAGAGGGTGGAGTGTACGTGGAAGTGTGCTAGTTGGTTTGAAAAATGTCTATCGCACAGCGTGTAGTGCACACGCATGAATTTCGGGACACAGGAAGTTGGGATTGCAGTTAAGTGATTGAAACTGTGTGAATGTACATGTACGTTGGTGGTGAACTATTTTTGCTATGAAAAAAAATGCGATGAAATTACGTGAGAATTGTTGCTGCTCTGCTATTTTGCTTTAGCGTGAGACCATGAGAAAAGGGTCAAATGCGAGAGTTGACATCCCTGTACTCTGATTGTTAAAAATTGTAGGCTAGCACATGAATTGTAGGGCTATTATTTGTTTATGTTATGCATAAATGCAATTATGGTTAAAAAAGATAGCATTTTATTGTCGCAATTTTTTCTCACATTCTTGAAATCATCTCGCGACCGGATCAGGGGGGTCGCAACCCCCACTTTGAGAACCACTGATCTAGACTGGGTCCTGGGCTCAGCCTCGGATGTTTGCAATATCTAGTCACAAGCCTGCTGTCCACTGTGTGTTAGCTAGCTAATTCAGCCTGTCAACATTGGAAAAGTTAGCAATCTTGCCCCAAGTAGCTAGCAGCCTGCTTGTAATAATGCAGCCAGCCTGCAGTAATGCTTGTTAGATGCTTATACAAATGCATGATTTACATGTGATATATAGGCCTATCAATGGAAGATGCATTGTGATTATTTAGTGTTATTCATTATCAACTTAACACTTCTGTGTTTTTGGTTGAGTCATACATGCTGTCATACATTTCCAAATACCATTTGCTTCTTTTAGAAAACTACCTGTTTGTTGCACTTGTACTGGAATTATCATTCCCTGGTGAATGTTAGCTATTGGTTAGTCTTGTGGTGATTATTGCACTGAAACTGGAATTATCTTCTCAATCAATGATATTTCATATATAAATACTTTCCACTATTTTAAGGAAAATATGTTGCTAGACCAATAAATCTACCTCATTGTATTACCTTATAACCTCATTGTATTCAGTGGTGTATTTCAAGCCAGTGTAGGACATTGATTTTCAGGACCCATTCAATTCTTGTTGAGTGTTTTTTTTTTTGTAATGGGCAATTAAGGGTAAGTAATATGCACAATTTATGATAAAGATTCTGTACCTTATTTTGCCTCAAAAGCCAACACAAGTCACTAATTTCTTCAGGAGACATACTCCCTGCTGAAGCTGTATATATACCAATATATAGGGCCCTCCTGTACAGTATTAGGACCCAAAACATAGAGCGATAAGGCCTTTGCAGAATAGGGCAAGACTCAGACCAAACTTTGAAGGCCTGGACACAACATGGAAGTGTGGAACATGTAGAATATTTATTGTAGACTATATTGCTTTAGTGAGTCTTTTTCAGTACCTTGGCTTGTATAAAAAACTACCGTCATTGAAAAAGCTATAAGAGCAGACACTCTTATGCAGAACAACTTTCACAGTTGACATTTCTTTACATGCAGTCCATTTATACAGCTGGATATTTTTACTGAAGCTCAAGGGTACAACGACAGTGCCCTACCTGGGAATTGAACCTGCAATCTTTGTGTTACAAAGGTTCTCAATGTCATTCCAGAGAGGATTCTGTATTGTTTTCACTATGACTTTGAATGATCAGTTGCATTGAGGGGATAGGGATAGTGACAGTGATGTGTGATTTTCAGGCCCATGGGAAAGGGACTATCTGCAGTGGGTGCAAAGCTTCATGCCGTCCTCTTGACGTCACTCACTGCATCGGGCCCAATGGCACCATGGAGCCGTACTGCTCCGCTGCCTGCATGGACAGGTCCAAGCACACCAGCAACACCATCAGCACCAGCGTTAGTAAGTCTGTCTCTCTCGCTCACTGTATAGCATAGTAGCGCCTACATCTACCCTGTCTTAAGAGAACTGCAGCCACACTAGAGTCAGTGAAAAGTCCCCCTCCACTGTACATCACAAGACATATCTGAGATTGCTGGTCTCCTGTGGGCTTTTATTTTGATATGTTACCATCTCTGCTCTGCTGAAACTTGCCATAGTCCAGCCGTATTGTGTTTGACAACATGCATCGGCTGCTTAATTACGGTGGTTGATATGTGGTATATGGGTAATATCTTCTTTTTTGTTTTGGTTCTGATGTTTTCTGTGCAACCAAGACTCGCTTTTGACTGAAACAGGCTGTACACACACAGACATGTATATGGGTTTAAACCCAAACATTTACATTTGACATTTTAAGCATTTAGCAGACGCTCTTATCCAGAGTGACTTACAAGATGTGCATTAATACATGGTAAACAGAGAACCTCGACTGATACAGTACTGCCTCTCTTTGAGAATGCATTCATTACCGAGCGGACAGTAATAGATTTAAGCCAGTAATGGACATCATGGGGGATGTGCCATACTGAAGATTTGGGGGTTTCATTGTTACACTTTAGTAAGTAATCCTTTCTCAGGGATGTTCTTTGTGTGTGTGTGTGTGTGTGTGTGTGTGTGTGTGTGTGTGTGTGTGTGTGTGTGTGTGTGTGTGTGTGTGTGTGTGTGTGTGTGTGTGTGTGTGTGTGTGTGTGTGTGTGTGTGTGTGTGTGTGTGTGTGTGTGTGTGTGTGTGTGTGTGTGTGTGTGTGTGTGTGTGTGTGTGTGTGTGTGTGTTTGATTGTTAGATTTTTTTTAGTTGGTTTGGGTGTGTGGGTGTGTGTTTGTCTGTGTGTGTTGGCGTGTATACCATACAGACAAACTTGGTTATGATATTTTCTGCTTCACCTCTCCTCAGCAGCAGATCCCAGCTGTCATTTCTGTAAGAAAAGTGCATTGCCACAGTACCAGGCCACACTGCCAGAGGGGACGGTCTATAACTTCTGCAGTTCTAACTGTGTGACTAAGTTCCAGGTACAAAAATGCCCATCTGTCCTTGTGTCTCTGTCCTGAGTAAAGCCCTGTTGGTTGATCTGGAATCTCTTGATGGATTTATACCTGACACTTTGAAGCACTAGCCCTTCAAAGAGTGCTGTTTTCTTTACGTTAAAAAATAAATCAATTCTCACAGATCACAGCTTGTGCATCCTAGTCACCCACAAAAGATAGAGCACTAGGGCTGGCGGATAGCATAGCGGTCTAATGCAGCCGTATTTTGGCTGGTCCGATACGAGTGTGAGCTGCCTATCATGGATGTGGTTCAAAACCCGTCTGTTCCAGACCGGCCATGGCTGTTAGCCCCGGTCGGGGGTGGTATTTGGCTGTCCGCCCCAGGGGGAGGGGGGAGGGTGAGCCAGCAGAAGTTCATCGAGGAGCGGAAGGGTGTCCCTGTATAAGAGTAGGTGGGCGTGTTCTGTCTCAGAGGAGGCGGATCTGCCAGCCTCGGGAAATTGGCTCGAACCGGAGAACAGGCGGCGGACTTGTGGGGGAGGGTGAATTGAAATAAATAGAGGGTATAATTGGCAACCAAATTGGGAGAAAAAAATTGGGGGGAAATTTGAAAAACATTTTTAAAGAAAAGATAGAGCACTTTATTTATTAAGATTTGAGTTATTGCTGCTTCGAATATTAATTTAAAGCACCTTATTTCAGCCAGTACCATCTTTTTATTATTTTTATGTCATTTTAACAAGTGTTGTCTTTATGATCTTTGACGTATGTCTTTTATGGTTTGTCGTTCATATACTATGTAATGTATTGTCTGGTGATTTGGTATTGGTGTCATTGTAATGTCTTCTATTGGTTGTTGCACCAGGAAAATTTCATGTTTAATAAAAGTACTTCAATTCCCTTTTTCAGAATGCTCACACTGAAACGTCAAACGGTCAGACAGCGCCTTCCTCCACATCCCAAAATATTCAGCTGAAGTGCAATTACTGCAGAGCCTCATTCAGCGTCAAGCCCCAAACACTGGAGTGGGAGGTGAGTTCCTGTGTGTTTGTGTAATTTCCTGTGACATCATAACATGGTATCAAGGTGAGGGGGGGGAGCTGGATGAAGCTGCTGTCCTCTGGAACATCAACAGCACTTTCTACCACTGTGTCATGTGTTGCCCCCTAGAGGAGAAATTGGGGATGATGTGAGGTTTCAGGGTTTTTTTTCCAGCCTAATTTTGCCATTCAGCTACCTAGAACAGGGGTTCACAAATATTTACATCTCAATGCCTCCTAAATGACCACTATCTGGCTCTTTCATGCAGTACTGTATGGAAGCATAGTCTAGATAGGGACATCGTATACCATAGATCAGACATGTATTTAATACAATATAATTGTCATATTTATATTGTAATTACCAAGGTCATGTAAACAATACTTTTTGGCGAACCAGGTTACTTTATTTGTAAGTCTAAAATGTGTCATTCATGAAATACAGAAAAATAAATTCTTAAAGGAAATATACTTACTCCATTTAGCTAAGGACCCCCTAGGCCCCAATCTGGACCATTACTGCCCATCTCCCCGTTTCTCTAAATTATGATCACATTGCATTTATTCTGCGTTCCTTATTGTCAGTGTGAATGAGAAATTTAAAGTGTGATTTCTGTTGTGGAATAAGTTGAAAGGCACCTGCTGTGGTTAGTATCTTCTCTGACCGCAGAAGGTTGTGGCTCGTGTCCCTGGCTATGTCATGCGAAAAGATAAAGTAATGTCACTCACTGTCGTCCTGTGGGGAACTCCCATGGTCACAGAGGTGGTTTATGGGTAATGCAGTGTTCTACACTGACTCATTTTCACCACATGCTGTTTCCCTTCACGGGTACATAGAAATCAAGATCAGCTCTGAGTATACGAGCCAGTCTGGTTTCCTTATGGCAGGGTTACTCAAATCACAGTGCTTGTGGGTCCAATTCGCTACCTGAGAGAAAGGAAAACCAGGACCGAATTTGGATTGGTGGGCCAGATTTGAGGAACCCTGCCGTGCGGCATGTGAAGTTACTGGGGATTAGTCTGAATTACTCCCCCTCCGTCCAGAATACAGAGAACGTTTGTTAATTGTTGCCATTTTCTCACAGTAGGCTCTCTGTTGTAGTTCTGTGTGGTTCTGTGTGGCTCAGTACGTAGAGCATGGCGCTGACAACACTTAGGTTGTGGGTTTGATTCTCATTGGGAGCACATATACTGAAAAAATGTATGCATTCATTACTGTATGTCGCTTTGGATAAAAGTTTCCGCTAAATAGCATATGTTTATGTTATCTTATAGCAGTCATTGTCTAATGCAGGTAGTCCACATGAGAATGCTTTACAAAACCAACGGCAACCGCTTATAAGAATATTGTTTTGATCCTCTCTTAAGGTTTGCAGGACCTTTTTTTACTACTAGTGTCTGACGGTGAACCAGGTGCACTTGACCGTTCCCCGTTTGTGTCAGTTCTCCAGTTTCCTTTGACGGCTCCCCTCAGCTTTGACCAGTTCTCCCAGCAGACCGTATTTCTAATGTGAGCAGGAGCACGTGAGGATCAGAGGTGTTAAACGTGACTTTTCCCTCCTTCCAGAACAAAGTCTACCAGTTCTGCACTAAAAGCTGCTGTGAAGACTACAAGAAGCTACACTGTATAGTAACGTTCTGTGAGTACTGTCAGGAGGAGAAGACTCTCCATGAAACAGTCAAGTTCTCAGGGGTCAAGAGGCCTTTCTGCAGCGAGGGTGAGAAAGCCATCCTTTGCTACAACTCTCTTTTCTTTCATCCTTTTAGCTTTTTCCTCCTTTTTCAGTCCTGACAGAACCTAAGTCACCTTGACCTAAGTCATCAAATAATGTCACATTTTGCCACTAAAGTTTGACACCTTTAAAAATGCAATTTAGCTTTATGATTGGTCAACAGGATGTCTTGAGGTGTAAAAGCGTGAGTCTTTCTAATTGCTCTGGATAAGGGCATCTGTTAAGTACATAATGTAATACAGTGCAGTCCGTGAATCTTTGGACAGTGACACATTTTTTGTTGTTGTGGCTCTGTACTCCAGCCCATTGGATTTGAAATGAATCAGTGACTATGAGGTTAAAGTGCAGACCGTCACCTTTAATTATGTACATCCATATCGGGTGAGCCGTGTAAGAATTGCAGCCCTTTTTATACATAGTCCCCCCATTTTAGGGGGCCAAAAGTAATTGGACGATTGGCCGCATAGCTGTTTCTTTGGCAGGTGTGTTTCGTTTCATCGTTTCTTCATGCACAAGAGAGCTAACAAAAGGTCTAGAGTTGATTATAGGTGTGACATACACACCATACAGCACTAGACTATACTGTATATGGTAAGGTGTAATGTTCTATTCATTTGTGTTAATCTAATGAGTTTCTGTATTCCTTTGAAGTAAATGCACTGTGGTCTTGTTGTCTAGCAGTTCTCATATGCGTCCACTAGATGGAGCGCTTGTACAAGAGTCATTGCATGTCACCACCTCAAAGCTGCTTTGATTTACTATCACTTGTTTATTTATTTATTTATTTGATCTGGAAAGTAGAGACCCCGTAATTCGCAGTTGTAAAGTATTGACCCCATTGATTCTTTTGGCTGTTCTTGTTGGGTTAAAGTGATTTTAGCTTTTGTTCTGCCATCTCTGCTCCATTTCCTCAGGCTGCAAACTGCTGTTCAAGCAAGACTTCGCCAGGCGACTCGGCCTCAGGTGCGTCACGTGCAACCACTGCTCCCAGATGTGCAAGAAAGGGGTGACCAAGCAGATCGACGGAGTGCAGCGGGACTTCTGCAGCGAGACCTGTAGCAAGAAGTTCAACGACTGGTACTTCAAGGTGAGGGCACCCCCTAGTGGGCCCTGCCCACTTGCCCTCTCTGAAGCCCCCCGTCACACAGTCACCGAGTTTGGCGACCTGGGTAGCTAGTCTGTTGTCAAATTTCTCATTGGTTTCTGGGGCATGGTAGCTTTTTACATGAAGGCCATGGTCCATTTCATAGGATTCTGTCTTACAGCCTTCTGATCTGGAGGCCAGAGGCTGCTCCTCAGATAACATGTGTCTGTCTTTGTGTGTGCGTGCGTGTTCTCTCCAGTCGGCTCGTTGTGACTGCTGTAAGCTGCAGGGAAACCTGGCGGAGTCGGTGCAGTGGCGCGGTGAGGTGAAGCAGTTTTGCGACCAGCAGTGTCTCCTGCGATTCTACTGCCAGCAGAACGAACCCAACCTGGCAACTCAGAAGGGTCCGGAGAATGCAACTTTTGGTGTGTGTGTGTGTGTGTGTGTGTGTGTGTGTGTGTGTGTGTGTGTGTGTGTGTGTGTGTGTGTGTGTGTGTGTGTGTGTGTGTGTGTGTGTGTGTGTGTGTGTGTGTGTGTGTGTGTGTGTGTGTGTGTGTGTGTGTGTGTGTGTGTGTGTGTGTGTGTGTGTGTGAGAGAGATAGGGCACCTATCTGTGTGTATGTATGTGTATCAGGGCACCTGTGCGTGTGTAGGCAGGGACCTGTCTGCATGGATGCCAGAGAGAATGCACTGGGGGGATTAAATGTGTACATTATGTTGTGAATGTTTATATGGGACACTGCTTGCTTGTTTGCTCTACGTGTCTCTCTAAGGAAAGCGGTGATAAGCAGCTTGGTGTTTTCCATTGAACAGTAACCATCATTAACTGTCATTTAAGTTTTCCCATTGCAATTTTGTGCGAAATGAAATCTAGAAAACTAGAGGCTCCTGTACTGGATTTCCCACTTTTGCTGTATGGGCAAACTCAGTGTAGTAATTTGCTCACCTCTTGGCTCTACCCCCGTTGTTCATTGTCAGGAACTGGAGGACAGTCGCAGGGAACCAAAGCAACGGTGAGTGTTAAGCGACTCCCTTTTAAATAGGTGTGATGCTGCCACTGTACAATGAGTGTGGAAATGGTTACAATCAAATGCAATCCTCTGACAATGTCATCTGTGTGTGTAATGTGGGACTGTCTATAGGATTATAATATGGATGCGTTTGTCTCACTGCAGGTGCACAATCATACAATGTCCTCGTACGCTGGCGGAGGGATGCTTAAGGATGTTAAAAACAAGGCTGTACTGTGCAAGCCGCTCACCCTGACCAAGGCTACCTACTGCAAACCCCACATGCAGAGCAAGCACTGCCAGACAGGTACCACACACACGCAGATAAACATATACACACACACACACACACACACTGCCAGACAGGTACCACACACACACACACAGATACACATATACACACACACACACTGCCAGACGGGTACCACACACACGCAGATACACATATACACACGCACACTGCTGGACAGGTACCACACACACGCAGATACACATATACACAAACACACTGCCAGACAGATACAACACACAGCACCTACAACTTACAGACCGGTACAACGCACGCACACACACACACACACACACTGCGAGGCAAGTGCAGCACACACACACCCACACCCAAACACTCCATGCCCATACCCGCTCACGCACACAAACACACACACATACTGATAGACACACTTGGCTGATAACACACTTGGCTTGTTAGTGGCAATGCAATGTGGGACCCCAAAAAAAGAACAAAGACATTACATTGAAGTCATGCCATGCTGCCCTTTTTAACGAGCTCTGTTCGTTTAGCTGCTCAACGATAGCAGCCCTCATCTCTCTGCCTCTAAATGCCGTTCCACGCTGTTGCCCCCTATAGGCAGATGTTGTCTTTACTCCTGCTACTGTGTGTGTGTGATTTTAGAGGAGGAGGTGAAGAAGGAGTACGTCCCAGTCCCTATACCCGTCCCCGTCTTCATCCCTGTGCCAATGAACTTGTACGCCCAGTTCACGCCCATACCTATGACACTACCTGTCCCGGTAAGATCCATCTCTCACCCACACTGTCAGACAAACCCCCAGCTCACCCCACCGCATACACACACACCACACAAATGAAACTGCCTGACCCAGGTAAATCTCCCACTTGAAGTACAATATTTTCACGTTTTACAATGCATGTTTTCACTGAGATGCTAATACACTTGTATAAATGTATACACTTGTATGTATACATTTGGGGTTGTCCGGCATCTCAAATCGGAGAGGGGGGGAGGGGTGTCAAGCGATTACAATAGAACCTCAGAGATGCAAAGCTCAAAGTGGACCTCCGTTCCTGATGCGTGTCTCTGAGCTTCTACTGTATTATTGAAGTGCATTCGAGAAGGCCAGGGAAGACTCACTGGGCCAGTGGTGTTTAAAGCATTGCAGCTGACCCGACCCCCTCATCCCCAGGTCCCTGTGCCAGTGTTCCTGCCCACCACCCTGAGCAGCGCCGAGCAGATTGTACAGACCATCAACGAGCTGAAGGCCAAAATCCCCTCTGACCCACTGGAAGCCGACCTGCTGGCCATGGCGGAGATGATCGCCGAAGCAGACGAGAAGCCTGACTGCGCAGGTATGCCACGCCCCGTAACAGGGAATATTTACCCACAATCCTTTACCCAGCTCTATTCACATCTGTCACATTCATTGCACAAAAAATGAAAGTCGTGACTGTCTGGGGTTTGGTTCAGTGAGATGGGTCAAGCCTGGCACGTCTTGAAATGGGAAACGATATGCGACCAGTGCTGTTGTCCGAATGCGATGGACGTGCATTGAACGTGAATGAGGAGCTTCTCATACCCTGAAAAGACGAGCGGTGGTGTATTTTAAACTCCATTGTTATTCATATCCTGAAACCTTATGATTACTGTACAAGGTGTGAAGTGTACAAGGAAGCAGTTTTCTGTTGTCAATAAAGCTTTAAGTTCCTTGTAGGTCCTTTTTATTTATTTCTTTTTTTTCTTTTAACATTTTTTTGTATATCGCTTAATGCAGCCACAGGAAAGTAATAAAATAGTATGTTTTTTGTCATGAGGAATGCTTTCCTCTAAAGGGTTGTTATATATACTATGAGCTAAGCTAAGCCGATTTGGCTCTTCTAAGAGCTGATACACTTTTGCTTCAGTGCTGAAATTGTGCCTTAGATGAACAGATTAGGTGGTGTAGCATGTCCGCTGCTTATGAATAAATATAATAGCTTTTATGAGGGCCTACAAGCTGCGATCTCCAATGGGATAGACATTTTCAAAGGCGACTGCCAGCAGCCAGTGAAAAATGACTATTTAATAACATGTGCCCTCAAGAAGCACCTATTTTTTGCTGAGCCATTTCCTGTTGAAGCAGGAGAGCAGTGTCGTGGACACAGGTTGGACAGAAGCAGAAGTATAGGTATAGTATAGGATCAGTACCACTGTGTGGTTTGGAGGGTGTGTTCGCTTGAACTCATTGTGACCCCCTTCAGGTCAGGCTCTGGGGAAAGCCAGTGTACCCCATGTTTGCCAAAAGAGCAGCGAACCCTCGTCCACCAGTTTTTGCTTTCATTTGTATACAGTCATTATTTCCTGACAGGTTCACTAATCATTCACACAACAAATATCATTCCGAATTTTGACTGTTAATGCTATACAGTTTCTGTTACTGAAGTTTAATTCTGACAGGGTCCACAGGTGCTCCTGCTGGAGATGGGCACCTGGTTGCGTTGTGTAAGTGCCTATTTTCAGTGGCGGCTGCTGTGGGCCGGCACATGGTGGTGTGACTGACCCAGTTGTGTTCTGCTGTTTGTTGTTTGAGATGTGAGATGTGAAAGTGTGGGGAGCACAGGCCTGAAGAGGGCGAGGGTGAAGAGCGAGAGCGGCAGCTCAGAGGAGGAAGAGGCGGAGGAGGAGGATGAGGGGGAGGATGCCGCCTACCAACCCCACTTGGATCTAGAGGACGATTTTCCCAGAGGTACGATTGCGGAAAAGTGAAGAACAACAATCAAACACACACATACGCACACACATGCACTGCCAGACAGGTAAAACTCACACAAACACACACATGCGCACGCACACACTGCCAGACAGATGCAACACACACAGTACATCCAATTTCTAGACGGGCACATACTGTGAGACAAGTACAGCACACACGCGCACACACCCATGCACTTCATGCCAAGTACACACCCATGGACTCGCTCCCCCGTGGGTCATTCCCCAAGACTGTCTGGAGATGGACACAGTCAATCAACCAGTAATAGAGTAACACACTTCACACTAGCGTTGCTAGTGAGCCCTTTTCATATAAAGCAGGTGCTAAAGTAAATAAAATGAATACACTTGGTGATAAGACAACTGGGTGGTACTGGTAATGCATTATACCTAAATATTACATTACATTAAATTACAGGCATTTAGCAGATGCTCTTATCCAGAGCGACTTACAGTTTTAACATTTCTTCACATGTAATCAATTTTTACAGCCGGATTTATACTGAAGCAATTCAGCATTTCAGGCTGAGTATCTTGCTCAAGGTTTCAATGGCAGTGCCCCACCTGGCAGTCGAACCTGCAACCTTCGCGTTACAAGCCCAGTTCCCTAACCATTACATAACACTGCCGCCCCTGTAGTATAAATAAAAATCATAATTTTCGAAAAACTGCATGATAAGAGATGATGATAACAAAACCCAATAATATTAGTGTTTCGAAAGATTACTTCTTTACTTAAAGGTTACTTCTCGAAAGATTATGTTCAAAGAGAGGATATCTTTGCACGAGAAGCTGCTTTTGTGTTGTTAATGCCGGGCTGCCATTGGCACGTGCTATCTCTGAAATTGTGGCGAGGACTTGCATGAATTCACGTGGCCAGAAGTGAATGGGGGATTAGTGCAGTGCAGAAGTCCAGATGTGACAGTGGCTATATCTAGACAATAGTCAACCGGCAGATGGATTCGGTTAGATGTATTTATGTGCTTATGCCATCAGATTTGCCCCCTCCATCGAGTCCTTTAAATCTAAGCTCAAAACTCACTTGTATTCCTTAGCGTTCCCCGACTCACACTGACTCCTGCCTTGTTTGTTTTGACGTGTTCTGTTCCTTTGTATGTCTGTTGGTTGTTTATTTTCTGTTTATTTATTTTTACCCTTAGTCTACCTGTATTGTAAAGCACTTTGGTTGACGAGCGTCATGTTAAATGTGCTATATAAATAAAATTTGATTGATTGATTGATTATGATGAGTGCTTTTTGGAATGGGAGCAGTATTGTCAGTTAACATGCTCCTCAGCTGGCAGCCCAGTCAGTCGTTGGCCATGTTCACTACAGGCCTTGATGTAAACTGCAGCTCGGCTCAGCCCTGCGTGTCATTGCCATTGGTGAGGGTCACTGATCAGACCCAGTGTCACTTTTCACTCCAGTGCTCAGGGTCAGTCCTTCTCTCCTCCCGTAGTCCCTGATCCCGTCCCAGCCGTGGAGGGCCTCGACGCTGAAATCGGCTTCTCTCTGCCCCTGGTCCTGGGAGAGGACAAAGAGGAGAAGCCTCGGGTCAAGGTCGAACGGAAGGTACGCGTCTCTCGGAGCGTAACGGCTGTGGTTTCCCGTGCCGTGGTAAAGGGGACATCTAGATTTGAGTATGGCGACCGAGAGCCAAAATGCAGTTCAGCTGCCGCAGACGAATCGGTCCGGTGTCCTTGTGGTTGGAGTGCCCACTTTAGCTGGTACCAGAGAAGCGTCTTTATATAGCGGAGATGTGAAGATGTTCCCCACTACGTCTCTGCCAGGCACTCCGTATCGTGCAGACCAGGGTGCTAGTGCTGAGATGGGACGTTCTGTTCAGGGGCTGAGGCCCAGACTAGTCTTTTTCCTGTCGCAGGATAACAAGACCGAAAGAAGCTATTCGCTATGGCAATGGAAAATAAGTACAGTGTTCTGGTTCGGTGCTTAAGTCCACATCTAAAATAAAAATCATTCACAGTATTATGTATCCTGTGATATACAAAAGCGTGCATGTAGACGTTATGTATGTGGATATGAATGACAAACATTTAACCGTCAGTGACTGATAATCCAGTGTTGCTCCAGTGTCCAATGATTATAACTCTACTGCTGTTCACATCCTGAAACACTGTGATGACTGTATTGTAATATGAGGACACACTCTATGACTCAATGCTGTCATATTACCCTGACGCTGAAAAATACTTAACGAAACAATGAAAACTGTTTGTTTTTGATGGTAGTGAAGTCCTTTGTGCAATTTAGATATGTTTACTTCTTGTTACCATGTGACAAAAAATGTCGTAATTAAAAGACAAATTTAAAAAACAGTTATACACCAATGAAATCAAGAGCTTTTGAACAACTTTCTATCCCATATTTTTCCTTTACTCTTCAATTGTAGATGCGCAATCTCAACTCCCAAGTCTCATCGCTGCAACATCCTCTGTCAATTTTTTGCAAACATGCACGCGTTTCCTCTAAATGCATTTAGCCAGCCGCCACTTCTACAGTCCACTAGCTGAGCTGTATAGGCAGACTGAAGACTCCAAATCGGGGTTATGATTGCGTGATAAGCCAGTTGGCGCTGGCATGGTCAGGCCTGGATCCCAGACCATGGGGCGCATCACTACATAGAGAACCGGCGCTTCAGCTGAAACATTTGAGCCAGAATGACGGTGCCTGGCATGAAAGTGAAAGAGGCTCTTTGGACCGAGCAGTGCTGACGCTGTTTTGTTTTCCATTTCCATTCCCTTTGATCAGGGACAAAAGAGGAGAGCGGTGGAGTTGGACACCTCCCCCTCATCCCCCGACCCCTCGACAGGGGGCTGCTCCTTCCCCCTGAAGTCCAGATACGGGGTGAACGCCTGGAAGAGATGGGTGCTGACGCGGAAGGACAATCCTCAGGATGACAAAGGGCTCAAAGAGGGTTAGTGATACACGAGCAGCTTTCAAACTCACAGCCATCTGAGCTTCAGCCAAATGGGCTGGGGGGGCTTCACAGAGTTCCTGGCTCAGGTAGAATAGTTTGTCAATTTCTTCATCAGTGATCGAGTCATTCACACCAACCAAAGGGCCTCTTCTCATCAGAGCATTCCTATTGGTTTAAATCAGTTTACCTTGAATCACGCCATGGCTGGAATGGTTACTCTTTGATGCAGGGCTTCACACAGCACTGCTCGTCTGTCATTTCCTCTTTTTTTTTTTCCATGTGTTACATATATTCTTCAACCTATTTTACAGTTCTTACTACAGCTCTTTACAGCTGGCTCAAAGAGACCGTTTCCTCACCAAGGATTCCTCACCAAACCCCCACCCTTCGCCACTGACGGCCAGATGTCTGACCTACACTACAGGAAACGAAATGCAAAATGCAGTCAAGATACATAATTGTCCCCTAAAAATGCCTCCAGTTATACACCTGGGCTTAAGTTTCCATGTAAACTTGCTTGCTCCTCACTGACTAACAAAGCATACTGCCAAAAATGTTCAGTATTCAGAGTTCAGTTCAGTGACGAATGTGCAGCATTGTTGCGTAGTGGTTCGAGCACTGGGCCCTGGTTTGAACCCGGGTTTGAATCCTTGGTGAGGATTGAGCTTGGTGACGAACGAAGATATTTTGATAAGAATCGTCTTGCCTCAGTCCCCAGTGCGACCGAAGAAAGTGTAGTGTTTGTGATGAAGCCGCTCTGAGCGGGGGAAGTCGAGTCGTGACGCACGGCATCCCCTTTTCTCGCCGTAGGGAAACCAGCGCGGCTGAAGAGGAACCTGCTGTCTCTCAGCGCCGCGGAGCTGAACTGTGGCCTGTCCCGCTTCGTCCGCGAGGTCCGGCGGCCCGGCGGCGAAGCCTACGCCCCCGACAGCGTCTTCTACCTCTGCCTCGGTATCCAGCGGGTCAGTCGCCCTCCTCCCTGCGTCTCTCCCTGTGTCTCTCGTTTTCTGTGTCGTTTTGTCTCGTCTGTGGGAAAAGCCCGCCGGGCTTGGCATGAAAGCAGAAGCGGCGAGTTAGAGGGTAAAGGTGTTTCTGAGTGGAAGCAGGAGACGGGATGTAGTTCTGTTTGAAGTCGTTCTTTTTGAAGACACCCATTTGGGAGAGACTGAAGAGACCCCTCTTATTGATATGCTGCATACGTTGCTAATGTACTGATAGGCACTGATCTGCATTTGCCCATCCTGTGTGACAATTTGTGCATGTGCAAGAGAGAGAGAGCGAGAGAGAGAGAGTGTGTGTGTGTGTGTGTGTGTCCTCACAGGCGTATGTGTACGCATATTAATGTGTGAATGTGTGCGTGTGCATGTGTATTTGTGCGCACGTATGTTTGTATACCAATCTGAGTAGTTTTTTCTGTTGGCCTTTATAATGTTCGAGAATCGGCGGTACTGCTTGGCGGGCTATTAGATAATGACTGAAGTGGAATTATCAGGAAGTGAATGCTTCATTTCTGAGAAGCTTCCCTGGAGAGAGCAGCAATGTGTTGTGGACTGTGACTGGCTAAGAGGTCAGGATGTGTTTCCTCTCTCTGCTTTCCCAGAGAGTTGACAGTTGTGATTGGGTTTCCAAGTTACCAAGAGAGCAGGCCTGGAGCAGAAATAGGCAACACTGGTGTTATGAGGTCCTGTTTTTAGCTGTCCCCTGAAGTCTGAACCACTAATTTTGTTTTATTTATACGTGAGTGCATGTGAGAGTGTCTGCTTGCTAACCCACCTTCACCTGCCAAAGACCCAGAGGACAAAAATAAAAGAATATCATTATATGTGTATATATATATACTTGTCTACACATACATACACATTGATAGCGTGTTTCTGGTGTGCGAGTGTATGTATGTGTTGTGCTATGGATTTGTTATATTGAGGATTGACACGTAAATCCATCCATCATTCACTTTCATATGGTGATGGAGTCTAAACCTACTGTGCACTCAGTGTTTCATTCCATGGTGCGGCCTGTGAGGCAGAATGCTTTTAACCCCCTGAGGTCGACGGGAGCGGCGCCGCTCCCAGCAGCAATAAAAGTATATTACTATTTCTAACTTCGCGATATTTTATCATACACACGCGACAAAAACATTGACAGAAACCTTAGAATCGCGACTTTCCGATTTGAGCACTGGCAAATCAAATGGGATTTTTTAAATTAGGTTAATTAGACCAAAAGTAAACCTTGCCTTTTACTCTCTTTTTTACCTGGTAGTAACGTCCCCCTTCTATTGACATGGTAACTAGGGGCGAGTTTCGGCGAGGTGTGTGGGGAGGGGCGTGGGGCCATGTGTGAAAACGCCGGCGTAAACACATAAACTGTCCCGACAATTTGAAGCAAGATTTTATACAGACATACAATTTTATTCAAGATGGAAAGATTTTCTGCGCTGCAGTGTTTGAGAGTATTGATGTAAAGCGACGAAGACAATAACTGACGAAGAGTAAGTAACTATATTTGATTTGCCATGTTATCAAATACTCGTATATATATTCAATATATGAATTCAGCGTCTTGTGACTACATATTCGCGTGTTGCAACGTAACAAATTGCAATATGCACACAAGATCTATGGAAGAATACTTTTCAAACAGCCTAAAATGTTATTTATTTCGCTTGTTTTCAAATACTCGTGAAAATATATGAATTCCGCGTCTTGTGACGCCAAACATATTCGCGTGTTAGTAACTTAATCTAAATCCCTAACGTTAGTAGATTAGTTGGTTAGTACTATACACATCTACCTAATATATACAAAGTGCAATCTAGAAAGTAAGAAGGAAGAAAACGAGATAATAAGCGAAGGCGCAAAAACCCCGAAAAGTATAAACTCCCGAAGTGCATGACAAGACAAGGAGTGGATCTCGAAATAAACGGAACAAGGACAGACAGGGAGCAGAACGTGACAGAACAGGGAAAATGCAATACTGGATAAAGAATAATGAATAAGGAATGAATGAAAAATAAACAAAGACCAAAAACAACAGAACAGGAACTCAGAATATAACACTGATGGCCCAGTGAGATGGCCCATCTGACAGATCTTAGAGGTGTGGACAATGAATAATGAATATTCAGGTATTTAGCATTTAGCCCTCCCACAGCCTGAAATAAATGTGACCAGTTCTGATAAAAACAGGTTTTTAGCTATTTAGATCTCAGATGTGCTAAACTGTTTTCACACCCTTACATAACCAAGACCTTGATGAACAAACGCACATTGGCAAAACAATTCGTCACTATAGTTTAGTGTGTGCTTTCACAACTTTTGTGACAGCAGAAAAAATTTACTATTTTTAACTTGTGTGTTTGTAGATCTATTTACAAGCTGCATATGATACTGACCAAACTATTGATGGCATACAAATGTAGCTCTGATTGTCCTTCAAATAAAAATATCAAACACTTTGGAGTAAGTGTGTGTTAAATTGATGAAATTTAGATAAATATAAGACCATGCCAAAATCAAAAAACATCTAAAAGCTTAGCACGGACCTCAGAGGGTTAAAGTGGTCAAGTTCCTCTTATCAGCCTAACTTAGGATCCTCTATACAAAGTCTCCAGCAATATACAGCTACAGATGGCAAAACTGAAATGATAGGCACCAGCAATGCAGAGCTCAGCAATGTTATTGTGATTGTGTGCAGATGGCAGTTGAATCTTGGGTGATGATGATTTCTTTGTTTTGCAGTATCTGCTGGACAACGGGAGAACTGAGGACATCTTCAGCGACCCATTCTACCAGCTGTTTGGACAGGAACTGAACAAACTCCTTCAAGGATGGCAGCCCAGTGTGCTTCCTGATGGTAAAGAGCTATTTTGTGAAGGATCCACTGTGAGCTACTGACAAGACTTGTTGGAGGATCAGTGTGAATTTGACACTGCCATTGTAGACTCTGACTCACAGTGCTGGTACAGGCTCTCTGTAGTTCTGATTGTGACTGTGCTGGTACAGGCTCTCTGTGATTTTGATTGTAACTGTGCTGGTACAGGTTCTCTGTGGTTCTGATTGTGCTGGTACAGGCTCTCTGTGGTTCTGATTGTGACTGTGTTGGTACAGGCTCTCTGGTTCTGATTGTGACTGTGCTGGTACAGGCTCTCTGGTTCTGATTGTGACTGTGTTGGTACAGGCTCTCTGGTTCTGATTGTGACTGTGCTGGTACAGGCTCTCTGGTTCTGATTGTGACTGTGCTGGTACAGGCTCTCTGTGGTTCTGATTGTGACTGTGTTGGTACAGGCTCTCTGGTTCTGATTGTGACTGTGCTGGTATAGGTTCTCTGTGGTTCTGATTGTGACTGTGCTGGTACAGGCTCTCTGGTTCTGATTGTGACTGTGCTGGTACAGGCTCTCTGGTTCTGATTGTGACTGTGCTGGTATAGGTTCTCTGTGATTTTGATTGTAACTGTGCTGGTACAGGTTCTCTGTGGTTCTGATTGTGCTGGTACAGGTTCTCTGTGGTTCTGATTGTGCTGGTACAGGCTCTCTGTGGTTCTGATTGTGACTGTGCTGGTACAGGCTCTCTGTGACTGATGCTGCCGTTGCAGGTTCTCTGTGGGGGCGGGTGGAGGAGCAGGCCCTCTGGAGCAGCAGGCAGCTGGGTCAGCACTCTCCCATGGCTCTGCTGCGCTCCCTGGTCTACCTCAACACCAAGTACTTTGGCCTGAGGACTGTGGACCAGCACCTGCGCCTCTCTTTTGGGAAAGTGTACGACCAGCGCAAGGACAACCCACACTCCAAGGGCTCCTCAGTCTGCATCCGGATACCTTCCATATCACAGGATCAGCAGGGTACGCTACTCTTACTGTTCCACATGGAACTACTCCATGACCTGTACTAGGCCCCGTGCTGGGTGCCCCAGTTTGTCATACCGCTCCCTCATTGGCCGTTTGCTCCCCTGTCCCCTATCCGGTCTTGATCTTCAGTTCTATTATTTTTTGCTTGCAGTGAAACTCAGGGCGAGGAAGAGGAGACGCAAAGAGGAAGACGGCGACCCAGACTACGAGCCGGACGAGGACTCGGGAAGCTCCCCTCACTGTCCCATCAGGAAGCACGAGTGCCTCTTATACGAGCTCTACCTCTCCAAATGGTGAGTTCCACCACGCTGCAAGCCATTATCTGGGACCACATTTCCCATGCTGCCTTGTCATCACCAAGGGCTCCATTTCATACACTGCAGGTCACTTTTCCCATACTGCACGCTGTTTGTAACGACTTTCAATAACACTGACTCATTACGAGTGTCCTTGTGACTGCCACATCACAGACTTCACAACACTGACTGTTCTGCCATTTCTCCATAATAAATGATCATTGGAGTGGTGTCACAGTGAGTGTTATTGGCTGTAACAGGCTGAATGTGGTCTCTCTGTCTGCGCAGTCCAGCGGCTCTGAAGAAGAGAACGGACGTTTTCTACATGACGCCTGAAACATCAGGCGGCTCGGACAGCCCCCTGTGGTACAGCTCCACCCCCCTGGAGAGGGCCGTCCTAGAGAAGGTCCTGATCCGCATCCTGCTGATAAAGGACATCTACAACCAAACGGACCGCTCGGAGGAGGAGGAGGAGGAGGAGGAGGATGAAGGCAGCGAGTAGGCCCAGCCTCCTGTCCACCACGGACGCATGCTCAGCATTAGAGCAGTGCTGCATTCCATATCGCTCCCCGCTCCCCCTCAGGAACGTTGATCCCAGATCAGTGTGGAGTTCTCTCTCTGATCAGCAGCAGGAGGCCAAGGTTGGGGAGCGGGATGGGAGGAGGGTGGGTGGTTTTTCGGAGAGCGTCCTGCACCTTCTGCTTCTCTTTTGTTACGGAAACTCCAAATCACCTTATGTAGCATTACACACTACACCCAGATTGGGTACCTTTGATCTGTAAATAGTTTTAGGGAAGGAGACCGGAGGTTTCCAACCACCGGTCTGGTTCTGAAAGATGAATTCTGAATTATCCCGAACCCCCAATGCCTTTTTAAAGAAAGCCTTTATTTATTGATTAATATAGGTTTGTTGGTAACTTGTTCTTGTTTGCTTTTTTTGACAGGACATGAGAGGATGTGAGCGGTATTGTGTCATGTGTACTTGCCTCTGAGCATTAAAACTGCAGTTACACCAGTGCCTCTCTCCTCTCTGCTCTTTGTGTTTGTGGGAGGGGGGTGTAGAATGCTTCCTCTTGTTCGCTGTTTAGGCCCTCTTAGTTTAAAAAAAAACAAAACAAAAAAAAACGTTCTTTCAAGGTTTTTGATTTTGAAAGCCGGAAGAATAGATGGGTTTAATCTGCTGTTATGTTTTCAGACACACAATTTACTGACAAAGCTAGCCCATAAGTCCTTTAGCTGATATTATTACAGGTCAATAAACTGGAGGGGGGGATGACCAAGTGACCCAGACGTGACTTATTTTTTAATTTAATTTGGTTTCTGTTTTTTTTGTTTGTTTTTTTCCCCCCAATTTGGTAGCCAGTCAACCAATCGCCGCCCCCAACGGGTCTCTCGGCCAGAGCCGGGCTAGCGCAGCCAGCTTTCAACTCCAGCCGAATGCTTTGACCGTTACGCCACCCGAGGCCCCCCACGTGACTTATTTTTAGAGATTTATCAGATATGAGTCAGTAGCATAGTGAATCTGTAAAACATTGGCCCCAAAGGTTTTTTCTGTCCTTTTCACACTCTTTTTTAACACTTATCTACAGTATGTTGGTATGTGGATTTTCATGATGAAATGTGAAAGTACTTAGTATGGGTGACTGAGGTCCCAGCTGACATTCTCACATGGTAGAAATAGTAAGGTTCTCACAACGTTGCTACAACGTTTCTAAAGTGTGATAACGGAGCTACAACGTTACGGAAACGTAAGAATGAACATCACAGTACTGTATGTGTTAGCGGAGTTAGGCCTGGTACACCCATCGATGTCTTAATGTATTCTCTGATTTGAGTCATTTTCAAGCTCTTCTCTTTGCCAAGTGGCAGAATTTGCATTGGAAGCTCTTCTTTAGATTAACTCTTTAATTAAAAAAAATAAGCTAGCATTTTGATTTATGGGGTGAAAAATGAAATGCAAATGAAAGTGCATATTTTTATACTTGTTTTTCTTTTATGTTGCATATGTATTTTTTTACCTCCCAATAAATTGCTGTGAGTACTTGATTTCACATTTATTTATGTGACAGGGTTTGTGTTCTGTTTTGTTTTCTTTCGCTTTCTTGTTTTGTTTTTTTCCCAGCATGCCCTCTTGACCATTCGTCTCTGCCTCCGTGTGCTTTAATCTCCTAGAGTGGTAGCCTGCAATATTATGGAAATGTCATAAAGATACAGCAATGTATAGAGGGTCTATAGAGAGCATCTAAGAGTTTACTCTCTTGACACCACAGCCACTTAAAACCATACTGCCACAATCAACACTTCAGGCATTCACAACAAATTCTACAGCCCAAGGAGAAAGAGTTTAATCTCAAAACCAGAGTTAAGCTAAACATTTAAATGCGATTTTTGTCAATTGAAGTGATAACTTTATAATTCATTTATTGTGCTACAGGTAGCTGCCGAAATAAAGGCAACACAACAAATAAGGCATCCTTTAAACAGGTGCAGTACCGCAAGTGTCCCCACCAGCGAATGTATATTTGACTTATCCCTGGTATTTGCTCTGATCGTCAGTCATCAGGAAATTTATGAGCTAATAATAATAATAATAATACATTTTATTTATGGGCGCCTTTCAAGGCTTTCAAGGACACCTTACAAAACATAGTAAAAACAACATGTCAAAACATTATAAAATTAACAAGGCAAAATCAGAGTAACAGATAAACAACAATATATAACAGGTCAAACCAAATATGCCAAAGTGAAGAGGTGTGTTTTGAGACTGGATTTGAAAGTGGAGAGAGTCAATATTTCGAATGTTAGGTGGCAGAGAGTTCCAGAGGCAGGGTGCAGAACGGCTGAAGGCTCTAGATCCCATCGTGATCAAGCGGGCAGAAGGTGTGACAAGTTGTCTGGCAGAGGAGGATCTGAGACTACGGGAGGGAGTGTATGTAAGAAGGAGTTCAGAGAGATATGAAGGTGCTAGGTTATGGAGAGCTTTAAAGGTAAGGAACATTTTAAAATGAATACAGAATTTAATGGGGAGCCAATGAAGTTGTTGGAGAATTGGAGTGATATGGTCAGTGGAAGGAGTTCTGGTAATGATTCGTGCAGCTGAGTTCTGGACCAGTTGGAGTTTACGGAGACATTTGTGTGGAAGGCCAAAGAGGATGGCGTTGCAGTAGTCTATACGGGATGTGACCAGGGCGTGGACAAGAATGGCGGTGCTGGTAGGTGTAAGTGATGGACGGAGACGATGTATGTTGCGTAGGTGAAAGTAAGCAGACCGAGTGACATTGTTGATGTGTGATTCAAAAGATAATGTGCTGTCCAGGATGACACCCAGACTTAACCTGAGGGGAAGGGGAAATTGTGGAATTGTCTATGGTAAGGGAGAAGCTGTGAGGTTTAGCCAAGGTGGATTTAGTGCCAACGAGGAGAACCTCTGTTTTATCACTGTTAAGTTTTAGGAAGCTGATTGAGAACCAGGATTAGATTTCCAGCAAACACTGGGAGAGGGAAGTGGGTGGGAGGGCAGAATTTGGCTTCGTGGATAGGTAGAGCTGGGTGTCATCTGCGTAGCAGTGAAATTGAAGTCCAAATTTACTGAAAATATTGCCAAGGGGTAGGAGGTAGATTATGAATAGGAGGGGGCCCAAAACAGATCCCTGTGGAACACTGGTGGTGACTGGAGTGGGCTGTGATCTTAGATTTTTGAGCTGGACAAACAGTGCGGCCAGAGAGGTATGATGTAAACCAGTCATGGGGGGTGCCAGTGATTCCAATGGAGGCTAATCTATCTAGGAGGATGTTATGTGAGATGGTATCAAAGGCTGCAGACAGATCGAGAAGCACAAGTATGGTTAAGAGCCCAGAATCAGCTGCCATTAATAGGTCATTTGTGATTTTCACCATAGCTGTCTCAGTACTGTGAAAAGAGCGAAAACCAGACTGGAATTGCTCAAACAGGTTGTTGTTGGTCAAGTGGGCGTGTACCTGGGCTGCAACTGCTTTTTCAAGTATCTTGGAGAGAAATGGTCAATTTGAAATAGGATGAAAATTATTCATATTGTTGGGGTCTGCACCAGGTTTCTTGAGTATAGGAGTTATTGCAGCTGTTTTGAGAGATGAGGGAACAAGACCAGAGGTAAGGGAGGAGTGTATGATATCAGTGATTAGAGAGGACAGGGAAGATAGACAGACTTTTACTAGGTGAGTAGGGAGGGGGTCTAGCTGACAGGTAGATGATTTAGATTTATGGATGAGACCAGATATTTCACCCACAGTTGGAAGTTCAAAACTAGATAGGGAGGAAGACACAGAAACATCAGAAGACAGAAGGGGTGAACTGTATGTAGTATTGATAGAAGAGGTCAATTGTTGATGGATATTTTCAATCTTGGCATTAAAAAAGGTCATAAAATTGATGAGCAGCACCACTTCTCTGTGGACCCTTATTCCCAGTGTGACAGGTAAGGGGGATGGGACAGAGAACATCCAGTTAAGAGCTTGGGGTCCGTTAGGTGGGTAAGAAGACATGGCCATTTGATCATAAGCAGTGACGAGCAATAGGATCAAACACCAGGGTCACATGACTGTTACATCTGTGGGGCTGGGCGTGTATGTGGGTGGGTAATGGGGTGAAAAGGGTGGTATAGGCCAGTAGCAAATAATTGTACTCATGCTATATATATATGGTGTGGGTGGAGTTACCACCTCCACCCCTTCCTGGATTTTTGGAGCGGAAAGGTGAGAGGAGGTGGGATGAAGGCCAGGCCAAAGAGTTTTTGGGGATGTGTGTGTTGGGGGGGTTAGAGAAGTGGCTGAACAGGAGTTTGGTGATGTTCCCCACCCTCCCCCCTGTTGCACTGGGTGTCTGAGACGGGTCATGTGACCAGGAGTACAGTGGCAATAGCACAAAGGCCAGAGAAGAGCATTATTCACAAAGTGCATACACACAATGAAAGGCTCATGTAGCCACATTTTTGTTTATTGTGGGAAAAATAAAGAACGTGAGGGGCAATGCCCTCCCCGCATGCTGCTGCTGGGAGTTCGGACACATTCCAGTAGGCACGTATCAGACCACAGAAGGGAATTCTTCTCCCCCACGCAAACAAAATGAGCTTTTTTTTCAAACTTTTTTTGGACATTTCTGTCTTACATTTGTGAAATCGGTTTCAGTATTTGATATTGCAGTGTTAAAAGTTTTGTCAAGCATTTATCCAGTGTGACAGTGTAAATATTATTGGTCTATCCAAAGTCTTCAGCTCTACTTGTCAGTTATTGCACATTGTGGATATTTCAGACCCGTGATATTAAAAATAGCCCACATGTGCAAGGTGAATGAAAGAGTTCATCTTCTCTATGGAAAGCTATATGTTCATCATATGATACAGGTGAGAGATATCACACCTACAAAGTATATTCACATGAATGTTTAATGTCCCAGTGTGGTCAGGTTGCGTTTTCAGATGTTGGTGCTCTGATACTGCTGTTAAAGAAGCTATTTATTAAATGTGACACTTATTAAAGCGAATTGAAATGAAGCAATGAGCTGGAGGGCTCTGAGCTGCAGGCTGCAATGGTTTGGTTTAGTTTAGCTTGGGATGCCAGCAAAAAAATCGAACCAAATTTAGATTTGAATAATTATGGAACTTTCTACTTGAATAATGAAGAAAAACAATCACCCTATATTCCCTTATAAGAGTATGCTGAGGCTGAGGCCGGTTTAGAAAGCAAAAGCACAAGGATGTGACTCATCTTTGCTCTCCTTAGCTCACCTGGATTACAGCAGGTATCTGCCTTAACAGGTTTGCCTGGAAGGGGGTTTTCAACTGTGAGAGAGTAAACTGGCCTCAGATTCCCAGCAGGGGGCAATATTTGCCATGTGGGTGGGCGCCCTGCACCAAGGCGTTCAGTGTTTTGGAGGGAAATAATACAGAAAACCCTGATTTGTTTACATTATGGCAGCAGATGGTGTCATGATGGCACATGAAGACTGAAATGTGAGCTCCAGGGGGGCCTCTGTGTGCTTGCCTGATGTAACATGATGTCCTCGCCTCCCTCCAGCGTGTCAGCGGCTTCACCAGATAAACAGGTACCAATCCATCCGTGCTCCCTCTGCTGTGCACTACAGGACATTCCTTGCAAAAAGAAAGAGCAGTAAAACATACCTAAGTACAGAAAAGGTCCATTTTTTAAAATAAACGTTTGTGCAGGTATGACATTTTTTTTTTTGAAGAGGCAGTTTTTTTTCTTTCTTTTCTCTCGGCATAAGTTGGCCAGACTCCAAAAACTTGCCCCATTCATCCAAATCTAAAACAAGTCCTGAACACACAGCCTGCCTGCTCGCCTGCCCCGCGAGAGAGAGAGAGAGAGCACGAGCGTCCGGGTGTAAAAAACACTTTTCACCCCCCTCAGGTTTTTTTTGTTTCTGTTCAATCCCGGTCCCTTTCAGGCCCATAATGAAAGTGCTGTGCTCAGCAGGGTCATGTGGGACACACCAGAGAGAAAGGCAAAAGGCAGACTATAGGCAGCGATTAGAGCCTCTAATGTGCCATGAATCCTTTTCCAATCACATGATATGAACTAATGTCACCATTTAATTATAAAACAACAGAGGGAGAGAGAGAGAGAGACAGCTGCACAGGGAAATGGAATGGATGACAACTGCATTTTTAGGGTTTTGTGCTCCAGCACATGCATTGTGGCCCTCAGGAGGGAAATAACAAAAAAGAGAGGAAAAAACAAGTAAAGGTTCATAAAAAAGGCATCTGGTATGAACTGAACAGATTTTTTAAATAAATTAATAATTGAAACTACATTTCAAGTATCCTTTAACGGATCTCCATGCATGTGTCCTTCTGCAAAACTGTCCATACGGCATTACATGGGCTGTTCTTTATTCACTGCTCAGAAGTTGCATTTAGGACAACATGTCTGTTTGGGATGGCTTTGGCGAGGGGACTGAAAGATGCAGAAAGGCGTTGCAAATAGCCCACCTGCCAGCCCCATCATCACAAATGCAATTTATTCACTCAAATATGCCCCCCACGTCATCCTCAATAATTTCCTAGTCATTTTGGATAGGAGTGTGCTGAATCTGTGGGGTCATAAAGAGCCGAAGTGTGACCTAACTTCCGTTGAGAAACGTGCCGGAAGAAAAACTCCTCATTGAGTTTTCCGATTTTAAAATCAAGTTAAATTACAGGACTCCAATATGTTGTAGGCTACATCTAAGCTCTGAAATTACACAAACTACATTCGTTTATTTAACGGTCTACGCTAACTAAGTTAGGGCCTGCATCAAAGACAGATCATATCGAGTGTCGGTGAGTGTAGAAAGCGAGAGCAGCAGGTAGCTAACGTTATTCAGTAGTTAAATGTCGCCATCCCTTTTACCCCAAATTAAATGTTTTACATGAATACCACCGTATTATTTGTCTTTCATAAATAATAGCTACATGTATGTTTTATCATTTACATTTTATTGTATGCGTTACAGTTCATCAGAGTATACACAATAGTCTACATACTCCGGTAGCAAACACATTTTCTCATAATGAACACCCACGTACTATACAAAGCTACAATATAATAATGGCACTATTAACACCATAAATAATAAATTGCCCTACAAGGGTCTACATGAAACATATCATAAAATGACAATAAATATACACTCAATTCAATAAATACCATAAACTATATACATGCATTATAACTACATTTTGTAGCGGTGGACGCCACAGAATCAAGAGTCAAGAGTCATGAGACTTTGCTTTTTCCCATCTGGTCGTCTCGTATTCTGTCGCTTCTGACACCAATGTAGCAATGGACGACACAGAATCAAGAGTCATGCGACTTTGCTTTTCCATTTTCGTACTACTTCTTTATTAAAATAAAGCGTATAGCACATGGGAAGTACAAACATAAGCACAGAATCACACGGGGCACACTCGCAACCATTCACCCACAATGATTGATAGTTGGTCGGTACATATACACATTCACACATCACTCGCAACAGGGGGGAAGGAGCTTTCATTCCAGACATATGTGGTTCTTTACATTAGAACCATTACACATTTATTAACATAGCTAGCTAATAATCTTATGTCTAGCTGGCCGCAAGGGCCTCTTGGACATGTTACAGTTTCCTAGGTTATTGTTAGCCACCTAGCATGCTATACCCGGGGGTAGGTCAGCAGGCTGAGAATCGTTGAGGGGACAGCCTCATGGCGGCCGACGATGCCGTCTGCGGTCGGGACCCGACGGCAGGACGGCGGTAACGAACCGGGGTTCATGCTGCTAGTGTGTGAGTTGCTGGGGAGCGGTGATAGCTCCGCAGCAGGCGTGTCATTGCTGGAGAGCGGTGACTGCCAGGCTGCGGCCTTTTCCAGGGGAAGGCGTCGCTCTTGCTGTCGGATGGAGGCTGCTGCGCCGGTTTCGAGGGAGTGCTGGACAACGCCTGTGCGGGTGTAGCGGGTGCGCTCTGGTACTTGAGCGTCCGATACAGAATGTGACGTCGATAAGAGTGTGATTAGGTCTCACACTCTTAGTTAGAGATCTGAGTCTTTAGCTCAGCGGGCTAAATCGATCTCTTGTTGCGTCGAGATCCTTGGTTCGAAACTTGCTGCGGGCAGAACAAACTCTGTTACATGGGTGCAGTCTTTGTCTTTAGCTGGCTGTCGTAGTGGTCACCTGTTGACCAGGATTTGATGTGTGGCTGTGTCGATTACGGCTCCCGCAGCAGCAAGAGTGTCGAGACCCAGGATGCAGGGTTCAGAGATGTTAGCCCGAAGATGTTTTGCGAGCCAATTTTCCCGCCTAGCTGTAAGAACAGCTTTTTGCAGCTCATCATGTCCACTGTTTGTCCCGTCACCATCTCGAGCCTGGTGTTGGTGTGGGACCAGTTTGTGACCTCAGGGAACAGGTTGTCTCGCACCAGGCTAATCGAATAGATTTTTGCTGTTGTTTTTATTGCAACATCTGTATGTTTAAAATGACAGAAAACTTTAGTAATAGCCCTATCATTGCTTGAGCAATGATATCATACTGTATAATATCATTGCTGGAGCAAAGTCAAAAGGGGCAGATTTAGGAGCGCATCCAGCACAACATTCAGTTGTCATTGACATGTCAGGCACTTACGCAGACACTAATGCACCGCAGTGTGCATCTACACCTAAACTTGTTTCAGATCGTAGAGATTCTAGTGACACAGTGAAAGAGTTTGGTGCAATGGTTAAAGAGTTGGAGAAGCACATTAGTTATACGGTTACTGCCAGACTCTTATCTTCTAGGCAGTTTGAGGGGTGCTCTCAGTCCGCAGTAGGCTGTGCTGGTCTTGAAGCTCCTAACACACACAGCCCTGGATCTATCTCAAGTGAATGTCATTCTCAAAACTGATGTTAAGGATCCACCTGTGTTCAGAGGGAATGGTTCAGAGAAGTGTGACATTCGGGAGTGGATGATGGAACTGTACTTGAGAAAGAAAAATGTCCAAACCACAGACCAGTCAGATGAGATAATGAGTAGACTTAGGGGCAGGGCTCGGGATGTTGTGAAGATAGCCCTGCACAGCGACCCGGCACTAGATCACATTCACCAACCAACGCTGATATATGGCATTTTGAAGCAGCATTTTAGTGAGATGTCATACTCCAGCATGCCACTTGCTGATTTCTATAGCACATTGCCGAGGTAATCAGTGTCCCGTAGATTATTGTCTTAATAGAGTATTGCCTTATTACCATTTTAATAAGGCTGTGGAAATTGCAGACGAATGCCTTCAGCAGAGACAGGGAAGTATGGACGTTAGCAGAGAGGTGGCCAGGATGTTTGTCCGCAATTGCCCTAACCCTAGCTTTGCTTATGTATTCAAATGCAAGCCCATTGAGCATTGGACAGCTAAAGAAGTGCAGGATGATTGATGAGTTCCAGCAAGAGAACATTTTAAGCATTTTACATTTCACAAATCACAGAACAAATCACTGCCTCTGTCACACCCACCCACAATGTCAAACACAATAATGCTGTGATGTTTGACGATGACCAGCATCATGACGATTCCACTTCTCAGTTACCGTCTTTCAAGCAGAGGCTGGTTAAGCCTCCTAAACCAGCCCCGACCACCCACCCCAGTTTCGATCGTATGGCTGACATGCTGTCCAAAGTACTAGCTATCTTGTCAAAGGGAGAGGAACATCAGCCACTCCAGCACCAGAACACAGGAAGGAATGATTCCCCTGGCAAAGCTCAAGGTTGCCGAATCTGTAAAGATAAGTTACACACTACATTTGCACACTGCAAGGCCGAGACGCTTGTGCTTTGGATGTCATGCACCTGGTCATATAATGGACAGAATTGCCTGACTGCTCCACCACAATCCCAGCCTACTCTAGGGTCTGGCGCCTACTCCTTCGGGAAACGAGATTGCCTACATTCGGAGAGGAGCAGTCTAGGCTTAAGTGTTAATTCCCTCGGTGGAACGCCTGATTTTGTGTCAGTCTATTTAGCCTTGTATGACATCTCTCCAAACTCCCATGGGGTGGTGGTGCAGAACACTCGATGTGTCAGCGGCTCAGACAGTTTCTTTTACACTCCTGTGATCATCAATGGTCAACTCACTGTGAACGCAACGTTAGATACGGGTTCTGTGGCCTGCACATTGAGTGTGGCAGTTGCGGACAGACTCATTGCTGCTGGAGCACTTTGACTAAACCCCTGACATTGTTCTTGTTGGCTGTGGGGGTAAGAGAGTGTTCCCAAAGAGTGTCTGTGACCTGAAGTTGAATGTGTACAGATGTGATGTTGGGGTGCGCACCCTGATTGTCCCTGGACAATCTATCCCAGATAGATTGTGTCCCAGATGTCTATCCTTGTTTGGCGCTTGAAGATATGGTTGTTGACAAACCTAGGTATATTTACACTTCCTGAACACATTTTTTAGTACGATGGATCTAACCTCAGGATTTTATAATGTTCCATTTCACCAGGAAGATAAAAAGTACACAGCTTTTACCACTCCTGTAGGCCTCCACGAATATAACAGGCTTCCCCAGGGCTTACTGTATGTAACTCACCTGCTAGCTTCATGCGAATGATGACAAATATTTTTGGAGATCAGAATTGTTTATTTCTTCTTTGCTACCTTGACGATTTCTTGATTTTTGCTCTGTCTGAGCAAGAAGCATTGGAGAGACTTGAGATTGTCTTCCAGAGGTTAAGGACCCACAACCTGAATCTTTTGCCAAAAAAGTGCCACTTCCTCCGAAGATCGGTGCGGTTCCTCGGGCATGTTATCAATGACAGCAGAGTATCCACTGACCCTGCAAAGGTTGATGCTATTGCTAGTGTTACTACCACTGACCTCATGGACCCAGATGGGGTCACACCATCTGCTAAGAAAATTAAGTCATTTTTGGGGCTAGTCGTGTGGTACTAGAGGTGTATTGAGAATTGCTCATCAATAGCTAAGCCACTGTTTGAACTTACATTTGGTGGAAAGAGGGGCAGAGTGAGCAAGTTGAAGGAAGTTAACTGCTGCAGATTGGACCCCTGCATGTGAGAAAGCTCTAAAGGGGCTTAAGGATGATTTGCTTTCCCATGCCATGCTAGCACACCCGGATTTTAGTCGTCCTTTTATTCTGTCCACTGACGCCTCCTGTGATGGCCTTGGTGTAGTCCTGTTGCAAGTCGCCCCTGGTGAAGAGAGAGCCCGGCCTATCGCTTTCGCCAGCAAGTCACTCAACAGAGCTCAGAGCAGATACCCTGCACATCGCCTGGAGTTCCTGGCTTCAAAGTGGGCCATCTGTGATAAGTTCAATCATTGGCTTAAAGATCATACTTTCACCACTTGGATGGACAACAACCCATTGACACACATCTCGACAAAACCTAAGCTGGATGCATGCAAGCAGCGGTGGGTTGTGAAGCTCGCTGCATATGATTTTAACATCAAGTATGTTCCTGACCTTAAGAAAAAGTACACAGCTTTCACCACTCCTGTAGGCCTCCATGAATATAACAGACTTCCCCAGGGCTTACTGTATGTAACTCACCTGCTAGCTTCATGCGAATGATGACAAATATTTTTGGAGATCAGAATTGTTTATTTCTTCTTTGCTACCTTGACGATCTCTTGATTTTTGCTCTGTCTGAGCAAGAAGCATTGGAGAGACTTGAGATTGTCTTCCAGAGGTTAAGAACCCACAACCTGAATCTTTTGCCAAAAAAGTGCCACTTCCTCCGAAGATCGGTGCGGTTCCTCGGGCATGTTATCAATGACAGCAGAGTATCCACTGACCCTGCAAAGGTTGATGCTATTGCTAGTGTTACTACCACTGACCTCATGGACCCAGATGGGGTCACCACACTGGATGCATGCAAGCAGCGGTGGGTTGTGATAGATAGATAGATAGATCTATCCACAGCGGTGGGTTGTGAAGCTCGCTGCATATGATTTTAACATCAAGTATGTTCCTGACCTTAAGAACGCCATGGCTGATGCTTTGAGCAGAGAGGCTTTTGTGGATGGCAGGGTCAGTCATCACTTCATACGTGAGCCATATGAAGTCCTGCTGGCTGAGTCAGAGAAATTGTCCAGCTGCTCAGTTCAAGATCTGTTCAGGTCATCCAATGTCAGTCAGAACATACACGCTGTTGGAAAACACCTGAGACATCCACGGAGGAAAGAAGCTGCTGCCCAGGTTACAGCTGGATGTATTTCAAGTGCCAAAGTCACTGCAGTTCCGAACAATATGTTGACTGGTCTACTGGACCCTGGACTAGAGCCACTCCCTTAGCCAGCCATGTACAGCAGTTGTTGGACATCGGTCAGGAGGCACTGAATCGTGTGATTGCCTATGTTGAGTGAAGGGTAGCCCAGGAGGGAGAAGGCAAATGTATCAAAGGGTGTTCTGAAGCTCCTTAAACAGTGGGAGAAATTGACACTGGGAGATGGAATCTTGTATCGGGTATCAAAAGACCCATTGACAAAGAAAAAAAGGTTTCAGTATGTCGTGCTGCAGTCTTTGAGGGACAAAGTCACTAAGGGGCCAATTTTGAGAGTTCTTGGGTGTGAAGAAATTACATACCACAGCTTACCACCCAATGGGAAATAGAACCACAGAGCGTTTTAACTGTACGCTGGGGAATATGATAAGAGCTCTCCCAGCACATCCCAAGCAACATTAGCCTCAGATGCTCCACACCCTAACATTTATATACATCTGTACAGCACGAGACGACTGAATTTCCGCCGTTTACCTTATGTTCGGACGGCTTCCTCGCATTCCTGTTGATGCCATTTTCAAGAGTGCTCTGAAAGATTATGATGATGTCTCTGCAAAAAGATCTGCAAGATGCCATTGCTTTGGCTGAGGCCCACACGTCAAAAGAGCAAAAACGTCAAGCAGATGTTTACAACAGAAGAGCAAAGAATTGAAATTGGTGACTGTGTTCTAGTGGCAAACAAGGGCGAACGCGGCCGTCACTAGCTGGCTGACAGGTGGGAGAGTGTGATCTACACTGGTTAACCCACAGACCCATATCTACAAGACCCATATCAAAAACCCAGTGATTGGTTGGCTGAAGGTGGTCCACTGCAACTTTTGGTCTGTGAACTTTCATGTGAGCCTGATGAAGCTAATGACTCCCTAAGTGATTTGTCTGATGGGGGTGAGGACTCATGTGCCCGAGGAGATTCTGCGGGCTTACCTGGTGAAGATGGAGCTGCTCAACCAAATGGCAGTGACCAACATGAAGTTTGCCGCGATAAGGTGGTCATGGAAGAATTGCCTAATCAGGAATTTAGTGTGTACATGGCCGTATCTACCATTGAGGACACCGAGGTCATGACCTCTGTATTTTTTCTGAGTCTGAGTTGTATTTTGTTTTACATACTGATTCAGTGTAATACTGAATAAAAGTGGTGAACTACTGTAGATAAAATTACTTCACTTCGGTATAGCAAAGATTTTTTACAAAGCCAAGATTACCGCTTGCTCGCCTGATCATCGTCATCGTCATTACTTCTGTATGTGTGCGGTGGTGAAGTGGACCCGTCACGAGCAGGACAAATAAACGTCTTTTCAAGGCTTAATTTACTTCCATTGCTGCAGAACAGCTGTAAGTTGTTAACCCATTACTTCCCTGAAAATGGCCTTTTTTAAAATAATCTTTCAGTTTTTAGTAACCTAAACTTTTTTTAATACCTCTGGCAATTTACCGCTTACCTTTGTACCATTTCAGGTTATTCACTGGACTTTAACTGCTTAAATTTAAGTAAAAACTGAAAAAATGGGGGTGTTTCAGTGATCATCTGTCGATAGCTACTTTGTGTGTAGTTTTGTGTAGTTGCAAGCCAAGCGTAACTGTCTGTCTAGCTGACGGTTACACAAACCACTTATTAGTCAGACTACAGTGGTGATAGGCTAATTTAGGCTAATGTTAGCTAATGTAGCATACATTGACAGTGGTCATAGGCAAAACGCTAGCTATATTTGACTGTACATTTCCAGTGGTTATTCATAAAATCATGACAGTCTACTACTCTTGTAGTGAATTAACCACGAGGGTAGACTGATTGCATAAAATATTTCTTAAGGCATTTGTACACCTAGTTCATTTTAAACCCTAGAGCAATTCCCCCCTAAATTCGGTTTGTTTGGGCATATATGAATACAGCAATCGTACTCGGGTGCGGACCAAAATAATCGCTTCCAAGCGAACTCTGGACCGGTTCCTTTGTGGTGAGAATGCAATCTGACCCAAATTGCTATGCATGATGGATTTAGCATACTTTGAATTATGGGCAACACATTTTGTTCATTGTTATCAAAGTAGCAGCAGAATTTGTTGTGGGTTAACTTGGAGCAGCAATGAGGTACAATGCCTTATTGAGATTTGGGCAGATGATTATATACAGTGGGGAAAATAAGTATTTAGTCAGCCACCAATTGTGCAAGTTCTCCCACTTAAAAAGATGAGAGAGGCCTGTAATTTTCATCATAGGTATACCTCAACTATGAGAGACAAAATGAGAAAAAAAAATCCAGAAAATCACATTGTCTGATTTTTAAAGAATTTATTTGCAAATTATGGTGGAAAATAAGTATTTGGTCACCTACAAACAAGCAAGATTTCTGGCTCTCACAGACCTGTAACTTCTTCTTTAAGAGGCTCCTCGTTACCGGTATTAATGGAACCTGTTTGAACTCGTTATCAGTATAAAAGACACCTGTCCACAACCTCAAACAGTCACACTCCAAACTCCACTATGGCCAAGACCAAAGAGCTGTCAAAGGACACCAGAAACAAAATTGTAGACCTGCACCGGGCTGGGAAGACTGAATCTGCAATAGGTAAGCAGCTTGTTGTGAAGAAATCAACTGTGGGAGCAATTATTAGAAAATGGAAGACATACAAGACCACTGGTAATCTCCCTCGATCTGGGGCTCCACGCAAGATCTCACCCCGTGGGGTCAAAATGATCACAAGAACGGTGAGCAAAAATCCCAGAACCACACGGGGGGACCTAGTGAATGACCTGTAGAGCTGGGACCAAAGTAACAAAGGCTACCATCAGTAACACACTACGCCGCCAGGGACTCAAATCCTGCAGTGCCAGACGTGTCCCCCTGCTTAAGCCAGTACATGTCCAGGCCCGTCTGAGGTTTGCTAGAGAGCATTTGGATGATCCAGAAGAGGATTGGGAGAATGTCATGTGGTCAGATGAAACCAAAATATAACTTTTTGGTAGAAACTCAACTTCTCGTGTTTGGAGGAGAAAGAATGCTGAGTTGCATCCAAAGAACACCATACCTACTGTGAAGCATGGGGGTGGAAACATCATGCTTTGGGGCTGTTTTTCCGCAAAGGGACCAGGACGACTGATCCGTGTAAAGGAAAGAATGAATGGGGCCATGTATCGTGAGATTTTGAGTGAAAACCTCCTTCCATCAGCAAGGGCATTGAAGATGAAACGTGGCTGGGTCTTTCAGCATGACAATGATCCCAAACACACCGCCCGGGCAACGAAGGAGTGGCTTCGTAAGAAGCATTTCAAGGTCCTGGAGTGGCCTAGCCAGTCTCCAGATCTCAACCCCATAGAAAATCTTTGGAGGGAGTTGAAAGTCCGTGTTGCCCAGCGACAGCCCCAAAACATCACTGCTCTAGAGGAGATCTGCATGGAGGAATGGGCCAACATACCAGCAACAGTGTGTGGAAACCTTGTGAAGACTTACAGAAAACGTTTGACCTCTGTCATTGCCAACAAAGGGTATATAACAAAGTATTGAGATGAACTTTTGTTATTGACCAAATACTTATTTTCCACCATAATTTGCAAATAAATTCTTTAAAAAATCTGACAATGTGATTTTCTGGATTTTTTTCTCATTTTGTCTCTCATAGTTGAGGTATACCTATGATGAAAATTACAGGCCTCTCTCATCTTTTTAAGTGGGAGAACTTGCACAATTGGTGGCTGACTAAATACTTATTTTCCCCACTGTATGTGGGCAGCTTGAGAAAATGCACAAAAATGACAAAATGTTTCATGAACGACTTAAGGAGAGGAGCTTTCACTGGTCCGCCGAAGTGTCACGTGAAAGCAAAGAAACTTTGGCAACAGCATGTTAAAGTACGAGATTCTCTTCGCAAAAGTGGAAGTTCAGGGGAAGAGAAAGACATTTGTTTACAAATTTTGGTCCGCTTAGAAATATTGCAGTGTGAAAAGAAAATGAATCAAGGGGTAAATGCAACATTGTAACAATTTAGTCCCTGATTTGGAACAAATCAAACAAACTGCAGGTGTGGAAACGCCCTTAGTGACATTTCTCGAGACAAACCCCCCTAGAGGGGCTAGGTAATTCTCTGTAATTCGTAATTCTCTGTAATTCTCGACTTCTGGATACGGCCCTGAGTATGTATGGTGGCAGTGATGACCACTTGGATGCTAGATTGGATGCTGAGGAGTCTGGCGAAAATTAAGATGGAGGTGTGGCAGTTGAAGTTCCAGATGATGGGCCAGAGTGTTCCAGGAATGTCAGTGGCTTAGTTTCCAACCAGCAAGATGGCGTGCAGGCCAGTAGTCTTGATCCATATGTAGCTAGATAAAGAGTGGGCCGCATCCTAAAGCCTGCCAACCTCCTCATTTATACCATGAGTAGTCAGAGTCTATTTCACACACGTAGTGACACTTTCAAGAAATGGGCAAGCTCAACATTTAATTTGAAACCAGAAACTTAGGTACAATGGAACATGTACACACTGTAGGGTGCTATTGTAAGGCTTGTCAATTCCTAACACGGTAGCAGCCAAAAATACAATTATTCTTATAATATGTCTCATTAGGTTTAGTATATCAGTCTCATAAAATATACTTAACTATCAAATTGGAATTTCAATTAGTAATTAAATTCATAATTACAATTAAATTACAACATGAATAGTTAATTGATCTTAATCAAATCACAGCATTATACATTTAGTTAATATCAAGTTTATAATATTTATGACCTAACTACGGGGTTGAAGGCATAAAGGAGTTCTAATTAGCAGAGGTTGGCTCAATTCAATACAAGTGTAACATTAAGACAGATAATCTTGTCAGAAAAATAATGTATGACATTTATTGAACATGAAGTATCAAAACAGCAAAGCACAATTCAGTACATTAATGAAGAATAACTATGTGTGAATGCATGTGTGTATCTGTGTGTGTGTGCGTGTGTACATTTACATTTACATTTTAAGCATTTAGCAGATGCTCTTATCCAGAGCAACTTACTAGATGTGCATTAATACATGGTAGGAACAATCATAGTTAGCGCACGAGATCAGTGCAGTAATACAGCAATAGACATCATTGCAGGCATCTGCGTACCATACCTGTAACACTGGGAAGGAAAAGGTTCGTGTATTTTTTTTTTTTTTTTTTGGAGTATAGTGTTGAACAAGTAAACAGTGGTGAAGACAATTTAGCTAGATGGACAGAGTTCAGTGGTAGTGGAGTCTGAAGAGGTGGGTTTTGAGTCTCTTGCGGAAGATCGCAAGTGATTCCGCGGTCCTGACTGATTGCGGAAGGTCGTTCCACCAGCGAGGGATCAGGACAGAGAAGAGGCGAGACCGCGACGATCAGCTGCCAGGCTCCCGGAGGGATGGGGCAGTCAGTTTGCCAGAGGAAGCGGAGCGGAGGGGTCTGGGAGGGGTGTAGGGAGTGATGAGTGACTGGAAGTATGGGGGAGCAGTACCTCTGGCCGCTTGAAAAGCAAGCACCAGTGATTTGTATCTGATGCATGCTGCGATGGGGAGCCAGTGCAGAGAGGAGAGTAGAGGGGTGACGTGGGTGAACTTCGGCTGGTTGAACACCAGACGAGCGGCAGCGTTCTGGACTAGTTGCAGTGGCTTGATGGCACAGGCTGGAAGGCCTGCCAGCAAGGAATTGCAGTAGTCCAGACGTGAGATCACCAGGGCCTGGACCAGGAGTTGAGTGGCCTCTTGGGTGAGGAACGGTCGGATCCTCTGGATGTTGTGGAGGGAGAATCGGCAGGTCCGAGTGATCGAGAAGCACAGCTGGTTGTCCAGGGTTACTCCAAGACTCCTGGCAGACTGGGACGGAGACACTATGGAGCCTTCCACAGTGATTGATGCATCAATCATCGGGGAGCCCTTCGCTGGGAGGAAGAGCAGCTCTGTCTTCCCCAGGGTCAGCTTCAGGTGGTGGGTGGACATGTCGGGCAGATGTCAGCCAGGCATGCAGAGATCCGTGCCGGGACCTGGGTATCAGATGGAGAGAAAGAGAGAAAGAGTTGAGTGTCATCGGCATAACAGTGATAGGAAAAACCATGAGCAGAAATAACAGAGCCAAGTGACTTGGTGTACAGAGAGAATAGGACGGGGCCTAGCACCGAGCCCTGTGGGACTCCGGTAGAGAGGGTGTGGGGAGAGGAGAGGGATCCTCTCCAGGCCATCTGGTAGGACCAGTCAGCCAGGTAGGACTCGAACCATGTCAACGCAGATCCAGAGATTCCCATTTCGACAAGAGATGAGAGCAGGATCTGGTGGTCCACGGTGTCGAATGCCGCCGACAGGTCGAGGAGGAGGAGGACGGAGCTAAGGGATTGGGACTTAGCCCCATGAAGAGCCTCAGTGACCGCAAGGAGAGCAGTCTCTGTGGAGTGGCCTGCTCTCAACCCAGATTGGTTGGGATCAAGCAGGTCGTTCTGTAAGAGATGTGTGTGTGTGGGGCGTGTTTGTGCACAAGCTTGATGAGGCATGTGGCCGTGCATGCATGTGTGTCTTCTCTCGCGTGTGCGTGGACGCTTTAAGCATGTGGGCATCGAGAACCTAGTTTAAACCTAGTTTGTAACCAAGGTAAAAGGAAAGATGGCGCACACCAGAATAACTGTGGAGTTATTGCATATGTTCAGATCAAAATGCTGGGTTAGTAGATAGGAATACGTGCAGGACCTGGGTCTGTGTGGTGTATTTCACTACTAACACAGGCATTCAGTGAGCAGCTATGCTAGCTACAAAAACAATGGTAAACACAGTCATGAACCATGATACATTTTAAAACAGTTTGTACAGTCAGTACAGAACAAACAGTTTGTTGCTAAACTATGCTATGCCCAGATGCTACAGCCTTACTGTGTTGTTTGCTCCGCAGTCCGCAGGGTTTGATGCATTTTGGGTTTGGAAGAGACGTGGGAAGTCTGGTCGCGTCTTCAGCGAGTCCGAGGTGTCTTTGCTCGGACAGTTGAAGTGAAGTCTCTGGTTCATTTTTCAGAATGCAAAGTTTGCTCTCTGTTGCTCTGTTTTGAAAAAGGGAGCTGTCGCTTCTGTGTTCGCTCGAATGTCCAATATTGCTAGCTGTATCCTTTCACAGCTCTTCAATTTGTGGAAACAGCACTTTGTGGATTTCGCTGCTGTTCAGAGAACTTGTCTCACGCGTGTCTTCACAAGGTGAGAGAGAATGACGCAAAGTCCTGGTGATGGAAGGAGGAACAGGAACAGAGCAGGAAAACAGAGCAACAGAGAGCAATCTGGCGAATGCTCTCTGGTTTTATTTGTTACATGAGTCGCTTATTTCAGCTTTTACAGTATTGATCTACTGTACGTGGATCTTACAAGGCGTTACTTCCTTTGTGGGAACTGTAGTACTATTTGTCAGGAAGTTGGATGCGTGGTGGAGGAATGTTAAGCACTCAAAATTATATTAATTTAAATTGCATTTCAAACATATAATTTTATGTGGAATGTGCAGTCCCTACAACACATATGCACGGTTTTCCTATGGGATTTTGTTTGACAGAAGAGTCAGGTTTAATTTCATGTGGAATTGCAAGTATAAAGTGTAAAAGGCACTTTGTGTTGGTCATTATTGAAGGAAGGGTAATACGCGTGGTACTCATTGTTCAGTTCTTTAATGGAACGGCTACCTAGTTGACTTTTAGCAATTGTGTATGCTATGTTCGCATATTCCAGTGGTATTTACCTTGTATAGAGATTCTTTAGGGATTAAGGGTGAATCTTTTTTTTGCATTTTGAATTGTGTTTACTGTTCCATGTATTTTGGCAAATTCAAGAAGGGAGAATGTAACAGATTGAAAAATATCCTTGTTTTTAATGTGAAGTTTGCCAAAATAATATTCAATGAGTTCATCAGTTTCTATAAAAATACTTACGATACATATAAGATCATCTCGATAAATACTGCCATCTAGTTGTCAGAGGGAATCGTAAGGAGCTGAATTCAAGATTGGGAAGGGTACATATGTGTGCAGTGCTAATTTCTGGAAGCTTACATCTATCATACTGCCACAGGCCATGTCAAGATCCAAAGAGGCGCGGTCCCCTACCATTTATGGTGAAACTTCGAATTAGGAAACCTGTGTATTAAAGGGCTAGAGCACACAACATGCATGAACACATGAAGCGACGTGCATATTTCTGGTTAGATTACTCTTTAATTATGAAATTAGAGCAATGACTGAAAACATTATAGCTAACTATATCAGCTAACTACACAAAGTTGCACAAGTTACACACATTTTGCAAATTGCACAGTGTGTTTGCTTGCTTGCCAGTAAGCTGAGCTAGCTTGCTGTAGTAGACTAGCATTTGCCTAACAGTAGGCTATGTAGCTAACTAGATGGCTTTATTGCTATTATTGACTTTGCAGTGTACGAATAGAAAGTTGGCTATAGTTACAGAATGGTTGAAAATGAATCAATTGCAGAATGAAACTTCTAGCTAGATAGCTAGCTAGCTCTGTGTGCTAACATTAGATTCCCCAAATCATCTCTCTCTCTACCGGATTCTAGAAGTAATAATGACATTATTGTACATATGCATTAATATTAGGCATAGCCTATATCTTTCTGTATTTGCTTGCCCTACGCGTATGTAATGAAATGGTATTTGTGTTTTCCAGCCACATCCTATAGGTGCCGTTGTGGAGCCCTGTCCCTCTGCCTGCACATCGCTCCCCTCTTTTTTCTGCTGGACAGTGTGAAACATAATCTGTAAACAGAATCCCTGCTGTCAGATTGTCTCATTCTTCTCTATTGCTCTTTTCCTCTTTCTCTATCAACCTCTGTCTCTTGCTCTCTCTCTTTCTTTCTCCCTCTCCTTTCCTCTCCGTTGCTCTGTGACTGCCTCTGCAGACAGATAGTTTCCCTGCTTGGCAAAGCCATGTCTGGACCCTGGTTGTTTTAAGCAATTGTTCCCCTAATGACACACACACACGGTCATCTATATGCAACCAAGTTAGAGAGCAGTCCGTTTCTCCTGCAGGTCTTTAAATAAACCCCAGGGCAGCAGAAGTGTTTAGGCTGTGGGGCTGGTGTGAATTTGTTAGCTGATTATGGCCTAAAAATAACCCCCTCGGCCTGTTTTTGGTCTCCATAGCTCCATGTCCTTGCTCTGTGCTGACAGACGATAGAGTTCACAGCACACACGTGGCCTTCGGCACGCAATCTGATAATCTCTGACACCCCTAAATCAGTGGGCCCCTGCCCCCTCCTCTCCCTTTCCTAATTCTCTTATTCCCACTTATTCTGCTGTTGGTCTCATCTTTCTCCCTCCTGACAACGCTGTTCCCCTCTTTTCCATTGCTCGTGTTTCAAAGGTGTGTACCCCATTGTAAACAGCCATGTCCTCCACATTACATTACATTACATTACATTACAGGCATTTAGCAGACGCTCTTATCCAGAGCGACTTACAGTTGACATTTCTTTACAATCCATTTATACAGCTGGATATTTACTGAAGCAATTCAGGTTAAGTGCCTTGCTCAAGGGTACAACGGCAGTGTCCCACCTGGGGATTGAACCTGCAACCTTAACGTTACAAGCCCAGTTCCCTAACCATTATACCACACTGCCTGCCTCCACAAGATAAGGGAGCAGCTGAGCTGAGTTCCTCTGGTTGAATGGACGTTACAATAACTTCTTGTTCTTAAGACAACCCAAAGTCCTAATGATTGTATGTTTGTGCATATAAGAGATGTCTAGACAAAGCCAAGGTTAAACCAAAATACCAGAGCCTTGCGACTGTCTGGATGGGTGGTGGGGGGTGGCATGTCGGCTACTAAGTTTATCGGTCATGATGTATGGGTGCTGGCACTGCATGTTTGCCTGTGGATTTCTCAAGTGGTGGCTGGCAAGCCATGTGTTGGGTATAGTGTGACGATTTTACACAGTGGTGTGATTTTGGTAAGTGGGAAAATTGGGAGGTGGTGTGAGAGTATCAGAGCCAGTTTGAAATGTTTGCCCTCTACTCCCCTCCTCTCCCCCTTTCTCTCTTTCTCTCTGTCTATATATATATATATATCCTCATGTGTACACAGAAATAAAATAACCATTTGAATACATAAAGAATATATTATACCTGTTCGAATTGAAATTATGTGCAGATTCAAGCAAGAAGTTCAAGTAAAGGATGTTTTGAATACATTATATTGCATAAGAAGAATTTTAGGTTAAAAAAATGCACAGTTTGTCAGAGGTGGGTGAAATAAGACTGAGCAAAGTAACCAACTAACAGTAACTGGCTTAGTAAACTAGCACCCAGATTGTTAGGTAATGCACTCTTAATATGCTAGCTGGCTAACAATTAGGTTAATTCAATAAACAAATAAATAGTATTATTTGGTCTGAAAATAAATCCTGTCTTTGACTAGTTTTGAGACTGTTGTTCCTGTTGTTCAGAATTGGCAGGCTTGCAATCAAAGAAAAAAGAAAAAGTAATAAAATTGATGGTGTAGCTAGGGTAACAAATATTTATTCTACTGTGTAGAATAAGTGTTGTTAGCTGCTCTTGAGATTAATTTGTAACCATCTTGATAACTACGCTCAGATTGTTGCACTGGATGAGTGATACAATAATCTTCATAAATGTTATTGAATTTTTGTTGTGCATTAAAAATGTATTGTTACCTCTGAGTCCGCCGGAGATTCTACTGTAAATCCATGGATGATTTTTTCCATGGCCATGGTCTGCCGCCTATACCTTTTGAGTTGGGAGCTGATCTTGAGTACCCATTTCTCATGGATAGTAGGGGCAATTAGGCTGATGCAGTCTGGGAAATCTCCTGGCCCAGATGGTTTCCCATCTGATTTTTATCTGCACAGCTTTCCCCTTTTTTTTTTTTTTGGCAAAAGTTTTCTCAGATTCATCACAGTCTGGGACACTTCCTCTTACTTTCTACCAGGCTTGCATAACCTTGCTGTTAAAAAAGGACAAAGACCCCCTAGATTGCGGTTCATACCATCCCATTTCTTTGCTTAACACTGATGCGAAAATCTCGGCAAAAGTTTTGGCTTGCAGACTGGAAGCTGTTCTTCCTCTTATTATATCTCCTGACCAGGATTTATTAAAAAGCGCCACTCCTTTTTTAACATAAGACGCCTGTTAAATATTATCTATACTCTCTCCACTGGTCCGGGTCCTAAGTGTCTGATTTCTATGGATGCAGAGAAGGTTTTCGATCGAGTGGAGTGGAAATATTTATTTTGTACACCAAGGAAATTTGGATTCGGACCAGTTTTTATTTACAGTGGGGAAAATAAGTATTTCACCCCCTGCTGATTTTGTGAGTTTGCCCCCTTACAAAGAAAGGAACGGGACGGTCGGTCTATAAATTTCATGGTAGGTTCATCTTAACAGTGAGAGACAGAATATTTTTAAAAAAATCCCAGAAAATCACATTATATGAATTTTAAACATTTATTTGTGTTTTATTGAGGAAAATAAGTATTTCACCCCCTAGCAAAACAGCAAGAATTCTGGCTCCCACAGACCGGTTATGTGACCAGGAGGCACACAGATTAGTCCTCTTACTTAATTAGTACTCCTAATTAAGTACTCGTTACCTGTATAAAAGACAACTGTCCACAGAATCAATCAATGAATCAGATTCCAACCTCTCCACAATGGGCAAGACCAAAGAATTGTCTAAGGACATCAGGGACAAAATTGTAGACCTGCACAAGACTGGAATGGGCTACAAGACCATTGGCAAGCAGCTTGGTGAGAAGGAGTCAACTAATTAGAAAATGGAAGAAACACCAATTGACCATCAATCTCCCTCGGTCTGGGGCTCCACGCAAGATCTCACCTCGTGGAGTGAACCTGATCATGAGAAAGGTGAGGGAACAACCCAGAACTACACGGCTGGAGCTTGTTGATGATCTCAAGGCAGCTGGGACCACAGTCACCAAGATGACCATTGGTAACACACTACGCTGTAATGGATTGAAATCCTGTAGTGCCCGCAAGGTCCCCCTGCTCAAGAAGGCACATGTACAGGCCCGTCTGAAGTTTGCCAATGAGCACCTGGATGATTCAGAGGAGGCTTGGGAGAAAGTGCTGTGGTCAGATGAGACTAAAATCGAGCTCTTTGGCATCAACTCGACTCGCCGTGTTTGGAGGAAGAAAAAAGCTGCCTTGGACCCCAAGAACACCATCCCCACCGTCAAGCATGGCGGTGGAAACATTATGCTTTGGGGCTGTTTCTCTGCTAAGGGCACAGGACGACTTCACCGGATCGAGGGGAGGATGAATGGGGCCATGTACCGGGAAATCTTGGGTGAGAACCTCCTTCCCTCAGCCAGGACACTGAAAATTGATTTCTAAGGATTTGGAGAGGATCTGCAAAGAGCAGTGGGCCAAAATCCCTCCTGGGATCTGCGCAAACTTGGTGACCAACTACAAGAAACGTCTGACCGCTGTGCTTGCCAACAAGGGTTTCTCCACCAAGTACTGAGTCATGTTTTGCTAGGGGGTGAAATACTTATTTTCCTCAATAAAACACAAATAAATGTTTAAAATTCATATAATGTGATTTTCTGGGATTTCTTTTTATATTCTGTCTCTCACTGTTAAGATGAACCTACCATGAAAATTATAGACCGTTCCTTTCTTTGTAAGGGGGCAAACTCACAAAATCAGCAGGGGGTGAAATACTTATTTTCCCCACTGTATTGGATCAGGTTCCTCTATCTATCTAAAACAGCCAGACACATGAATCGCTAAAACAGACAACAAAGCTCACATTCTCTCATACCCAGTTTCAGTAACCCTTTAACCTGTGAAGTGAACCCATGTAAAAAGTTGTTTTTATTTGTTTGCCTATGTACATTGTAACTTAATACTTTTCACTATATATCCCAGCATCCTGTTTTCCCTTTTTACTTCTTTGGTACAATGTCTTGATCTATATATACTTGACAACTATTACCTCCAAGTCTTTTTCAAATTGCACACACTCTATTTTTTGTACCTCCCATAAAATATCAATGCCTTAGTTTGCCTCACAATAAGGTTACATTTAATTTGCCACGTCTGACCTATTCTGTTTTCTCTAAATTATGTTTGCCACACCACCATGGTTTGGCTTTGGCAAATTGAAGTATTTTGCTATTTGTATCAAGGCAATATATTAAAATAAAATGAAGAAGAGCAGTGGTCCCAAAACCAAACCCTGGGGGACTCTACTTCCCACAGCATCCTTCTCAGACATTATCCCTCATCATTATTTGTATTCCTCCAGGTAACCATTTTTTAATTCACATTTAGATTTTTCCTTTAATTCCTACAGATTTCAGTTTGATTTAGAAAATGTAGCAGTTTCCTCAAAAAGGTTAATTGAAAACTATGTTGACTATCCCTTGTGATACTGTTTTTCCAAGAATAAATATTGTCCCTTTTGCAAAATGTTACGTGAGATGCAAGTTAAACTAAGTAGCTTGTAGTTTCCCCACAGACCATCACGCTTCCTCCTCCATGTTTGACAGTTGTTGTCACACACTGAGGAACCATCCTTTCGCGTACTCAACGGCCTACAAAAACCTTTCAAAATTTAAAGATTTCACATTTTGATTCAACAGTCCATAAGACCTTCTTCCAGTCTTCAGTAGTCCACTGGCGGTGCTTCATGGCCCAGGCAAGCCGCTTTTTCTTATTTCGCCATCTTAGCAATGGCTTTCTTACTGCCCCTCGACTTGTCAAACCTGCAGCTCGAAGTCTTCTCTTCACAGTTGAAACTGAGACTTCCTTACTTTGACCAGTGTTAAGCTGTGCTTGGAGCTGTTGTCCTGTGAGCCGCCTATCACGCAAGCTGTTGACTCTCAGAAACTTGTCTTCTGATTTTGTTGTGGCTTTGGGTCTGCCAGACCTCTTCCTGTCAGTTTCCTCTAGTTTCCAACTGCCTTTTGATGGTGTAGGAAACTACTCATTACCAAAAAATGTACATTATTTTTCAGTTTTTGGTAACCTAAACTTTTTTTTAACCTCTGGCAGTTTACCGCTTACCTTTGTATCATTTCTGGTTATTCACTGGACTTGAACTGCTTAAATTTCTGTAAAAACTGGAAAATGGGGGTGTTCTAAAACTTTTGACCGGTAGTGTATATACAGTGCAGTCCATAAGTATTTGGACAGTGACACATTTTTTGTTGTTGTGGGTCTGTACACCGCACATTGGAAACTGTCACCTTTAATTTGAGGGTATTCACATCCATATCGGGTGAACCGTGTAGGAATTGCAGCCCTTTTTTAGGGGACCAAATGTAATTGTATAAATTAACATAAACTTAAATAAAGTTGTCATATTTAATATTTAGTTGCAAATTCCAGGCTCTGCCAGGCCTGTACTGCAGCCATCTTCAGTTCTTGATTGTTTCGGGGGCCTTTTGCCTTCAATCTGGTCTTCAGCAAGTAAAAAACGCATGCTCAGTTGGATTGAGTTTGGATGATTGACTGATTGGCCAGGTAAGAACATTCCACTTTTCGGTCTTAAAAAACTCCTTGGTTGCTTTGGCTGTATGTTTGGGATCATTGTCCTGCTGCATGGTGAAACCCCGTCCAATGAGTTTTGATGCATTTGCCTGGATCTGAGCAGACAAGATATTTCTGTAGACTTCCGCATTCATCCTGCTGCTGCTGTCAGCAGTGACATCATCAATGAACATAAGTGAGCCAGTTCCAGTGGCAGCCATACACGCCCAAGCCATAAAACCACCTCCACCATGTTTGACAGATGAGGTGGTATGCTTTGGATCATGAGCTGTTCCTTTTTTTCTCCACCCTTTCCTCTGTCCATCACTCTGGTACAGGTGATCTGTGTCTCATCTGTCCATAACACTGTTCTAGAACTCTACAGATTTTTGCAACCTGTAACCTGGCCGTTTTATTCTTGAGGCTTATCAGGGGTTTGCATCTTGTGGTGAACCCTCTGAGGTTATGCTGGTGTAGTCTTCTCTTGATGGTAGTCTTTGACACATCTACGCCTACATCCTGGAGAGTGTTCTTGATCTGTTCAACAGTTGAAAATGGGTTTTTCTTCACCATTCCAAGTATTCTTCTGTCATCCACCACACTGGTCTTCCATGGTCTACCAGGTGGTTTGCAATTGCTGAGCTCACCAGTATGTTCTTGCTTCTGAACAATGTATTCAATATCAGATGTACAGTAATTGTAAGCATATTTGTAGCCTCTTCCCTGGGTATGCTCTCCAAAAGAAACAGTTGAGTATTTGCGATATCTTTATTTTTATAGGAGAATTATACAGGTAACTGCCAAAATAAAGGAACCACCCACAAAGTGTAGGGCGTTGGGCCACCATGAGCTGCCAAAAAAGCGTCAATGCACCTAGAGTCAATCATAGATTCTACAAGTGTCTGGAACTCTATTGGAGGGATGCAACACCATTCTTCGACATTGTTGATAGTAGTGATGCCTTGGCATAGATTGGCTGTATTGGATGGATGCAACACCATTCTTCCACAAGAAATTCCATCATTTTGTTGATAGTGGTAGAAAATGCTATCTCAGACTCCACTACTATTATTTCCCTCTGAAAATTGAATGGAAGTCCCCATGAATATATCAATTGGTGCCCTATCTGTATCATTGCGTCTCTGATTGGCGCAGGGATGCCTGAGAATATTCAAGGTTCTACTTGGAGAGTCTTGTCAAAATGGGTCCCGTCTTCTACCCTGTTCACTTCCAATAGATCACATTGACTGTTCAGGTCTCAGCAACCCCAGGGTTAGGACTAGACAGGGTGATGTAATAGAGTCCTTGCTCTCATTGATAATACATAATACTCATTCACTCAGTTCAGAGGCACCGTGCAGTTCAGTCGATCACCATATAATTATAATGGGTTGATTCACATTGCACCATTACAAACCCATGTCTGTGAACAACTGAGGTTAAACTTACTAAGAGTGTATTTATACCGGGGCTATTGATTACAATATAGGGAGAGAATATGTTCCCTGGTGTGCAGAGCCTAGAATCCCAATGGAAAACCACCATTGTCTGGTTCTGGGATGTTGAAAAAGCAGAATAAATTCACAGGTACATTTTTGGGGGGAGAAATGGCATGTGGTGTTGTTTTGGGCTGTTGGTTCTAATACTCTTACTTTTGCTGTGCTGATTTTTGCCTTCCACTGTGAACAATATTTAAACAATGTCAATCTCACTGCAGCCATTAAATATTGGTTGGCAGTCCCGATCTCTTAATCTTCAGAAATAATTTTGTCCAAAATCAAAACCTGCTATAAGAATTAAAAAAATGGATTTACAAGATTAGCACATAGATTAGCTACGTTGTGATGTACAACCTGGCAGTTAATCAGGCAAGGCTTCCACCCGGAACAGGGCAAGATAGGAAAATATCACCTGCTCCCAGGGCCAATCAAATGGCAGCATTCACAGAATTCTCCTTGCTCACGCACTGAGAATAAAATGAACTTGCATACTGTTTCTGGCCTTTGACTATCTTGTGAGAGAGAGGTGAGGTCAGTGACATGGAAGTCTGTGAGTGTCTGTCACAGAATGCTGGAAGGTGACAGTTGCTGCATTGAAATGACTGTGAAATTGTACTGAGATGAGTATGCACGCACATTAATATATTAATATGATCAAAGAATTATGATGGTAAAAAATGTACTTGCGTTGTGCAAAATTTAATGGAAAATTTGTGGGCAAAAAAGGAATGGCTAAATAAAATATGCCTTGCTAATAGTCCAGCATTCAACATTTAAGCCAGTTTGGTCCACAAACTACAAAGATAGCATACATCTCTAAATTGTGTTTAAGGCAGGAAATCAGGTTTTCTTTACAAGTTTCCACATTATTAATGGGTAGAAGAAGCCCAGGTCAGACTTCAAAACCATCAGTAATGTGAGTGTGCCAGTAATCAGCTCGTAGTTAGGTGTGATGTAAATAGTACTTGACATGTGCGATGTCTTAAAATGAGGTTGTGATAGATGCATTTCCCACCAGAAGGAAAACGTTACTCCATTTGGTGTAGGCTAATTACAGACGTTCAAGTGTACAGTGCGGTCAGCACTGTGGGTCAATTTGTCTACCTTGCCTCCTTTTCGGTCTCATCTACAGACGTTCTTGCACCCCCAGTCCGAATTTGTAGCCTTGGTGTAAGTTCTAAGTTCATTGGTGTTTGGACATGTATTCTGGGGAGATATACATGGTGGCTTGTGCCTGCTGGTTCACACTCAAGAAGACCAGCCTGGGAAGTGAGAGAAACAGGCAGGTGTGCAGATGGACAAAAACAGATACAGACAGAAGGACAGCCAGTCCTAGACCTGGATACGCAAAGATGAGAGCCTGACCCAGACCTGTGTGTGTGTGTGTGTGTGTGTGTGTGTGTGCGTTATATATGTTATATATACTAAATGTATACATACTCTTGTGATTGCTTTGTCGAAATTGTATAGATGAGGCAAAAAAAAAGATGGTGATTATGGTACAAAAAGTTTATTTAGTAACAGTTTTGTAAACATTTGAGGTAAATGAACATTTACATCAACTTGTTCTTACAAAATTTTATACAGAAGGCACTTCTCTTAAGACAGCACTGAAACAGGCTGCATACGGAGCATATGGAGATGATTTCTCCACCCTGACTGGCCTGAGAAATCCCAAAAGTCCACAATAGAACATCCTTTCAGGAGTGACACATAAGTGGCTATGTGTGTATGTGCATGGGGGGGGCGGGGCTTCTACATCAGCCCTGGGAGATTCAAGAAAAACTAATATTAAGCTGCTGTTGGGAGTCTTACTACCAAGATGACGCATAACATTCTCTCAACACTTGACGTTGTTGTGACATGATAACATTGCTACAACGTCACAGAAGTGTTGTGAGAAAATTATAAGAGTAATGGGGAAGCACACAGAAATTACTCACAATCTCCAGACCATTTTTCTTTTCAAATATCCAAACTTTCTGCAGTTGTTTCAGACAAAGTTAAAAGTCCTAAACTTAACAAATAAGCTATATCATATTCTACAAGTTATGTTTTAAAATCACATTTGATGTCATTTTTTTTGTAATACTGTCTTTAATGTGAAGAGCTGCTGTGTTTACTATTAAGACATTTTCCTTTAAGGTATCAGAAGCATAGGCAGGGTCTGATGTCCATTTCTATTTTTCTGTCTTCTAACCAGTTTAAACTTCATATAACAATGTTTTTTCTAAATGTGCAAATCTTCATCTATATACTAAAATGTAAACTTTAAGAACCAAAATGACAAGATAACACTTTTTCGTGTTTTTAATACATTAAAATATGTGAAAATAAAAGATTACGTACATCTGGAAAAACTGCTCCTTTTTTGGTAAAGGATTACTGTCATGAACAAAGATTTGCAAAGCCTCCATCTGATGGAATGTATCTACAAGTATTTCTGTCCATATGGACAATTACAATATTGTTTTTATCCTGGAGATATGATTTTGGTGTATATATTCAAACAATATATTCTATATTTGATTTCTTGTGACTATTTAATTGTGCAACAATAAATTGTGTGTCTGAATTTAAGTAATGAGGAATATGTAAATATGTTTAAAAAGGATAAAAATCTGCTTTACTGTGTTAACAGTTTTAGCATCCTAAAAGTGTAAGCATAAAATTGACCGAAAATATATTTTCAGAAGCAGAGGTTTTCGTTTGCATTGATTTTTCATAGTTTCTTCAGACCTTTCTGAAGTTTCAGATATTTCACAAATTAGGCATTACATTTTTACACCCGAAAGATGGAAGACTATGCATACATTTGCCCATTGCAGCAGTACTAATAGTCAGTTATAGTTTGGGAGTTCAAAAAATACTATAAATAAACTGAAACACAAAAAACAGGGAAGAGATGCGGTTGGACAGCTCATGTCGGAATTAGGACACTTTGGTGGTTCTAGCCTTTGTCCATTTGATACCAGATTCCGTTGTCAAGGCAACTACAAAAAAGAATCAACCAGTCATTTCTTACTGACTACAGGTAAGCAAATACCTTTAAAAAAATAGCACTTTTATAAATGAAACCAATATTTAAGGCATCACATATAATGTGGGGGAAGTGTATACTTTTCTGTTCACAAATTACTCTCTACATGAATTTGCAATGATTAAAAAGGCTTTTTGTGTTCCTGATGGTAGAAATAAACACAGTCATCTTATGTTAAAAACTCAATATTCCCAGTCAATTCAGAGAGGCTTGCTTTTGGATTAAAAAATAAAGATGTAGTATGGAATTTCATGGAAAAAAAATACACCTCCTAGGAAATCTGCAAAACATATGAAAATGTGTAAGGGTATATTCATATCTAAGTTATGTTTTTTGGAGGGGGTTTCCACAGTTACAAATGGTTTGAATTTTTATCCATCATGTAGGTTTGTCACAGGGGTAGAGATGAGTGACACCTGAAGATACATTTACTCAGGCAGATGAACAGTTGGGCTGTAATTGATCAAAAGAGATTGATTCATAGTCTGCTAATCTGTGTTTTTAATTTATTTGCAGAGACAGCCTGACAGCCTTATAATTTAATATCGCCCTTTCTTTCAATACTGTATAGTTGCATCTGCTTTACTTTCAAAAAGATCAGCAAGAAACATTTTATCCTCTCTGCTCTCCTCTCTTTGGTCTTTGGTTAATCTTTGTCTTCTCAAGAGAGTGAACAGTAGCAGGAGGGCCTAGAATCATGGCACCTAGAGGTGGTTTGAGGCAGTGCTCATATTTGTGGCACGAAATAGGACCTGAAATTTCTGCATATAAAAATGATAAACAGCAGAGCATCGCAAAAGCACAATTCAGTTCTTGGTTTCCACCCAGAGTCCGTTCACCTCTTGGCATGGGGAGGTCACAGAATGTGTGGCTCTAGGTGAGCACGAGCATGTGTGTGTGTGTGTGTGTGTGAGTGTGCATGTACAAAAGCTCTTTCGCTCTGATTCCAGTTACTATCACCAGTGTCTTATTCTCTAAAATACCAACCCTAATCAATTTATTTTTCAAAAAACATTCTATCAATATTTCTTTCCCAATGAGGATTGGTTTAAGACTCTCTCTCTCTCTGACATGCTCTACTGTTAGTTGACAGTTCTGTGGTAGGCTCAGTAATTGGCTAGCGGTTGTGTGGCAAGCTCTGTGATTGGCTGACAGTGGGTAAAACCAAGACAGAATAGTGCTAGCGGACCTGTTGGTGAATCAGTGAGTTGTAGTTTCACGTTGACAGATTTCACCTACATTCAGAAAACAATTGGCAAAAAGAGCAAAAGAGGTCTTCACAAACTGTATATAAGGAGAAATAATTTGTATACTTTGGCAGGAATAAAAAAGAATAAAAGGCATGTTTCTAATTATATAATTGGAATATCTCAATAACAACCAAAAACCTTTTTGCATAAGATGGAACTTCATAATCAAGCCTTCAGCTATAGTGTATATACTGTAATAGTCTCCTGTCTTTCAGTGCTGCTGAATATTTTGTGGGACATTCTGTAATACACTACAAACAAGACCATAATTTGGGGGTGCATTTATGTACTTATATGTATGTGTGTGTGTGATAATATTATTTTTTACAGTCTTATCTTACTCACAATGGAAGACAAGACGCTTTCAATACTGAAACAATTTACCCTGATGTAACTGCAATGACAGCATGAGTGCTTTTTCGGAAAAGAGGAACCGAGACAAACAACAGCAACAGCACCTACAGAGAGCCCAATTCCTGATGCACACTGAGCCACAGCTCCAAGCTCCATAAGACTACAGGCAGGCCTCAGTGTAAGGTCACCATAGAAAACATTCTTTAGTACTGACTCCATCTGCCCTGTGGCATGCATGCCCTGTCTCAGCACCTCTAAAACATCTCCAAAAAGTCAACTAAAACTCTTTAATTCCAGATTGGTTCTCCTAGATTCCCAGCCGAAAAACTATGAATATTTCCCATTTTTCATAGGTCTATATAGGCTACACTGGATGAAGTTAATAAACTGAGATGACCACAACAATACAGTATATGAACACCAATCAGAGGATGTTTGGCCAAGGCTTACCAGTCCAAAAACCTGAAGCTCTAGAGTCCATAACAATAAATACAACAGAAAGAAAAATAAACATAATTGCATCTCTCCAGAATTCCCTCATATGAAAAACTAAAATTGAAAATGGTGCTGAAATCCCAGCCAGATGTAACTCTAGCCTTTCATCTATTTGACCTGCAACACCCTTCCCTTCCCTCCCCTCCCGTCCCCTCCCCTCCCCATACTGCCACATCAATGTCTGTGTAAACCCTGTGCTTAGGAACATCAACCCTGTCCAGGATACGCTACAACTCACCGATTGCACTGCAGTTCACGTTGCTGTTTACAGATTTATATTGAGAGCCTCCCAGTTCCAGTGCCCTGCCTCGCATCGCTGCTGGTTTTTATTCATGGTTTTGTACTATTTTATATAAAAAAATGGGAAGCGGCGGGGTGTGAGCGGGACTAGACAGCCAGGTCATTGGGCCTGGCCCTGATGCTGCTGGCCTTGCTGGCCCTGCTCAGCCGCTGGCCGTCTGTGACCACCACGGGGGCCTCGTGCATCTCCACCATGGTGGTGACATGGCCCTCTTCCTGCGTGCCCTTCCCTCCGCTCCAGCTCCCGCCACTCGAGCTGGAGGTGGGTGGGGCAGCATCCTTCAGTGGCTGCTGCAGCTGCTGCTCGTCCTGGACGCTGCCGTCAGAGGAGGAGGAGGAGGGGGAAGGGGAGCCTGGATTCCTCTCCCGAGTCTGCTGCTCGGTGGCCTGATTGGCCCAGTTCTGCTCAGCGGCCAGCCTGTGGTTGTTGTTGGTGATGTAGAAGGAGGAGGGGGACTCCTGCAGATCCTCCTGGAGAGGATCCATCTTGAACTCGGCCCCAGCGGTCGCCGGGAGGGGGTACGCGCCCCCCGCGGTCACGTCCGTGTAGTTCGGCGGGTAGCTGAGGTTTGGAGGGGAAGTTCTCGGGGTGGGGGTTATGGGCTCGGGCTCCGCGTCGGCGTGGGGCAGCAATTCGTGCTCAGGGGCAAACTCGTTGGTCATGCCCTGTTTGACCTTCTTCCATCCAAGGTGATAGATCTCTAACAAATTCAGCAAAAGAGACACGCAAGCCACCACAAGCATAAATATGATGAAGATGGTCTTTTCCGTGGGCCTGGAGATGAAGCAGTCCACAGTGTTGGGACAGGGCCACCGCGCGCACTTGTACAGGGGCCGCAGCTGAAAGCCGTAAAGGAAATACTGACCTAAAATGAACCCAACTTCAAACAAGGTCTTAAAAATGATGTTGAACACGTAAGTGCGCAGCAGGGCACCCCTGATACGGATTTTCCCATGCTCGTCTCTGATTGGCGGCTTCTCCTTTTTGCCACCGCCACCGCCGCCCCCTCCGCCAGCATCCCCTCTTCCCCCTCCGTTTTTAAAGAGGAGCTCCTTCTCCTCCTGAAGCCTGCTGGACTTGCGCAGCTCCTCCTCCTTCTCCTTGCGCTTCTCCTCCATGCGGACAATGTGCAGTACGTGGCCCAGGTAGATGAGCGTGGGTGTGGACACAAAGATAATCTGCAGCACCCAGAAGCGAATGTGCGAGATGGGGAAGGCCTCGTCGTAGCAGACGTTCTCACACCCGGGCTGTTGCGTGTTGCAGGTGAAGTCAGACTGTTCGTCGCCCCAGACCTCTTCCGCCGCGGCCCCCAGCACCAGGATCCTGAAGATGAAGAGGACCGTCAGCCACACCTTGCCGATCACCGTCGAGTGTTCCTGCGCATTCTCCAACAGCCGCCCCAGAAAGCTCCAGTCACCCATCCTTTAAGATTTCTAGCCTGAGGAGAAAGTACAGTCAGAAGTGAATATGGACAAAAGAAAGACGTGGGGGAGACAAAGGAAGTAGGGAAAAAAAGAAAAAAATGTCAGAAACCTTTAAAAAAATATATATATATTTACAGGAGAAAAAATTACCTTAGCATATGGCATTGATTGATTTTTGCTTTTGCACTTTTCACTTTTTTTTGTTCTGGTTTGTCAGTGGTCTGCTTAAAACAAAATGTAGTCACAACCAGCAGACTATTTGAACATTACCAGTTCAAATCAGGATCAAACAGTCTCCTCTTACACTGATAGGACATATAAGCAGGGCCCAAGCTAGCAGAGAGGAGGCATGAGCCCAGAAGAGGACCACCCCCCCCCCCCCGTCCAAACCTCACACACTGGGCACAGGCAGGAGTGGAGTTATTACCTTTGTGTTAAATCAATCGAGTGGCTCTCATAAAGCTGGTTCTGATGACACATCAATGCGAGGGTCCGACAGAGCAGTTTTAAACAGAGATCGATTTTATCGAATCATTGGCAAGTGAGAATTTTAGATCCATTGATCATCAAACTTGCTAATTGACTCAAAATGTTTACGCCTTGGTGTAGTGTTACATGGACCCCCACTTGTCCATCACTGCAGGCCACGAACCCAACATACATGTGCCATATAACTGCTGTCTCTCTCTCTCTCTCCCTCTCTCCCTCTCTCCCTCTCTCATACTCGCTCCATTGCCCACCAGGCATGTGCTGAGCTCCACAGTATAACGTTCAGAGCCAGTTATGGACAGGTCTCAGGCTTGGGGACCATTCCCTGACTGCCACATAGCTCTGCCTCATAGCTTCATGTTAGCCTCATCCTACACCATACAGTAATGTGATGGGAGTACTATTGCCATCTCACTCATCACGAAATGTTAAATTTCACAATTATGTGAGTGCCTTATGTGAGATATTGCTGTTGGGTTAGAATTACCCAAATGTAGTAGTTGTCCGAGGAAGATTGAATAAACAAGCACTCAAAGTGACTTGTACTCTTTATAATATCTTTTGTAATATCTGAAATTATAGGCTCCGACATTTCACCGTTAAAGGTAAAAAGTTACTACTAGTGATTATACTGTGGCATGCACATCACACCCACTCAACACGACTAATGTTTTTATTATCCCCTAGCCTGTAATTTACTCAAAAAAGCCTTTTTTTTTTTTTTTTGCCATAAACTATTTTATAATTTTCACCATAGAATTAGAAAATGCTCTTTGGGTATAATAAAACTATGGCTACAGTATTTGCCTTCATAAAAAAAATTGAACAAAATCTGAAATTCTAATTATAACTGTTCAAGGTGTGCCATGACCCTGCACAACTAAAACAAACAAATGTACATTTTATATTTAAATTAATTTTACATTTTAATATAGTGAATTATAGATATTTGTGAGCATAGTAAAAATATTTAATATACTTGAAATGTTATTATTAACGTATAATCTAGGTGATGAGCTAAATTGGTTTTGCTCCTTCTTTTGCTCTTTCTTTTGCTCTTTTGTGAAATTGGATTCAATATATTGAATTGTCACTAATATGTGAATAAATATTTACAAATCAATAACTTTTGATAACTCAAAAAAACAACAGAAGCACACACAAGCCACTAAATACTTCTAGAACAACTTTGGTTTTTGAAACATGCACACCAGCAGTCAGTAACATGAATACAAAGTACATTTTTAAAAATGTTTAAGCTGGTAAAGACAAGCAAGAGAACACTCTTACCAAGTCTGCTGAAATTCTACATGGAGGCCTAATCATTTCCTGGAGCAATTAGTGTGACATAAGGCACCGTGGTTAAAATAGTACAAAACATGAAAAAATTGTTACTGTCCAAAAGAAAAATCTAAAAGCTAATGTGCTGGCATCAGTGTGTATGATTAGGTAATAATATTCTGTTTCACTCTTACTACTTCAGTACATTTTGATGTGTTCCAATTAAAAGAAACTACCTCCACAGACCTCTGATGTCAATAGACACACAATATATGCAAAGCGCATATTATCCAACAAGAGAGCATTTTCAAATGAATGTTAAAAAGGGACAAATATATTTAAATCTCACACTGAAGTGAGTGCACTGTCCTTTATAGTTCCTTTACAAAAGCTGGAGTCACCTGTTCAGATACAACCAATAATTTGTTGCACATGCTTGTTAAAACATTAATAGTTTATCAATGTATTACGCTAATCTTAATCTGAAGTATTTGTTTATGGTCTGCAGTGACTAACCCTCTGCAGTGAGGAGGACAGACACTCAGCAGGAGCAAATGAGCGAGCATGCCGACGCATTCCAATATCAAACACTTCATCCAAAGGCAAACCAGACAGCAGAGAAGAGGGAGGACTTACTAAAATGCTGTATTGTGGGTAATAAATCCATCGACTAGGGCTCAAAATATATATAATACCTGGAAACAGAAAGCATTTTTGTAATTAATCAAGGAAGCAGATTATAGCAAAAAAATCCTAATCTTATATGGTTATACTTAATTTTAAGGGCCTGTTTTTACTATTAGAAAGCACTTAATAAATATGTTATTACATATTAATCATTACTTATTTTAACCAGTTAATAAACAAACAGCATGTAGTAAATGGATAATAACATTTCCATACTAGTGGCTGAATACCACTCTAGCCAGGAAGTAACTGTATTGGTTGTAAAGATCTATGTTAATACCCAACATGATATAAAACAAGAAATTCTGAATATCAAAAAATTCACAATTTCATGTATTATTAATTTAATACCTGATCCATATCTGCTTGCTAAAATGTAGTTATAGTTAATCAGTTGGTAGCGATATATTTATAATTTATTTGCTAAATGTATAAATAGGCCCTTAAAATAAAGAGTATGCCCCAATATTTTTACAGCTTTTCCAGACATATTACCTTCTTAAAATTATACTCAATTTATTCATTTGATAATGTAATAAAATTGTATTTAGGAAACTCTCCAAATACCCCTTCACTTATTATTATTTTTATTTTTTAAATCATTTTCAGGAACATCACTTAGACCTTGTTGCCCAAGGTAATGTCCATGTCCTATAGTACTTAACAGTATCAGATTACATTATTCATATAAGGGCTACCCCACTGAAGCTGTTCTTAATTTAAAATGTGAAAACACAAATAAAGCATTGGTGCTTTCATAGATGTTTTGATTAGCCCTCATGTCCCCTTTGAAGCTGTAATAATATAAAATTGTAAGAATTTAAAACATTCACTTTCCAGTAATTAAACATTAATTAATACACAATTAACAATTATTTAGGTGTCTGTCCTCATGTAGATGTCACTCACCCCTTATAAATGACTCGTGGACAGGTACTGCAAAACAAGGCATCCAGTGGTTTATAGCATTAATAGGTGTTAATGGGTTTTAGTAAGTCATTGATGTGGAGAGTAGTGTCTACTAGAGGACCTATAGGATGAAACATGTATGCCATTGTAGCTTTTGAAACACTAGTTGTACAGTAGTAAGAAAAGTTGAATAGCTACTAAAGTAATTGTTGGCTTACAGTTTTTACTTCAATGTACAATGTAAAACTGGACTTGTCTGTCACATGATAATTTTTTCTTTGTGTGAATTTCTGCCCTGTGTCATAAAATTATTAGAGGAGTATTGTGCACTTTTCGCGCGAGAATATATGCAATATTGCAAACGTTTTGTCTTGTATGATGCCCAAGAGCAATTTAACTAACAGTGTAATCCACTGCAACCATATGTGCGAAATATCACAAACTTTAGGGGATAAGATGCAATCAACATTATTTAAGCAACGAGTCGATCAAAAAATACTTATTTTTTTCTACCGTGTGAATATGTAAATGATGGAGGAATGGCCCCACCCCAAACAAGTGCTGGTCTCAACAGAATTTGAAGTGCTGATCAAGGGAAATATTTCGCCTAATCAACTGATGTTCAGTGAGTGAAGCATGTCATGAGTAGTTTAAGCAACACAGGGTTTCGCTGCGATTGAAAAAATAGTTTTGCTATAATTTAAGTTTTCATATCTGGGCACATATTGTAAGCATTCGGTCTGTATTACATTATTCCATATTTATTCATTATGGTTATGATTATGATGATGATGTTTATATCAGTATTATCATTAATATCACTAATAGACTACTACTACTAGGCTATTATTATTGTTATTATTACTATTATTAATTACATAAATTACGGAGGTTGTTTTTAATGCAAAACACCGTAGGCTAATGTGTCTGTTTTACCTGTTTTTAATAGCTAATTTTATATTTTAAGATGTGTGTCTACTACCACTACTTGATCACTACCTTCACTTCAGATGAAACACTTTTATAAGTATTAATGCTTACAAGTGGTTTTGTTTTGGGTTGTTTGAAGTTTTATGCACTGAAAAGCCGTCTGAAAGCCTGACAAAGCGGAAGGTGCCAGATCTCCTTTGTGCCCGCTGGCACAATCCATTGAAGCATCGCTGCCATTGTGCCAGAGACATTGTTTAACACGCTGATAATTAAGGGGCTACAAGCACCCAAATATATAACACATTTTTTTTTAAACAGAAGAAACAATTCAACGATATATTCCGTTAAAGCAACATCACACTCACACTGTCCAGGATGTACCATGCCAATAATGATGTTCACATGCACCAAGTCTTCACCATACCTTGGCCAGGGGATGCCAAACTTAGCTACTGAAAGCAATATCCGGCTGCCACCGATGCCATATTTTGAGTGCGTTGGATATCATACAGAGCGTCCTAGGTAGTAGCAGCCCTCCCCTCTCCCCCGTTCCCAAATCCCAGTAGCTGTGCCAGCTTACCGAACTCTCCTGGAAGCTGCCAACCAGCCAACTTATTCAAGCACAGTCTTCTTCACGTGGATTCGAGGCCAGTCTTGCGCAAAAAGCTAGTTTTTAGAGGCGAATTGAAGTAGGAGATGGTGTTCCGCGGAGCGCAGCTGCCTCCCGTTCCCAGCCATCGCGACTGTCACATTGTGTGACCATGCATGACTGAATCCAGAGAGTCATCACCCTGCACGCGCGCGCGCTCGCCACGCCCCTGGCAACTTCCAAAACTCAGCACCCAAGCAACAGAAGTGCATGTGCTCTGTACCGGGTACGTTCATACTTACTGTGGAGTAATATGGGTACTCTTTTAAAAATATTTGAAATATATTATCTTATTGCTTCATTAGACGTAGCCTAGGTTATGGGGGGAACAGTTATAATAGTAACATTCACAATAAGATGCACTGTTTGCATATTTTGTTTTTAGTGGTTGGCCTTCGTATTTTGGAATTTCATGGAACTATGCAACCATGACAGACTGTGGGTTAAAATCCCAAGCAATTCTTTACCACACTATGCGGTTATAGAAGAACGTGACACGCAATTGCTGGTTGACTTTCAAAACTCATACAGTACAAAAATAACACAAGTAGGCTACCTCCCTTCCGCACCCCCTTCGGTTATGCCTGAGGACACATCACATGCTTTTCACATACTGCTAACACAAAAAAGTTATTAACACACAACGATTTTATAACGTCACTGAACCACTTAGGAAACGCCAACAGAACAAGCAAAATCTGTTTGCAGTTGTTTTTTGTTTGTTTGCACACGACTGTAGTTTAATTCCAACTGTAATGATAAATAAAAACTCAAACTTTACGCATTAATTATTTATTAAAACAGCTGTACTCTGCAACAAAATATCAAAAAAGCATTTGTGCACATTTAAATCAGGGTGTGTGTTTCTATTTGTGAACAAAAACAAATTACACTAATCAAACAATTTTAAAGGAAGTCTTAAATACAGTAAAATCCTTCAATTACCATGATCACGCCATATGAAAGCCAACTGCAGTTATAATGCATTACATTATGATGTATAAATAGATATAACTAAATTTGTATACTGCATACAGCTCAATAAATGTGAAATTGTCATAGCTTATTCCTAATTTGCACCTTTATTATTGTGTATAGAACAGAGACTGTAATGAAAATAATCATTCAAAAACCTTAGCCAAAAATAAAAATCATGTTTTAAAACACAAAGAAACCATTTACACTGGTCTGTTACCAAAGACCAAGCAGATAAGGCAGAAAGTCCAGAGCAAAAATAAAGAAAACAGATGACAGTTGACAAATTGTTAAAGGTGTGCTCTATTGCTCAAACTGCTCTCACCTATTATACAGGTGGTTCACAGCACACATAGGAAGTGAGGATAACGAAACAAGTTTCTGGCTGGACCTCAGACAAACTTTAGCCTTAGTTACCCTTGTGTGTAAAAGCAGAGGCACACATGCTGAGATATCCAAGAACTAAAATAAGGCACAAGCTGCAGTAACTTCCGAAAGGGAATAGATACCATTAACTGGTGTCAGTCCCAGTATGAGGGATACAGAATAGTCTCCCAAAGACCCGCTTTAAAGCTCTTTGGTGTTACACCAGTAGACATGGGGATCTGAATTCTTACGCTGATATACTCCTGCCAGCTTTCCAGTTTTAGTACTAAATTTTAGATTCAAAATGTCACTGTTAATTTCTGGCAGCTTGACTGACAGTCAGAGTGCAAAGCGTATCTCTGTTATTAAGACGTTGTTATTGTTTCAAAAAACAATACAAGGTTCATAAAATATTTCACTGTCCTCGTCATTATCACCATAATTAAAATAAAGTATCTGAATGTTAAAGACAAAAAGAGTTCAAAGCCAATGCACCACAACAAGTGGGGCACTCATATAGCTGACTGATAAGAGTTTTGTGCCAATGTAATGAATGTAATGATCAGCTATCCCTATAGCAGATGTCAAACCAAGGTTCTTACTGTGGTAATTAAAGATCTTACTGCACTTATCACAAAGAATAAGGGGTTCCCCAGTATCCTGGCCAAATTTCTAATTTAACTGTCTCAATATTCAAGCCATCTAATCACCCTCCAGTTCAGTTGACTAAATAAACCCCTCCCTCTCCATCTCAGTTGGCATGTGGCGAGCGATTCCTATTATTAATATTATAATAAAATAAAAAGCACTCCTCATGAACAATGATCATGATTTTCCTTACATTGCCATTGCATTATTTGCTTACCAGAAGCCCTTTTCCACTGATATTTACATATGGTACCATTTGAATATTCCACATTCATACAGCTGGATATTTACTTTCACACTTCAGGGTAACCACACTCAAAGGGATAACAGAATCACCCCAGCCAAGATTTGAACCTGCAGCCTTTCGCTGACAAGTTCCCAAACTGTCACGTTCACAGTCTTTCATAGTTCACAGTTATCTTCTTCCATGGTTATTAACAGATAATGTTCCCACAACATTTAATTAGTACGTGAGGGTCATCCTCATCCTCCTCCTCATCATAATCATAGTGAACCCACACAGTAACATGTGTCCTATGAGTAAGTACACTACCAGTCAAAGGTTTTAGAACACCCACATTTTCCAGTTTTTACTGAAATTTAAGCAGTTCAAGTACAGTGAATAACCTGAAATGGTACAAAGGTAAGCGATAAACTGCCAGAGGTTAAAAAAAAAGTTTAGGTTACCAAAAACTGAAAAATAATGTACATTTTTTGGCAGTAAGTAGTTTCCTACAACATCAAAAGGCACTTGGAAACTGGAGGAAACTCTGACAGGAAGAGGGCTGGCAGACCCAAAACCACAACAAAATCAGAAGACAAGTTTCTAAGAGTCAACAGGCGTGATAGGCGGCTCACAGGATAACAGCTTCAAGCGCAGCTTAACACTGGTCGAAGTAAGGAAGTCTCAGTTTCAACTGTGAAAAGACTTCGAGCTGCAGGTTTGACAGGTCAAGTGGCAGTAAGAAAGCCATTGCCATTGGGCCATGAAGCACCGCCAGTGGACTACTGAAGACTGGAAGAAGGTCTTATGGACCGATGAATCAAAATTTGAAATCTTGAAATTTTGAGAGGTTTTTGTAGGCCGTTGAGTAGGCGAAAGGATGGTTCCTCAGTGTGTGACACCAACTGTCAAACATGGAGGAGGAAGCGTGATGGTCTGGGGCTCTTTTGCTGGATCCAGAGTCGACAACTTGGACAATGAGTCGGCCCATTACTTGTTCCCTGAAAAGGGCCCTTTTTTTTTTTTTTTTTTATAACTCTGAAATTGACATTATTTTTCCGTTTTTGGAAACCTAAACTTTTTTTTTTTTAACCTCTGGCAGTTTACTGCTTACCTTTGTACCATTTCAGGTTATTCACTGGACTTGAACTGCTTATATTTCAGTAAAAACTTGAAAATGGGGGTGTTTTAAAACTTTTGACCGGTAGTGTACTTTCAAATACACAGGTTAGAGAGAGTGAGTGTGTGTGTGGTGTGTGTGTGTGTGTGTGTGTGTGTGTGTGTGTGTGTGTGTGTGTGTGTGTGTGTATGTGTGTATGTGTGTGTATGTGTGTGTATGTGTGTGTATGTGTGTGTATGTGTGCATGTCGCTGTTCTGTTAAAGTATGCCACTAGATGTCACCATGGAATCGAATCAGCCGTACAAGAGCTGTTCCAATCCAGAGGAAGGCAACAGTATGAAGCTTCATCAGCTCTCACTGTTCCTATCCCACATCTGTAAAGCAGTACACCCAATTTGAACAGTTGGTGTGAATGGAATGTTATGCATTAAATGCATATCGAAGAGTAGCTAGTCAGCAATGACAGAAAAATCAGTTTACGGGTGCAAGTTCTGCAACAAAAATGGATATCTTTACAGCAACTGTTTGATTATTCTTTCAACACACATTTTTACTGATTGGTCGTTTTATAATGATTATGATGGAGAAATGTAGCTCTATTTAGCTCACTTGCTAGCTGTAATTTCTTTAGTACTGTATACAAATACGTTTTAACTCCTGAAGAGAATAAAATGAATGCTACGCATTGTATATGGCATTATCACTCGGGTTCATCTAACACATAGACATTTTCTAAAGATATAAACATACATGTGGCTTTAATTTCTCAAGATGAATGGATCAATCTATTTGATATGATTAAACTTATCTGAGCAACAAATATGTACACATGTAGTTCCGTTTTGGATATCAGAGCTAACATATAAAACATACATTGCTGCAAGCTAACTTTGCTCAAAATGAAATCACTTGAAACTTGAGAAATATCTTCTGATAACAAAAGTAAATATGAGAAATGACAGCCCAACAAATATTAATAGCTGGTGGAATGTGTGATATCTTGAAATTACAACATATAGCTATACATGTAACTTGTCAGCTAGATATTGCTAACATGCTAACTTCATTGTTATATTGCTAACTAACATTGCTACAGCTGTCTCCAGGATGAGTGTAAACTCTGTGGTAAAGGTCATTCCTGATGATGAATATCCAAGTAGAGTTTCACGTGCTTCACAAAGGAAACTCTTTTTGCTCCAACCCACTATCACTCCTTTGCTCAGTCAAGTATTAATGGTTTTACTGACATCATACCAAGTTCATACTCACATGAGGGGTGGAGTGAGGTTGGGCGCAAGTAAACTGGGACACAACCAAAGTGTGCTGCTCCACCCCACCCCACCCCCTGCCCCACGGACAGGGCTGAGCAGATGCAGGGCAGGGACACAGTGTCTCAGCAAAGGCAAAGGGGAATTGACCATTCTCAGCTCTGTAACCAGGCAGAGCCAGGCACAGAAACCAGGTTCTCCTTCCAGTTTCTGCCAGTTTCCAAAAAATAAAATAAAAATAAGTTGATTGTAACAAAATACTGTAGCATCTTTCTACCTACTGGAGTCCCCTCTGCTAACTGGCAGGGAATTAAGTTTTGCACAGGGATGGGGGGCTCACACGGCCTTGCTGCTGGAGGAATCCGAGGACGACAGCAGCATCTCGTTCTTTTTGTTCTGCAGGAAGGTCTTGTCCTTGGTTGCGTTGTCCGGAAAGGCATGCTTGTTATTGGAGCCCCCTGAGCACCTCATCAGAGCTTTGACGATCAGGTAGGACAGCTCGGCAATGTTGAGCACAATGCAGATGCCCGAGGATGCCACCATGAAGATGGTGAAGATGGTCTTCTCGGTGGGGCGGGAGATGAAGCAGTCCACCACGTTGGGGCAGGGCCACTCCTCACACTTAACCAGCCGGGGCATCTGAAAGCCATCGTAGATGAAGTACAGGACGTACATGAATCCTCCCTCAAAGACCAGCCGGAAGAACAGGCTGGACGTGTAGGTCCACCACAGGGGGCCTGTGATGGGCAGCCGCCGGTTGCGCAGGCTCTCCAGGTCGTCCTGCACCTTGTCGCTGTGGGCACGGAGGATGCTCCTCTTGGTCCCGAGCTTGCGGTAGGCTACGTGCATGGCCACCAGCAGTGCCGGTGTGGAGACAAAGATCAGCTGCAGGCACCACAGCCGGATGTGAGACACGGGGAAGAAGCGGTCATAGCAGACGTTCTTGCAGCCGGGCTGCTGCGTGTTGCAGGTGAAGTCGGACTGCTCGTCGCCCCACACACTCTCGGCCGCCAGCACCAGGATCATGATGCGGAAGATGAACAGGACCGACAGCCAGATCTTCCCCAGGCTGGTGGAGTGCTTGTTGACTCCACCCAGCTGAGCGTACAGTGCACCCCAGCTCATCCTGACCCCTTCGGCTCAGACCACCTGGGGGAGAAGGTCGATCAACAAGAGGCAGAGAGGAGTATAAGCTCTTGAAACATATTATCACACATATTTTAACTAAAGCTATTAATTCAGTAACACCACAATACACAATGTCCCGTTGGTACCACCAAGCAAATGGCAGTACTACATCACAATTATGCTGCTCTCATTCATTGAAAACTAAAATCACACAGTAGTTCAGAGGTCACATACTGTACATTAGATCATAAGTATACATAATACAGAGAATAAGCTGTTTGGCCCATCTAGGCTCCTCATTTCGTAGTCTAAAGAATATCCAGCACTGCATCAAGGCTGGACTTGAATACCCCAAGCGTTTCTGGCAAGCTGTTCCACACATTGACATTTCTCTGTGTAAAAAAATACTTCCTGGGCCTCCCGCGTGGTCCAGTGGTTACAACGTCCGACGCTGGCCACGGAGACCGGGGTTCAATTACCCGTCTCGCCAGAGTCGGCTCTGGCCAGGAGCGCCGCCAGGGGCAGCAATTGGCTGTCCACCCCAGGGAGGGGGGAGGGAAGCTGACATGACGTTCGCTGCACATAAGAGTGGCCCTGTAGTACCGGGTTGCGTTCGATGGCTTGGCGAGTGCTGTCTTGGAGGAGGTGTTATTTAGCCTTCGTCACTACCGGTCGCAGGACTACGGCAGCAAAGTCACATTACTAGGGGGGGATTGACATAAAATAGCAGGTCTAATTGGCTACCAAATTGGGAGAAAATTTGATAAAATCAAGAAAAAAAAAAAGAAAAATTATATATATATATATATATATATATACTTCCTGATATCAGTACGAAATTTACCGTTAACTAATTTCTACCTGTGCCATCTTGTTCTGCTAATTGAACTAAATAAAAAAAATCTGTGGTAGTTCACTTTGTTAATCTCTTTTATGAATTTAAAAACCTCAATCAAATCCCCCCTAAGTCTCCGTTTGCTAAGCTTAAATAGATTGAGTGCCTTAAGTCTATCCTCATAACTTACCTTTCATACCAGGTATCAATTTAGTTGCTCTTCTTTTAACTTTTTCAAGAGCTTCTATATCTTTCTCGTAGTGTGGTGCCCAGAACTGCACACAGTATTCTAAGTGAGGTCTGACAAAGGCATTGTATAACATTAATATAACCTCCTTTCATTTATACTCAATACCTTTTCCTATATATCCCAGCATCCTGTTAGCCTTTTTACTGATACAACACAATGCCTAGATCCCGATAAGACTTTGATCAACTACTACTCTAAAGTCCATTTAAAATTGAACACATTATAATTTTTCTCTTCCCATAAAACACTCCTGTCTTACATTTTTATTTCCCATGTGCATAACTTTACATTTACCAATTGTGGAGGACGTCGGTCTCGGCCACATGGGAGTGGCATGGTTGCCTGTCTTGTTTCATGTGGTAGAGGCCTTTGGAGCAGTGCGACTTTCCGGGGGCAGGTTTGGCATCTCTCAGGGTGTGAGAGTGAACTGTCACCCGGAAGGGAGCTCCAAAGGCCTTAATTGGTGTAATTATTATTTAATTATTTAATTGGTGTCAATCAGTCAATTGATATAGAAGTCAATTGGCTGATTGGGTGTCTGGGTGAGAATGTGAGTTGAGTGATTGTGATTGGGTGATTGCCTCACGAGTCCCACCTGAGCCAGGCAGAAACTAAGCCTATTTAAGAGCAGGTGGGGCGAGTGGGGAATCAGTCAGTCTTGTCGTGATGTGTGTGAGTGCGCGTGCACGTATGTTGTGAAAATGTTGTGAAATGTGGATGTTTAATGTTTAATGTTTGTGGTGATGTAGAATGTTGGATGTTTGGAGTTTTGTGTGCATTTGTCGAAAGTGACTGAGTAGAGTGCTTCCTGTGTGAGTGGGGAAGAGGGAGAGGGGGTGCTCTTTGGGTGTCCGCCTCTCTCCCTCGGTGTGATTATGGAGGAGCGAGAGGGTGCCCTGGAAGAGGGTACGCCTCTCGCCCTCGGTTTCAGTAAAAGAGAACTCACACTCGACAGTGGAGAGTGTTTCTGAGCAACAGCCCAAGAACTCACTGGAAAAGTGGAGGGTCTTGGGACTGATTGCCAGAACTCTCACTGTGGAGAGTGGCGAGTGTCTCTGGATGAATGGGAAAGAGAACTCGAACTGAATTGGCGTGTGACACCAATATTGAATTTCATTTCATCTGCCATGGTTCTGCCCACTTCTGGATTTTGTTTAAATAATCTTGTATTACAAACTATTGGCTAAACCCCCAAGTTTTGTATCAAATTTAACTATGTTGCTACCATCATCCCTATTAAGATAATTTATGTAAATAAGAAAGAGCAGAGGTCCCAGCACTGATCCCTGTGAGACTCCACTGCCCACAACCCCTAGATCAGATACAACCTCTCCTACCATTACTCTTTGTAGTCTACCTTGCAGCCAATTATGAACCCACTCTGAAATAACTCCTGTAATTCCTACTGAATTCATTTTGACCACAAGCCTCTCGTGTGAACCTTGTCAAATGCTTTTTGAAAGTCCAAATATATAATATTGTAACGGTGGGCAGCTAGCCTAGCCACAGGAATGATGCTAGCTGCTTTCCATCTACAAAGCTACTATATGTCCCAGGGGCCTGTGCGGCCGGTTAAACCCTAAATGTATAGCTAGCTATATTCACAAATGTTCAAATATGGTAATCGATACATTGTTTGAGTGAAAGCCCCTTTTCCCTTCATATGAATGATGTTTGTATGAGTGTATGTCACATCGCCATGGGTGTGTATGCATGTAGAATGACTCCCGTATGAAAGATTGTACATCCCTGTGCCTCACGCTTTATTATAATAAAGAAGGAGCACTATAATGGAAAAGCAAAGTCTCTCGACCCTTGAATTTGTGGTGTTCACTGCTACACTGGTGTCAGAAGCGGAACGAATCGATGCCGAAAAACCAATGCGAAAAAGGAAGACTTCACTCCTGGGGTCGCTGAGGGAGTTCCTGCCACAGATGGGGGAACTTGGCTACACTGATGACATGCTAACGTCAGCTAGTGAGCTCAGAACGTGAGGCCGCTCGAGTGCTAGCAAAGTAGCCACGGGTAGTGAGCTCAGAGCGAGCGGTTGCCACACTACTACCTGCCCGACAGTCGACACTTTCCTGTCAGCAGCCAGAGATAGCGTGAGCGAGGCATGGGACCTTCTAGCAGCTGTCGACTCGACAGCACCCGTGGTGGGCGGACCTAGTTCAGGCGGCCGAATGGTCGCTTCTCCTGAGCGGCTCGGCGGGGCTCCCCAAGGCCACCACAGGTGGTGGGAGCACACTCCACCGGGGCTCAAAGTAAGCTGCTACGGCGGGAAAGGCGACTGGGAGGCATACACAACCCAGTTTCACTTTATAGCGGAAGCAGCAGAGTGGAGCGAAGCGGAGAAAGGCGCTAAGCTGGCGGCGGCCCTGGAGGGAAAAGCTCTCAAAACACTCTTGGACCTGGGTCCCGACACCACGCCTACCTACCAACTCCTCTGCATAGCACTAAAAAGATACTTCTCGCTGCCGACGTCCAGTGCTTAGCCCAGCGATCCTACCCACAGCACCCAGGAGAAGTCCGCGATAGCCTGGCTCTTGATGCCTTGACGACTTCCTGAGGGGATTACGACCGGCGAGCCTCCGGCAACAAGTCCGGATCACCTGCCCCACCAACTTGAACGAGGCCTTGGCTAAGGTGGTGGAATTGGAGGCGATTCTAGACAAGGAAATACCTGCACGCTGGGCGGTCCGTGCAGTGGGCCGCCTGGGAAGCAGCATTCATAGCATATTTGTGCTATGCTACATTGAGGGGGAGCAGGTCAACACGCTGATCGTCGGCAGCGACACCATCAGCCTGATCTGACACAACCTGCTGCCCCAGGTCACGGACTGGTCTTGCACGAACACCAGGCTAGAGACAGTAACAGGGCAAACAGCTGGGCTGTAAAAAGTAGTTTTTACAGCTGGGCGAGAAAACCGTCTCGCAGAACTTTTTCCGGGCCCACATCTCCAACCCCTGCATCCTGGGTCTCGACACTCTCGCTGCTGGGGGAGCCATCATAGACACAGCCGCACATCAAATCCTGGTCAACATGCGACCACTACGACAGCCAGCGAAAATACACAGCCAGCAAAAGGTCATGCGAGTGCTCCCACAGCCAATCACACCAACGGCGGAAGATGATGGGTCCGATGACGCAGCGCAGCAACGACAACTCCTAGCTGAGTTCCAGTATCTGTTTGCAGCTAAAGACAAGGACTGCACCTGCACAACCATTGTCCAGCATCACATAGAAACCGACGCAGCAACCCCCATCCGATAGCGAGCGAGACGACTGCCCCTCGCTAAATGGGAGGAAGTGGAGGCCTCCCTGGGTCTCCCTGGCCGCGCTGATTCGTAACAAAGACGGGTCCCTGCGGTTCTGCGTCAACTACCGTTGCCTGAATGACATCACCAGGAAGGACTCTTACCCACTGCCTCGCATTGATGATGGCCTCGATTCAGTAGCCGGCTCCACGTGGTTCAGCGCACTGGATCTCTGCAGCGGCTACTGGCAGGTTCCCCTCTCCCCGTTAGCCCGACCAAAGACAGCCATCACTATCGGCAGGGGATTATGGGAATTCAAAGTCATGCCATTCGGATTATGCAACAGTCCAGCCACATTCGAACGACTGATGGAGAAGGTGCTGTAGCTGGTTCCAGCATCAGCATGCATGGTGTATATAGATGACATTCTGGTCCATGCATCCACCTATACTGCTGCGCTAAACAATCTGTGCACAAGGTTTGAACAGATCGCGAAGGCTAACTTACGCCTGAACTCGGCTAAGTGCAGCCTCTTTCACCGGCAGACCAGCTTCCTGGGGCACATTGCGAGTGAGAGGGGTCTCCACTGACCCAGAAAAAGTGGAAGCAGTGTAAAAGTGGCCATCTCCAAAAGGTGCGCAGCTTCTGGGCCTAGCCTCATACTACCGGAGGTTCATCGTAGGGTTTGCTAACATCGCCCAGCGCCTACACCAGCTGACTGAAAAGGGACAGGGACTGAAAAGGGACAGCGGTTTAAGTGGTCTCACCTATGCAACAGCTCCAGCCCTCACAGCAGCTCCAGTTTTAGCCATCCCTGACCCATCTAAACCCTTCATTTTTAACACTGATGCCAGTAATGATGGCGTAGGGGCGGTCCTCTCACAGACCAGAGAGGACGGAAAGTTGTGGCCTACTACAGCCGTGCGCTGCACAAACCTGAGCGCAACTACTGTGTGACGAGACGGGAGCTGCTGGCAGTCGTCACGTCCACCAAACACTTCAGGGCGTACCTCACCGGAAAGCGATTTGTGCTCCGGACCGACCACGCCTCCCTCCGATGGCTGCTGTGCTTCAAGGATCCCGTTCAAGTAGCCTGCTGGCTAGAAGCTCTGCAGGAGTTTAACTTAACAGGATTTAACTGCAGGAGTTCTGCGATAGGCGACCTAACCTCATCTCAAGCCATGCTGTACCACCGCTGGTCAGACTTGGCCCGGGGCGTCGTCCATCTCCACTCATCACCCCCCTCCAGCTATGGCCCACTGTACTGCGCCTGGTCCACGGCACCGCAGGGTCCGGTCACTATGGCATAAACAAAATGCTGCAGCACCTCAGAGAGCAGTTTTACTGGGGCCATCGAGACGTGATCTCCTACTGTCGCAGGTGTGACGCCTGCACCGCAAAGAAAGGTCAGTTAGGCCGCTCTCTCGCCCCCCTACAGCAAGCTGCATGCGGTGCCCCTATGGAGAGAGTGGCGATAGACGTGGTGGGTCCGTTTCCAATATCCAATAGAGAGTCCGGTAACCGCTACGCCCTCACGGCCATGGACTACTTTACAAAGTTAGTACTACTTGTACTCTTTAGTACCATCACAAGAAGCCTCAGTAGTTGCGGACCGTCTCCTGGAGGGGATGTTCTGCTGGTTCGTCATGCCAGCCGAACTGCACAGCAACCAGGGGAGGAACTTCAAGAGCCAGGTGTTTGGTGAGGTGTGTTGCTGGCTCGCCATTTGGAAGACTCGCACAACTCCCCTCTACCCGCAAAACGACGGCCTGGTGGAGCGCTTCAGTCGCACCCTCACTGCGCAGCTGGCTCTCCTCACGTCAAGGCACCAAAAAGACTGGGACACCCGCCTCCCTCTGGTCCTGCTCTCATACAGGTTGGCGGTGCAGGAGTCCACGGAGTGCCTGCCGGCGTCCCTCATGCAGGGACGGGAGCTGCGCACAACTGTCAGTCTGATATTTGGCTGCCCGCCAGAACTGCCCCGCCAGCCTGGGTTCAAGTACACCCACAAACTACGACGCAGGCTGCATGGGTCATGAGTTTCAAGCAGGCGAGCGGGTGTGGGTCTTTAACCCCTGCAGAAGAAAAGGCCAGTCGCAAAAACTAGACAGTGACTGGGGAGGCCCCTGTCTCGTCGTGGAATGGCTGTCAGACGTGGTCTACAAGCTCCGACTACACCAACGGCAATGGATAGTGGTGCTACACCACGATCGCCTTGACTCGTACCTGGGCTCTGAAGAATGCCCCTTGACCCGAGGGGAGGGCCACTCGTCGCCTGTTTTTTTAAAAGCGGGGGGTAAGTGTAACGGTGGGCAGCTAGCCTAGCTACAGGAATGCTAGCTGCCCTCCATCTGGCTTGTTTGTAGCATCTAAGGTGGCTAAGCTTGGTAGCCGCAGGCTACAAAGCTACCATATGTCCCGGGGGCCCTTGTGGCCGGTTAAACCCTAAATGTATAACTAGCTATATTCACATATGTTCAAATGTGGTAATCAATACATTGTTTGAGTGAAAGCCCCTTTTCCCTTCCTATGAATGATGTTTGTATGAATGTATGTCACATCGTCCACCATTATTGGGTGTGTATGCATGTAGAATGACTCCTGTATGAAAGACAAGCAACGATTGTGCCTCATGCTTTATTATAATAAAGAAGGAGCACTATAATGGAAAAGCAAAGTCTCTCGACTCTTGATTCTGTGGCGTTCACCACTACAATATCATAAGCCTGGTACAAGTCAAAACACTTCACTAATAATACATTTCAAGACTTCACATGAGATGACTGTTAAACTGACAGACCTATAGTTCCCATCCAAATCCTGACTGAAGTCAGGAAGATAATGTTTACCTTCAAAAATAAGAAAATTCTCCAAATTATTTATTTGAATGTGTATAATCTTAAAATACACATCCAGTAACCACTTGGAAAAACAACACATTGGAAACCTTAAATCACTTCAAATTCTTCACTTTATACTACATTACATGTTTAAAAGCAGTTGAACGCTAGGTGGAGCGCACGGTTTATTGCCAGCGTTCTCTTGGGTGGCGGTTATAGTTAATAATCCAATGTAAGCATTTATAAACCATTGCTGGATTTCAAACCCAAGTTTGAAACTTGCCATGTGTTTTGAATTGAAAAGTTGTTTTTGTTTTTTTATTTGAGAAGAACATATACGTTAACGTTTATTTCCCATCGCAGAAAACTGTTTAGTTTCCAAAATTACGGGGAAAAAACAAAAAAACTAACGGGATTATATATATTACTTCCAAATATATAGATCAAAATAGTCGGTAACCCAGTTATCCAGGGCTAAATCTAGGGCTAATCAAGACACCGTTGTTAATTAGACTCAAAAAGCCGGTTGACAAAAATAGTAAAAATCCATAATTATATGAATCGAAATAAATAGCAACTTACCTAATATTCATCAGACATCAAAATGAAAGATTATAACTAGATAATAATAATTAAAAAAAGTATTACTGATCAAATAGGCTATAGTCTAGGTTACTTCTTAATGTATGGCTAACTTTCAGATATACAGATTCTCGACCAAAAAAAGCATCACCTTTCTCTCAAAAATTTCAGAAATCCTCCATTAAATTCAGTCCAGCTTCCTTGACTCCGTCCTCGAAGGTGACCCCAGAAAGCTCAGAGTAGCCTACCTACGCTGGTAGATGACACTGGCGAATGAATTCTGTTACTGAGGCTTATTCTCAAGTCCGGCAGATGCACATCTGAACACATGCGTCTGAGCACCTGATCTTTTAGGATCCCTCTTGTATTGAAGTTCCACCTGCATGTCGCAAGGCTGTGGGGGCGGGCCAAAAGAACATAGACAACGAATTATGTTTATTGCCACTTCTCTGTCCTTGAAAATGAACTTGTATATAGAATTTGCTGTAGACATATAAATGAATAGACTTTTATTTCGTTCCCTTGTGCTGTACGTGCATACATTATGCTCGTTCCCCTCCGATACTAAATGTCATCGAGCCTGTACCCATGATTTACAGCGTTTTGTGTTAAAATGCGTGTAAAAAAACTCGTAAGACTAACTTTTCCTTTAGAAAAGAGATGCATTGCCAGTCAACTTTCCGACCGCAATTCGTTTCCTTTCCAAATATTGTATAAGTAAGGTATACTGGGATAAACATCTGTAGCTAAAGATGTCGACAACAGAAGAATGTCCGGTAAATATTCTCAGTTCAAATCGTTGATCAACCCATGTCAGGTTTCGATACAATAGCAAAAGGCGAAACCGTTTACGCAGGTCAATTTGTATTCTAATGTTGGCTATTCTTCAGCAGAGAGGACTACCTACTGTTCAAGCTCAAAAACCCTTGTCGGCAATGTCAGTTTAAATAGGTCCCGTGTTTGTTATACAGCCATATAATAGGCTACTAGTAACATACTTTTTTTTTGTTCAATTACCTGACCAAATTGCCGGAGTTTCCCCCCTCACTCTTCAACTATTACAAGCTCCGATGTTATAAAGCAAGGCTATTTATTATTTTGCATTTGTCATTCATTCCTCATTATTCATGAAAACTATAATACACTGCATTCATTAAACTTAGTTTATCAATGTGTCTTGTTCTATTTGGCAGTATTTAACACATCCCAATATAATATTTTGATTGATAAATATGCACTGAAAAGGGGTAATCAATCATTCAATACGAACAAGCGAAATGTTTCATGTGTTTTTATGTAGGCTAGCTCGTAATCGTAGCCTGCAACAGGGATTACATCCAGAACATGGTTCTGTGTGGCTCAGTTGGTACAGCACGGCGTTGGCAACGCTTAGGTTGTGGGTTCAATTACCACTGGGACCACATGTGCTGAAAAATGTATGCATTCACTACTGTAAGTCGCTTTGGATAAAAGCGTCTGCTAAATGGCATATATTACATCAAATTCACACTGGCATATGATATGTGAAACCAAAGCCGTAGTATTGCGCGACCGCACCTGGAGCGATCGTAAAACTTAGTCCTAGTCCTAGCTAAAGTGGCTCCTGTAATTTGGGAAATGTACTCCCAAATCAAGAGATAGGCTACGTTGGGGTAAAATCACTTTAGGCCTCTTCTGTCAAATTAGAGCCGGTCGGTCATACATGGACTTGCAGAAGGAGGAAACATTAGGCTACATCGCACTTTAAAACGTAGCCTACATTTAATTTCTGATTAAATGGATACAGCTACTTTCACCCTACTTTATGGTTTATACAATCATAATGTGGTGAAGAATAAACAGACAATTAGGCTCTCCTTTCACTAATGTTCAAATTATTGTTCTATTAAAATATATTGCTTCTTATTCTATTACTATGAATTAAAACTTTTAAAAATTGATTTTACTGAATAAAAACACTGAATTAATGCAACCATTTAGGATCCTTTACTGAAAATGGATTGATTTAAAAAAGGCTGTTCTGGAGACAGTTTGTTGGACAGTGAGCATATGACCAACCTATGTGTGAGTATGAAAGAGATTCTGTAACAGTTAACACATCTCTGTTGTGGATTCTGGAGGCTTTCATAGGCCAGTAGTTGCATAAGCGTAGCCTAGTCTGTCAAAGTCTTATTTTAAGTCAGACTTGGAATAGCGATGTAATTTTCTGCGATTGCATAAACTTGTCCTTTACATTTACTTAATTTAAGAACGATATATATATATATATGCCTTAAAAGTTATGTAAAAAATACAAAGATGGCAACCACCGGGTTTCAAGTAATTAAAGTACTCATCTGAAGATATATGCCTTTTACAGTATTGCAATTCTATTAGGGCCTATTTAGTCCATGCTCTGAAGAATTGCTGGGTGGACGAAATAAACGAGCGGAGTAATATGAGGTTCCGTAGTCTCTTCACAGCACTCAATTTCCAATGAACGGCTGCAGTCAGTACATAACCAGCTTGTCACAATGCGTCATCACTCTAGGGATGCAGGTAGTTAACTATAGGGTTTCGATGCATCATTTATACCCGATGTGCAAATGTCATTTTATGCTTGATATGATTTTAAGGATACCGTGCATATTGTGATATGCTCAGGTCAGTTTATTAGAATTGGCACTTACGTAGGACTCAAGTTTTTCTTCACCCTACAAAAATGGCCTGTCACGTTTTGCTTACATTTGAGCACATTTAGTTCGTGCACATGCTGGTGTGATGTAGGCTACACAACCACAAACATCGTTCCTTTTAAACTTGTAGTCTTCGTTTCATGATTCACCCAACTTTCTCTTATGGCAAAAACACAACTTGAAGAAATTACAAAATATATTTATGCCCCAAAGGTCTTGAAACATATGATTTTTAGTCCATGATTTTTAATTAGCTAGGAAAAAGATGATCAGTTATTTAGTTCGGTGTGGCTCAGTAGGTAGAGACAACGTTTACGTTGCGGGTTCGTACCGATGGGGATGACATATTCTGAAGAATGTATGCATTCACTACTGTAAATCGCTTTGGATAAAAGTGTCCTCTAAATGGCATGTTATTAGCTGCTAATTTAAGCTAGCTTGTTAGCAATATAGCTTTGGTAGCTACACTAGCCAGCTACACCGATCATGTAAATGAATACCAACCAAAAATGTGCTTTAAAATAAAAGCTAGCACGAGCAGGTGACATTTGTTTTCTTGTACTTTAAATCTGAGGTCGATTACAGCAGCCAATCGGGATCGATGATTTTAGCAACCTGACATGAGATGGGGTGGAAGCAGTAGCAGAAACAACACAAATGAAAGCAATATAGGAAATAAAAAATTACTAAATCTAGCACAAGGAAATTGTAACCCTGAGCTCCCTTTTGGAATGCAGATAATGCTTTGTGAAAAAAATAGCTCAAAAAGGGCACATTCATGGACTTAAATTCTGTCAGTCTTCATTTATATGCAACCAACTTTATATTAGACTAGTTTTACAGGCAAAATAAGGCCTAATGATCAAACAATTTAGACTAGTTTTGAATGGTTTCACAGAGCTGGTCCCAGGAGGCTGGAGCTCAATGGAATTCCAGAATATAATAGAACTCAAAATTCCACACAACCAGAAGTTCCAGAGCCCAGTGATCCAGATAATGCCTAGATATCCCATCTTTATTCTGGTCATTTCTTCAGTTTGGCCAGACCCATGAGGAGCTGATCACGCCGCTCTCTCCTGGCGGACAGGTGCTGCTGGTCACTGGGTATGAGGTCACACATTTCCTGTGTGTTGGTATGGGGGTGTGAGGGGGGTGGGATGATGGGGCAATAAGAAAGAGTTTAAAACTGTGAAATGTCTGTATTCCATGCCATTTATCATGTTTTATGCAATCATTTTTTTCTCTCTTTTTAAAAATGAATAAAATATAGAAAACAAATACAAATTTCAAAACTTATTATTTTTGAAACTCACTACATTTTCAAAATATGATGTTTAGCAATTTATGACTTCTATTGATGTCGGCATCTAAGGTGAATATACCTTAATATGTAAAAACGGGCTATGAAAAACATAAAAATAGGGGGGGTCGCTTTGTAAGCCACATTCCGACAAGCACACTTTCACAAACACACGCACATACAATTGTGCACACACATTTTCTGACATGCATGCACACCCAACCACCCACACGTACGTACACATGCATGGACGCATACATACACACACACGCGTACATATACCTGGGTTATGCTCTTGGCTTCCTCCCCAGAGAACTCAGGAACAGGTCCAAAGGATGAAAGTACCCTCCTCATCCCCTCCCTGTAGCGCTGTAGGTAGTCCCCCAGACCTGGAAGAAAATAATGCCTTGGGGAATTTGTATAGGTCACTGCAGACACAACCATCTGGTTCGGACACTGATGACTTTTGGAATTTGTCAGCATGTGGACGAGGGTTCCCCAATTGCCTTGTAATACTAGTCTGCATTAAATTGTGCTGGTTTTGAACAGAATCCAGAAGTGCAGCCACTGTTTTCCTTCTTTCCTCCAATTATCTATATAGAATATATATATATATATATATATATATTCTATTTAGCAGATGCTTTTATCCAAAGCGACTTACAGTAGTGAATGCATACATTTTTCAGTACGTGTGGTTTCAGTATATTCCCAGTGGGAATCAAACCCACAACCTAAGCGTTGTCAGCGCCATGCTCTACCTACTGAGGCACACAGAACCACATCTAGATAGCGATACGTAGTTAGTAAAGCTGTGAGAAGCCAAGCATAGCTACCACTAAAATAAAACAAAGCAGATGCAAATGTGCAGATTCTAGCTGATTCGCTTTAGAAAGTAAAAGGCACAGAAGCGGTGTGTTTACGTTTATTCCGCACCAAGCAGTGCAGCATGTGTTCTATTGGTGAAGAAACACACTAGCAAACAATACAGTTCACAAATGTGATAACTATCTAGTTATCTGCGTCAAACAGCATCTTATACGACACTCTTGTGCTTTACAAACTTGTTTCTTCTTTTGAGAGATTCATTCTTTGATCACTGCTTGTTTGCCTAACTAGATAGATTGCATATCCGGGGCCGGCGGATGGCGGAGGGTTCTACATCAAGGGCGTAACCACATATGAAATAATGGGAGGGACATAATGAAAGGGAATGTTTTATATCTACAAACTATTGGGGGACAGATATGACTGTTTTGAATATTGAGGGAGACATGTCCCCCCCATCCCGCCCACTCATTCCACCCATGCTTTATATCCCATTACAATACATTGCATCTATTTAGCAGACGCTCCTATCCAGAATGACTTAGAGTGAGAGAAATCTCTGGGGATTTTCCACAAGCCTTAAGATCACTGAGGCTTTGTTCATCATTCATATCACCTTGTCAGAGTCCATGTGAGGAAAAACCCACCATTACAATTCAACCAGGAGCGTAAACCACACCCCTGTACTGACTGAAGACGGCCATACTGACCTTCCCATATCACAGGTCGATCACAGGCCAAAGAGGGGGTGAGCTCTCTATTATGGACAAGGACATGACTGGCCAATATAGAATTAACCCACCCTATTATTCTCACATTGGGTTTGCGTGCTGGATGTGTCTCAATAGCACTTAGTCCAGCCACAGCCACAAAGACTAAAAAAGGACCCATGGAATACTTATCAGATAAGATAAGAAATGTGATGCGCAATTGCTGATAAAGGGTTTATCTACATGCTTTTGTTCTGTGAAAACAAACACCCCTGCAGGCAACATTTGTAATCATTTTTGGAGATATTTTGCTAGTTAATCACTTGCAGAGATAAGCATCTCTTAGGTTATTACAGATATATTTAAGTAAGAATGTTTTAACCTTCAGTGAATGGGTTTAATAAAATAATTTCTGCAGTACACGGAATTGATTTGCTGATATGGTACCTGTAGGGCCTTCTCTTTAAAGGCAATTCCCACCAGAAGAGATAACTATAATGACAACTACAAACGTAAAACATACTTTCCAATTCTTCTGAACGGCAGTGTTTACACTGCAACAATATAAAATTAAGCTAGACCAATAATGACAAATGTCATTGAAATCACTCCCAGAGCGATTTTTAGAAGGTTTGTGGGCCCACTCTATCCTTCTGTTGTTTCTCTGGTGGACCAGGTAGAGGGGTAGTAAGTCTCTTCATATTTCTTTTCGTTTTTCTCCCATTTTTGGTGGCCAATTGTACCCTCTATTTCTTCAATTCACCCTCCCCCACGAGCCCGCTACCCGCAACTACAGGACCAGCCACTACCCCGGGGCCGGAAATGAACCGCTTCCTTTGAAACGGAACTCACCTATCCGTTTTGCCCACAGGGAAGCTTTCTGTGCTGGCGGCGACCTCGTGCTGGCTTTCCCTTGTCCTCCTCCTGGGACAGACAGCCAATCGCTGCCCCCGAGCGGGACTCCCAGCCAGAGCCGGGCTGGCGCAGTGGGCAACCTGCACTCCGAGCTAGTGCCTTTACTGGTTGCACCACCTTCACACTTTTGTTTTTCTCAATTGAAACTCGACAAGTGACAACAGTTGATAATGCAGTTATTGTCAGATATCAATTGTGGGAGTGTGGGAGTGTTTGTTGATTGATGTGTGTATATTATCAACAAAAATGTTCTTGGTGTAGATGCAAAACACTGATTTATAGTTGTCATTTTAGTTATTGGTATAGTTATCTGTTCTGGTGGGAATGGCCCTTTAGGCACTGGGGTTTGTGTGGTATGCGAGACAAAAAAAGCGTGACTTGAGTGTTTTGAGTTTGGAAACCACAGCCTTTGGAGGATCTGCAGTAACAACAGAACTGTAAAAGCACCAACCTGACAAAATAAAACATTAAGCTATGAGAGGTATGTGTCTACCACTGTGAAGATACATTTAAGGCTACTGGTGAATCTGATGTCTGCACAATAGCAGACCATTAGCCATTAGTTAACTGGTGTGAGGGGTTATATTAATTTCTGCATCAGTGCGGACTCTTCACAGAGCCTCATAACAAAACACTTTGTGGAAATGTGACCATCTTCTCATTCTAAGCTACAAATAACAAGTCATACCAATTCCATTTTCACAATCAACTCACAATATATTCAAACTGATTTCTGCTTTCATCATCACCACTAGTCTAAAAAACCCACATCAATTCAGTGGATTCTATTTCCACAACCACCACTAATATTGAATCACACTGATTTTGTTTTCAGCATAAGCAATAGAATTCACACCAATTCAGTCTTTGCCACCAGCACAAATAAAGATCAACATGATTCTGTTGCCATGAACACGAATAATGAGTCACACCAATACCATTTTTTCACCACCATCAACACCAATAAATTTATATTGATCCCATTGATGGGCAGGAACAGAATTCTGTCAAAGGTGTAAAATCATGCGCATTCTAGGTCAGGGGTATCAGGAAAGTGATTTACATAATGGAACGCCTGTAGATTCAGAACTGTTTGAAGGTCACGTGACTTGCAGTCCGTCACCGTCTGTGACCTGTGACTGCAGGGCTCCCAGTGTAAGCAAGGCTTGCCGCTGTGAGCTGGGTATAGTTACTGCCAGCCCTGCAGGTCACGCACTCATAGGAGCCAGAGATATAGCTAGCACCCTTGTTATTATCTCACATGTAGGTGTGAGCCATTTGGGAGGTCAAAGGTTGACGCAGGCAAGGCTGTTGCTCCTCCTCATTCCAGGTTTGGGTACTGGCAGCACAGAGGAGTGCCTCATATGTCTGTGGGTGTATTCATATAGAGATTCTACACGTTGAATGTGACACTTAAGTGTGTAAAATTCTAAGTATGAGGGAAATATTCCCTTAAGAATCTGCTGAAGGTGATTTATAATTTATTTTAGGCCTCTTAAGTCCTCAAGAGAACTCCTAACAACCAAACAATTGTCTTATATTTCTCTCTTTAGTTAAAATTATTGAAAGTACCTAGGAGGCAGGAACCTACACTCATTAAGTTGTCCAACTAGCACAGCAGAAAAAAAATTACCCAATCTTAAGATGTCTATATTAGCCTGAAAACATCAGTCTGTAACATGTTTATTAATGTACAGTTTCATTATAAAAGACAACACAAAGAATTATAATGGGACAGTTAACTAAGGATTCATGTTTTTACCAGCGAAAAAACTGTCACTTTGCACAAAGAGCGTGACATGGAGAAAGAGGGGGTGAGCTCTCCATTATGGAGAAAGAGTGCGTCAGTCTGACGTTTACATGCAGGTACCTTCAGGTGCATTAAGATGCATGGTTTCCATGGGACCGATGAAAGCGTAGCGCATACCCAGTCCCTCGGTCATCACCAGGTCGATGTCCTGAACCGAGATGACCCCTTCCTGTAGGAGACGGGGCAGGAGAGGAAAGGAGGCGGTTAGAAAGAGACTACCTCCTTACTGTATTCTGTGATAACACATTCCAATATAAAACACAAAACACACCACCTCTGATGATCTGACACCTGCTCATCAATGACACTTGCAACACACCACTAACCCCCTTTTCGTTAATGTTTAATATGCTCTCAGAGGACAGTCCAAACACAGAGCCTAGAACGCAGGAAATCACTGGTATCATGGGTAAGAGAAACGTGACAAATGATTTCTCATGTTTGATGCTTGAAAACAATTGATTTTGATGTTTCTTTTTCCATTGAGTAAAGTTCTTTACTACTGGCGTATTAAATACGGTGAATTAAGAGGGGATGGTCCATTTCTTTACATGAACACATCTCTCTCAGAGGATCTCTCTAATCCCTTCAAGGACAGTGGCACTGATGAGGCAAATGCCCTATAGAACGTGCACACAAAAGACTCAGATGGCTAAATGAATCTTGACACCTCGACCTCCCTGTGAGACTGCCCCAAACTCATACCCGCTGCTCTGAGATACCAGGAGTGTCTATCCAGCTGAAACCAGACCTCCCAAGTTCACCCTTACTCGCCCTCTGTCGCAGTCCCTAAAACAAACCTGGGCTTATCGCAGGGGCTCGAGGAACACACAGGGCTCCTCCCACTCACTGGCCTTTCTCCCATTGCACCAACTCCCACTATATTGGATTTCTGTAATCCTCCAATTCTGTGTCCCCAAAAATAATAGGAAGGCACTATCAAAAAAGGGAGAGAGTGGGGTTTGGCCTGGCCAGCTTTCCTCTCTGATTACCCAGAGTTCCAGTTACTTGCTGGCTGACACGGGTGAAATCAAAAGCGTGGACAAAGAGCGAGGGGGACAGTGTGGTTTTTGTTCCTCTCCCGCGGGCAACAACGGCCCCGTTATCTCCGCGCCGTGAGACGGTGGGCCAGGTTAGAGGTGCGACTCCCGGGAGCCGTGAAAAGAGGCCTTTCCTCGGCGCGGTAATCACCGGGGAGGAACTGTCTCCTTTCCCAGCCGCTCCGCTTTCGAGAGCTGGCTCTGTCTCAAAAGGCTGAAACCCCGGAGCTGCTCTGCAGAGCTGGACACCAGATCATAGTGTGGGGGGTACCCTCTCATTCTCTCATCAGTCTCCGGCGATGCACAGAGCCCTCTGTACCCGGCCCATGTGACCCGCTTTGTCCTCCCCAACAACAGCCGTGCCCTTCCCGTTCGAGTGTCAGACAACGCCCCTCATTTATATCGAAGCCACACTACTCTGCACCTCAACAAGGATTCAAGCCAATATAGTCTCCTAGGGTCCAGGCACTGACCTTTACTCCGTGCCCTGGTCTGTTAATAGTAGAGGTTAATGAGAGAGGCGGTAAACCTGGGACCTGTAGCAGGTTAGAGGAAGCTCTCACTCACAGCAGTCTGTGGCTATCAGTGGCATCACCCTGCGCATGCGCACACGCACGCACACGTCCGCACGCACACACATGCAAGCAACTCACTTTGTTGAACAAGGAAATCAGGAGGAACCCAAAAGAGAAAAGGAAAATAAGCGTCTTTTCATTTTGTTGCGGTTCTGTAGCCGCATAAAGGCATGAGGTAAATTTGTTGTGTATCTGCTCCCAAGCGCTAAACTCAAAATGCTAATTGTCGCAGTCCGCTTGTGTTCAAGAGCTATCTGCACACTCACAGGCAGCCCACTCATCCAGAGAGAAGGGACCATGCACACTGGAGTGTCTCAAACATCACACTTTGCATTTACTTAAAACAGCACAGATGTTCCAGGCCAATACCCATATCACAGCATGACAATTCAGGAGTCATGGGACTGAATACATGTGGAGATAGGCTTCACTGGGAAACTCTCAGCTGTTCGCTTGACCGTGAGCTTGATCTCTGTGATTCAAGGTACAGCTGTCCTCTCTAAAAATGCTGATGCACTCTGCAAGTCCACTATACTTTTGTCCTGAGAGTGAGTGCATAATCATTCCCTGTATATGGTTGTTCAATATGGTGTTTGGGGGACATAAAGCACTAGTCTTTGGTACAGTAAATTTCCCCACGATCTGAAGCTGAATCCTGACTGTGTCAGTGCAGACTGCAGCTGGCAGCCCCATGGGGTGGTACACTATTGGCTACAGTGTCACACAGGGAGGGAGGGCTTCAGTTGGCAGGATTTCCCCCACCTCACTACGCACTAGCGACTCCTCTGGTTGATCAGGCGTCTGCAGTCTGGCTGTGCCAGCTGCGCTAGAACTGGTGGACTGTAGAGTGATAGAAAACAGTGGCTGGCTACACGTTTCAGAGGATGAGTATCCTTGTCTGCGCTCTCTATAACTGACAGAGGTTGCCGTCATGGTGGGACGTGCTTTAGAATTGTGATTGGCTATTCCAAAGAGGGAGAATGGGGAATATGTTTAATATACTTGGCCTGGTACACTGGTGTGGACCAGAGTAACTGGACTTTGTTGTCTTTACAGTCTTAACCAAACAGCTCCACTTAGCTTAGGTGAGCATACGAAAGCATATTACTGTATTTTATAATTGTGGTCTTTGTTATATGCTGAAAAGTTATTTTTTGCATGCCATTAGTTAATCATTACTACCTCTTCTTTGCATCTGCATTAGAACCACGCTGTTGTGGAGTCCTTGGAAACAGAGGTGGCCATAACTCTGACTCAGTACACTGAAACACACTGATTAACCAGGCTGTCTGTCACTCTGGAGATGCAGTCTCTGTACCCGGTCCGTGCTGTTTTGAGAGAAGTCACATGACGCGCATCAATTTTGGCCTGGGAGGTTATATTTAAAAAAAAAAAAAAAAAAAAAAAAAAAAAAAAAAAAAAGGGACTTCCATGAATGGGACCTTTATGCCTGTGAGAGAGAGTGAAAGTTTGAGAGCGCTCCCACATGTCCACTCATAGATCATCTGTATTTAACACTGCCTCATCGACACTACACTGTCCCCCACAGGGAAACAGGAAACACACATAACCCTGAGCTGACTCAGTGGCCACAGTAATTTGAGTCACATTCTACACCGCCGTCTGTGGGCTCCAGACCCATCTCTAATTAATCTACACAGCAGTTGCCTAGCCGCATGTCTCCTTTAGGGCTGAGCTGTTATAGACACATGCTCAATACATGCGGTCAGTGACATCACTCACAGCCTCACACTGCAGAGCTACATAGCTCTGGAGCACATGTTGTTCTGAGATAAAGAGAAACATAGGGCCACTGAATACGTATGCGTGTGTGAGAGTGTGTGAAGAAGACATCGAAGAGAAATAAATTATTGAGTTATTGTGTGATTTATTCCCATCTGTGTCTCTAAAGCCAGAGGATCTTTTTCCCCAGTCAATAAGTTAAAAGTGTTTTGGCACCCAACAAATTGATATGACAAAAAAAAGAAGTATTTATTTTATTTATTTATTTATTAATTAATTATTTTTGCTCTTTTTCCCCCATTTCCCCCCCACACACTTTTAAGTATCCAATTCCCTTTCTCTCGCCTGTCACCAACGCACGACCACTCATATATGAAGTTATCCCTCCCCCCAGGGGCGGACAGCCAATTACCGCCCCTAGTGGCACTCCAGGCCAAAGCCGTCATCACATTTCTCAGTTATTGAAAGAGACGTTCATCAGAAACAGACTGTGGGGACACACAAACTCCCATGCTGAGTTCCCTCATAATAAGGAAGAAGGAAAGATTCTCAGAGCAATGGGTGTTATTGCGCAACATTAAATCACATCATTCGCCTATCTGTCTGCTTCCTAATCATTTTACACTCTCTCTTACCATCTGTGCTGCTGGATTTGACTTTAACACCTGGGATTTAGCACCTCTGATCTACAGTGGCGAGAAAAAGTTTGTGAACCCGTCAGAATTGTCTGCATTTCTGCATAAAGTTGACCTAAAATGTGATCAGATCTTCATCCAAGTCCTTCTAAAAGGTGAAGAGAACCCGATTAAACAAATAACACAAAAAATTGCCCTTTTAAAATGTATTTACTGAGCAAAATGACACAACATCTAAATTCTTTGTTGGAAAAAGTATGTGAACCTCTAGAATGATCAGTTCAATTAAAGTAATTAAAGGGGGTAATTAAAGTCAGGTGTTTCAATCAATGGGATGACCATCAGGAGTAAGTTTGGGTGGCCCTGCCCTATGTAAAAAACAAACCTGGGTCTTCACTATCAAAGTCTGGTCTTCACCACAGAGGTTTGTGGAAGCGTGCCATGCCTCGATCAAAGGAGATTTCTGTGGACCTCAGAAAAAGAGTTGTTGATGCTCATCAGGCTGGAAAAGTTTACAAAACCATTTAGAAAGAGTTTAGGTTCCACCAATCAACTGTCAGGCAGATAGTGTACTCTCCCCAGGAGTGGTCGTCACAAAAATCACTCCAAGAGCAAGGCGTACAATATTCAAGGAGGTCACAAAGAACCCCAGGGTAACGTCTAAGGATCTGCAGGCCTCTCTTGCATTGGCTAATGTCAGTGTTCATGAGTCCACCATCAGGAAAACACTGAACAAGAATGGTGTGCATGAGAGGATAGCAAGGAGGAGGCCACTACTCTCCAAAAAGAACATTGCTGGGCTGGCGAATAGCGTAGCGGTCTAACGCACCACACTTTGGCTGGTCCGGTGTGGTGTGCGCTGCCTGTCAGGGACGTGGTTCGAAACCCGCGTCTCTACCAGACCGGCCCTGGTCGTCAGCCCGATCGGAGGCGGTGTTTCGCTGTCGGCACAAGTCCGTCGAGGAGCAGGAAAAAGGCTCCCGTGGTAGAATTCTGTCTCGGAAGAGGCGGATAAATTCGGCCTGAAGATAATGTCTCGCCCAGGAGGACGGGCAGCGGGTTCGTGGGGGAGGGGGAATTGAGATAAATAGAGGGTATGATTGGCAACCAAATTGGGAGAAAAACGGGGGAAGAGAGGAAAAAAAAAAACATTGCTGCCCGTCTAGTTTGCTGAAGATTACCTGGATGCGCCAGAAGACAATTGGAAGAATGTTCTGTGGATGGATGAATCGAAAATATGAGATCCGATATGTTTGGCGAAAACCAAACACTGCATTCCAACGTAAGAAACTCATCCCAACCGTGAAACATGGTGGTGGCAGTTTCATGGTTTGGGGCTGCTTTGCTGCCTCGGGACCGGGATGGCTTGCCATCATTGACGTAACTATGAATTCTGGATTGTACCAGCAAATTCTACAGGAGAATGTCAGGGTATCTGTCGGTGAACTGAGGCTCAACAGAAGGTGGGTCCTGCAGAAAGGCAACGACCCTAAACACACTAATCAGTCTACCAAAGAATGGTTGAAGCAGAAGAAATTTCATGTTTTGGAATGGCCGAGTCAAAGTCCAGACCTTATTCCAATAGAAATTGGCAGGACCAGCGAGGAGTTCATGGCAGGAAGCCCACCAACATAACCGAGTTGAAGCAGTTCTCTAAGGAGGAATGGGCCAAAATTCCTCCAAGCCGATGTGCGGGACTGATCAATAGTTACCGGAAACGTTTGGCTGAAGTCATTGCTGCTCAAGGGGGTCAGACCAGTTACTGAAAGCAAAGGTTCACATACTTTTTCCGACAAAGACATTTAATGTTGGATCATTTTGTTCAATAAATAAATGAAAAAGTATAATGTTTTGTGTGTTATTTGTTTAACTGGGTTTATCTATTTGTAGGACTTAGATGAAGATCTGATCACATTTTACGTCAAATTTATGCAGAAACGCAGAAAATTCTAAAGGGTTCACAAACTTTTATCGCCACTGTACACTCAGAATCCCCACATTCAGGTCTAGAGGCTAAAGCTCTGACTTCCATTGCAAAAATAATGAAATAAGACATAAATAAACAAATAAAAAAGAAATTAAATACATCATACTCCTGTCCCATGGGGATCAACACCACAGGTCAGGATCAGGAGTCAAGCACCGTATTTTGGCTGGTCCGATACGGTGTGTGCTGCCTGTCAGGGACGCGGTTCCAAACCCGTCTCTACCAGACCGGCCCTGGTCATCAGCCCCAATCAGGGGCGGCATTAAGCTGTCCGCCCCAGGGGGAGGGGGTAAAGTGAGCTAGTTCAGGTCCGCGGTGAAGCATGTAAGGGAGTCTCCAGAACGTGGGTGGACGAATTCCGTCTTCAAGGAAGCGGAGTTCGCTGCCCTCAGAGAATTAGCTTGCCTCATAGAGACGAGTGCCGGACCCGTGTAGGGAGGGTAAATCGAAACAAATAGAGGGTGTAATTGGCTACTAAATTGTGAGAAAAACAGGAAAAAATCAGAAACAAATTTTTTTTAAACATTTTTAAAAAGTACTACACTAAAAAGTGTCATTGGCTACTAAATTGGTAAAAAATGGGATAAAATCTGAAACAATTTTTTTTTTTAAACCCCAAAAAAACAAAACAATGTCCCTGAATTTCATTAACATTTAATTGACTTGTTTGTGTTCAAGAGATCAAAGATCACTGTAAGAGAAGTTGTTTTAAAAACCCCAGGTAAAACCACCCTGCCCCTGACATCGCCAACCTTGACCAGCCTCCAGGACTCGGCGATGATGGCGTACTGCACACGATTGAGGGCGAAGCCGTCCACCTCCTTGCTCAGGCGGGCGGGCGCCTGGCCCACACGGGTCATCACTGCATGGGTGCTGTCCATCACCGCGGGCAATGTCTCCGGGTGAGGCACCAGCTCCACCAGACGCACGTAGTAAGGAGGGTTCACCTGCAGGGAGCGCACATTCAGCTTCACTGCAAGAAGACTAAAAATGTACACTTAATGCATCTCTGGTGACTTATAGATCAGGGATAAACATATACAGTGAAACGTACTTTGCTTGAGAAGTACAATACACTTTTGAACAGGAGTCTAAAATCTGCATAAATGTTTGGGAGGTAAGGTATTTTACCCTGAGTAGTACTGTGACTGGCAGTGTGGGTTTCCACTGTGCCAGCTGTGGTCAGAAACTGAATGAGCTAAAAAATGATCTGTGACAGGATTGTGGCCACTCAATCTCATCATCAAAATAGCACAGTTAGCATAGTTAACTACAGGCTCTGACAGAAGCCAAGCTGGCCTTGGAACAACAAAGGCATTCTCCTCACATTTGACAGCAGCCCACACACTCAACCCTTAATCTTATGGCCAGATTGATTAAATGACAGGTAATGACAGGTAAACTAGTCCTTCCTCCTTGGCATTCAGGCTCTTTCTGGAGTTGGGCAACACCGGTCTGTGTGGGCATAAGAGCCCAGTTGGCACAGGGCTCGCGGTGAAGAAGAGTGCAGACACAGGAGACACTAATGCCAGTGGTAATAGTGGACCTGTGCTTTCTGGCTCTGTGCCTGATATCTGAATGCCCCCTCTCAACGCCTGGCTGGCACTGAGCATCAAGCTCCACAGTGAAGACCTGCCTGGATGAGAGGGCCACAGCGCCCCCTGCTGTGTGGTTAAATCCATGTGGACAGCTCCTGCTTGCTAGTCACTGAACCAATTAACAGTATTTACCTAAGCAGTGATCTGCAGCAGGTGTGGGCCTGAATGGGTCTCACACCCTGGACAACAGAAAATCTGGCAACAGGTCTGATTCAGGACATCTGAGGTAGAATGGGAACCAGAGAAATATGGTAGACCCGGATCTACTGAGAGCAGGAAGACTATGTGGGAGCCAGAAAAGGAATAAGTGAGAACAGATAACCCCCCTAAACTTAATTTCCAATATTCAGGAAAGAATACGGGCAACTGGGGCCTCGTTTCACTGGGATACAGCTCTTCTATGGCTATGGTCTGATCGTTGTACTGTGACTAAACCATGCTGTGGGGTCACTGAAGCTGTGATTGTGCACTGCTGACCGGGTGGGACACAATGCAGCGCGTCCTGTTCTGGACTCGGGAGAAGATCGCGCTGGGTAGCAGGCAGGAGGTGGAGCTGCTGAGGATCACACTCTCTCCCACATGTGCTTCCACTGCCTGGAAGATGCTCTGCTTGGCCTCCAGCTCCTCAAACACGCACTCCTGCCAACACAACACCAGATCTGGGTCACATACATGTGGGAATTTGCATTTTAAATAAGGACATTTTGTTTCAGATTTTTCTCCCAATTTGGTATCCAATTACACCCGCTATTTTAATTTAAATCCCCCCCCATTTCAATGAGTTCGCTGCCGTAGCCCTGTGACCGGCGGTGTCGAAGGCGAAGCATCGTCTCTTTTGAGACGGCACTCATCAAGCTGCGGACCGTAACTCCGGCACCCCAGAGCCACTCCTGTGCGCAGCAAACATCCTGTCGGCTCCCCTTCCCCCTCCCTGGGGCGGACAGCCAATTGCCGCTCCCGGTGGCACTCCCGGCCAGAGCCGACTCTGGCGCAACAGGGAATTGAACCCTGGTCGCCGTGGCCAGCATCGAATGTTGTAACCACTGGACCACGCGGGCCTGCATTTTAAATAAAAGTATTTTATAAAGCAGTGCAAAACCAAAAACAATCTTGAAGTGTGAAGTATGTGAAGTGCATGATTTCCAAAGAAATCTAACTAAATTTCAAAGGCTTCAAAGCTTTTTTACACTATTTAAAAATGTTTTGCTTTTGCACGGGTCAAATTGCTATCACTCTCATACAATCTCTTTGAGACGCTGATGTATTTGAATTGTAACACAACAGCATGGCAATGATTGTAAACATGGGAAAAAGTTGCCATACGTTTTCAATAAACATAGATGTATACAATTTGTTATTCCACATAATAACTGAATGTATTTTCAAATACATGCAACTCCTGCAGGAATGCGAGGACAACCGCTACCAAGCGGGAATATGGTGATTCGGTGAGTCTGGAGTAAGACACCATATCTGGAATGCCTTCCACTTTTAAGATACATGGTTCTTGTAGACGAAGGCCATACCACCAGGATGGTGTCAATCAGGGTCAATGACGTCAATCATTAAACCATCCTCTACCCCAGTCCCATTCAGGGACCGCACCTTGGAGTGTCCTGAGACTGGGCTCTGGGTGCCAGTCGGGGACAGATGATCCCCCTGAAAGAGGGAGTTCAGAAGGCTGAGCTGTCAAACCACAGGAGCACCGGTCGGCTCATGGCAACAAAGAGGCCCAATGCTCACCCCTGTCTGACCTTGCTCAGGACCGGCGGAATCAGGGTGACGGAGGAAAGGTGTCAAACAAGGCCTTGGACTGTTTGAGCGCCAGGGCTCATCCCACAGAACTACACAGGACAATGAACAGAGTCCTGGGAAAGTAGCATCTGTGACTGCCGTCCCAAATCACACCAGATAATTCCTCCCACTGCAGGGTGGAGTCTCCACTCTACTAGACACGCTTCCTGGAAAGGAGGGCCGCATCGAGATTGTCCACTCTGGGCTGGTTTATTGCCCTAAGGGATGCTAAGCGTGCATGGGCACAGAGGAGGAGTTTGTGCACCATTTGGTGAAACGCAAAAGACCCCAAAGCCTCCCCGATGGTTGACGTGCGCTACCAACGCAGTGTTGACCTTCCGCACCACAACATGTTTCTCTCAGAGAACTGGCAGGAAGTAACAGGGTACAAGCATAATGATTCACAGTTCCAGCACACTGATTGATGGTTACTAGCAGCCCATTGGCTCCTGGTCTGTCTCTTTCACGGAGCACAGTCTGTGGGCATTGTAGAGCAGTGCAGGGCGAATACAAAGAAGACCCAGTGGCAGTGTGTGGGCCACTACGGCAGCCTGGCACTGGAACAATTTCTTTCAGATTTCACACTCAGCCTTCGAATATGAATCTCAGGAGACCTCCTGCAAGCCAACAACACAGGGCTGTTAAAGTATGCACATTTCAGATCAACTACAGTAAACCAGCTAGCACTGTTCAGGACTGGGGGGTTGTGCCGATTATATTATCGGTTATGTTACTATTTCATTAAATGCAGGACAATGCTGGTCACCCTGCCTGCAGTGCTTGCTTCTCCTACAGCAATGTAATCTCTGTGCAACAGGCCTGCCAATGTCTGTAGCAGAAATGTGCAAGATGCTGCCTTGGTTGCCAGGGGAATGTTGATGGACGTAGCCTGAAGCAGGGCATAGCTTGGAGTTAGCACTGTGGCACACACTTGCGTGGTATAGGCAAGCTAGCTAGTGAGGTGGTGCATAAGGACACATAGGTCTGGTACAATCAGGATCAAGGCTCTGGATACATGTGATACAGGGTCTGGATACTGCTCACATATGAAGTGGCTAATCAGCGCATTTCATCAGAGGTTAATGATTGGGGGAAGGAAACTGAAACCAGAAGTGTCTTGGAGCATTTGGTACAGTGGTTCCTAAAGTATTTAGGGCAACTTCTCAAATGGGAGTTCAGGGCTGTTGTCTGGAAAGCTTGACAACAATGAGTTAAACAATGTTAAACAATGTGCTGCGTGATGGTGATTTTTCTAGTGAAGGTCAGTACTTCACTATTGGTTGATTTTGGCAAGGTCACAACTCAAAGGGGGTATTAAAAAGGACTATCATGGTTCTGGTCGTCAGCCCCGATCGGGGGTGGCATTTGGCTGTCTGCCTCAGGGGGAAGGGGGAGGGTGAGGTGGCTTGGGTCCGCCGTGAAGCACATAAGGAGTCTGCAGAACGTGGGTGGGTGGATTCCATCTCGAAGGAAGTGGAGTTCACTGCCCTCTGAGAATTAGCTTGCCTCGTAGACATGAGCGCCGGACTCATGGGGGAGGGTAAATCGAAATAAATAGAGGGTGTAATTGGCTACCAAATTTGGAGAAAAACGGGTTAAAAAAAAGAAAAGAAAAAATATATATATATATATTTTTTTAAAAGGACTATCATTTCTGAACTCAAAAACTCTTAATTTTTTAAATCAAACTCTAAAACGGATGGGTTCGCAGCCTGGTACACGTCCTTTTAAAAGGTTGTACACACGGTGTCATTTAATCCAAGGGCTGTTAAAAAGCAACCATCAATTTCAGATTTAAATCTATGGAGCAAGAAGAAGTAGGAGTAGCAGGGCAGAGCACCTTTTACTCTCGCAGAAAACCCAACATTCACTTATGCCAGGGGTGTCCAATCTTATTCGAGAAGGGCCGGTGTGGCTGCAGGCTTTGGTTGTAGCCCAGCACTAACACACTTGATTCAACTAATTCACTAGTCATGGTCTACAATCAGGACCATGATTAGTTGAATCAGGTGTGTTAGTGCTGGGTTAGAACAAAAGCCTGCAGCCACACCGGCCCTTCTTGGATAAGATTGGACACCCCTGACTTAGCAATAATGGTGCATCATAGCTTTCCAAACAGACAAATATTAAGTGCTCCAAACAGTGCTGCACAACTGATGACATAAGTGCAACCCTCGGGGAAAATTCATATCTAATACATGAGAACAAACATAAGGTCAGTCATAATCATAAATTAATAGTGGCCCAAAAAACAAAGCAAGTACCAGCTTCTAAGAATGTGTCTACAGGAGAGAGAAATGGTGGTGACACACATCTTTTACAATAACTTAGTCACAAAAACATGATAGATTAAGTTTTTCATTGAGCCCACTGGAAGTGACAGTGTTCAGGAAATTAAATCACACTTTGTTTCGCAGGAGGTAGTTTATCGAAATTTGAGGTGGACTGCGTGCTTTTTCAATGGCCAAATGGTCCAAATGACCTACGGTCTTCACCTAAGGTCTTCAGCAGTGTGTAGAACCATGAAAACATGAGCTTTCATTGGTGTATGGGAGTTAGAGGCTTTGTGAATATAGGGGTGTGAGAACAATCTAAGCTTTTTCACTTCTCTCCTATCCCCTTTCGTTCATCAATGGAGGAGTCAGTGCACTCCAAGTGCTCTGAAAAACTCCCTCCACTCTCTCATTCTGTAAGACAAAAGAATGAGAATGGGAGGAGAGATTCTTTCAAATTTAGCCATGTTCGTTTTCTGGCTCTCCTTCTATCCTGCCCTGAAAGCATTAAAATGGCGTATATTGTTTCTTAAAATACTCCTACTTTGTGAGCCAGGGGCAGAACAACGGGGCTCAGTGTTGGGGGCCTGGGCAGGCTGTAGTAGCAGTGAGTACGAAGGCTTTGGGCGGCGTGCATGTGACAGACCTGCGGGTTCAAGGCTGAGCATTGGCTGTCCTACACCATTTGACATATTTCACATATTTTATGAGAAACCTACTTCCACAGGGCGGCACAGCACACAGAACAATGAGGACCCGCTGGTGGGAGAGGGGTCACAGGAAGCCAGCGTGGCGGGGGGCTAGACCCAGCGCAGGCACATGCGCACACACGTGTCTGTGGGGCGGCCTTGTCGCACTTTTAAAGCGCCAGTCAGTGAGGGAGAGTGTCTATTGGGGATGGATGCTCCTCTGGGTTCATTTCTTCAGGAGGCATGATCAAGACCTGTCCCCTCTGACGGTCGCAAAACATAATATATTTAGCGTAGCGATCTGAAAGTGCTTTAGCACAGTGGGAGCAGTGATGCAGTGATAAGACTGATGTCAACGTGGAACCTGGGTGTACGTACGCCCTATTAATACACTATGTTGGTGCTTCCTTTATTTTGGCAGTTGCCTGCAGGTTTCTCTGTGTGAGTAACAGGTTAAATAACCTGCTGTTCCATGAATATCAGTAATCAAATGTTATCTGGAGGTATACCACCTCAGTCCATTGTCATATACTGATCAGCAGCTGCTGGACATCTTTATAATTGAAAAATGGTTTCAGTTCCCATCCAGTGACTGACTTTCAGAGACCTGCATGGGTCACTGATCCAGCACTGGCACGCAAACACGTCCATCTTCACCAGTGGTGCAAAAGTCCGTTGTGTGTGGAAACTCACCTGGACAAAGAAGGTGCCCTCTAGTGCTTGGGGAAGGTCATCATGGCTGCTGAGGAGAGCAAACTGTTCTGCTGCACTCAGCTGTCCTCTCAACATCTGGGCCTGCTGTAGCTCCTCCAGTTGCTTCCTGTACGTACGTACGTACGCACACACACACACACACACACACACACACACACACACACACACACACACACACACAGACACAGACACAGACACAGACACACACACACACACACAGACACAGACACAGACACGCACACGCACGCACACACACACACACACAGACAGACACACAGACAGACACAGACACAGACACAGACACAGACACAGACACAGACACAGACACACCAACCTTATAAAGTCATATTTAAGAAGTTGAATTTAATTGCCTTTAATAAAATGTAGGCCTAGTCACTTACCATATATTGAGGTTGGTTGTTTGCATTCTCGCAGTTGGCGAGATTGCTAGAAGGTGCCCAGAATTCTAGCTCCAAAGGTCCCAATTATTTAATTATTATTCAATCAGTTAATTGGTGGGGAAGTCACTTGATTGATTGGGTTTGTGTGTGAGAATGTGAATTGTTTGGTGTTGAGTAATTGTGATTGGGTAAGTAAATGATAGACGGGCGATTGCCTCACGAGTCCCACCTGAGCCAGGCAGCAAGTAAGCCTATTTAAGAACAGGTGGGGCATCAGTTAGTTTTAGTCTTCTCATTCATGTGTGTGTCTTGAGAAGCGTTCGTCTTGTCATATATGTGTGCGTACTATAGACTTGTTGGTTGTCGTTCACGTGGGCATGTCGTTTGTGAGTGTTGGTGTTTGATGTGACTCTGTCGGGCATGGTGGCGTACGTCTGTAATCCAAGCTTCTGGGAGGCGGAGTCTGTGTGGAGTCTGTTGAGTTTGTGTGTGTTCGTTAATAGTGACTGAGTAGAGTGCTTCCTGTGTGTGGGAAAGCGAGAGGTGTGATTGTGAAAGAGAGAGTGGGGGCACTGTAAGAGTGTCCGCCTCTCTCCCTCAGTGTGATTGGCAGAGAACTCGCACTAGGGCAGTGGAGTGTTTCTAGACAACGGCCCGAGAACTCTCACTGAAAGAGTGGAGAGTGTCTCAGGGCTGGTTGTCAGAGAACTCTCACTGTGAGGAGTGGCGACGGTCTCTGTGTGTTTGGGTCAAAAGAGAACTTGGACTGAAAAGTTTGAGTGTCTCTGTGTGAATGGGTTTGGGAAGCACTTGAAAAGTCTGTGTGTGCCTGGTGAGGTTATAGTGAATCTGGACTGAAGAGGCGCGGTGTCCTGTTGATGTGTGTGATGAGTGTGTGTCGGGACAGTGCGCAGAGTTCTACCCTGTCCCGTTAAGTGTTGATGCGTGTTAAATGTGGATGTATGAAAGCGGTGTGGAAAGCCACTGATTGTCTGCTTTGTTTCCCCGGGAGGGGATTCCCCCCTCGGAGGAGGTGGGCTTTCATTTCGTTTATTTTAGTTCGTTATTTTAGTTCGTTGTTTTTACCCGAAAGCTTTGCGGCGAGTAGGGTGAAGACTTTGTGTTTGTTTTATTTAACCTGCTCTCCCACTGTTTCTCTCTTCCTGGTGTGGGAGAGAGATGAAAAATAAATATCCGGTCCGTAGACCGGCAAACCCCACTCCTCTGCCAGTTCTTACCATCGGCTGCTCTGCTCCAGTCCAGGGATTGTCACGTGGCGTGTGACAAAAACCTTTTATTTAAATTTTTTACAGTTCCAAAATAATAAAAGGAAAAAGGCCCTGTGCAAAAGTTTGGGAAACCTTTTGGATTATTCTTTGTTACTTTTTAAAAAGATGATTACTAAGGCCCAGACCCAGGTGATTTACTCGTTAGGGCTTCAATGAGTCAGGTGAATATAATTCCAGGGCTGAACTATTTATTCTGAAGTAACTCCATGCCTTCTAAAGTATCTGACTGCGGTGGCTGTTCTATCTGGTGTTAACAATCATGGGTTCCTCTAAACAGTTGTCCAAGGATGTCAGAATCAAGATAGTTCACTTCCACCAACAAGGAGAAGGCTACAAAAAACTCAATGTTTCAAACTACCCATTTCCACTGTCAGAAACATTATCAGAAAATGGAAGATAAATTGAAGAGTTAAAGTCAAGGCAAGGTCTGGAAGACCAAGAAATATTTCAGATAGAATGGCCCGAGACCTGGTGATAAATGCTCAGAAGAACCCACACATCACTCCAAAAGAGCTGCAACAAAGAGTAGCAGACACAGGTCTAGTTGTTAGGTCTAGGTCACAGGACAACAATACAACATACTTTAAACAACAAAGACCTACATGGCGAGTTGCCAGAAAGAAGCCTTTCCTACAACCTCAACACAAAATTAAGTATGCAAATCACCACAGTCCCCAGACTTGAATATTATTGAAAATCTGTGGAGAGATCTCAAACATGCCGTGCATGCAAGGAGGCCGAAGAATATTTCTGAGCTAGAGGTGTTCTGCCAGGAAGAGTGGGGAAAAATTCCAAAAGCAAGAATTGAAAGACTCTTAGCTGGCTACAAGAAGCATTTGCAAGCTGTTATAGTTGCCTGAGGAGGAGTTAAAGTACCAACTGACAGGGTTCCCAATCTTTTGCACAGGGCCATTTTCCTTTTTTATTATTTTGAAACTGTAAAAAGTAATCTTGCTTTAAAATGTGAAGAAATGTGTAATTTTAACTTTGTACCATTTAGAGGTCAGTTTAGCTTCTGTTCACTTCGATATTAATTGTAAAAGGCATTTTGACCAGGGGTGCCCAAATTATTGCACCCCACTGTAAGACAGCTAGTTGATATCCATAATGGCTGTGATGTGGCCAACCACAATAGTACTGCAATCAAAATGTGCAATGTGGTTATCAGCCACATTAAGGTAGTAATCTATCACAGTAAGGTTGCTATCAGGGATATAAAACCTGGATATCAAAAGTAGTTCAAACAATCAAACTGAAATGGCTTTCAGTGCCACCTGCGAGCACAACACAAAACAGGTCTCTAACATGGGTTGCATTTGGAGGTGAATATACAAATGAGATTGTAAGTGGAGACACAAGCAAATTCATTCACCACCTATTAAACTACAACAGCCTTCAAAGGGCTTTCCTCACATGCATCTTCTCTTACAGGCTAGTTTGCAGGCCTTACTGCTTCCTACCTCATTCACCTGCGTCTCGACTTACATTTACATACATTACATTTTGGCATTTAGCCGATGCTACATTTTAAAACGCTTTTTTACTTAAACTAAATAACCTGCGGGTCTGATACCAATAAATTTTGCAAACAACATGAGAAGCATCTGATAATCCAAACAAATTGCATTGGTCAAACAATCAATATCGGAAAGGGAAAGTATTGCTTTGTGAGGAAGGAGTGTTGCTTTGAGACATACCATGTCTACAACAAGGTAGACATTCTGTTTTCAATCCACAAGGTCATGCAATCAACCATGAATGCTATGTGACCAACTGTTAATGTGATCAGCGTTTTTGTTCATATCTACGAAATGATAAAACAGCTTGCCATACTTCAGAGTTAAAAAACAAAGCTATGCTACTCCCCCTGCTGTTGGGAAAGGGTAAACGCACATCTAATTAGTTGATGTCAACAAGTAACAGAAAACCATATTGTGCAGGCTGCATACACAAATTCAGCATCAACATCTGCTCAGTATTAAAAGTGTTAACTACATGTACACCTCTCGATACTACTATAGGCCTGGACAAGTTAGGCTTATAGTTCCAAAACTTTTCAAAGTGTGGTATTTTTGAAGTTTACAATCAACATTAAGGCCAAACTGTATTAATTCAAACAAGAATTATGAATTTATAGCTTACACATTTTGGTTACATGTATGGCAAAAAAGCATCTTAATCTGTCCATGAAATAGAACAGTACTCAAGTACACAGGGTGTCATTGGTGGAGTAAAGTGAAGTGTGAAAACATTTACTATGCGAAGATTCAGTAAGAATACACTTATACTATGGGTTATAGGGACCTTGCATTGAGGAAGAGAAAGTTAACAGTTCAATTGTTAACAAGAGGTCAAAGAGCAATGTAATATGCAAGCGTGACCATCCAGATTTCACAGCTTTTCCTCAATGGGCCTTCAGTGACAGTCAAGATGGCAGTGGTAGTACAATGACTGACTGTGATCTGATGTGACCGTTTTTTCCCTCACTTTTTTTCCAATTCCCTCTCTTTTTTTGTGCCAATTATCCCCTCCCTTGTACAAGAACTTGCTGCCGTAGTCCAGCCAGTAGCCAGCGCTGTACTGCCTCCTTTGAGCCAGTGCCTGCCAGGCCAAAGCCTGTCACCGACGCACAACCACTCATATATGCAGCGAGTCTTTCCTTAGCCTTTTATTCCTCCCCCCAGGGGCGGACAGCCAATTGCCGCCCCCTAGTGGCACTCCTGGCCAGAGTCGAAACTGGCGACTGGTGGAATCAAAACACGGTCGCAGCAGCCTGCGTCGAACACTCTTACCGCTAGACCACCCGGGAGACCCGCAACATATTTTAATGGTGTTTAACTGACTGTTTTTTTATGTACTTAATTCTGGTAGCACTATTACTGGCTGCCACACCTCTCATTGATTAATTCTGACCAGCCTAGATCACACAGAGTTGGAGAAAACACAGACCCCTCCATCAAATATTAGAATTGTATTGTTTAATAATTAATTAATTAATTAATGCCCCTTCACCCCCACTGACCTGACTTCCTGGGCTGCCCTCGCAGCCTGTCCTGGCTGGTTGTCATAGATCTTCACCCTGTATCCTCCACTGAGAAACACCATGGCCCATGATCGTCCAATCAGCCCACTGAAACACAGAGACAACAGTCTGGGAAAAACAAGTATAGTATATACTCCTTAAATCTGTGTCATGGAAACAAGAAAAGGGTGTAAAAAGAGTAAAATGTCACAATGACATTTATCATAAACTGTAACAATGGCTGTATCTGTATGTGTGTGTGTGTGTGTGTATATATATATATATATATATATATATATATATATATAGGCTATATATTAAATGTATGTAGTCTACTTATGAATATTTCTGGGTCTCTGACCTTGGATACCCTG